>CM052797.1:103811311-104141696 GCA_028533885.1 Nasua narica | reverse complement strand
CCCCCCCAACTTCCGGTACAATAGCAGGCAGAACTAGCCTTTGCTAGACAGTGTTTCTTATCCCATTCAGGCCTGGCCTGGCAGCCCCACAGACCTCCCCAAGGCCCAGCCTCTCCTCCACTCCCCCTGTCCTCGTGCTGCTGGCCGCGGCTGGCGCAGACCTCAGCCCTGCCTGCGACTTTTTCTGGGGGCCTCCCCCTGAAATCTTCATCTTTTCAAATCCAGCAGCTAGTCTAGCCAATGGCCCCATCCAGAGGGCCAGCACTCACCCTGGGGCTTGTGCTGCCTGGGGGAGGCTACTTGGCGGCTTCACGGGTAGCTCCCGGACTGGGAGGTCCTCTGCTCCTGCCCAGTAAGGAGATCCCCCGTCTCTCCAGCAGGCCAGGCCAGGCAGCTCTTGTCAGGCCTTCCCCTGCGAGGACACGGGCCTGGGAAGGCCTCGGGGACTGAAGGCATGAAGCAAGGTAGGACGCTCCAGCCTGGCGACCTCAGGGAGCTTCGTCCCTTAGCAGCTCTGGCTCCTTCCAGATGCAGAGGCACAGGCCAGCAGAGGTTGGGAGGACTTGTTTATTCAAGGCACGGTCATAGCATTAGTAACAAGAAGGTTCGGCATTCTGGCACATTCCTTTAGTGGTGGTGGCTGAGGGAAGCCCACACCCCACACTGGGGACCCCAGAGGATGCAATGCTGCTGATAGGCACTTTGCTTCCAGAAGCATCTCAGGAAGAGGCAGGCAGGCATGGAGCTTACTTTCGGCCCAGTGGGGCACTTCTTAGAGGCTCTAGGCAATCCTGGGTTCCCTCAGAGACGGTCTGAGAGGTGGTGCTTCGGCGAAGGCTGGGGAAGGACCGCTGGGAAGTGGGCTGGGAAGTGGGGTTGGACAGTGGTGGGTGGAGGCCAGCGGGCAGGCCAGAGGGGAGGTGCCTGGAGGGGGCCTGGGTATGGTGCGAAAGGAGCCAAAGCATGGCCACCCTGCCTTCACAGTGACCGTGGAGGTTGAGCAGCTGGGGGGGAGGGGGCAGCCAGTTGCCCTGTGTCTCCAGGGAGAGGTGAGAAGTGAAAGAATTCTGGAACTTTCCCAACACTTGCACCATCTTTTCTCAGAACCAACCGCACTCGGCCCAAATGCGGAGGGGCAAGCCCCAGCCATGCTGGCAGGCAATCGGCTGGGACCCTTTCCATATGCAGCGTCCAGAGGCTGCCGGGTAGGCAGGGGACAGACAGAGGAGCGACAGGGGCAGAAGCGGCAGGGATAGTCCAGCAGGGGCTGTGGGGATGGGGAGCAGGCACCAGCAAGGGGTGCCCAGGGGAGAGCCCGCAGGCCAGCTTCTGGCAGGAAAGCCACACACACACCACATATACCTTCGGGGGGTCGGGGAGGGCCCGGAGCTGGTTACCTCCCGGTGAAATGGGCAGATGCCCCTCTTGGGGTCCGGACCACTGCTCTGGAAGAGACCCTTCCCTTCGTTGGCTGGTGAAATGCTAGGAGGAGCGGGCCCGAGGGGCCTGGGTTCATGAGAGACTGGCTGGGTATAGTTTCCTCCTTATTCCTAGCAGGACAAGGAGTGGGAGACTGTGGCTCCCCAGCTGACTCAAGCGCTCTGGAAAGACCCCTCACACCAAGGTCCGGGCCAAGCCTTGGGGGTGTGGCAATGTTAGCCCCTTGGGTGCTATTGCTCGAAGTGAAGCCTGGAGCGTCTGCAGCTGAGACGTGGGCACAGGTGGAGCAGGGGGAGCCCCAGGTGCTCTGAGGTCAGGGCACCCACGTGCCTGGGACCTGGTGGGAAAGGCTCAGGTGAGGGGAGCCTGGGGCCGACTCCCAGCAGGATGGCTACAGGGACCCGCACCCTTGCAGGAGGGAGCTCAGGAGAGCCCTAGGGCACCCAGACCCCTTTCCACTTGGCTCCTTCCGGTCCAGAGGCCTCAGCCAGCCCTTGTGTGCGTCCCCCTCGCTGTGCTGCTGGGTGGTCCTCATGGGCCTGTCCTCAGCGGCAGAGGTCTGTGCCCCGCTGACTATGGCAAAGGTGTTGGGTGTCCCCAGCATTGTTCCTACTCAGGAGTCAGCCCTCCAGGTCTTGAGTGGTGGTGGCCCTGGGAAGGTGGCCTTACTCCCCCAGAAAAGGCTTCTCCGTGGAGGGCACAGCCCCCACCCCCAGCCCATCCCCGGGCGGGGTGTCTGTAGTGTCTGGGCCGGGACCATGCTGGAGGCCGCTTGAGTGGTCTTCCGTCCAGGGTGCAGGGCCCCAAGAGAGGAAGGGTCCCGCTCGGGAGACCAGGGAATGGCCTGTGCCCTCAGCCTAAAGCATGGGATTCTGACCCTAAGCGGCTGCCCACCTTGCCTATGCTGGGGGCCCAGGCGCTCAGGTGGGTGTGAGGCAGGAGCAACTCGGTGGCCACATCCTTGACCTTGAGGGTCCTCTCATTAAGGCCTGGGGCTTGGGGAGCTGTACCTGGTTTCCTATCAGCCAGCGTCCGGGGAGAAGACCCCGCTCCCTGAACTCTGCCTCTGCCCCTCCCGCCTCATAGTAACCAGCCAAGGGTGCCTTGGTCAAAACGCACACGGGTCCCGTTTAATGAGCCCCGAGTGACCGCGTCCAGCTGCCCTTGCAAGGACAGGAAGGAGAAAGGTCTCTACCCTGCCGCTCCTGGGGATGTCAGCAGAGGGGCGGCGGGCCAGGAAGCGTCTCAGCTGTCCCTGGCTCCACCGATCCGGCCGATCCCCATGCCCGGGCTGTCCCAGAGGAGGCCCCGCACACACACCTGTGCTTCCTCAGGCAGCGGGGGGGGGGGAGCAGAGCAGGCTGGGG
Source organism: Nasua narica (assembly GCA_028533885.1). Classification (NCBI taxonomy): domain Eukaryota; kingdom Metazoa; phylum Chordata; class Mammalia; order Carnivora; family Procyonidae; genus Nasua; species Nasua narica. The sequence continues at coordinate 104,138,889 of CM052797.1, read as the reverse complement.
GCTGGGGCCAGGGCCGCCCTGGATGCTCCTCAGCAGGGCAGCTGGTAAAAGGGTGGCAGAGACCCTGGAGGGTCTGCGGCAGGCGACCTTCTGCCTCCTCCTTTCCGCACACCTCCACTCCGACCGCAGGAAGGTCCCTCAGCCTGTAGTCTCCGTGCCCAGGGCTTCGGCCACCTTTCCCGAGATGTGGTGCCCGCCTGTAGCCTCCATCCCACCTTGGGGTCCCTCTGCCCAGCACCTCCCATTCGAGCTGGTCAGCAGGTCGGGGCCTCCGTGTGGCCAGCAGCCGGGGTGCAGGTGTCTCCGTCGGGGCCTTCGCAAAGTCTGCAGGAGGTAGCGGGGAGGGCCAGGTGCCCCTCCCGCCTCCCCCTGCTGGGCCCTCCTCCAGCTGCCGCTCCCGTGGCGTCGCCAGGTGGAGGCCTCGGGTCCCAGTCAGTGGTATTGGCTCTGGCCCTCCAGCTCCAGCCCTTCCTGGAACTGGGCAGAGCCCAGCTCCTGTGCAAAGCCCCTCACGCCACTCTCCTCTCCGTCCTCCTCCGGCTGTCTATTCATGGTGCCGTAGGTGTGCCGAGCGGGGGACGAGGCGGGGGACAGGCTCATCTCCGGTTCCTGCAGCACAGTGGCCACGTACATCTGCTCGGGACAGAGGGGAGACGGGGCTGAGGCCACACCTGGGGCTGGGCCCTGGGTACACCCTCGCACTCGCGCCCTGCCCCCAGAGCCTCTGCCCGTCTCGAGCCACAGACCCTTCCTTCTGCCCCCGAAGCCCGAGGTCTGGCCGCCCCACCTGCCGAGTGCTCTCGACCATTCAAAGGGCAGCTCCGACTGGGGGGTGAGTTAGCGCAGGCTTCCTAGCCCCTAGCCCGCTGCTCCTGCAGCAAGAGTCCGTTCCTTCTTGCTTCCAGGCCAGGCTGAACTCGGGGGAGATGATACGAGGCTCCCCGATGCTGGGGTCTGGAGAGACCCCCATCCCTGAGCTAGTGTCTTTCTTAGTACAGCTTAATAAATGCAGCCACCCCTCCCCTGGGGTGTGTCATCGGCTGGCCTGTGAATCAGGATTTGAAACGGAGACTGCGGGCCGAGGTCTTGGCCACGGGACCTGTCAAATCCAGGAAAGGTCCCAGGAATGCCTGAGAGGGCAGCGAAATAGAAAAACAGGAAGTCCTAGGGACAGAGCTCCTTGTCGTCCTTCGAATGGCTTTTAAATCAACTCCTTATTTTGAAAATAGGCAATTATGGGATAGAATTAAACCTTTCCCATAGGAATTCATGTCAGTGAAATCAAAGAGCCCTGGTTGATGAGGGAATACTTTTCCTCCAGAAGAATCTAGATATTCGTAGCATTCCAAAGTAAACCCCATATAAGCCTTCTGGTCCTAAGAGGCAAAATGGTAACTGAACAATGGAAGAGCCGCTATCATCCCCCTCATCTGGGAGTCACCAGCATCCTTAGTGGGGAAAAAAATGGGATCGTCTGTGTCTCCTGGTGTAGGCACAGCATTGCCTGCAATGTGTTTTAGCCCCTGGGGCTGAATCAGAATCTCTCCAGCCTATGGATTGAGCTTCCAGTTTTCAGGGAATTCAGAAGATAGCAGAACCTGCGGCAGGACATCATGAAGAAATAGCCAGAAAAACCCAGAAGGTGGGGAATTCTGCAGGACCACTGGCTGGGTCTCTCCGACAGGCAATAAACACACGCAGGGACCGGACTCATCTAGCACGGAGACTAGACTGGATCTTGGTTTGGATATGCTTTGTGAAAGATATTTCTGGAACACTTAGGATGACTTGAGTATGGGCTGAGTATTTGAAGACACAGAAATTTATGTACGTGGAAAGATGGAGACCGTTAACTAAAAATGCAGATTATAAAACAGTATGAACAATATTATTTCATTTTAGCAAAAATTATATCTATATCTGGGAGAATAGACACCAAGTGATCAGTACTCATCTCCAGGTGGTGGGATTATGAACTTTTTGTTTTCTTGGTTTTGCTTCTCTGTTTTTCCCCATAATTATCTGCAGTATTCATATACTACTGTGGTTATGAAAAATTAAGAAAATCAATTCCAGTGATTTTTTTTTTTAAGCTCAGGCTTCAGAATGTAACTTCAAACTTTGTTCTGCTACTGCCTTGCTCAGTAATGCCCTGGGATCTCAATTGACCGTTTTGAGCCTTAGTTTCCCCATTTGTAAAATAAGGACAATGACCCCTACTGTGTGGGTGTATCCTATCATAAAATTTAGGAACGAGAATGGCAAAGTATCAGGTTCCTAAGAAGATTCCAGAGGGGTCGTCTTCAGAGGGTCCGTGGGGACAGACGCTACAGGAAGAGAGGCTCCTGCTCTGAAAGCTTCGGAGACTCTCGAGCACTGAAGTCCCTTCTCCCCATCACCTCCCAGAGGAAATCTGCCCCTTCTAGAGGGTTTTTTCCCCAAGGCGAGGCAGACCCACAGCTCTGTGCACTGGGGTTGGGAACATCCACCCTCCTGTGTCTGCGCATTTTCCCCAGCTCTGCGGTGACCAAAGAGCCCCGTCTCCACCTACGCCTCTGGGCCCTGCTGCCCACTCTGCATTTCCACCGCACTGAAAACTGTCTTCCGGTGCCCGCACGCTCCAGATTCTCTCTTCTGGGCCTTTGCGCAGGCTTCCTCTTCCTTGAATGCTCTTCCCCCACATCCTATTCCACCTAGCGACCCCTACTCCCACATTCCTACAGTCGGATTGGATGTTCCCTCCTCCGGGAAGCCTTCCCTGAGTGCCCAGGCTGGCTGGGGCCCTTCTTCAGTGCTCCTCCAAGGCGCCCTGACATCGGGGGACCCAGCTCAGAGCAGGCATCAGCGTCCACCCTATAGGCAGGGGTGTGGGTGAGCGCTCGGGCCCCTCCAGGCTGAGCCACGGTGAGGGAGCCAGCGGGCCAGCCTGCTGGGCCCCTGCATTCTGACTTGGCCTAGTCTCTTCACACGCCGAGGGGCTCGCTCGTGCGGCACTGCCGCTGCCTTACCCTTCGGTGCAGGCCTCCGATAGATCCCTGCCACTCCAGGCGCGCCGCTCGGCCTGGCATCTGCGCCCTTGGAGGCAGCCTTCGGTCCTAAGGCCGAGCCCCAGCACGTCCCTGTGTCTACAAGACTGATCTCGCTGTGGCTGGGCCCGCCCTGACCTTTCTCTTCCTCTTTCAGTTCCTTTTAGAGTATGTCTTGCTTCTTCTGTCTTCCCATCCCTTCAGCCACGGCCACGGCAGGAATTTGACCTGGGCCAAGTCCTGCTGTGTCAGGGGAGGGAGCCCAGGGGCCCCCGTCTCCTCCCCAGTCCCCAGGGTGGGCGCTAAATGCCGGTGGCCCCCCCACACGACGGCTGCCGGAGTAGCCCGCCCCTGCAGGTATCCCCCGCCCCTGACCTGTCCCCCAGGGGGAAGGCAGTGACTCACCAGCGAGGTGGGCGTGGAGGAGGTGCTGCTCGGCTCCATGTCGAATACGGTCTCCATCTCCTCCTCGGGCTGCAGCAGTGGGGGAGACACGTAGAGGGTCACGGAATGGGGGTGTCCACCCTCTGCTCCCTCCCTCCCCAGATCTGCACCTGGGCCTCTGGCTCCCCTGGCACTCAACGCCGTCTTCTGTTTTCCCAGACCTGCAGAAAGAGGCCCGGGATGCTGGTGGCGCTTCGGAATGTTCCATCCCCAGGAACCACGGTGGGGGAAAGTAAGGAGAGTTGGGGCTGGGATTCAAATAGGAGCCTGTTTGGACCCTCGGAAAGCCTTGACTTCGACTGTCTCTTCTTCCCTCCCGGGGGTTCCCTTCTTTCTGAGGCTAGTCTGACGTCATGGTCTAGTGCCCCTGCCGTCTCCCTTCTCTAGAGTGGACCCCTGGGCCACCAGACCGCATGGCACTACTGGCTTGGGAAGACAGCCGGAGGCATTGTCCACGCTGGTTCCTCATGGCACTTGAGCCAGGGGTGGGGCGGGGCAGGCAGAGAAGCCCATGGGGGTCCGAGCCCAGGGCCACCAGACACAGGGCCGCTGTAAGTAAAAGGATCCTCTTCCAAGAGGCTCCCTCCTTTGACTCAGCAGGATACCAGACCTTTAAATTAACTTCCTTCTCTTTATATACATTCATTTAAAAAGGACACGACTGGGGGCACCTGGGTGGCTCAGTGGGTTAAAGCCTCTGCCTTCGGCTCAGGTCATGATCTCAGGGTCCTGGCATCGAGCCCCACATCAGGCTCTCCACTCAGTGTGGAGCCTGCTTCCCCCTCTCCCTCTGCCTGCCTCTCTGCCTACTTGTGATCTCTCTCTCTTCCTCTGTCAAATAAACAAAATCTTTTTTTAAAAAAAAAGACACGATTTACTATTATAGACAGAAAACCTGCAATCGTTGACATAAGCAGAAATATAGATAAATGTGAGGCAAGAGAAAAATGGGTAACTGTGAAAAATTTAAAAAAATGTCTTAGTCCCCAGAAATCACTCTAGCACGGCCGCAGGGACATGCCACTTTGGGAAATGCCTACAGAGGGCACACAGCATTGTTGGCATGGATCTCAGCAGGCAGGGACTGGCTCCCTTCTCTAACGACGAGCCAAAGGAGTCCCGGAGCCCAGAGAGCCAGGCCTCAAGTTCAATAGCCTGGGCTTCTGTGATAACTGTGCTAACTAACTCCCCTTCCCCAGGGCATCGTCCTTCCCCACACCCACCCGCCCTTCACCCCATCCTCTCTCCCACAAGCCTCCATCCTCGGACGGGCACTCACAGCTCGGTGGCTGGACAGGGTCGCACCGTAGGAGGAAAGCGCCAGCCGCCCGCCATTGGAGGAGGAGAGGACAGCTGTCTTTTACATCTTCCCACTGCGCGAGGGGGCCGGGGCCCGGGGCCCGGGCCACGCAAGGGCACGCACACATGCACCCCGAGTTTGCACACCCCGACCTCGGAAAGGCAAGAACCTGGCATCTCTGGTGCCGTGGGCGCGCAGGCCGGGAGGTAGCCTAGAGCCGTGGCCCGGTGTCGGCGGGGAGGGGGCAGCGAGAACAAATGGAGGAAAGGAAGGGTAACTCGCCTCGTAGTCAGATGCCCTCTGGAGCTTCCCCAGAAGAGTGCTAACGAAGGCGATGACCATGGAAAAGACGAGCGTGGACAGGGAGAAGAAGGTGATGGTGTGGAGCGTGCCTGCCAGGGAGAAGAACAGGCTGTGTGTGGGGTTTGGTGCTTGAGGCCCGGAGCTGTGGGCAGAAGTCCGCCCGCGGAGATACCGGGTCCTGAGGGTCCCCCTCAGCACCTCTGGGGGGGCTCTGAGTCCAAGGCAGAGAGGCGCCTCCGAGCGACTGGAGTCCAGGCACTGGACACGTGCCCTCGTCCCTCGTGCTACGGGACCAGTTTGGAATTTGGCATCTTAGGGATTCCGTGACAAAAATGTAATTGCCTGAAATGTCCAGTCCACTCAAGGGCCCAGGAAACACGTCCTTCTCGACCCGTCAGTTTACGTCCCACGTCACAGTCCCCAGGCAGTAGCTCCGGGTCACTTGTTCGAGCTGCTGCCCCTAAACACGGTCTCCGAGCCACGCCGGTCCCTGCCAGTTCCCGCGCCAGCCCTCACCTGTGCTAACGGCGCTGAAGAGCAATCCAGAATATTCTTATATTATAAAGGTCACTTGCATGTCGCTCGGGGACATTTCGTGACTTTTTTAGGACACCAGTTTTCTACTGAGGTAAAGATTAAAAATCAATCTTTACGGTCAGAGGCTAACCCATCATGATGCTGGTCATCGTGTTTCTATAAGATCAAAAATGGCCAACGGCTTCGGGACCCGACCACGGGGAGCTGGCCAAAGCGGGTGGGATTCCCTCAAAGGCCCGGGCTCAAACGAGATTCGGTAACACAGGAAACTGCGCAGACTGCTATGTTGAGTGAAGAAACTCGGGATACAGGACCGAACGTCATGACGTGGAAATCACGATTTTGAAAAGTAGGAATAGACCAGTAAACCCCTCCTGCTCCGTCCTCTCCCCCCGACGGTGCGCACAGAGTGAGGTCTGAGAGCGACGGACGGCAGGCTCCGGGGGCGAAGACGGGGCATTCAGATCTGGATAATCAACGTATATTGTCTTTTCTACTTAGGAGAAAAATGATTTTTAAAAAATGAGATCCACTAGGTGGCTAGGGGGTAAGAGACGGGGAGATGATGACAGATGGAGGGTGCACAGAAGTAACTGAGAGCCGAGCGGTTACCAGCTGCTGCCACGGCAAGAAAATACAGTTTCCCTTCTCTGCTCCTCCGAGGAGCTGACGGTGCAGGGTCCCCGAGGGAAGACTGGTATGGGGAGAAGGCAGGAAGCCATCTGGTGGCAGAGAGGAGGTCAGTGCGAGCTTCTCGCCTCAGAGGGGATTGCTCGAATGTGGTCCACGGGGACAGGGACGGCAGCTGTGTGTGGCCAAGGGCAGGGACGGCAGCTCTGTGTGGCCAAGGGGAGGGTTTGCCACTGGGGCAGACCCTGAATCCTCCTCCAGGTTTTAGGCAATCTGGAAGACCCGGCGTCTCGTAGGATCCCGGGGGGACGTCACCAGAATGGAGCCCCACAGCTAATATTGTATTCCCACCAGCCTGGAGTTAGGATGAAGGAATGTGATGTTTCCTGCTCTGAGGGTCGTCAGCTGAAGTGCATACGATCTGGACCGTGCTGGTCCAAGCCCCCAGCCCCCCGGCCCTTGGCTTCAGAGGTCTGTGGGGACCCTGGTCTGAGCCCTAACTGAGGCCTGGAGAAGCCACCGGGGACGGGAGGGGGCTGCCATCGTGAGCAGCCATTGCTCCTCCTGGGCCTTCTCGACTTGCCCGGAGCACAGGTGCTGCCGAGGGCCTTCAGGGCAGGAAGGCTGGGCGGCCTGGTACCTACCTAATCGCAGGATGGAGAAGAAGAGCATCCAGAAGAGACCCAGGAGAGGTGCGAAAATGGCCTGGTAGACGGCGGCCATGTGGATCTGCTCGTTGAGCTTGGTAGGCGCATAGGAGTAGTACATGTTGTAGCGGTCGGTGACGTGCTTCATGCACAGGTAGAGCAGCCCTGTGGGGTGGGGGACGGGGGGCAGCGGGTGGGAGGGGGCATGTGCGCTCAGCCGAGGCTTCCACAGACTGGGCCGCAGAAGCCAGACTCAGGTCTGTCCAGGCAGCGAGGGCCACGGACAGGCCACGGGAGCCCTGTGGCGCCGTCCTCCAGGACCCCGGCTACCCTTAAGCCCCCAGAGTCTATTCCGCCAGCTGGGTGAAGGGTCCCTCCCTCACGAAATGTCCTGCGCGAGCAGCGTCCCACCTCCCCTGGCCCGCCCCGGCGCCTCCCTGCTCTGCTCCCAGCCTGTCCCGGACTTCTCACGCTCTGAGGTTGGGGGGACTCAACCCCTCCTCCCGGCCTGAGGGTGCACAGCACCGGGGGGGCCCAAGGGGAGACTCACCGAAAGGGACGATGATAGGGCAGGTGATGCTGTAAGCGATCACCACGCTGAAGACGTTCATCATCCACGCATACTCGCGCCCGTACTGGAAGTCCATGGCCTGGCTCTGGGGCGGGGCTGGGGGTCACTGGAGGTGGCCTGGTCCCCTTGGCTCGGCTCCGTCTGTCGCTCCTTGTCTATCCCAGGGGAGCTGCCCAGGGGCTCAGGCCTGGAGGCGGACTCCCTGCCAACCCCAGCCCGCCTCGCCCCTCACCCCGGGTCCCTCACGCCCCTAGCAGGCTCCCTTCCTGACACCACCCCCCAACCTTGCCAAGGGAAGGGCTGTGCGCAGGCAAGGGCCCGGCCCCCACCTTTCTGATGTGGACTCTCTCTGGCTCCGACCTGGAGAAGAAGAGGCGGGTGCTATACAGGAAGAGGGACCCCAGGCGCAACAGCTCCATGCCCGTGCCCAGCAGAGCCGCCGTGATGACATAGTTGACGAAGAAGGCGCCGTTGTCTGGCAGGAACACACACCTGGCCGTGTGGATGGTGCAAGATGCACAGAAGCCGGAAGGAGAAGGACAGGGCCGGGACATTGGGAGAGGGGTGGAGGGTGGGGGTAGAGATGCCGAGGGTGGGGGGTGAAGATGGAGAAGGGGGTGTGGAGAGGTGGGGTGGGGGTAGAGATGGGGAGGGGGTGGAGGGTGGGGATGGAGAGGGGAGGGGTGGAGAGGTGGGGGTAGGGGCAGAGATGGGGAGGGGGTGGAGGGTGAGGGTAGAGATGGCGAGGGTAGGGGTGAAGATGGAGAAGGGGGCGTGGAGAGGTGGGGTGGGGGTAGAGATGGGGAGGGGGTGGAGGGTGGGGATGGGAGGGGAGAGGGTGGAGAGGTGGGGTGGGGGTAGGGAGGTGGGGAGGGGGGCAGAGGGTGAGGGTGGAGATGGGGAGAGTAAGCTTCATATATATATGTGCCCCCAGCCCAATTTAGGTTAATGCAGACCCTTCTGAGCAAGGATGGGACGGGTATCCATCAAGTGTGGGTGTGTTGGGAAATACACTCTCCGGCTTGATCTAAAGTAGGGGTGCTGACCAGGACCCACAGACCCCAGAGAGTCCATGGGGAGAATCTTGGGGGTCTGTGGCCTTGAACGTGAACAAATGAAGGAAACACGTGTCTTGACATTCACGAGCCTCTAACTGCCATGTACCACCTCTTTTTATTAAGAACAACAAAATCACAGCAATGCCAGCCAAGGCTGTAACCCAATCACCAGTTGAAATCAGGTATTTTCTTGGGGCGCCTGGATGGCTCAGTCGGTTAAGCGTCTGCCTTCGGGTCAGGTCTTGATCCCAGGGTTTTGGGACGGAGCCCTGCGCTGTATCGGGCTCCCTGCTCAGCAGGAAGCCTGCTTCTCCCTCTCCCCACTACTCCTGCTCTCTCTCTCAAATAAATAAATAAAATCTTAAAGATATTTTCATAGCCCAGGACAGTTGGTGGGGATACCTGATAATACATGTGCACTTACCATCACTTCGAAATGATGGTAGTTATTAAGCACGCAGCTAAACTAGACGTGCTAGCTTCACATGACGGAGGCGTTCCCAGCTGCAGGTGTGTGCGTGACACAGCTGGCCAGCTTCCGCTACGAGTCAGTCAGCCCCCTGAGCGAGCGGCCGTGCTGCCTGTTCTCACACTGGTGACCCAGGCGTCTCTGTCACCTGTCAGGTGTCCCCATCTACGCAATTCCATCAACTTCTTTGAAAGGAGAAATCTGTGAGCTCCCTGGATATATTGCAGAACTCCTTCAAAGACTATTCTTTCTTTTCTTTTTTTTTTTAAAGATTTTATTTATTTATTTATTAGGAAAGAGAGAGAGTGAGAGAGAGAAGGTCAGAGTGAGAAGCGGACTCCCCATGGAGCTGGGAGCCCGATGCGGGACTCGATCCCGGGAATCTGGGATCATGACCTGAGCCGAAGGCAGCCGCTCAACCAACTGCGCCACCCAGGGGCCCAAAGACTATTCTTTCTTGATGGCATCAAAGGGGAGTCATGGCCCTCTAACTCTTTTCTCTCTCAGACAATAAACCGTGGCAAAGTTACTGACCTAAACAAAGATGAACTCATTCATCTTAAAAAAAAAAAAAAAAACAAAACCTCCAACATATCATAAATAGAGTTTAACTGTAGAAACCTTAGAGAATTCTGGTTCCTGCCCTATAAAGCCAGCTGTGAAAGCCTACGTGTCATTTGCAACATTACACCTTTGAAAATTGGGATTTGCAATATTTGCAACCTAAAGACAAAACAAAATCAGAATTGGCTGGATGTCCAACATGACACGTGCGTTGCTTCGTCAAAGATCCCGCCGGCCCACCCAACTGAATGTTCTTCGGCCGACTAAGCAGTCTCAGCGTTCACACTGATACTTCTAAAACAATAAAATGTAACTTTGGTTTACTTGTACGTAAAATGCATTGTCCTCTTATCAAATGTGCTAATAAGGATTTTATTATAAATGTACTTTTTAAAGTATTTTGATAACAATATTGCAGTATAACTGGTTTTCTTTATAATCTAGGTATTTCGTGCATTTAAAGACATCAATTCGCAGTGTATATAAACTGGCAAAATCTGAGTAAGCCCTGTGGATTGCATGATGTCAATTTCCTGGTTGTGATTCGGCACCATAGTTATGCAAGTTACCAGAGGGGGAACTGGATGAAGGGTACACAGGACAGTGTGGGGGCAATTTCCTGTAAATTTAAATAAATTTGGAGATTTATTTCCGAAACTTCATTCGGAGAAGGGATCCCTGGGCTTTCCCAGATTGCCAAATGGGTCCCGGGCCCAGAAAAGGTTAAGAGGCTGCTTAATGAGAGTCTTTGCGTGGATTCACCTCCACCAGGGTGAGCATTTAAATGAAGGAGACACATGTCTACTGGGCATGGACCCATGGCGGCGCCAGCGGACACGGGGGTCACACGCTCTGTACTCACTGGAACCTGATGGATGCCTGCTCCAGGTAGTAGATGTCAAAGAGCCACCGGAAAAAGACATCCAAACTAGAAGCAAGAATGAGGTAGGCCCTTTAGTTAATGAATCTTCGAGTTGAGGCTTGGGGTTCAGTCCCTCTTGGCCCGGCTTGCCTCCCTCTGTGCTCAATCCCTAGAGACGTTGGCATAGTATTCCAGCAGCATAGTGTTCCATACTGCCTCTCCGCCTTCTTCACGCTGGGCCACCCTGCCCGAACCCTCTGGCCTCTCATCTCAGGGCTGCCTCTTCTAGCAAACTTTCACCAGCCATTTTTCCCACAGGGCTCTCTCCCTCTTCCGGATTCCCTTGCCCGCTGGCTGTGTTTTTCCCACCTCGGGCTGTCAGTTAGCTGACAGGCATGGCTCGATGCCCACCCCTGGGTGTCCACAGGCTGCCTGGCTCATGCTAGGCTCAATGGCTGTCATTTGAGGAACAGATCTGTAGCGACCACAGGTGGGCCCATAGTATCTGAGAGAGGAGGTTCCAACTCCAGGGTGAGCCTGTCGGAGAGGAGGGGTACTTGGAGGGGAGGTACCTGGTCAGTCCCATAGAGGGCAGAATAATCACCATGAACACCAGAAAGATGTAACACTTGTTGACGATGATCAGATTCTGGCTTGATCTAGAAGGGAGCAAAGAAACGCGATGAGAACCAGAGGCCTCACTGCAGAATGCATGGAAAGGCAGAGATAGCTACCTGGCCTCGAGAATGGACGGGGTAGCGCCTACCAGGGCCAGCCCCACAGAGCGCCGGGAGCTGGGCGGCCGCGGGAGCGTAGCCCCTACCAGTCGGGTCAGCCGTGGGCACAGGACGGGGAGGAAGGGCACACAGGTGCCGTGGCATCTTTGTCAGAGGGACATTACCACTGATGCCCAGGATCCCTGCAGAGTCTCAGTAAACTACATAAGCCACGTTCCTGGCCAGAGAAGAGACCAGTAAGGGTTTCTGTTGGGACCAACCCTGTGGCTTACTGCCTGGTCAGAGGATAGGAACTTCTGGTGCAGGAAATCACTTTTGAAACCCACACAGCCTTCAGGCAAAAGCAGGTCCACCTGCCCCGGGATACAGTAAATACTTTCCACCCAATCGGCTACCACCCTAGAGTGAGGAGGGCTAAGCAGCTATTAGGGCTAAAGCTCGTATCGTTTAAAACGTGGGCGCCCGGGCGCCTGGGTGGCTCCGTCCATTAAATCTCTGTCTTGGGCTCAGGTCATGATCCGCAGGGGGTCTGCTTCTCCCTCTCCTTCTACCCCTGCCCCTGCTCATGCTCCCTTTCTCTCAAATAAATAAAATCTTTAAATACTATGTGGCTACTGCACGGGCTCCACGGGTCTACAGTCAGGTTGAGTTCACGGGCTCCTCTGTGACGTCCTTCTGCATCTTTAGAAGGTTCCTGCTCTCTCCTCCTCACCCTGGGCTTCCTGCCTGCAGTTCCCAGCTGCCTACCTCCGCCGACAGCTCCCTCCCTTCAGTGAGTGGCCGGAGGCTCAGGGAGCAGCCCAAGGAGCACATGCCTGAGACAAGGGCCCCGTTTCAGCATTCCTGAAGCCAAAGGCCCAGAGACAACTCAGGCCCCTCTTTAAAAAAAAAAAAATATATATATATATATATATATATATATGCACACACACACACACACATATATATAGGTATATATTTATGTATATGTACACATCTTAGTCTTCCGGGATGGTTTTGGGCATCAAAGCCATCCCATGTCACTCCGATTCCTTGGGCCGGATGGGAGACCCTGACACCAGGCTCATGGGGGAGTGGGCAGGGCAGGGGCAGGGCGGGGATAGGAGGCCCCCATCTCACCTGGTCCAGTGGGCCTCTAGGAAGGCAGAAAGGTAGACAATCAGAGGCAGTATCACTGTGAACGCCCAGAGCATCAGGGAGGGGAAGAACTGGGTTATGATCGGGCTCTGTGGGGACAGAGCAGAGAAGGGCGGAGAGCCATCAGTGCGAGCTGCCCCCCTTCCCCTCCCAGGCCACCCCTGCTTCTCCCACACCTCCTGCCTCCTCTTCCCCAGCTTAGTCCCTCAGCACATTTGGTTTCCTTGAGGCTGTGCGGTGGGCCTGGCCTTCTTCGTCACCCTTGCTGGCCAGGGGTCTGCCTGGCTGGGGTGGGCAGAGGCCGGCACCCCAAGGCCAAAGGGTGCCCTCAAGGGACATGGGTCTTCTATGCTGAGGTCCCTGCAGGGGCAGCCTGGGCTTTGCTTGGGACTTCGCCCTCGGGCCAGAGCCAGCTGCTGTCACTGACGTCTCACAGCTCAGAGAGGACAGTCCCTTCCATGTGATGTGGTGTGAAGGGTGGTGGAGAAGGGGGGAAGAACCCCTCGGGGAGCGGTGGTGCCCCCGAGGCCTGCTGGGAAGCTGACAAGGGGGGTCAGAAGCAAGCAGCAAAAGTGGTGTGGCTTGGCTGTGCGTGTGCGCGGGGGTGTCGCTAGACAGGGATGGGGATAATACGGAAGGGGAGGCCTTCCAGGCCCGTTAGGACAGCCTGGAGGCTATAGGATCTGGAAATGGGCCAGTCCAGCTTCTCTGCAGCCCCTGCCAGGAAGAAGCCAACTCTAACTTCAGGGCTGGCTCCCCGAGGCCCAGCGCTCCCAGCCTGGAGGGGGTGTGTCCGGAAGTGAGGGAGGTGGACGTCCCGCTTCTCTCAGATGGCCGCGTTGGGACTGCCCTCGCTCTTCCCCACCCTCAACCCTCTCCCTCAAACAGGGGACTCCCAGCTCTAGAGAAAGTGGGGACAACAGAGCTGTCACACTGGCCACACTCTGCACCTCTGCTGCACCCTTTGTACCCCTAGCTGGCCTCGGGGGACCAATCTAAAGAAGCCCTCCAGGCCCCCTCTTCACTGGCCCACCCATCCCCCCAAATCCCCCCAGAACCTGCCTGCACACCCCCACCCCTTGGGCCGGGGTTCCCCCCTTCCTCTCCGGCTCCAGCCCCTCAGATGGGCGATGACTGCGCATTCACCCCCTTTAGAACAAAGGGAAGTCTACACCACCGACACTGCCACCACCCCGCCATGTTGGCAGTGCACGGGAGCCCCCTCCAGTCCCATCCTCGCCTGAGTCCTTCCCTCATCTCCCTGGGGCCCCCACGCCAGGCCCGAGCAGAGGCGGCACCTGCAGCTTCTCAATGGGGCGGGTGACGTTGTACATGTCGATGGTGTTGATGATGATGGCAGGCGTGGTGAGGAAGAAGAAGAGGAAGAAGAGGAAGGTGTTGATTGCGATAAAGCGGGCCCACCAATGGAAGCGGCGGACGGACAGGTGTTTCCTGGGGGGGGGGGGGGGGAGACGCACTTAGGACCTCGGGTCCCAGACTTTAGATGGGGCCCACGTGGGGGTTCCTGCGTGTCAGCGGGAGACCCAGGCTGCCCTGGTCTAACTCAGCCCCTGGGGCCCAGACCCGCAGGCACGCCGGGCCCTGGGTCTCCCTCTCAGTCACACCCTTTGTCAAGGCCCTGGTGGTGGGCTGGGTGTGGGGGTAGATTGAGGCTGTGGTGCCCAGAAGAGGACAGGGCCCAGCCCCGCAGGCAGCAGGGAAGGAGAACAGAGCCTGATTCTTTTCCCACCCCGTTCCCTTCTTCAGTCTCAGAGGAGCTGAGAGGACAGCGGAGGGGCAGCGGGGGCTTACCAAATGATGTCTTTCGGGTGCGGGGCCAGGGCGACCCTCCAGCGGTAGGATTTGACGATGGTGCTCACGGAGGACTGCTGGGGGGGCACGCCGCAATGGACGCACTTGTAATCCTCTCGGATGCTGCGGACACGGGGGGAGGAGACAGAGGCCTGGGGCTGAGGACAACAGGGTTAGGAGGGGTCTCACACCAGGGTCCTACAGATGGCCCCACTTCCGGGGACCATGCCTCCCAGGGCCTTAGACGTGGGCAGCTCCCAGAGCCTAGTCCCTGGAGGAAAGGGGCAGCAGCGGGAGGGACTGCTGGGGCAGGGAGGGGACAACACGGTGCTCAGTTAAAGTCTCTTCCTCTTGACAGCAGAGACAGCACAAAGACATGCTCTTTCTTTGAGGTTGATGGGGGAAGTACTAATTTCAGCCTCATCTTCGTATTAATAGCTACCAACTGAGTTCTTTTTGTGTGCGTGACACTGTGCTAATTGGCGATGAAGATAAACCCATTTGAACAGGTTACTAAATTGAGGTGCCTGAAGACACAACCAAAGAGGGGCAGGTGCCGGCACTGGGGTCTTTGGTCTTCTAACTCATATTTCTGCTGTAATTAAACCTCAGACCCTTCCTACTGGGTGACAGTGTCTCGGAACAGAAACAATACTGGGGCGCCTGGGTGGCTCAGTCGGTTAAGCGTCTGCCTTCGGCTCAGGTCATGATCCCAGATCCTGGGATCGAGCCCCGCATCGGGCTCCCTGCTCAGCAGGGAGCCTGCTTCTCCTTCTGCCTCTTCTCGGGCTTTCTCTTTCTCAAATAAATGAATAAATAAAACCTTTAAAAAAATAAAAAAGTATTGTCTTACATTGGTATATTGTTTTATATAACACATATACTAAATAGAACACATATCCCTTCATAACTCTCTGGGGGATGGACATGGAAAATATAAGTAAACAAACCGGACAGGTAAGAAATTTGAGAGTATAGGTGACTTGCCAAATTGCACATAATTGCATTTGACTAAATTCTAGGCTGTTCCACTGTTCCCTCCTAGGGTGTGGGTGGGTGAGGACAGTGTTGTGTATGGTCAGGCTCCCTCAGAGAGAGGAGGGCCTCCACAATCCTCAATGGACTAAGGCCCAGGTTCTCATCTATTTGACCCTATCCTAAGGATCCTTCCAGAACATCCCCAAGTGCATCGACTCCACTCCCTGTCAAGGTAGAGCTGCCAGAGGCTGGGGCAGAAGAGGGAGGAGGCTGTAAGGCTATGAATTAGGGGAGGCCTGCAGCAGGAGAGCAGAGACCTTCTCTACCCTTCTCTATCTTCACTACTTGTGGTGAGGAAAGGGGTGATTTGTAATGGGGGGAAAAATGGATTCATTCTTCTCAAGGCCTGGAAGAAAAACCAAGATGTCTACTCTGACCACCTCTGTGCTGAAGCAAGGACATATGGGGATGGGGAGCTCGGGACCTGGGTATCTCTGGAGACAAGCTGAATCTGGCAGCTGTGGGGAAATGGATGCAGACATGCTCCAGAAAGCAAGATGGCGGCTGCCTGTGAGGAGCATGGAGGGGCTGAGGGGCGATCAGGATATGGCAAACTGGAGGGAGGTTCTCTCTCCTTCCCCCCTTGGCTGGAATGGGGGTGAGAGAGGATGGTTTTAGAGAAGCAGAAGCCCATTCTTAGGGCTGGGCTGGGCACAGCAAGCCGCTGGCCCCGGCACTCACTGCTTCGTCATCCTGGTGTCCTGGAAGGTGACAAAGATCAGGTCCAGACGCTTCAGCCGAACGCGGTTGAGCTCAGCGTTGAACTCGTCGGTCAGCTGCTCCTCCAGCTCACTATAATACTGCTCTGCATCTACCTGGGGCGAGATTTGGCCCTCAGAGCTGGAGATGCCAGAGCTCTAGGAAGGCCTCGCCTGGACATAAGGCCTTTCTCCGCTCAGGTGGTGGGCCCGAGGCCTGGGTTCCATTCCCAACTCCCTTCAAAGTCTGGCAAAGAGCTCAGGATCCCAGGGGACTCCCAGACCCCAACTTGAGAACAGGAAAAGGCTATGACCTGAAATCAGCTCCCTGCTCTTAGATCAGGGTAAGGTGAGGCACACTTGGGGCCGGGGGTGCTTTTGGACTTGGGCTGGACTCCCAGAGGAGTGACAGAATGTGTCTGCAGCATTTTCAGGAAATGGGGATGATTCTGTTTTCTGGACCGGCTAGAGTGCAGGCCTGCCCTCCTCCCAGCCACAGTGGTGGGGTGACAAGCTGGAGCCCAGTGCCTGGGCTCCTGTCCTAGCCCTTTGAAGCGTGGCAGCCTACAGCAGCCTACCATGTTCCCTCTGGTCCTCCCATCCAAAACTGGAAGTGGGCAAGAGCAAGTCTCCGTGGATCATGCCAGAGGGGGATCCAAGAAAGGCTCGGCTCCCGCATAGTCTCCGCAGAGAGGCAGGGCATGGCAGAAAGGGAGGGGGGAGCCGGGAGCCACAGCTCCAGAGCAGATCTGAATGGGGCCTTAGGGTACAGAGCCCCAGACAGAGCTGGAGACCCTGTGCCCCAGCCCCTCCTCTGCCGCGTCCCTTGATTCCCCGGGCCGGGTACCTCTTTGAAGCAGGTCCAGCACTTGCAGAAGCACAGGCGGGAGCAGGGGTGGATCTTGATCATAACCTTCCCACTCTTCTTGGCCTTGGCCGTGTAGTAGAGCCGACCCCGCATCGCGTGTCGCCTGTTGGCCGGTGGGCAGCAGGAAGAGGCATCTTGTGGTCGGGGGGGGGGGGGGGGGCGGCGGCCAGCAGAGCCACACCCTGCCCTTGCACCCCCACCCCAGATCCAGGGAGACCCCACTGCAGACTCACCTCTGATCATCCAACTCAATCAGCATCCTGACGTCATAGCAGAAATGGACTCTGGTCACTACGCACCCGGGATAAGCCTCACTGTGGCCACAGACACAGATGCTGAGCCAGCCTGTGGTGCTGGGGACTGGCCATCCCACCCCGACCCCCACCCCGAACTACAGCCCACACAGCCGAGGGGCTCAGCTGCCTGTGGTCCCTGGTTCTTGGGTGGGAGACTCTATTCCTTGCTCCTCAGCTCAAATGTCAGAGTTGATCCCTGGTAATCTGAGAATTGCTACATCCTTCCCAGATGATGCAGAATAGGGCCAGGGGAGAGAACAGGAAATTCCTGCCCGGGAGAGGAAATTCCTTCCCTCCTGAGGCTAGGAACTTGGGTCCAAGAGAGGCCCCAACACGACCTGCTCTAGATAACTGTGGTCCAGGAGCTCGCCGGGCCCTGTGGCTGGAGCAATGAGGGAAAGGAAGGAAATGATACCGCCCCCCGCCCCCCGCCCACTCATGCCATGCGGGGAAGCCCTTGCCTTGAAAAACCTGCTCTGGCTCCCAGGGCCTCCCCCATTCTGGAAGGCTAATTCTGAGCCAGTCCAGGGCGGGCTACCACCTGGGGAATCTCTCGCTCCCCCACCCTGTGCCGACTTCCCACCCACATGACGATGTAGGCAGGGTTACCCGGAAGGAGGCAATCCACGCCTCGGCCCACTCGACCGACTTACTGAAAATGCTTAATGATGATTTCTGGGTCTTGGATGTCCGTGGGGACATAGGTGATCATTAGCGTCCTGGTGACCTAAGTGGAGAGGGCAAATGGAGAAAGAAGACTGTGTTCACACGGGACTCCCGGATGTCTGGGTCTTCCTGGGCCCAGAACTGTCCGGAGGAGGCCTGCGACTCAACCAGGCTGCCCCTTGGTGGGTAAGCTCCGTGCCAGCTTCCCCGGCCCGCGTCCCTGACGTCAGCAGGCTGTGCGCTGGGGGCAGCTGCGGGCAGGCATGCCACGTCTCTGTTACCCTCTGGGGCCCTGCTGCCAGCCCCCGGCCACAGACAGCGGAGGTCAAGGGAGAAAGAGCCAGAAGGGGCAGACGGGGCCAGCCAGGACCAGAGCTCCGGGACCGACGGGGGCTGCTCATGCTGCCATGTGGACTGTCCCTGCCCTCCTTCCGGCCTTGCCGCCTCTCCGCTGAGCCTCGTGAAGTCCGCGTGGTAGGGCATCCCTACCATGAGACGGGGAGGGGAGCTAGCAGGGGAGCAGACTCTGGGGAGGGGATGGGGAAGCCCCTCAAACTTCACATTTCATTCTGTGCGTGGGAAGTGTCTTCCTGAGCCATCCCCTCAGGGTGACAGTCTGGCAAACTGAGCTCCAAGAGATGGGAGTCTCAGCAGAAGCTTCTAGTGACAAGAAGGAAAGCTGAAGTAGCTGAGTCCAGACCGGTCAAGGGTGCCCAAGCCTCCCTGCCTGCAGGTCAATGCATTCGGGGGAACCTTCCAGGGGGGTGTGGACTTGTGTCCTGGGGTGGGGTAGAGCGACTCAGTCCTTCAGGACGGCTGGCCATAGAGCGAGCTGGTCCTACTCCACCGAAGCTCTGGACGGCTGAGCACGGAGCCAGGGATGATTCCCTGACCCACTAGAGCCAAGCCAGCCTGCATACCTCTTCCCTTGCTGGGCCCGGGTCTGGGGCTGAGCTGGGTCTGGGTCTGGGTCTGGGCCCGGGTCTGGGGCTGGGGCTGGGGCTGAGCCTGGGGCTGAGCTGGGCCTGGGTCTGGGTCTGGGTCTGGGCCCGGGTCTGAGTCTGGGCCTAGGGCTGGGGCTGAGCCTGGGGCTGAGCTGGGTCTGGGTCTGGGTCTGGGTCTGGGCCTGGGCCTGGGCCTGGGGCTGGGGCTGGGCCTGGGGCTGGGGCTGAGCCTGGGGCTGAGCTGGGTCTGGGTCTGGGCCTGGGTCTGGGTCTGGGGCGGGGGCTGAGCCTGGGGCTGAGCTGGGTCCGGGTCTGGGTCTGGGCCTGGGCCTGGGTCTTGGCCCGGGTCTGGGTCTGGGTCTGGCGCCGGGGCCGGGGCCGGGTCTTGGCCCGGGTCTGGGTCTGGGTCTGGGGCCGGGTCTGGGTCTGGGGCCGGGTCTGGGGCTGGGTCCGGGCCCGGGTCTGGGTCTGGGCCCGGGTCTGGGTCTGGGGCCAGGTCTGGGTCTGGGCCTGGGGCTGAGCTGGGTCTGGGTCTGGGTCTGGGTCCGGGTCCGGGTTCAGGTCCAGGTCCGGGTCTGGGCCTGGGCCTGGCCCTGGGTCCGGGCCCGGGTCTGGGCCTGGGCCCGGGTCCGGGTCTGGGTCCGGGTCTGGGTCTGGGTCTGGGCCCGGGTCTGGGCCCGGGTCTGGGTCTGGGTCTGGGGCCGGGGCTGGGGCCGGGGCCGGGGCTGGGGCCGGGTCCGGGGCTGGGGCCGGGGCCGGGGCTGGGGCCGGGTCTGGGGCTGGGGCCGGGTCTGGGGCTGGGGCCGGGTCTGGGTCTGGGCCCGGGGCCGGGTCTGGGTCTGGGGCCGGGTCTGGGGCCAGGGCCGGGGCCGGGGCCGGGGCTTGCGCGTGCTAGCGCTGGTGTGGGTGTGGCTGTGGGCTGGGGTGGCAGCACTGCCAGGCCCATCTGCTGCCCTTCCGCCTCATCTCTAAGCCCTAAGGGCAGCTGGCACTTTAAACACAGGACTGCCAGTGCGGGCCAGCCAGGCGTGAAGAGTTAAAGTCCTGAAGTCAGCCTCACCCAGAGATGCACAGGGAGTTGGTGGGAACATGCCCGACTGCTCCCCTAGGCTGGGAAAACTCCAGGGTGCATGTTCTCTCCGACCCCCAAGTTAGTGGGATTGGCTCTTTAACCACTCCCTCTTACCTACATCTCCTTTTCCACCCCACTTCCCCACCCTCTAGTGGATTTTCCCAGGATCACCTTCAAAATAAGTGGATGCTGTGCAAACCCTTATCTTAGGGTCTGCTCGGGAGGTGGGGCGACCCAAAGCAGGACAGCGGGGGATACGCGGGCCAGGCCCTGGGTCTCTGACCGCACGGACTGCGGGAGGGCCAGGAACTTGGGCACTCCCCAGCAGAGGGCACGGAGACTTAGGATGGAAGCACCCTGCTGATCCAGGGGTTTGCTGATCTTTTGGTCTGTGGATGGTGGGGGGTCAGGGGTCTTCAGAGAGGGGCCGGGCAGCAGGGCCCATGGTAGGAGGCGCCCGGGAGCAGCGGTTTACCGGCCAGTTTGGAAGCCTTCCAGTGATTCACCAGCCAGGACCGCTGTGCGAGGGGCCGGGTAACGGTTCCGGCCCAGGGGAGGCGGCTGGCCCTGCTCGGAGAAACGGCCCCCACCGTGTGCAGACCGCGCCCACTGAGGATGCCTCTGCAGGCGGGGAGCGGGACGGTCCAGCAGCGCTGTGGCTGGAGGGGGCGGTTCTAGAGTTCTTTTCACCTACTCACCTTGTAGCTCCTCTTGGGCACAAACCCGAGGCAGTGGTGAGCCATGAAGACGAGGTTGAGGAGGAAGTAGAGGAAGGAGAAGCAGCTGTGCAGCCACAGGATCTTACTCCTGCCAGGAACGAGAGACACAGGAGGGGTGAGACCACCCTCTCCCACCCAGTCTCCCCTGGGCACCCCTCAGACCCTGGGGCTCCTTGGAGGGGGACGGCCGAGACAGGAGGCGTGGAGGCCCACGCCAGCTACCACAGGCTAGCATCCGGAGGCATGAGATGCTCCGGACATCTTCTCCCCAGAGTCCCACTCCACACGGGGGTGCTACCGTGACTATCTCCGTTTCATCCGCGGGGAAATGAGGGTCAGTGGCAGAGGTCACTCCCAGCTGTGGGAGCCCTGGGATGTGAGCCTGGGGCAGCAGACGCCCAGGGACTTCTCGCCGCCATAAAGGGCCGCCAGCGGCTCGGCTGACGCTCCCATGGCTGCCCGGCAGCCCAACGGAGGGGCGGCCGGCCCTCAGTGGTGAGGAATGGGGCGTCCTACTCGGGCCCTGAGGGAGGTGGGCCCGGCGGATTCGCTCTGCCCCTCCCAGGACAAGAAGAGCAGTGGCACCAGGACTTTGGGCTCGTATGACGCTGTCCCAAGGCACGTGGCCAAGAGGACTGTTCAGAAATAGGGCC
The DNA here is from genome assembly GCA_028533885.1 of Nasua narica. Lineage (NCBI taxonomy): Eukaryota > Metazoa > Chordata > Mammalia > Carnivora > Procyonidae > Nasua > Nasua narica. Next base: position 104,117,838 of record CM052797.1, on the reverse strand, counting down.
CACCTTATTTGGTGCGGTTTGAGAAAAGCTGCCTTGCTTCAAAATCTCCCCTTGCCACTTGTCCCGGTGACTGACGTTTCACCGAATATTCCCTATCTAGCTAGGCGTCTCGATCCTCTGTGTCCTCAGAGGGGGCAAGTTTCTACGGTCTCTAAGGAATACTCCAGCTCTCTGCCAATATGGCTTTGTGGACGTTGAAGGGTCTTTCCCGCCCTACTAAAATGAACACCTTGTCAGGAAGGCGAAGCACCTTAGGCCTGGGGCTGGCCTGTGAGACGCTGGTGAGATAGAGGCCCGAGCTCCATTCTGCTGATTCTGGAGTTCAATGGACTGGAGGGGGCAAGGAGCAGAGGGACTGGGGACGTGTGGACCACCACTCACATCTGCTGGACCTGCCCCTTCAAGCATTGTCAGGAAGACCTCAAGACCCCCAGGAGGGCTCTTTTCTCAGGGTGGACCGGCAGGGTCACATGTGGCTCCGCACGCATGGGTTGAGCCACCAGTTGGGTTGGCCACTGTTGAAGTCCACAAATCACGTCCAACATGTGTTTCTCCCCCACCTCCCCCTAGACTAGGAGTGAAGCTCGGGGTGGGCATGCACAGCCCCAGACCCAGGGCCAGCTGGGGCAGAGGTGGGGCATAAAGCCGGGTCACGTGGGTCCTCAGTCCCCGCCCCCCACTACGGGAATCAGGTCTCTATGCTTTATTCATTATGGGAAGGATGGCGTGCACTATTTGGGGGTTGGAAATAATATCTTAAGCCTCTGCTTGCTACAGGGTCCTTGACACTTGGGCGCTGGACATAGTAAACAAACAAGACCATCTTTCCAGGTTTCAGAGTGGCCAGTTAGGGTAGCTCTACCTATTACAGAAATGAGGACACTGAGGCACCAAGAGGATGCAACGTCCGGCCCCCCACGTGGTACATGGGTCCCAAGAAGACCATGCCTCTCTTAGTAGCAAAGCAGTTCCCGCGTTTTTGACCCGCACGTTGGACCTTCTCTCCCCACCAGTGCCCCAGCCAGTAGACCAGGAGGTAAGAGGATCAGGTACCTACTCTATGGAGACATTGACAATGGTGGTCCGACCAAAGTGGCTGCTCCAATCTGGAAGAGAAGAAAGTGGCTGACCTCAAGGCCGGTTCCTTGATTGAGTGGGTTGAGGGGGCCGCTTGAATTCAAGGCTCCTGAATGAATGCCTGGGGTTTGGAGACGCTTGCCCATGTCCTGCCCTTTTTTCTCGTTCCCCAGAACTTGCCCCCAACTCCCAACAGAACCAGCAGAGGCCTCTTCTTCTCCCCGGGACCACTGGTTGGGGCTCTATGGCTGTGACATTCTTAGGCATCCCTAGTGCCCAACTGTTGTGTAGCAGACGGCAGTAGCTGCTTGTTGAAGGAGCCGAGGGCCCCGCCACGAGTGCAGGGACGAAATCAGCAAGGCTGTTTCCCACGGCAACCATCACAACAAGAATGTCACACTGCCTCACTGGGACGGAGTAAATCCTCCTGGCAAAGTGTATTAGTTTGTCGGTTTAGACATCTCTGGGTGTTATGAAACGTGTCCAGAAATCCTGCATGAATGTAACAAATACGGTATACACAATGTAGCATCGCCAACCCACTAGCTCTTAGGAAGAGAATTTGGAAAGACAGAAGTTGCTGACTCTGGTGGCACGGACATGGCGTGCTACCTTCCAGTGCCTGGAGCCTACCTCTGGCTGGAGAAACAGCCCTCTGCAGGACCAGGGCGCCACTGGCTGTCACCTGGGCGTTTGGGGGGCTAAGTGACACCACCTCGTCACTTAGCCTCCAGCTCTGACCCTCCTCACAGAGCTAAGCGAGATACTGGCTGCTCGTCCCCGAGCACTCACTACGTCCCAGGCACCAGACATGCGTGGTCTCCCAATCCCCCCGACCGCTGAGGACCCGACGCCCGGGGAGACTGATCTGCTGAATAGAAGATGAAATGATTTGCTAGATTGGGCGAACGTATTTTCTGGGAAGCCGATGTGGGTCAAAGTGGGGGAACCAAGATTCTTTTATGTCTGAAGCCCAAGCCCGCAATGTCAGTCTCTCCAAAAGACCTGCCCATTTATAATGACCAATTTGGCACTTCCAGTGCTGTGTCTGTCACCGCGGGGGGAGGGGAGAGATCAAACTCGGGGATCTCTGCCCTAGGTCACACACTATCCAAAGGCCTAGCGGGCACCTGGCCGGGTGTCGCGCGCGGCTGCCGCTAACCCTTCGGTTCCAGGCTGAATTCCCACTGCCTCCCTGCTGTGCTGGGTCCTGAGCCAACCTCGGGGTGATGGACGTCTCATCTCCAGTCTCCCCGTGGGACAACTGAAGTTTGGGGGGGGCCTCAGGCCACAGAACTAACTTTGAGACGTGGAACTCCGTTTTGGATTTCCAGACTACTGAGCCTCCAGCTCTGTCCTGCCTCCCGGGTTGTCCCTCTGCTCTGGTGGCCCGGGCGCCAGGCGCCCTGAGCTCCGCCTACCCAGAACGGTCCCGGTGTAGTTGATGGGCAAGATGATGCCCAAGGACGGGATGCAGAGGATGAGCACGAAGATGATGAGGTGGTACTGGAACATGATGTAGATGCGGGCATCGTCTCCGCACTTGCTGATCAGATCCTCGTTCCTGGAAGACACACACAGACAAGGACATTCCTCAGGCGCCGGCGCGGCCACGGCGTATGCTGGAGGGAGGCAGAGGAGGAGGGGATCATCACCCTTCCCCTAAGTTTTTATTTTTATTTATTTATTTTTTTAGAACTATCACCCTTTTCTCAAAGCCTCTGTCAAGTCTGAGATGTATTTCACAGGCATATCCAAGGCAGAAGCCATTACACACACACACACACACACACACACACACACTCGGGAATCCAGAAGCACTTTTGAAATCAAGCAGTCGTTCCCTCTCTTCTTGCTTCTCCATACAGGCTGAGTGCTTGCTAAGACGCGGCCACCAGACGAACCAGTAGTGAAATAAAAATGAAAATGCATCGGATTTTTTTTAAAGTGGTTTCTTTTAATTTGTAGATTAAAAAGGAATTCGGGGCCACAATGAGCTATCACTCCACACTGCCAGATGGGTCGAGATTAGAAAGTCAGACACTACTGTTGGTGTCGGTGGGGTGTGGGGGCCCGGGGAGCTCTCCCCCACGCACGGGGACACGCTCTGGCCCCGCCGCTTTGGCAAACAGTTGGTATTGTCTTAGGAAATTGAAGATACACAGAGCCTGTGACCCAGCAACTCCACGCCTCGTTCCATTCCCAGTGGAAACACACACATGTGGATCAAGAGACACGTAGAAGAATCTCAGATGCATTATTTCTAACAGCCCCGGATAACTGACATGTCTACCAAGGGTGGAAATGGACACAAGAATTGTGCGATATTGGGGCGCCTGGCTGGCTGTCGGGAACATGCGACTAGATCTTGGGGTGTGAGTTGAGGCCCCACGTGGGGCGTGGAGTCTACTTAAAATAAAAAAAAGAATTGGGAGATACAGATATATATGTCTCTATGTGAGCTACCTAGATTACCTTCTATATAGAATGAAATACTACACGGAAAAATTCATAAAAATGAATGCCCATAGCGGAACTTCACAAACACAATGTTGGGTGAAAGACCCAGGCACAAACAACACATACTGAATGTTTTCATACACAAAGTTCAAAAACAGGTACTACTGAACTAGGGAGGGAGAAGTCAGGATACTGGTTGTCTTTGGAGAAAGGGAGGTGGGGGGGGTGACAGGGGGCTGGGAGGGAGCTGGAAGAGGGCTCCTGGAGGGCCGGCAACATTCTAATCCTTGGTCTGCTTTGCTACCCACCCCCACAATCTCATCCAGGAAGCATTTTGGTCCATTACCTCTAGTTTGTCGTTGTTGTGCCGATTTAACTTCGTGGCTATGGTGTAAACAGCATTGGATGTGTTGCTTAGCTTTTTTTTTTTTTTTTTAAAAGATTTTATTTATTTATTTATTTGACAGAGAGAGAGAGAGATCATAAGTAGGCAGAAAGGCAGGCAGAGAGAGAGGAGGAAGCAGGCTCCCCGCTGAGCAGAGAGCCTGATTTGGCGCTCGATCCCAGGACCCTGAGATCATGACCTGAGCCGAAAGCAGAGGCTTTAACCCGCTGAGCCACCCAGGCGCCCCTGTTGCTTAGCTTTTAATCTGAACACTTTTCTGACTGTTTCACGTTCTGTCTACAGGTTTCGCAGCCACACGGTGGTGATGGTGATAGTGGCCTCCGCTTACAGAGCCCTGGTTCGCACCCAGCACCGAGGTGGCCTCCCCACTCCGCCTGCCGGTGGACGTCCCAGAGTTCACTCGCCCCCGCTCTCCGGTCGGGCTTGGAGGGTGCATGCAACTTCTAGCATCCAGTCCAGGATGCAGAGTTATTTTTAAACAATACTATTTCAATAAATCCCCATTTAGGGAATTATTTAGAGCTCTCAATTTTTTTTTTTTAACTGCAAGCCATTAAAATACTTCCTGCCCTGGATTTGAGAATTAAATCCCGGGAATGGGGTGGGTAGGAACTGGTGAGAAGACGGGGTGCTGGGGGGTGCTGGGGGGCGGGAACGAAGGGAGGGTCCTGTTGCAGCTTGCGTGCCAAGACCTGGTCACCTGACAGGAGAGTGCCTCAGACGGGGGGGGGGGGGGGGGGGCTAAGGGCGCCTCCAGTCTCAGGACAGGCCGAGGGGGGCCGGTGGGACCAAGGACACAGGGATTTCCGTCCTGCTCCCTCCATCTCTCTGGACGGAAGTCAGGTTATCCTCAGCAGCCTACCTCACAGCTCCGGGGACAGCCTGTAGTTCTGAGTCTGTCTGCATTCCTCTAGCCATTCCTTCCTCTTCTCAAGCCCCACGGTCCAGCCCCCACCGCCCTCCTCACACCTAATTCTCCCCTTGGCTCTGGTTGCTCCCCTTCCGCTGCCTCTTTCTGGAGACCCACTGTACCCACCGTCCTCTCTCATCTTCAGATTCACAGCCACCTCTCTCCACACCCTGGAACTACCGCCGGGTTCAAGGGCACATGGGCTACTCTGAAATACAAGAAACTCCTCAAGCCTCTATTCCCTGACCCGCTTCCCCCCAAGTTCCAGCCAACATCTTCACCTCCTTCCTCCTGCCCCCCCTCTTCCTCTGCCTCTACTTACCCTGGAATCGCCCTCCCAAAGGAGACCCAAATCACTGATGGCCACGCCCTCTTCTGCTCTCATTCCACTCAGCTGGAGCTCAGAGCTCGCAGGCTGCCCCCCTGCACCCTCCCTCGCGGGCTTCAGTGAGTCCGGCCCTAGAGGTTGCGCCTCTGTCTCCTGCTCTTTTTTGATCTTGCTTCCCGCGTTGGGGGACCCATCTCCTCCCACAACTTCAGCCAGGACCTCGTGCACTCATCTCCCAGGCCACAGCCTCCCACTCGGACCCTCGGACCCTTCCCCAAAGCTTTAACTAACCCTGTTTTTCAATAGCTTGCTGTTCAACACACGGGTTTGCCCTAGCCATAATCCATCATTCCCCCGACTCCTCAGTATCTCATCAGCTCCCAACCAGGGGCATCGCTTTCTTCCCCAGAAACCAGCCCTGGATCATCCCTTTTCTTAACCAGCTGGAGGCCGGGTGGAGACCACGGCCCGTGGACTGTAGCCCCGTGATCTCTCTCCACCTGCCTCCTCCCTTGGTCAGCTGCCATTCTCACATGGACACTGGAAAAGCCGCCTTGGGTGTTCACCTTGCCTCTGGACCTTCTCCACTGCCAGCCTCCCCCGCCCTAATGCTCCTGCCTACAAACAGACTCAGCCTGAGTATTCTGCTCACAAATAGGAATTGGCTCCCTCCTGCCTCTAGGCCAAAGCCGGGATTCTCAGCAGTCAAGATTCTACTGACGTTTCCAGACCTCTCTTTTAGCCTGTCTCTTGCCATGTATCCTTGTTTCTAGCCACACCAGACTAACCACTTCTGGATGCTTCTGCCCATCTCTGCCCCAAACTTGCGCTCATGCAGCCCCTTTTCTGTGATGGGCCCTCCATTAGGCCTCCTGTGGAAATTCCTCCCATCTTTCAAGGCTTAGCTTCCCCTGAATCCCCCAGTTGGAATTAATTTCTTGCTCCCACAAATGTCCTTTTGCCTGGCAATTATAACCTCCCCATTACGAATGATTAATGTAGTGAGTCTTGTTAACCTTTGTCTCTCCAACTATGCTGCCTGGGCTCTGTGCCCGGGGACTCTGGTGTCCCTGTCCCTGCTCAGTAACCGTGTCAGGTGTCTTCTAGACCCTGCTCCCCAAGCCCTCAGGAGGCAGAGTGCAATGGCCAGCCTTCCTCCCTTCCCGGATGGTGGCTCCCCGATGGAGGGGGCTTTGGGTGAAGTTGGGGGTCCTCACCCAGATGCACACACTCGAGGCACACTGACCTCCCCTGACCTGCAGGCCCAGGCACGCACACCCGAATAGCTGCACGCAGACGTGCACCGATGTAGTGATGTGCCTCTTCTGGTTCGTATTTGCACGCGCACCACAGACACACCTACCACAGGAAGTCTTGTATTTGCATGTATGCTTCTTTCCCGCAATACGGACGCGTTTCTCCCCACCCCGTATACACCCAATGACGTGACAGCAGACGGCAGAGAAAATCCAGAAAGTCAGCCTCAAGCTACCCAGGACTGAGGATGCAGTCAGCTCCGACAGGCCCAGGCTCTCCGGGAGTCCCTCCCTCTCACCCCTGCAAAGGGCTAGCTAACGTGCCACCCTGCCCCTGCCCAACAGTCATGAGTTTGCCAAACCCAGGAACCTAAAGCCGGCCCGGACAGCCTCCCGAGGTCACCAGCTCCGAACGGTTATACGCCTTAGTGGTCATTTTTTAAAAAATTATTTTTTAAGTAAATGCTTATTTAAAGGAAAAACAAGTACAATTCCCTAGAAACTGTTGACAGGGATTACGTCCCTGGAGGAGGGCCGGAGGTGGACTTTCATGCTTCTCTGAATGAAAACATATTTAATGTGAGCCTGTGCGTGTCTTAGACATTACCAAAGCAAAACCAGAGAAGGTGCCAAGAGCTAAACCATTTCCCCTAAACACCCATCCTGAGTGTGGCTAAGGTCCCCGAACCACACACAAACTAGCTGTATCATTTCCTGGGGACACTGATGAATGATGTAGGTAGACTGGGGTGGGGCGTAGGGGGTGGGGGCAAGGCCACGGGAATGCCCCCATCAGTGGAGTGGGAGCTCAAACATCAGAGGCCCATGGTCCTAAGTCCAGGTCAGGGTTCCCAGGGCGCAGGCAGGGTGTCTGTGCCCCCTTCAGCAGGTCTGGAGAAAGAGAAGCACCCTGAGGTGGCTCATGGGGGCCGGAGGCGGGTCTTGGGAAGGTCTATGAATGCTCCCAGCCAGGCTCTTGACTGGTGGGCGTGAAGGCATGTGCAGGAAGGAGGAAGTCCTAGGAGCCTTTGCCAAGAAAGCAAATTAGCAGGCCCAGTCCGGCCCCTTGCTGCAGGTGGCCTCGGAGGGGAGGCAAGACTGCACCCGAAGGCAGGCGCCCCAGGCAAGAAAGGGCCCTGGGGGAGGGGCTTGAAAGGCCAGACAGGACGGACGGATGGGGGCTATTCAGGGAGTGCCTAGGAATGTGCAGGGACGTATGAGGTGGAGGCAGAGCTGTGTGCACAGGCACGAGCATGTGCGTGTGCGCACGTGTGTACACGCTCATACACACCGTGGGGGCACGGAGTTCTGGAAGAACTCTGGAAGATGCTCAGTGGAAGCAGGGCAGAATCAGGAGCGGGCAGTCAGAATCCTGAAGCAAGGGGGAATCTGGAGAAAACAGGGACCTGGCGTCTGTCTCCTTGCCAAGTGGGGTCTGGCCCTAAAGAGATCCGGGAGGCGAGGTGGGCAAGGGGCTGCCCCTCTGTCTTCAGTGCCGAGGCAAGAGGAAGTGTGTCCTTCTGCCCGGTGTTTTCTTTTCCATCTCAATATGATGAAAGATGCTCACAGAAATAAAGCAAGTGGCAATGCCGGAAGAATTTCTTTTTCCTAGGGTGGAGTTCATAACAGTGTTTTTGTACGCGTGAGGAAGTGGTCCTTTCCTGGGGGCTGCGGGCTTTGTCCAGTTCCCATTCCCACGCTCCCACCCCAGAGGGTGTCCTCTGCCTAGGCAGGGCTGAGGTGGTGTCGGTGGGTGGAGGGACAGCGGGCAGGCGCCTGGGTGGCTCAGTGGGTTAAAGCCTCTGCCTTCGGCTCAGGTCATGATCTCAGGGTCCCGGGATCGAGCCCTGCATTGGGCTCTCTGCTCACTGGGGAGCCTGCTTCTCCCTCTCCCTCTGGCTGCCACTCCCCCTGCCCCTGCTCGTGCTTGTGTTCACTCTCTGACAAATAATTCAGTAAAATCTTAAAAAAAGAAAGAAAGAAAGTCCAGGCACTTACTTCATGGTGACGGTGTTGAAGAACCAGGAATAGAAGCCCTGGGAAGAAAGGAGACACTGTGTGAGAAAACCCAGCCCCAGGCCTGCCCTCCAGCTGTGGGAAGCCAGGCGGACTGAGGCAGCATCCACAGGAGCCTCCTTCCAGGCAAGAGATGTCAGCGAGAAAGAGCCTGGGTCCTAGAAGGAAGTGGGCTCCCTCTGGAACCCGTGGTGATTGTCCAGGGAGAGGTGTCCCTGGAAACGAGCTGCGAGTTGACGTTCCTGCCGCGTGGCATCCTGTTATAGGGAATGGGGGCTTCGTGGGCCTTGGGCCAGAGGGGGAGAAGGGACTCTCTGTGGGGTGGACGTCGGCGGCTTTCTGTCTGTCCCTCGTTGCTTCCTTTGGGAAATGCCCCCCACCCCGGGCAGTGGCCCAGCGGGCTGTCCATGAAGTAGGGGTCTGCCACCAGTGGTCAGAGGATCAATGCGAGCATGACCCAAGTGGGGGAATCAAAACTCTCTTCACAGGGGGCACCTGGGTGGCTCAGTGGGTTAAAGCCTCTGCCTTCGGCTCAGGTCATGGTCTCGGGGTCCTGGGATTGAGCCCCGCATCGGGCTCTCTGCTCAGCGGGGAGCCTGCTTCCCTCTCTCTCTCTGCCTGCCTCTCTGCCTGCTTGTGATCTCTCTCTCTCTCTGTCAGATAAATAAATAAAATTAAAAAAAAAAAAAACTCTCTTAAGGGGATTGACGGGTGTGGGGAGAGGGGGCGCTCTCTCCACTGAGCTCTTGCACCTCAGTGAGCACCGTGGAGCCTGCAGTGGCTGGGTGCCAACTTCGACGCCACAGGCAGGAGCTTGTCTCAGGGAAAAAGCCCACTCAGAGGAGAGACGACTGGAGGGGGGATCCCGGTGGTATGTCTGGGCTTCCTGGATCTCCCTGTCCCCAAGGCAGCCACTTCTGACTCTCCCCTGGGTTTCTTCTCTTACGTCCAGAGACCTGCCGATTACGTCTTTCTCTCAAGGTCTTACCATCTGGTTTCTGGGTGGGAGGGAAGGGCAGCGTCAGCCACGGAGGTGGTGGGAGGCCTAGAGATGAAGTACGCTTGAAAAGAGTGTGCATGAGGATAGGCTGGGCCCACGGCCCTAAAAGCTGCCAGATCCAGTAGCTGGTTAAGTTGCCCTTGCACGTGCTTCCTTCTGGGATCCTGCAGCGTTTAGCAAAATCTCGGGAAAGGCTGCAATTCTTGATTGGCCCCATCCGATCACAAGCGCATCAGTGAAACAGGCGGCCTCAGCTGACTGACGTTCCCTGGTGCCACACTCACTGGGTAAGGGGTGTTGCCCAAAAGGAAGCAATGAGGGGTCAGGCAAGCAAGAGACAGGAGGGAGGTCCTGGCTCCCTTCGGTATAAAGCCCAACAAGTCCCCTTCCCTAGATTGGCATTGCCTGACAGTCAGATGTCCACCTTGGTGGGGACCACTTCCCCAGTTCCGTCCTGGGGAACTAAGACAAGGACACTCTCTAAAAAAGGGTGGGAGGAATGGCTCAGTCAGTTAAGCATCAGACTCTTAATTTTGGCTTGGATCATGATCTCAGGGTCAAGCCCTGGGAGGCTCTGCGCAGGGCGTGGAGCGTGCTTGGGGTTTTCTCCCTCTCCCTCTGCGCCCCCCCCCCACATAAATAATAAATCAAATCAGGACAGATGCCCAGGTGTGAGTCAGAGCAAGGAAAGGAAGTAGCACGCTGGTGGCACCGACGGAGACAGTCCCCAGGGAAGAACTGAATCGCTAAATAAGAGTTGGGCTGAGAGTCTGACCACCCCTCCCTGCTTTCTCCACCACCCACCTTTGGGCAAACGGGGTGTGATTTATTTAGGGAGCAAGTAGGTCTGCGGACGGTCCCGAGGGGTCGTGTGCAGTGGAGGACACAGCTTCCTGGGACTCCCTTCCACCCCCTCTGCGGCGGGGGCCCTGGGGAATACCCCACGAGGCACGGCCGCGTCCTGGAATTCACACAGGACTGGACTGCTCGTCCAAGGGCAGAGATTGTGAGTAGAAGTGTGGCCCCTGCGAAAACTGCCGCGAGCCTGTGGGGACTGACTCTCTCCGCGCTCACAGACAGCAGACACCCTCCCCCACAGACGCTCCCCTGTGCGTCCGTTACAGCTATGAAAGGCCTAAACCGTTCAGAAAACTCAGCAGCTGAACAGCGGGCCCAAGAAGGAGTGCCACCTGCCCTCTTGCCTCGCCCCTGCAGGAAATGGCCACGGTGCCTAGGAGTCCATTTAGCCGACGTGGCCAAGTGACAGTGGTTGGTTCCTCGCCCCTCTCTTGGCGGCCTCGCCCTCCTCACTCCCACCACGTGGGGTAATAACCCCCCTGCTGTCCTCCCAGCCCCCTGCCCCCCCGGCCTGGCTGAGGCCCCGGCATCGTGGCTGGGGTGCTCCCGGGGCCCGCACCCCGCCTCCCACTCCCCCTGCCTGCCTCACTTCTAGCTCTGCAACGTGACTGCCTGCTGCTTCCATCACGATGTCTCAGCTAATTTTTAAAATAAATGATCTTTTTGCCATTGTCCATAAAAACCCCAACCCAAGTCCCGTTTCTGAAAATAAACCTGAGAACCACCTTGGAAGGTAAGGTGCGACTGTCCTTATTCTACGGAGAATCTAAACCGGTCTGAGGCTCCCCACGAAGCCTGGGGCAGACGGTGGCAGGAAATGGGACCAGGTCTCTGGGAGGGATGAGAGTGAAGGAAAACGGTTCTACTCACTCACTGCCTCCAACAAACACCTATCAGATGCTGCTTACAGGGCAGGCTGGCCTGGGTGTGGGGACAGGGGCGGGCAGGCTGGCCTGGGTGTGGGGACAGGGGCGGGCAGGACCCGGTCGCACTCCCTTGAGCTGCGGGATCAGACACATAGGACGGATCGGGTAGATGAGGGATTGTTACAGACCGGGGTAAGAGCCCTGAAGAAGAGGATGCACTTTCCAAGCACCGAGAACAAAAGGTTTGGACCCATGTGGGGCGGATGGGGCTCCGGGGACAGCGGTGCGGGAGCTGAAATCTGAACAAAAGGTCACCCCCGAGTGGGGGCCACTGGAAGCAGGGGGACAGGGAAGAGCAGGTGAAAGGCCCTGTGGAGAGGAGGTGGTGGCACTTTTGAGGATCTAAAAGGTGGCCGATGCGGCCAGGGATGGAGGGGTTGAGAGGACAGACTGGACAGGTGAGCAGGAGGCCCAAGCCCGAGGCCACGGCGAAGCCCCTGTGCTTTATCCCAGGAGCGCCAGGAAGCCAGTGAAGGTTGACACAGGGGAATGTGTGTCCCCGGTCCTGGGGATCGCTTCGGAGGCAGGTGGAAAACGGGCGGCGCAGGACACAAGTGTGAACATAGAGTGTGGTTAGAGGCCACGCTGGTCATCCAACAAGAGACCGACGGGGGCCTCGACTGGGGGGAGAGGTGGAGAGGAACAACACCGGGAAGGCGACAGCAGCGTGGCTCGGTAATGGCCTGGCTGTGCCTGGGGCTTGGGCCACAGCAAGGGGGTGCCCTTGGATGGGTGGTGGGCAGAGTCTGAGACAGGATCTAAGAACAAGGGGGTGGAGGGACATCACAGCATGTTTCAGACATACTGAATCCCAAATGCCTTTACAATATCCGTGTGGAGATATTCTGAGGGCCATTGGATAAATGTGTCTGGAGCCCGGAGGGAGGGTTAGCTGGAGACGGACTTCCGAAGGGTCGGTGGAGAGGTGGCAGTTGAGGTCGCGAGTATGGGTGACACTGCCCAGGAGCGGGAGGAGGAGGCCTGGGACACTGAGGGAAACTCGCGCTGTGGAGGGGAGCCAGCGGAGGGGACAGGAAGAGACGGAGTGGCAGAAGGGAGCCCCAGAGAGTGTGGTGTCACGGAAGCAACTGGAAGGGCCTGTTCAGGAAGGGAAGATGATCGCTAGGGCCGGATGTTTCAGGCAGATCACCTGAGATGAGAACTCAGGAGGGTCCGTCGGGTTGCACGGTGGGACACCTGATGGGCTGTCTGGGCGGGCTGGAGGGGGAAGCCACACCGCGGGGGGCCAGGAGAGCGGAGAAGTGGAGAGCACGGGTGCAGACAGCTCTTCCGGCTTTGCTGTGATGGGGCAGGGGAGACAGGCAGCTGTGGGAGGTGGCGGGGCCCACGACCGTCCCTGACACCCTCTGCAATACTCCAGCTCCATCCCATGACTGCGGCCGGCCTTCCTCGCCCCTTCTGGAATTCATGCACTGACCGCCGTCCCGTGTGCCTCTGTCTGGGGGTCCCTCAGCCAGGGAGAAAGTCCCATGAAACCAGACGTGGGCCGTTTTGTTCACGGCCCAGTCCCCAGTCTGCAGACCAGGGGCGGCCCACAGCAGGCGCACCAGGACGAAGGACGGAGCGAACGAACAAGCGTGGGTGGATGACCAGCCCCCGACAGGGAAGGGGAGGAAGAGAAGACCAGGCTGCACGCAGCAGGGGGAGGAGGCTGAGGGAATCCCTGCCTGATGGGAGACTCCGCTATGAGAAGCGGGACCTGAGTCCTTGGCTCGGAGTGGGGCTTGGGCAGGACCCGGGCTGCGACGAGGGTTGAGGATTTGAGAAGAGCAGGAAAATTCATTTCAAAAATCTCTTTAAAATAATAGAATTAACTAACTCTTACTTGGAGGTGGGGAGAGTGAATAGCTCCCACTTCCCGATGGGGAGATGGAGGCTTGGCAAGGCCGAGGAGTATCCACGGTCACATTGCCAGGTCGGGTGTCTCGGGCTGCAGAACCCCCGAGTGCGAGCTTGCTCTCTCCTGCACACGGCTGGGCTGCCGCTCAGAGCGAGGAACCCTCTGGGCTCAGCCCCCCTCAGCACTCACCTTGTCCTTGTGTTCCATCTCCAGGGAAACATCAGATGGAGACGTCTTTTCACTCTGCTCCCCGTAGACCAGTGAGGTCAAGCTGCAGCCAGGCAAAGCAGCGGGCAGGGGGGCAGAAAGGAGAGAAAGGCCTCAGGGCCTGCCATCCCTCTGGCCCCCAGGCCGAGAGCATCAGTGCCCTCCTGTCCGGGACCAGACACGCCTCGGCTCATGTGCTGAGACAGAGCTTTGGGGACAGACCCCCTTAATCACCCCTGATGCCAAGCCCCCTGTAGCTTGGGAATCACGGGCTCCAGAAAGTCTGAGATCCGAGAAAAAAAAAGAGTCCTTGTGCCCAGAGATGACTGCCCCGCCCCAAGTTCTCTTCCTGCGACGACGGCCAGTGCAGGGACAGCAGTGGGTGCCGGGAGGGTACCTGCTGGGTCCTGGCTGTGGCACCCACACATTCCCCAAGGAGGCAAGCAGCTCGCTCATCCTGACCCCAGCCCCCGCTCACCTGTCATTGTGGATCAGCAGAGCCAGGCGTCCGTAGTCCCACGCAGCTTTCCGGAGGAAGGAGTAAACCAAAATGATGACCTATGGGGAAGGGGATGAGGGGCTACATCTTCTGCTTAGCTGGGCCCTGCATCCCCGCGGGGGAGACTCCGTCCCGCAGGCTCCCAGGGGCTCCCGGGGCCCCCAGCAAGTTGGCCAGCCCTGTTAGGGTGAAGGCCATGCCTTTGTCAACTCGGGATGCCCAGTGCCCAGCAGCTTCCCAGCACAGAGCGGACTCTCGGAGCGTGCTGCACGAAGCCTTCGGTGTCATGTTCGGAACTACCCGGCAAGAACATTCCTTGAAGAGGCGCCTGGGTCGCTCTGTCGGTTAAGCGTCTGCCTTCAGCTCAGGTCAGGATCCCAGGCTCTTGGGATTGAGTCCTGCATCGGGTTCCCTGCTCAGCGGGAAGCCTGCTTTTCTCTTTCCCACTGCCCCTCCCCCTGCTTGTGCGCACGCTCTCTTTCTCTCAAATAAATAAAATCTTTAAAAGAGAGAGAGAGAACATTCCTTGAAGAAATCAGCAAGGAGAGAGAGAAGGGAGGGCCGAGGGCACTGGCCAGGTGGGTCTCCGGACAACGGCGTGGGGAAGGGAGTCTTAGGAATTCTGCAGTCCCCTCTTCCTGGGCTACCCTGGACACGACTGCCACTCAGGGAGTCCCTACCGCTGTGGTTGGCGTCCGCTTGCAGCGCCGAGGCCCCTGCTGCATCACTTGTGCTCCCCGTGGCCTCACCGCCCACCACGGAGCCCAGGACTTACAACCCACAAGAAGATGTTGAGGAACAGCACGGTGGGGATGCCCCCAAAAGGCTGTCCCTGCAGGACGGTGCTCCGGGAAGGGAAGCATTCGTTTGATGTCATGTTCTGAGTCTCTTCCATCCTGTTCAGGCTGCTCGGCGGGACGGCCATCCTGGGAGCTCCCTGGTGACAAAGGGACGCTCAGGTCAGACGAAAGAGATCCTCTCACTCCGTAAGCGCAGAGCCTGCCGGGGAGATGGGGCGGGCGCACTGTGTGCCCGTGGCCGGGCCGGAGCAGGTCGAGGTGGGAGTCGCCCCGAGATGACGCGCAGCCCTATCCTGTAAGAGAGCAGCGGCCCCAAACCCAGAGCCATGACGGCAGAAGAGCCCAGACCCCCAGTGCCTCCCCTTACCGAAAGAGTCGCCAAATGCACCTCCAAATGGGTCTTCTTATTCCTACCTTTGCGAAGCTTTTCTTGCACAGAAATGAACATACTTCACAAAGGCGGGTAGGACCCCAGAGTGGGAGTATTCAGTTTGGAGAACAGAACTGCCTTCACGGGAATGCCCGTGCAGAGTCTAACACCCTATGATTCTCTGATCCAGTTTCCAGGAAAGGAAGATTCCTAGGACTCAATGAGGTAAAGTGGCAGGGCACCCAGCACAGAGCGGTGACTTGGGAAATGTCACTGTCTTAATGTTGAACTTGAACCAGGGTGATCGGCGCCTGAGCCAATCCGGTGAGGGCTCAGGGTCACGGGCATCAGTATTCTCCAGACTTGGAGAAGAGTGGGAAGCATCGATGAAAATGGGAAGTGACTAGGAGCTGCTCGAAGTTATCTGCAAAGTTGTTCTGGTTTTTAAAGATCATTTGTTTCGGCTCCAGACCACATCTCACCCTAGAAAGTCTTTACTCCCGTTCAAGAAAAGCAGGTTCATTCATTCATTCCTTCTTTCATTCCTTCATCCAACAAGTATTTAGTGAACAGCTGCCTTGTGCCAGATCGATGCTGGTGATGCATCAGCGAACATATGAAAGGGATCACTCTGACCCTTGGTCTGAGAATTAATGAGGGCGGGGCGAGCAGAGAAGTAGAAACAGAATGGTCAGTTCGGAGGAAACTGTAGCAATCCAGGCAAGAGGTAACCACAGCCAGGAGTGGGACGGAAGCAGAGGAGGTGGTAAGAAATGCTCAGATTTTGGAAGTATTTTGAAGGTGAAGCCAAGATTTGCTGATAGAATGGATGGTGGGGGGTAGGGTGGAAAAGAGAGGAGTCGTGGATGACTCTGAGGTTTCCAGGTCCAGCAACTGGAAGAGGGGAGGTGGCTGTTACTGCATGTGACAGCCAAGGAGTGCAGGGCAGGGGCGGTCAGGAGCCCAGTGCTGGACATGCTAAGTGGACATGCCAGGCGGGTGGCTGGACATCAGTCTGCAGCTCAGAGGAGGGTCAGAAGACATACATGTGAGCATCACCAGCAGAGAGAGGACTCCTAGAGGCGTAGGACTGGGTCACCAAAGGAGTGAGCACAGAGTGAGGCTTAAGGTCTGAGCCTTAGGATGTTCCAGTGCAGAGAACTAGGACAGATGAGGAGGACACAGGAAAGGGACTAGAAGAGCGGCCAGGGAGGAAGGAGGAACAGCGGGACAGGGTGGTGTCCTGGAAGCTAAGTGTCTCCAGGAGAAGGAAGGGACCAAGTAAAAGGCCAACTGCGAATCGGCCATAGATAAAGCAACACGGACGTCTGGTCAGTGGCCAGACTGGAACAGGTGCGAGAGAGGAGGACGCCGGCGGATCTGGAGGCAGTGGGCGTGAAAACGGTTCCTTCAAAAAGGAACAAGAGTTTGGAAGTGGTTAGGACGGGAGTAGCAGCAGACGTGGTATGCCAAGGGGAATGGTCCGCTAGAAAATGAAAAGCTGGTGACGTGGGAGAGACAGGGCATCGCTGGAGCAATGTGAGGACGTGGGAAGGCCTGGGAACTGGTGCCCAAGTGAAGCTGGCCTTGGCCCAGAGCTGGATACTGACCCACGACAGCAGGAGGGAGGCAGGTGCGCTGGCGGGGCTCGTGGGCGCGCCCTCCCACGGCTTCTATTTCTCAGCCTCAGAGGGAACAAGGTCTCAAGGTGACTGTGCAATGCTGGTGGCGGTGGGCAGATGTGGGATGTTTGAGGACAGGAAAAAAGGCAGAAATAGACATCTAGAGGAGTGATGGAGTGAATGGAGGACGGGAATGGGGAGGACTTCCGGGCAGCACTGAGGGTGCACTGAGGGTCACGGTCTTGAATCGACAGCAAGCGCAGCTGGACTCACTGGGCATTTCCCCCAGCTCTACTCATCTGTGGGGTTGCAGGTGTGGAAGGGGCGCACAGCTCGACCTAAGCAGGCTAGAGGTTTTCCCAAGTATGAGAGTAAGAGGGTCGGAACTGCATATGAGGGCGCAGTTTTACCTATGGCCAGGTAAGGAGAGAAAGGAGACTGGAGATGATGGTGACAGATGCCAGGGATCCAGGGAGGTAGAACTGTGGAGTGCCACAGGCTGAGAGCTGACGGATAGGAAAACGAGCTGTGCGACACTGAGCCTGAGAAGGGATTGGTTGTGGGTAGTGAGAAGGTCCAGGGCACGACCATGGCGTGAGCGGCGAGCGGTGTCAAAGAACGGAGAAGCTGGAGTGTCCTTTGTGGAAATCAGTAAGAATGAAGACCAGAAGAGCACTGGCCTGACAGTGAGGCAAGAATGGAACTCTTCCGGGAAGGAGGGAAGTGACCTGGCGGGAGGTGGGGGGGGGGTTAGTTGGTGCCTGTACCAATGATGGGATTCTAGGCTGACACTTTGGGTCCAAGACGGAGACTTCAGCAGAGAAGAAGGAAGAAGAGTCTGGAAGTTGCAAAGAGGAGCAAGGAAGATGTGTGTCCCATCCCCTGGCCTGGGAGGGTGGTAAGGGAAGTCCTAGCCTGGGGAGTCTCTGGTTTTAGGTCCCAGCGGGCAGGTGAGGTGCTGCAGAAGCTGAGGGTGTTTCTGGCATCGTGGGCTCTGTGGCACTGAATCGCGGTTCCAACACTCACTAGCCGCCTCGAGCAAGCTACTTCCGGTCTCCCTGCCTCACCTGCTCGTCTGTACAAGGCGGGTGGTGTTAGTAACTAGTACCCACTTCACAGGGCTGTCAAGAGGGACAGGTGGGTTAAGATTCGTCAGTCATGGAGAGCAATGCCCGGGACACAGAAGTATTCCACAGACACTCGTCAAATGAAAAGTGGACGCAGGGCCCGGGGGATGCAGTGGAATGCTGGCCGGAGTTGGGGAGGCTTGAGGGCTGGGGATGGAGAAGGGAATAAAGGTGAAGGGACAGGTGTGCAGGACAGGGGAGGTGGCAGGACAGGTAGCTCCCTGTGCTAACTCATAGAAATAGGAAAACACCAGAACTCACCCTCCTTCTAGCCGGATTAGCATCTAATGGGAGCAGGGAGCCTAGCATCTAATGGGAGCAGGGAGCCTAGCATCTAATGGGAGCAGGGAGCCTAGCCTCCTGCCTATCTTTTTCTGTTCCTCTCTCTTTCTGCCCTAGGCTACCCACGGTTTTATTACCGGAGGTCACTGCTCACTTCATTGACACAAGTATGCTTAGCTAAATGGAAGCTTAAAATGGAAGCTTACACCGAACAGGGTACCTTTAAACTAAGCCTTCTGCCAGTTTCCCCTAGCAGAGTAGCGTTTCTCTGCGCGGCTCTCTGGCAGCTGCGGCAGGAAGCTGCAGTTCTGCTAGTGGCCACCCGGGGGAGCCCGCGCCGAGGAAGCTGCTGGGGAAGGGCAGGGGCGCGCAGGCGCGATCCAAAGGCCTGGGAGAGCCGGTCCTTACCTGAGTCGGTTCTCCGGGGAGGGGCCGAGTCAGGCCCGCAGGCTCCGCTCAGCTCAGCGGCAGCTGCAAGAGAACAAAGGTGGTGGTGAGACAGCAAGAGCTAGGGACCCAGGCGGTGTTCCAGGCCGCATCATCTCTCAGGGCGTGTTTGCTCATCTTTGTGCTCCGGGTACTCAGCCTTGATCACAGGTGTGTTTCACTGATAGTTTTTCTCAGTCTGTTGCTTCTCTTTTCGTTTTTTCCCCTCGTACCTCTGAAGAACCGTTTTGGATTTTGACAAAGTCCAATTTAACAGATTTTCTTTTATGGACCAGGCTTTTGGTATGGTGTCTATGAAATCTTTGCCTACCCCAAAGTCTTACAGATCTTCTCCTACGTTTTCTTCTAAAAAAAAAAAAAAAATCATATCGTTTTAGCTCTGACACTAAAGTCTAGGACGCACTTTGAGTTCAAGTTGGCATAGGAGGTGACGTAAGGGTCTAAGTTCATCTTTCGATGTGGCTATCCAGCTGCCCAGCACCCTTTGTTGGATTCTCATCTTCAAACGGAGGGGAAGAGCTGGGAAGCCCCGGGCGGGGCTGTCTGGGGGACAGGAGCAAGGCCAGGGAGGTGAGAGCGCCCGGTGACCTGCAGCCCAGCCATCCGGATAAGTGACTTGTTATTTGGTTAATACCCTACCTGATAAGGGAAGAGGGAGTCCCGGGCTGGGAGGAGCTCTGGCTCCCATCTGGCTCTAAGGAGGTTTGAGTCCTGGATGCTGCTCTTTTCCACTCAACTCCCCCACACTCATTCTCTCTCCTTCCAAAAGCACCCCCTCTCCTCCCTCCTTCCTCCTTCCTTCCTTCCACAAAGAAGGGCTGAGTCCCTACCATTTGCCAGGCATCCTGCCAGGCTCTGGGGGCCCGGCAAACCTGGTTCCATCCATACGAGGCTCCAGACCCACCGGGGAAGACACGGAGGCACGCCAGCAGTATGCCGCCACGCCCTCCAGCACACTCTGAGGGCCCAGGGAGAGGGGGCCGTGGGGCAGCCCACCGCGAGCGGTCAGAGAAGGCTTCCGCGAGGAAATCACCTCTGGGTGAGATGCGAGGACGTGGAATTGGCCCAGTGTGGTGGGAAGTGTGGACAGAGGGGGAACCATGCTGGCCGAGACCCAGAGGGGAGACAGAGCATTTCACGTTTGGGGAATGTGAAACCAAATAGTCGTGGCTAGAGCGCGGGGTAGCTCACTGGTTTGTGTTTTGTTTGCTTATGTATTCATTCGACAAGAATTGGTGGCATAGCTACTCTTGCCAACCCTCTGCAAGGGGTTCCCAGCCTTTGGGATTTGGGAAGAGGATTGCTGTTGGGAGAGGCATGGCCCAGGAGGCCATTCTCCCTGGGAGGGGCTCCAGATACAAGGCACCAGCCTCTAAGCTTAGAGGGGGGTGTAACCCACCGGCAGGGCTGGGCAGGCTCAGCAAGCCGGAAGGCGAGGGAGGTGAGGGAAGCGGATGAGGGAAGGAGGTGGGGAAGGACAAGAGAGAAGAGAGCCCCGTACCGACCTCAGCACCGTCCCCAGCATCCTCAGCAGCCGGCTCAGGTGGGCTGAGGGAGGCTGCTGTAGTAACCCAGAGCATTGCCCCGCCTTTTGTCCTCACCCCTAGACTGTGCCTGGACCCTCCTTTCTGGAGAGCTTTCCTCTTTCCTTCTTTCTAGCTCTTGGGTGTGAAGAACAAGGGTAGAGAGCTTTCTGGAGACCATAGTATCAGCACTGGAAAGAACAAAACTCGAAATCTGAGGGTATAAAGGAACACAGAGTGGGGGGCACCCACCCGGCTGGAGCAGGGGGCAGCAGGGCACACATTTCACAGCAGAGCACAGGGAGGCCATCAGGGCCATGGAAAGAAGCAGGCTGTCTGCAGCCAGACTGTCTGGGCTGAAATCCCAGGTCCAGCCTTGCTAGCTGTGTGACCATGGACAGCGACCTCACCTCAGTTTCCACCTCTGGAAAGTGGGGCTGATAGAAGCACAGCCTCACGAGATTATTGTGAACACAAAACATCGAATTCGCACAAAGCCCTTTGCAGAACGCTTGAGAAAAGAGAGCTCCCTATTAGTCAGTACTGTCGTCATTGGCACTAGCTTATCTGTGACACGGTAGTGAGGGGCCCAGACTGGACCGTTCGTGGTTTCTGTCCACCTACTCTGTTCTGGAACAGGCCAGGGGAGAGATCTGGAATATGGGGAGGACTGTCCAATACCCCATAAACTGCAGGCTGTAGGTGGTTGTTGCCTCTGTCCTTCCTGCGCAGGAGACACCAATGTCAGCCTTGCTTTTTGGGCCATCGCGGGGCAGGGAGAGACGGCGGTGATGCTGGCTGGTGAGTCAGGATTCTCAGCCCCCTCCTCAGCTGCACATCCTATCTGATGGCCTTCCTCCCTTCCCATTTCTCCCCCAGCCCAGCCTCCAATGGCAGAACCTGAAGCCTTAGCAGTCCCAGGCCTGGACAAGATTTACTTTGGCAAGTGGGCAAAAGGCTTCGTAAAGAACTAGCTCAGTCTTTTATGAGTCCTCTGGCCCTTCGCTCACGCCCTTCCTTCCAGACCTGGCCTGGTTTCAGCCACTGCTGTCCTAAGTAGCCAGGCCAGCACTTTGCTCCCCTCTCCTCATCTCAAGGCCAAGTCCTCTGCATGAGGAACCCAAATCCCCCAAATCCTAGAGCAAGGGTGGTCCAGGAAGCCCTGGGGGGTGGGGGGGGAAGGAGGAGAGCAATCTTATTAATAGCCAACATTTATTGAGCACTTACTATAGGAGAAAATCTTCTCATTCAAGTATAGTTCATTTAATTCTCACAAATACCATAGGGTACTAGAATCATGCCTAGAAGCAAGAGAAAATTAAGGCCCAGACAGGTTCAATAACTTAGCTAAGGTCATGGTGCTAGTAAGTGGCAGGGCTGGCCTGGGCAGTTTATAACCCTCTCTACCTCCTGGACCCTCTGGACCTCTGCTGGGCTGGCAGCGCTGGGCAGGGGGCAGAGGAAGGGGGTGACCTCGCTCAAGCCCTTGCCCGGGGGTGGAACCTTGCCCAGCGTTTCAGGGTGGTGCAGTGGAAAGTGCCACGGACTGAGAGAGCCCCCGAGAACCGGGCTCTGGGTCACCTGTGTGGCCTTGGGCAGGTGCCTTCTCTTCTCTGAACCTCCTGCCTATAAGATGAGGGGTTCCTGTGGGAACTCTCTGAGGGCCAAGCTGGACCAAGGATTCCAGATGTCTCCGAGACACAGCCTGCCACCAGCCAGCCTGTGCCTCTCGGCACTGCCCAGAGCCACCGCCCCCATGGGTTCTCAGGAACGGATCCAGAGGGCCTGCAACTTGGCTGGACAAGCAGATCACTAGAGGCCAAAGGCACGTCGTAAGGCAAGAAGCCAGGTGGGGAGGCCACCCTTGCCTCCTCCCCTAACCGTGTCCCCCCTGGAGTGCACAAAGCCACAGCATCTGCTCCCCGACCCCCACCATCTGGCCTTCTGACTGTCTTCAATTATTCATCACCTTTCCGGCAACAGCCGGAGAGATGCTTTGCCATGGTTTTGGACCTGAAACGAACGGGAGCCCCCGGTCATGGGCACCCCCCACTTCCCCTTCTTCTCTGGGTCTCGCCTCGTATCCCTTCCGCGCCCTCTGCTCTCAGACCTGCATCCCCTTTCCAGGGCCCCCTTTCCAGGCCTCCACTGGAGGCCCAGGAGGAGAGGGAGGAGGGAAGTGGGGTCACTGCAGTGAGGGTTCTGGGTAACATCCCTCCCCAGCCGCCACGCCAGTGGGCCATGAATCTTCCTTGCCCTCAACTGCCCTGAATCTCAGGGAAGGGGGTTTCGCCCAACGTTCCACAGGAAGAAGTGGTCGCCCGCAGGCGAAGAGATTTGCCCAAAGCTGGGGAAAGTGGTGGGATGGGCATCAGAGCTGTGTTTCCCGGCTCCCCATTCGGCGCTCTCAGGCTTGGATGGGTGACTGCGTGGCCTGGGGCGGGGGTGGGGACCCTAGGAAGGTGTTTTGTAGGTGGGGACACTCACACCCCACTCCAGACTCTGAGAATGGGAACATCCGGTCCATTTTCGGGTGCAGCCAAGATAGACAAACACGGGCTCAGGGTTCCCAGGATTATTTCCATCTAGATAAGGCATTCCTGTAGATCTAAAAGGTCTCCTGCCTCCCCCTGAAAGGAAGGAGGGTGAGGAGATGTGGCCATACAGGGCGGGAGCTCAGGACACGGGTCCTTGCATTCCGCTTTCAGGAGATCTCCCTTGCCCCTCGGCTCAGGCAGAATCTGGGGAAGGTTGCCTGGAGGTCTGCGGGGGCCACACTACCTCTTCACGTGAATCCTCAAACTCTTGCGTTTCTCCCTGTGCCTGAGGTCACTGGCCTGGCCGCTTCATGAGGCGGCACATCTGCCACCTGTCCTGTCCCCAGGTCTCCCTGAGCTGTGCCACTTTTCCCCCACCCCGGGGCGGGCTTGGGGCCTTCACAGCCCTGGGCTCCGGCTCAAACCCTACTCCGAGCAGCCTGGTTTGCACCCTGTCCCCACCCTCTCTACACAGCGGCCCTTTGCTCTCCCTGCCTGGTACTCTGTCACTTTTCCACGGAGGTGAGCAGCCAGTGCCCCTGCCTGTCCACAGGTCCCTTGGTGACAGCCCCCGTCATTGTGGTTCTCCCACAATGACCGGCATGAGGGATGCGGGAGGCCTCGATGAAAGACAGATGGTCCTCCCACCAGGGCCACACTCGGGAGCAGGAAATAAAAAAATGGGATTTGCGTTTGTTTGCATAACACGAACCATTCATTTTATGCCCCCTCCACCTTCCGGGCCAGCACATCGTGGGCTACCAAGTTTTGCTCCCCAAGTCACAGCATGGAGTAAAGGGAACATTTGTTTTGGGGTGAGGAAGAGGGGTGCGATCTGGCTCTATTAACTGTAACTTAACCTACTGCTACTCAGTTTTCTCTTCCATAAAATGGGCACGATCAGGGCTCAGTCAGTTACGCGTCTGCCTTCAGTTCAGGTCATGATCCCAGGGTCCTGGGATCGAGTCCCGTATTGGGCTCCCTGCTCAGCGTGGAGTCTGCTCCTCCCTCTACCCCTCCCCTCTGCTCGTGCTCTCTCTCTCTCTCTTACTCACTTTCTCTCTCTCAAATAAATAAATAAAATCTTTAAAAGAATACTTCTAAATAAACTGGACACAGCTGTCTATTCTGACTAACTCAGGGCAGCCGTGACGGTCCAAGGGGGGAGTAGGGGGAGACTCTGGTAGAAAGCGGGAGCACCATGAACGTCACTGGTTGCCCTTGCTGTCCTTTTCCTAGCACCGAGGTCAGCCTCCCTGCCTCTGCCACCCCTGCCGCCCGCAGCCCCTGGAGCAGCAGGACGTTCAGAGGAATGCACCGTGGTGTGCTCTCTGCGGGCGGGGCCAGGCGGCGCTCGCTGGGGCCCCGGACCCCAGGCCCCGTTAGAACAGCTGCCATCTACTAAGAGAGTTCAGTGTACCAGGCACCGCGCCAGGCTTCTTCACTGGCATCATCTGGGTTGACAAATCTATCAGATCGTGTGTTGGGTGCGGCCGATGGCCTTCAGCAGCCATTGCACCTTGTTTTAGAGGATGTGCCTTCTGCAGGCTAGAAAGTGAGACACGACCTGTCCAGCACTCCCTTGTAGCTGGGGCTCCGACTACAAGTCAGGTTCCATCAGTGAAATGCCCTGCACATAGATGTTCAAAGCGGAAAGGAGGAGGAGCCATCCTCCTGGGCTTGGGCTATGTGCTGCCGACAGACCGGCAGCGTGGAGGAGAGGGAGGAGTTCTCGGCAGAGGACTGATGCCCGTCACTGGCTCCTGGGGGTGCAGGGGCGAGAGGCAATCATGCCGAAGGCTGCAGGGGTCCCTGATCCCCGGCTTGCAGGTGGAGGAACATGAACTCAGAGCTCCAGGAGTCCAGGTGTGGCTTTCGCAAGGCTCTGCTCCTTCCGACACCTGACTGAGCTCCTCCTGGCTCCTGGCCTGCTCTGGGGGGGTGGGGGGGAGAGGCCCTCTTGGCCCCAGGGACCCCTCCAGTCTTCCCTCCCCCATGTCCTTACAAGAAGCCTCAGCCCCAGCAGATGGGTGGACCCTTGTCTCCTCAAAGTCCTTGGCTTTCTGTTTCCTCCATTCCTTTCCTTTGTGGAAAGGCCTCCAGCTCCTCCCCAAGGAAGGACGTTGCCTCCATGGTCAGGCCCAGCTCAACTCTGCTTCCTCCAGGCAGCCCTCCCCCAGCACCCCATCCTCAGCAGCCCCTTCCACCCCTCAATCCCCGGAGGCCTCCGTTCCCCTTTCCTTGGCTCTCTACCGGCTAGTGGGTGCTAGGGAGAACGAGCTGTGTCTCTCCCTCAAACCTCCATCTAGAAGGGAGTGAGAAAGGCCGTGGCTAAGAGGCAAACAACGCAGAGTATGTGAGAGGCTCCGCTGCCACAGTGCGACTCAGATGCGAGGGGCACTGAGCCCTGTCTGGGGCATCCAGCAGGCCTTCCTGGAGGTGAGCCTGCATTGTCCTGCAGGTTGTGATGGAATCAGCTGGAAGGGCTTTCTGTCACTCTCCTTAACTTGGCCAACAAGGCCTGCCCATCACTCCAACTCCATCTTACCCAGCTCTCCCCCCTCTCACCCCCGGGCCCACTCCCTCTTTCCCTCAATACGTGGGGCATGCCACCTTCTCTCTTGCCACCACAGGGCCTTTGCATATGCTAGTCCTACTACCTGGAGTGTTCCTCCCTCCCACTAGTTAACTCATTCTCCCCTAGTTAATCTCGGCTCAATTTTTGCTTCCTTAGGAAAGAACTCCAGACCAGGTCAAGCCCCCACCTTCCATGCCTCAGAGTCTCTTGGGAGACAGACACAGGGTGACATTTAGGTAGAGGTCCCTAGGGACCCCAAGCTCCGTGTCTTTGGGCAAGTATCTTAGCTTCCCCGTGCTTCGGTTTTCTTATCTGTACCATCTACCCTACTGGATGGATGTGAGGATTATATGAACCAATTCCCTTAGAACAGTGCCTACTACATAGCGATGGCTCAATACAGTTTTCTGGTATTTTCCTTGTCTGTACCTAGTACATTCGATGTTGATTCATGGGATAACAGGCCAAATGGCCGAGTCCCTCAGTGGATACGAAGCTCCGTGATGGCTAAGTTTGCTTAATATTTTCTCTGCTGTGCTGGTTAGAGGTTGGTGCTTTACCGATGTTTGTGGAAGGAAGGAACGCTGGCAGTGGGCTGCGGTGGCCTCACTCGGCCCCCGATCTCCTTCCCCGAGTGCTTGGCTGCAGGGGCGCCTACAACCCTGTAACGTAAGCCCCCCCTCCCACAGACGAGCAGAGGTGGCTGCTGCCAAGTGTTTCCCTGGCTTCCGATCTCACGGGGCTGGGCAGTCCCCGGCCACCTCCAGCTCCCTCTGGAATTTGGCTCAATCAGTAGATCGAGGGCATGGCGAAATCTCGGGCTCAGTAGCCGGTTCTGACTTGATTTAAAAAAAAAAAGAAAACAAAAGTGGCACATCTCGGGGCACCTGGGTGGCTCAGTCGTTAAGCCTTTGCCTTTGGCTCAGGTCATGATCCCAGAGTCCTGGGATCGAGCCCCGCATGGGGCTCCCTGCTCAGTGGGAAACCTCTTCTCCTTCTCCCACTCCCCTGCTTGTGTTCCCTCTCCTGCTGCGTCTCTCTCTGTGTCAAATATATAAATTAAAAAAAAATCTTAAAAAAAACAAAAGTGGCACATCTCTTTTCTGAGTGTTGTGGAGCAAACGCATTCCCACCATGAGCAGGTAAAGCTACAGACTTCAGTTCGACCCTGAGATGTTGCCCTAATTCTCGTCTCCGGGGTAACAAGTGGGACCTAGCCCTCAGGAGCAAAGACTGGGCAAAGGGCTCGTTGTCATCATCATCATCATGGGGCCAGAGTGTTGTTCTCTCCGCAGCCTCTTCCCTGCTGGATTTCCCCGTAGGAGTCCTGAGTGCACCGAGAGGGGAGGGCCCGGGAGGGGAGAGACAGCCGGGTCGGTCCCCGAGCCAGCCCCAGTCAAAGCGGGATGAAGGGGCCCGGCAGCAGGAGCACGCAGGCTGGAGGACGCTGTTGGCGTCACCCCCCTCAGCTCCTTCTGCGGGCCAGGATGGGCTCTGGTGGACAGTGCCCCACCCTGGTGAGACAGAGACCCCCATGGCTCTGCAGCCAGGAGGCTGAGCCCCAGTCCGCACAGCCCCCCCCAGCTGCTAGTTCTCTGCCGTGTAGCTGGAGCCAGCCGTAACTGAATACCTGCTCGGTGGGCACTGGACTAGGAAGTGGGGTGGGGAGCTCAACAACAGACCGACCTGGCTTCACTCAGTGAGCGCTCCGTCAGCAGGGAGCGCCCCGGAAATGGGACAGCAGGCCATCAGAATAAAGGGCAACAGATGCGCTAATTCAGCGAAGGAAGCCAGATGTGCATGGCACACAGAAAATGCCTCCTGCACACCTGCCTGGGGTCCGGAAGAAGACCCCAGAAACGCTTGACAAGTGGTTGCCTGCGGGGAGGGAAACTAGAAGCCGGAGCAGGGGGAGGAAGACTGACTTATGCTGTATTCTCTTTCTCACTTTTTGACTTTTGTACCGTGCCTACCTAACTGATTCAAACAGAACAAAGGCAGACGGAGCTGAAAGGCACCCCGGGGGAGAAGCACCAGAGGAGGACCAGGCAGCCCTGACCTCGGGGACTCTTCTCCCCGCAGGACCTGAGGCTTCTCCTCTGCCAGGGCTGCGTGTGGTGTGCCTGCGCACGTGTGTGTGTGTCTGTGTGAACACACACGTGTGCAGCCAGTGATCTCCAGGGTCTTTCTTAGCCCTAACATTCCAGAAGTCTGCCCTGAATTTTGCTACAGGGGTTGACGCCGAGGGGATGCTGGCCAACAGCGGAGGAGAGGGACTAGCTTCGAGCCCAGCCCGGAGCAACATCCCTTCTGGTCTGGGCCACTTGGGAAAGGGGAGGTCCATGGGGACTGTGCTCTCCATGCACCTGGCCTGTCAGCAAAGGGGTCTCCAGCTCAGGGGGGTGGGGCCGGCAGAAGCTATGCCCTGGGGTCCTAGCCTGACGGCTTTCTCGAAGCCTTCTGCAGAGCAGAGATCCCTGAGACTTGATCTCCTATGAATCCGAGTCATTGGGACACAGGAGCCTGGTTCTCAGACTTGAGTGCGTCAGTGTCACCGGGGGGGGGGGGGGGGTCCTGTATCCCGCAGAGGCTGCCCCCTGCCCCCCAGTGTCTGGTACGACAGGTCTGGGCTGGAGTCCAGGGGTTCCCAGGTGAGGCCGACTCTGCTGGATGGAGCCTCGCTTCGAGGCTCACTTCATTAGACCACGGAACGGGGGACGGGGGTTGTCTTCACCCTCCTCCCCCTCCCCCTCCCCCAGGCCTCAGTGTGGGCGTCCGGGTCTTTTAGGACAGGCCCTGGAAAGGCCAGGCCTGGCAGGCTCCATCCTATCCTCTCAGTCTGTCTCCCCAGCTGCCTACCTGTCACTCATGAAATCATTCATTCAGCGAAATAACGGGCCAGACTTGGCTCCTTGCAATCAAGGTGCTTACCCTCCAAGCATTAGATTCTAGTAGGTCCCCAGACCACAAAGGAACCATGACAGGTCTGCATGAGTGCCGTCCAGAGGCCTGGTGAAGGGGTGCTGGGAGCCCAGCGGAGGAGCCCTGGACAATCTGGGAAGGCTGCCCAGAGGTGGCGCCAGCCAAGGCAATGTAGGGGGGCAGCAGTCACATTAACTGGGGGCTTACTGCCGGGTACTGCGCAGGGACTCTGTCAGCACGAGCTCTTTTCTTCCTCACAGTTCCACAATGGAACTAGTGTCATAGAGGAGACTGGCAGCCGCACACCGAGCCTCAGGGGCACGTGGGGCTTCTGACCTAGAGTTGGGAGTTGTGGCCCTAGGGAGGCCAAGGGCGCAACATTCCCGGAAGAGACTGCACGGGCACAAAAGTGGAGAGGGAGGTGGGCTTGGCCTATGTAAAGGCTTCCCCCTGAGACAGTCTGGGTCCCAGATGGAAACATGCCACCCCTCGGGGCAGCAGAGATGGGAGGGATACCCAGCTCTGTCCCCATCTGTCTAAATAGGGCAGGAGACAGGCTGGCTGCCTCTGGGGCAGGCGAGGAGAGGTGGAGGGAGGGGCCAGAGCCCAGCTGCTCCAGCCACGGGTGCGGCCAGATGGCAGAGGCTGCGGGCCGGCTCACGTGGCTTCCCCAGGCCTGCGCGGCCCAGAGGGCCCCGAGCAGAGTGGCCCGAGAAGCACAGCGCTGTGGTAGCGGGAGCTTTCCGGTTACAGATCTGACTGTGGTGAAGGCTGGCCCTGGACAGTGGCCGAGGCGTAGCCCCAGGATGTAGGGCGGCCCCATCCTCCGGGCCCCAAGCAATCTCTGGTAAGCTTTAGGGGTCCTTGCCCCCTCAACAAGGGCGTAAAGTCCCAGGCTGGGGGGCCAGCCTCCTTAGGACCTTGTTCCTGCCTCTTGGATGGGGGGGGAGGGGTCAAGAAAGCCACTCTGATCCATGCTGAATGAGGCTCATATAGCTCCCTGAGTCCAGAGGATAGAACCAAAGGAAATGAGCGTGAGCTGTAGCAAGAGGTATTCTAGTTAGACACAGGAAGCACTGGTCTGGGATGCTGAAGGGAGTAGTAGCTAATTCTGGGGAGGAAGAGACCCCTCCTTCTGTCTCTGATGGTCTAGCTCTCTGGTGGTGATCTCTGTCCCCTGTCTTCACTAGTTCCTCCATCCTGTCTCACCTCTGTCTTGGTTCCCTCTCTCCTTTCCTGCTGGCCTCGCTCTTATTTTTTTTTTTAATTTTATTTATTTATTTATTTGACAGAGCACATGCGGGGAGGAGAAGCAGGCTCCCTGCCCCCGATGTGGGGCTGGATCCCAGGGCCCTGGGATCATGACCTGAACCAAAGCAGACGCTTAACCGACTGAGCCACCCAGGCGCCCCTGGCCTCCCCCTTCTGCCTTCTTTGTGTGAGTGGGCCACACCCCGCCCCAACTTGTCCCAGTATTGCTGGGGGCCTCTGAACTTGGCCACGCTCGGTTCAGCCAATGTTTGCTGAGCCCCATACCCGCTGGAAGTGAGCGAGCCTCGGGCTCCGCCCAGGGCACTTGTAGCCTCGTGGAAAGATCACCCAGGGAAAGCAGTGCACATGCCCAAGGCAGAGCAAGGGCCATGTAACGAGAAAGGGAAAAGCCAGGCTGATGGGGCTCAGAGAGCACAGCTACCCAGGGGTACGGAAGGCTTCAGAGAGGTGGCAGGCTAACAGAAACCAGTGGGGACAGGGGCAGTTTGGGCAGAGGGGACAGAGAGTGAAGCAGAGTGTGGAATATTCCAGAAATGGCAGGTAGACTGGTGTGGCTGCAGAGCTGGCGTGAGCGGGGTCTGGTG
Organism: Nasua narica; assembly: GCA_028533885.1. Classification (NCBI taxonomy): domain Eukaryota; kingdom Metazoa; phylum Chordata; class Mammalia; order Carnivora; family Procyonidae; genus Nasua; species Nasua narica. The sequence continues at coordinate 104,087,970 of CM052797.1, read as the reverse complement.
AGATAACAGGAAGGTCCTGAATCTCAGAATGAATGACTTGTACCTAATTGTTTAGGCAGTAGGGAACTACCGAAGGCTTCAGAGGAAGGGCATGGCATTACCTGGGCTGGGAATAGAAGGGTTTCTCGATTTAGCCTCTATCTGGAGAGCTCATGAAAGGCACCCAGCCCTGATTCTGAGCTCACGGGCTTGTCAGGGGTTCCCGAGGGGAGGAGACAACTGGTGTCTCAAACGTCACCTTTTGGTGAGGCCCATCCCTAAGACCCTATTTAATGATGAAACTCCCCAGGCTCTCCTAGCCCCCTCTCCTCTGATTCCCCCTGCATTGCCCCCCTATCACCCTCCATCCCTAGAGTATGCTGCTCATGTCTGTCCTCACCCCATGAGCAGGAAGACCCCTGAGGGCAGGGCAGTCTGTCCGTCTTGTCACTGAATCTTCGCCTAGTGCCTGGAATCCCAACAAATCCATTCATTCGTTGCATGAAGAGGATCACAGCACCCTGCGTGAGGCGGCCCGGGCTGCTGTGTTCTCTCCCCGTCACTCCACTCCCGGCTTCCCGAGCTTGGCAGCACCAGAGCGGAAGATCTCTGCCGCCCAGAGCTCTGCTGCCGCCCCCCGAGCCTTGCGCCCCTGCCAGGAGTCTGGGAAGATTTGGACTGTTCCTCCTCCCCTTCCTTGCCAAAGATACCACCACTTCGCTTCATCTTGGAGAGGAGCCCCAGTGAGGAAATTTTCAACTAAGGAAAGTGAGAGACTTGCGGGACTGAGGCAGTGGCCCCAGGCGGCTTGGAAGAGCGCCTCTGACGGATGGGACAGAAGCCCCGCAAGTCACCGGGCGCCCCCCACTCCCGTGCGGGCGCTGGACGGGAGCCCTGGGCACGTCGATCCATTCTGGCTTCTCATCAACCCTGTGGAATGGGGTTTAGTCTCCCATTTTACAGATGGAAAAACAGAGGCTCAGAGAAGCTAAGTGACATGGCCACGGTCTCCCTGCCCGGTAAGGAGCCTGGTTTTGGACATGGGTCTGTCCTACTCCCACCCGGCGCCTGCTCTGCCGTGGCAGGGGCCTCTCTCCTGCTAGGGAGACAGCAGAGGTGCGGGCCGGGCTCTCCGTGCAGGCTGGTCTCTGCTGGCTTCCCAGCCAACCTCCGGGAGCAGAGGTTCTGGCCGGTACTGAATGAGGACAAGGACGTCCTGTCCGCCCGGCCTGAACTCATCCAAGAATGGGAGTTAGGACTGCGGGCACTGCCTTCTCTGGCCCAGCCTGGGCGTCCTCTCCTCACCCTGATGTGAACCAGGAGGGCTGGAGTCCAAACAGCGCTCCCTGCCTTTGAGGCCCCAGCAGATCCAAGGGAACCTAAACCTGCCCCCTGGGCAGATCCAGCGCCCAGCATCCAGGGCACAGCTGCAGAAGCAGAAGAGCCTGGATCAAGCTCCCAGCCGTGGGGCTGTCCGTGGCTGCGCGTCCCTTCCTTAGGGACTCAGTTTGCCCACCTTGAGGGTGGAAACCCTCTCTCAGCAAACACCACGAATTCCTTATCATGTGCAAGGAAAATGATAAAATTTCTGCTTCTGAGGCCCTTAAAGGACCTCATAGATGTAGTCACTGAATGGGCAAGGGGGAGCCATAGATGGTTTTGGAGCAGGGCAGGGAGAGGATTACCTTGCTTCAGGAAGTAGAGTGTGGCTTTTGTCCTGACCCGAGCTACCGTGCGCGAAGCTGAGTGCTGGAAGTGGTTGCAAGCGCTACGGAGATTAGCGTTAATCTTCACGACCCCCCGGGGTACTGTTGCTATCCCCATTCTACAGATGGAAAGACTGACATACATAGAGCTGGCAAGGCTAGTAGGTGGTAGAGCCGGGACCCGAACCCTCCTTGCTCCTGAGTCTGCGTTCTTCACCATGATTCGATGCTGCCTCTCACGGAGGTCAAAACTGGAGGGACCAGGGTCCGGCACGGGCTGGGGGGAGGGCATGGCTAGAGGGAAGGAAGTGAGATCCTGCCTCTAGCTAATACTCCTTGCCCTGGAGGGCTCTCTCGGGCTGGACCAGGAAATTAGGAGGGAGATGTGGACATCAAGCACTTTGATCTGCACAGAAACGGAACTATATGATCGCTTTTGTTGATAATGGCAACAATCCCACTGGCCAACAGCCCACTCGGGATAACTTCTTCTTTGGCGGCAAAGGGATTTCAGAGACTCTCAAACGGAGATATCTTATCACTGGGACAGCCTTGCTTGACTACCCAATCCTTTCTTGAGTTTATTAACTTACTAACTTACACTGGGAGAAAGCCTCGCTGCGATGCTAACTTGGCTTTAACCCTTCTGGTTTGGGACGTCTGATCACTGCCAGTGTCCCGGTCACAAGGTGGACGAGTTGCTGGGAGCCTCGGGGTAGGAGGAAAGAGAGGACAGGTGAGGGCATGGCGCGGGGGAGAGGCTGGCCGAGACCAGGCAGGGAAGAGGCCGCCGAGCCCGGGAAGGGCTGCCTGAGACCCCAGGGAGGGCGACGCTGTTTTGACAAAATGACACCTGGTTTCTCTGAGACACTCTGCTACACCACTGTCAGCAGCACCTCTGATGTCAGTAAGGCTTGGGAAGGAGAGAGATTGAGGTGGGAGATAGCACTAAATCCCCTCCAGCTCCAAGAGTCTATGAAGATACCGTCTGTCACAATCCCCTCCTGAGGAAAAAGCGTCGAGAGGCAGGCGCTCCCGGGAGGGACGTGTCCGGCTGCGTTCTGGGCCCGTCCCAGACTGGGCTCGGGGGGGGGGGGGGCAGGAGCCACACGGGGCCCAGCTAAGCGCTCGGCCTGGCGGCGCTTCTGCAGGCCCGGCGGTGGGGGGGGGGTGCAGCCCAACCAGAGCCAGAGTCATCTCGGGCCCCCTCCCCCAGGCTTTGGGAGCCAAGGTCACCTGCGACAGTGTCCTTCGGAGAGAGGACGGGGCTTTCCTGCACCCCCCCCCCCATCGGGTTGTGGGTTTAGGAGGACTGAGGGAGAGCATTCCCCCAAGCCGGGGCTGGAGAGTCCAGGCCACGGGCGATGCGACGGCTGCATTTCCTGCGGCTAACAGCCGATGCTGGGTCGCAGCACGGCTGGGTGGCACGGCAGTAGGAGCACCTACCTGGGCCAGCGGGAGAGGTGCGCGGCTCAGGCAGATGGGTGGCCGCAGGCCCTGCGCCTCTCGATCAGTCCTCAGGTGCTTCTGAGTGGCCTTCTCAGCAGCCTTGTCCCTGCTCGGCTCCTGACCAGGACGATGGCTCCTCCGAGGCTCTGTGGCACAGGGACAACAAAGCACTCTCAGTTCGCCCCAGCCTCCCTGCCCCAGGGAGGGGCTCCTCTGCCCAGCCCAGCAGCCTAAGCCCCACAGGCCTGTCAGCATCTCACCAGGAGGCCTGCCTCAGGGGCGTTCTCATGGGGGGGCACCCCAGAGGACCCCCAGCCGGCCCCCATCTCTGCATCCAGCTGCCCATCCCTGGGGAGCCACCCTTCATCGTGGGTGAGCATGAGCCTGAGGGAGGGAGCCCACAGACGGAGCACTGCACTCGTGCTGTCCAAGCACTGGGACGCCTGGGTGGCTCAGTCGGTTAAGCCTCTGCCTTCGGCTCAGGTCATGATCCCAGGGTCCAGGGATCGAGCCCCGCATCGGGCTCCTCGCTCAGCGGGCAGTCTCCTTCTCCCTTTCCCCTGCCTGCCGCTCCCTCTGCTTGTGCTCTCTTTCTCTTTGACAAATAAAATCTTAAAATAAAATAAAATAAAAAATAAAAGTCCAAGCATCTAGGTCGGCTCTGCCACTTCCCTCCTGGTGACTTGGAGGCACCCCACTTTCCCACACGGGGGGACTTCAGCCCAGAAACCCAGACACTGCCAGCAGGGGAGCTCAGAGGGGCCCGTATCCATCAGGGGACTTCAAAGAGGACTTCGGCATCTTTTGGTTGGCGGAGGGCTTGCTAACACGTAGGTTTAGGGGCCCTACTCTAGCCCACTGAATCCGAACCTCCAGGAAGGTGCCTGGGAATGTGCGTTTTAAAAGGTTCTCCACATGGATGCATAATAATTTCTTAACTATGAAATAAGAGTCGCTGGGCTACGTGTCAGAAAAGGGCCACGACCAAGGATGAAGCTTTGATCACATGCGTAAAAGGGTCATTGGTCCCTCTCCCGCAAGCGGCGTCACAGGAGCCCTATCTCTGCAGACAGACTAGCCAGGGATCCCCAGCAGCTTGAAACCTCTCCAGGCCCCACTTCCTTGGGGACAAGATGAAGACTGGAGGCGTCTCCTTGGCCCTTCCAGATCAAAAATTACAAATTTAAGAGGAGGAGAGCCCACGAGAAATTTAAAAAGTTCAGGGTGAGGCACTTAAACAGTATTCTACCTTTCTAATCGTTTTCTTAACTATTCTTTTTCAATTCTGAAAATAACACACTTATCGGGAAAAAGAAATCAAAGCATTCAAACTAAGGCACAGTGAAAAGTCCCCTTGCTCCCCCAAAATTCTGTCCCACTCCCAAACACAGCCACATTTCCTGCGTTAAGTTTTCTTCAAAAATTTTCCCGTAAGTATCGACATATGCATATCTATGCCTGCCTCTGCATTCTAAGCCCAGCCCGGAAAAGACTCCCGGTTCTGTTAGTGAGCACCCACCACACGTCTCCATGTACCGGCTGAAAAACGCATTGTAATTTATGTGAGTCTATTCCTATTGATGGGTGTTTAGGTTGTTTCTACCTTTTGCCTGCAAAAAGCCATCTTTGATTATGTATCTTTGTGTCTATGTATGAAGTTAGCTGCAGGATAAATAGCAAAGAGTCGAAGGTTAGGTGGATCTAAAATTCTGATAGATAAATAAATAAATAAATAAATAAATAAATAAATAAAAATAAAATTCTGATAGATGTTCCCGAATTGTCTTCCAAAAATGATGAACCGGTTTGAACTGGCCCAGCCATGCATGAGTGCCTGTGGCCCTCCACCCCCAACAATACCTCGCATTATCAAATCTTTAAACTTTGCCAATACGGGTGTTGAAAACGGATGTGTTGTTTTGATGTGCCATTTTGTAATTATCAGAAAGGGCAGATATTATTTTCGTGTTTATTGATTGATTGGCCTTTGCATTTATTTTTCTGTAAATTGCTTATGTTCTTCCCAATTTGTCTTACTGTTTTTTTTTTTTAAAAAGAAATCTTTGGGGTTTTTTTAATTTAAATTCAATTTAGTGAACATATAGTGTATTATTAGTTTTAGGGGTAGATTTAGTGATTTATCAGTTGCATATAATACACAGTGCTCTGGGGTCCCTGGGTGGCTCAGTGGGTTAAAGCCTCTGCTTTTGGCTCAGGTCATGATCTCAGGGTCCTGGGATTGAGCCCCAGATGGGGCTCGATCTCAGGGTCCTGGGATTGAGCCCCAGATGGGGCTCTCTGCTCAGCAGGGAGCCTGCTTCGCCCTCTCTCTCTGCCTGCCTCTCTGTCTACTTGTGATCTCTCTCTGTCATATAAATAAATAAAATCTTTAAAAAAAAGAGATAAATTTTCAAAAAAATACCCAGTGCTCATTACATCAAGTGCCCTCCTTAAGGCCCATCACCCAGTTACCCATCCCCCTACCTCTCTCCCCTCCAGCAACCCTCAGTTTGCTTCCTAGAGTTCAGCATCTCTTATGGTTTGTCCTCCTCTGTTTTTTTTTTTTTTTTAAAGATTTTATTTATTTGTTTATCAGGAAAGCGAGAGAGTGAGATAGAGCATGAGAAGGGAGAAGGTCAGAGTGAGAAGCGGACTCCCCGTGGAGCTGGGAGCCCGATGCGGGACTCGATCTCGGGACTCCGGGATCATGACCTGAGCCGAAGGCAGTTGCTTAACAACTGAGCCACCCAGGCGCCCCTCTTCCTCTGTTTTTATCTTACTTTATTTTTCCTTCCCTTCCCTTATATTCATCTATTTTGTTTCTTAAATCCCAGATATGAGTGAAATCATATGGCATTTGTCTTTCTCTGACTGACTTATCTTACTTAGCATAATACCCTCTAGTTCCATCCAGGTTGTTGCAAATGGCAAGATTCCATTCTTTTTGATGGCTGAGTAATAGTCCACTGTGTGTGTGTGTGTGTGTGTGTGTGTGTGTGTGTGTGTACCATATCTCCTTTATCCATTCATCTGTCGATGGACATCTAAGCTCTTTCCACAGTTTGGCTATTGTGGACATTGCTGCTATAAACATTGGGGTGCAGGTGTCCTTTCGAATCACTGTTTGTATCCTTTGGATAAATACCTAGTCGTGCAATTGCTGGGTCATAGGGTCCTCTGTTTTTAACTTTCTGAGGAACCTCCATACTGTTTTCCAGAGTGGCTGCACCAGTTTGCATTCCTACCAACAGTGTAAAAGGGTTCCCCTTTCTCCGCATCCTCGTCAACATCTGTTGTTTCCTACCTTGTTAATTTTAGCCGTTGTGACTGGTGTGAGGTGGTATCTCACTGTGGTTTTGATTTGTATTTCCCTGATGCCAAGTGATGGTGATTTTTAAGAGGTTTTTCTAAACTAAAGCAATTTATCAACTTTTTGTCATGTGTATTGCTAAATGTCATAGGTCTCTTTTTTATTTTATTTATGTCATCTTTGGCTTACAGAAATTTCTTATTTTTCTGTAGTCAAAAGAATTTCTTACTAGAGCATCCTAAGAATATTTGCCCTTGTTTTCCACTAGTACAGTTTGGGTTTTTTTCTTTCTTCATTTTAATCTTTTATTCTAGAATATATTTTGGTGTAAGGAGTATAGTGGGGCCCAGCTTTATTTTTCCCCCAAGGGGCAACCCACTGAATGGAGAAGATATTTGCAAATGACATATCCGATAAAAGGTTAGTATCCAAAATATTCAAAGAACTTATAAAACTCGGGGCGCCTGGGTGGCTCAGTGGGTTAAAGCCTCTGCCTTCGGCTCAGGTCATGATCTCAAGGTCCTGGGATGGAACCCTGCATTGGGCTCTCTGCTCAGCAAGGAGCTGGCTCCCCCCCACCTGCCTCTGCCTACTTGTGATCTTTCTCTCTCTGTCAAATAAATAAATATCTTTAAAAAAAAAAAAAGAACTTATAAAACTCAACACCCAAAAAACAAAACAAAACAAAAAAAACCTCAACACCCAAAAAGCAAATAATCCAATTAAAAAATGGGTAGAAGTCATGAATAAACATTTTTCCAAAGAAGACAAATCCAGATGGCCAACAGACACATGAAAAGACGCTCAATATCATTCATCATCAGGGAAATGCAAATCAAAACTACAATGAGCTATCACCTCCCACCTGTCAGAATGGCTAAAATCAACAATACGGTGTTGGTGAGGATGTGGAGAAAAAGAAACACTTATGCACAGTTGGTGGGAATGCAAACTCGTACAGCCTTTGTGGGAAACAGTAAAGAGGGTCTTCAAAAAATTAACAATAGAACTATCCTACAACCCAGTAATTGCACTAATGGGTATTTACCCACAAAACCAAAAATACTAATTCAAAGGGATTCGTATATCTCTTTGTTTATAGCAGCATTATTTGCAATAACCAAACTATGCAAGCAGCCCAAGTGTCACCCATAGATGAATGGATACAGAAGATATGGTAGATAGAGACAATGGAATATTATTCAGCCATAAAAAAGCATGAAATCTTGCCATTTGCAATGACATGGATGGAGCTAGAGAATATTATGCTAAGCAAAATAAGTCAGAGAAAGACAAATACCATATGATCTCACCTATATGTGGAATTTAAGAAAACAAACGATCAAAGGAAAGAGAGAGAGAGAGACAAACCAAGAAACAGACTCTTAACTATAGAGAACAAACTAATGGCTAGCAGACGGGAGGCAGGTGGGGGAATGGGTGAAATAGACGATGGGGACTAAAAAGTATATTTCCCACGATGCAAGAAAATAAAATAAAATGATAAAAACATTTTAAAAAAGGAGATACAATCAGGGACATATGTTGAACTTTACTAAATGTCTTTAAGCCATTTTTAGCATTTATGGAGCTGTTTATGGGAGTTTTCACCTCTTTTGACCTATTACTTTGTTCAAGATAGTCCCACTTGCTTGTGTTGTATTTGTTTCTTAAACATACCACTGCGATTCTATTTGTTGTTATTAATTTATGAATTTTGCACCAGTATTCACAAATTAGATTTTTTTTTCAGTAATTTTTCTTTTTTGGTGTTCATTGTCAGTGATATGCTGGCTTCACAGAATAATTTGGAATCTTTTCTTCTCTATGATCTGGTATGGTTGGTGTAGCTTAAAAATCATATAATTAGGGGCACCTGGGCGGCTCAGTCAGTTAAAGCATCTGACTCTTGATTTCGGCTCAGGTCATCATCTCAGGGTCATGAGATCGAGCCCTGGATCGGGCTCCACACTGGGCATGGAATCTGCTTGAGATTCTCTCTCTCTCCCTCTCTTTATCTCAAAATAAATAAATATTTTTTTAAAACATAGAACTATCCTTTCCTTGAAGGTTTATAAAAATTCAAAGTTGGCTAAACCTCAGGTTTTTTGGGGGAGAGTTTTATGAAAACTCAGTTTCTCTCATGATTATTGGTTCATTCAGGCTTTCTGGTTAATTCTTCTGGGGTCAAACTGGCGATTTATATCTTCTCAGAAAACTATCAGTTTCAGCTGAATTTACATGTGGCCAAGAACAGTATCCTCCAAGAATCCTCCTCTTTTCTCTTAGTGGCTATTTCCCTATTTTTAAAAAAATATTTTATTTATTTATTTGACAGAGCGAGATCAGAAGTCGGCAGAGAGGCAGGCAGAGAGAGAGGGGGAAGCAGCCTCCCCGCCGAACAGAGAGCCCGATGTGGGGCTCGATCCAAGGACCCTGAGATCATGACCTGAGCTGAAGGCAGAGGCTTTAACCCACTGAGCCACCCAGGCGCCCTCTGTTTCCCTATTTTAATGTTCAGTTTTACATACTCGGCTCATTCTTCCCCTAATCCCCATTAGATTACTTAGACCTTAAAAAAATCATCCAAGGACACATGCTGTTCAAACAGTAGCCTACTGACCACGTGCGCAGCCCGGAGACAGAGTAGCTGAAATCAGGGATGAGGATGAGGAAGGTAGTGGGGGATGGGGCATTCCGAAAACATTTAAAAAGTGCGGAGAGCCTCTGCACATATGCCCTGGCCTTGAACATCCCGCATCTCCTTTTCACAAGTTCCCCACACCCAGGAACACCCGACAACTCCCACACTCCCTTCAACGCCCAGCTGTCACCTCCTCTTGGAATCTTTCCTGGCTTCCCTGGGAAAAGTAGACGCCTTTCCTGTAACATTCAAGACTTTTATTTTTTTTTTTTAATTTTGAAAAGAAAATTTTTTTTAAGATTTTATTTTTAAGTCATCTCTACACCCAATGTGGGGCTCGAACTCACAACCCCAAGATCAAGAGTCTCAGGTTCTGACTGAGCCAGCCAGGTGCCTCTAATTTTGAAAACTTTTAAAAAAAATTTTATTTGAGGGGCACCTGGGTGGCTCAGTGGGTTAAAGCCTCTGCCTTCGGCTCAGGTCATGATCTCAGGGTCCTGGGATCGAGCCCCGCATCGAGCTCTCTGCTCAGCAGGGAGCCTGCTTCCCCCTCTCTCTCTGCCTGCCTCTCTGCCTACTTGTGATCTCTCTGTGTGTCAAATAAATAAAATCTTTAAAAAAAATTTTATTTGAGAGAGAGAGCACATAAGTGAGGGGAAGGGCAGAGGGAAAGAGAGAGAAGCAGACTTCCCGCTGAGTGGGGAGCTGGATGCGGGGCTCAACCCCAGGACTCGGGGATCACGAGCTGAGCTGAAGGCAGACACTTAACCAACTGAGCCACCCAGGCGTCCCAGTTTTGAAAACCTTTAAACACAAAAAATTAAAAGAATAAAACCAATGGAATTAACTTGTGTTAACATTCTGTCATTTTTGCCTCAGATCTTTTTTGTTAAAAGCAGCATTACTCACAAATTAAAAATCCTTCCTTCTGTCCACCAGCACCAGCTCCTTCTTCCCCTCGCCAAAGACCACAAGTGCAAATCTAGTAGCTACTGCTACATGTCTGAATCTATAAATCACAGTTTTGTTTATAATTTCCACTGAAATTAAATGGTAATTTAATTAACACGAACGGTATTATTCTGCAATTTCCTATTTCTTGCAATACTATTTGAGATTTATTTGTGTTAATACAGATCGAGTGTGTGTTTATTGAGGTATAAGTTACAAAACATAAATCCCCCAGTTCCGTGTGTTTTAAGTGCTGCGTGAGATCACGTTTTTAGCCATCTGCCCCACCAGTGTAGACACTGAAGATACTGAGCTGGGACCTCTTTTGTGCTTCCAGCCTTTTTGCCCTAGCTATCCTTAGAACTGTCTCCTCAAGCACACGCGTGAGGTTCTCGAGGTAATTATACACCTAGATGCGAAACTGTTGGTCATAAAGTACGTACATTTTCAGCTTTGAATGTCATTGCCAAACGTCCCCTGGCACTTCCTGCCGCCATTATGCTAGCATTTCTGCGGCTGTTGACTTGCCCACCGTGCCCCGTCCCCGACGAGTTACCAGAGGGCACGTGTGTGACTGGCACTCAACGAACACTTGAGTGAGGATGAGCTCACTGTCTAGCTCAAGAGGCAGATGCTAATGGGACAAGCGCTTTATTAAAGGCTATGAGACCTCCCCTGGCGGGGATCCAGGGACGGCTTCATGGAGGAGGTGGCATGAGAGCCGGAGTTTGAAAGGCAGGGAGGATCTGACCGAGTGAGGGTAGGGATGACGGAATGACCAGGCTGGGAGGAGGGGGTGGGTCAAAGAGCCTGGGCACAAGACAGGCTGGAAAAGGTAAGTGGGTCCAATCCAAGCTCAGTCTCCAACGGCAGGCTCTGGGGGGCCAGTGAGAAGTGACCGGGTCAGAGACGGGCTCAAAGATGACCCACCAGATAAGCAGGCAAATAGTTGGGATACCCAGGTCCTGGCAAAGGAGTAGGTCGGAGAGCCTGCCCCTCCCCACCTCTCTCCTTCCTCTGTCTCCGGGAATGGAGCAGGCCATCGGGCCTGGACTTCTGCCCCAGACCCACCGCAGAGTGTCAGGACTCAGCCCCTCCGCATCCTCCACTTGGCGGTGCTGCGAGCCCAGGCCATTGCTGCCTGTCCCCTCCATCCCGGCTGTTCCAGGCAGGTGCCCAGGCCAGGGGGCGGGGAGACCCTCCCTGAAGCATGAAGCCAGGGCCCCTGCACTGAATCTCTTCCCCCTGCCTAGCTCAGCCCCTTTGATCAAGCCTGCAGGCGTCCCGTCCCAGGGCCTGAGGTGAGGGTGGGGTGGGAATCCTGTCCTACCACCTTCCCTGCTGCCCTTCAGCAGAGCCGGCTCTGGGCACCCCGCCCAGAGGGGAGGGAAAGGGGAGACACGCACGACCTTCACTTCCAAGTCCTTTTGTCTTAAGCCACTTCAGCAAAACCACCAGCAGCAGCGGCAATAGTAGGTGAGTGGCGGTTGGGTCCGTCGTGCTCTGGGGAGGAGGGACCCTCCAAGGGGGTCACACAGACCTGGAGCCGCTCTGGGTTCAGCCGTCCTGGAGCCGGCATGCATCTGTGCGCCTGCGCGCGGTTGTGGCCGTTAAAACCTCTCTGAGCCTCGGTGTTCGCATCCATCATGTGGGCCACGCACGCCTGCTCTGCCCCTCCCCCGGATTAAAGGGATAACCAGGAATGTGAGGGCACTCAGTGGCACCAGGACCTCAGGGCAAGGACACGGTTCAGGCTGTTGTCCCACTGCTTGAGCAGCTCTCCCCAAAGCCTGGGCGCGTTTGCAGGTCTGGGCACAGGAGCTCCGAGTCCAGAAGGGCTCCGGTCCTACCGAAGGCCAGACATCCCCCCCGCCTGTCCCCCACGCCCCGCACACACCCTCTGGTTCTGGGAAGACCTCGCCATCTGCCTGCTCCTTTGAGGGAACAGCTCAGTTCCAGCTGCCCGAAGCCGTCCACACTGTTGGCCAGCCACTGCCACCAAGACGTGGCCAGCCTGCCCAGAGACCCCGGACAGCCCGCCACTGAGTCAGCAAGCGGGGAGCGCGTGGCCAGAACGGGGCTCCCCGTCCCTAAGCACACACAGGCACGTGCGCCCTTCTGCTTTCTGCCATTCCTCCCTCCGCGGGCGCCCCGCGGTGGGATCATTTCACCAGGTTGTGGACACAGCACTGGTAGATAAAAGTCAACCGAGCAGATAATGAAATGGGTGGAGACTCAGCTCCAACATGCCCCTGAGACAAGGTGTCTGTGTGTGCCTTGTCCCTCGTGCTCCATGCCCCCCAGCAAAGCCCAGCTGCTGTCCCCACGGGCTCATCTGCCCTCTGCAGCATTTCCAGCCTCCGGTCCCATCGCTGCCACTCAGACACCCGAGGTGCTGAGGCCCCCACATCAAAGCCCAGCACACGGCCACATCCCCAGCCAGGTGGCCACAGACACATCTTGCCCACCTGTACCTCCAAAGACCTCAGGATGCCCTTCTCTTTTGACAGGATCCCTGGCCTGAGGCCACTGTCCCTCTGGCGGGGCACAGTTCTGGGAAGATCTGTGTTGGGAATGCTCCTGCAGAACAGCAGGGTGGAAAGGCGGGAGGGACAGACCGTGGGAGCCCAGGACGCTTGGATCCTGGTTTTGCAAGCAGCTCCAGGCTTCAGTTCCCTTTGGAGCAATCCGAATCACAAGAGGCGGCAGGGGGAGACTGTGGGCATCCCCCTGTCCCCGCCAACCCTGCCTCTCCATGTCTCGGCAGCCGCGGGGTGCTGGGCAGTAACACAGCAGCTTGGTCGCCCTCCCTGCCCTAGAAACACGGGACGAGGGGCCGGCCGCAGGTGCTCTTCTCCAGAGCTGCCTCAGTTTGCCCAGTCTAGACAGATCTACAACAAGGACACACGGTACCTCAGGAGCTGCCCGGGTTCTCATCCCAGCTCCCTCGGGAGCCCTATTCTGCACGAGTCGCACCAGCCAATTCACGGCGACGAGTCTAGTCCACAGCGCACCCATGCTGATGGGTGAGTAACCCAGGAAAACCACAGCTCTCCCAGGACACAGGGCCCTGCCCTGGGCAATACCGTGCTTTAAAGCTCCGGATCTCATTTCCTCAGAGCATTTTCATTACAGCTGTTCCCAGAGTGAGCCTGCCTGAGGCCTCGAAGGCCCTGTGGACTCCTGCACCCTGGACACTGTGTGCAAAGAGCTCCCAGCACTTTATGCGCATCATCTCCCCACCAGCTGCTTCCCAGGAAGAACCAGAGGAGAGAGAGAGTGTCCTCGGGCTGTGACAGGCAGCGGGGAGGGTACAGGCCGGCAGCAAGGTCCACGGTGCCCCCGGTCACCAGCACTTTACTGCGGGGGAGTTCTGTTAAATATCACAGGCAGCCACCGAAGGGGAACGGAAGCCCTCAGGCGCCAAAACACAACCCGAGGTGCACTGGGGAAGGACGGCCCGCCTTCCAAGCCTTCGAGGGGTGCCCTAGACTGGCCACAGGGCAGAGGGCACCCCCATAGAGGGAACGGCCGCGTTATTCCCAAGAAAGCTGGAAACAGACTGCTTCGATCTATACCACAGTGCCCAGGAACAGTACTTTCCGTCTGTAATAAATGCGTGACGCGCTTCCAAAGCCCTTTGACCCAACTGGGGAAGGTGTTTTCATGCCCAGCTGTCAGGTAGGAAAACCAAGGACAGAAGCCAGGTAGTTGGGGCTCTGGTCCAGAACCAGATGCCATGGTCCTACGCGAGTGCTTCCTCTCCACCAGCCAGCAGCCTCTCCGCAGCCTGGCCCTGCCTCTACTGGCCCGGAGGGACACATCTCCAGCTTCCCAGGACCACGAGGCAGTGGCCTTCCTCCTGGAGACCCTCAGGGCATCCCAGCAGAGGAGCCGGACACCAGGTGGGTCCTCTTCTCTCTCCGGCATTGTACTGTTGCCCGTGGGCAGCTAGTTCCTGTCTGGTTTACTGGGCCCCCAGTCCCTTCCCACGGGTCCCCCTGGTGATTACTGGTGACCCCCAGGCAGCCCAAGCCATGCTGTGGAATCAGCAGGGTCCAGCTCCAGGGGCTCTGTGCTCAGGGGGTGTGCCCGAAGAGCCCCGCCTCCTGCACCAGGCACGAGGGGAGTCCCTCTCTCTCAGAACAAGCCTGGGCTGGGCAGGAACTGTCGTCAGAGAGGGAACTGAAGCCACTGGCCCCGTGCAGCTGTGGCCACAACTGCTGGCATCCGGACAGGAGGGAGAGGTGCACTTTCCCTGAGAGCCCCATTGAAACCGTGTGTCCCCTGTGGGAGCACGATGGGCAGGTAACCGAGTGACTTTGTCTCCCCTCTTCTAGCTGCTTCTTCTTTTCTAATGTGAAAACATCTTGTACAGGAGGAAGTGCTGGAGCTGTCCCCTCTGACTGACAGCGGCCTCCACCCCTCAGGAGGCACTCAAGGCCTCACCCTACCAGGGCTGGTGGCTGTGGGAGGAGAGGGGAGAGGAAGGGGCCTCATCCACACCCCTGTGGTGGGCCAGGGAGTAGGAGACTGCGTGTGGGTGAGAGACCTGGAGCAACTCGCTGCACCCTCTGTGCCTCAGTTTCCTCACCCGCACAATGGTGCTGGCTGGCTCTAGCTCTAAGGTAAAATATAGCTCTCTCCCTACCTCAGTTTCCCTCCAGAGAAAGGCATCTGCTTCAGACAGAAGGAGAGCAAGATGAATTTGGGAAGAGTTCACCTCTGAGAGCCACAGAACCAGCACTAGTCCATTTCTCCCGGGGACAGGAGTTGGGGAGAGAGCAAGGGTGAGATGCTACACCACGGGGGTGGTGTCGGGAGAAGGCCGTCTTACCAACATGGTTCCCCGGCCTCTTCTCCAGAGAGACGCAGGCCGTCAAAGGAGAAGGTTCATCTCCTCATCCCCTTCCCACAGCGGCCTGGGAACTGGCAGGTGGCTTTCAACAAGGCCGGGACAGGGACTGAAGCCTGGAACTGGGCTGCCCCCCCTCGGGCCTTCCTCTCCTAGAAGCCAACTCTCCCTCTCCCTGAACCCACAAGGATAGGAGAGGCCCACAGTCCCCTCTGCACAGACAAGCAATTTTCATGAGCGATTTTCTCCTGTCCCCAGACAACTCTTACCCTTGCAGTGTTTACATCCATAATACCTTAGAGCCCACGCAGAAGTTGTAACCTCCTCCATTCTCAGGAATGGGGAAAGAGGGCCCCCGCAGTGGGGTGGTCCACCTCAAACTGGACCAGAGGTCTGGAGAGCAAGATTGGCTCCTGCCCCTTCAGGGAGGATCAAATGGTCAAGGCCGTGCCTGGGAGGACAGCTCTGTAGGACCTGCTAAGTGACCTTGGTGAAGCCACAGCACCCCCGGGGCCTCAGTTTCCCCAGGTCCATCACCCAAATCCAAAGTTTCTCTCTTAAGGCCAAGAGGGGGATGGAGGCAAAAATCTTTCTTTGAAAGCATATGAGAAAAGCTGGAATCCTCTAGCCTTGGGGGGCCAGGAGCCCAGCCCACTAGCACAGAATGAGACCCCCGCCCGGCAGCCGGCAGCGGTGACGCCGTCATAACTCATAACGGTGCAGTAGACTGCGGGGGAAGCGCACCCTCCTCCCAGCCCAGGCCAAGCAGTGGGCGGCACAGCCCGGGGGAATCCCTGGGTGGGGGTGCTCCGGAGAGGCAACCCCACCTAGCTGTCAAGCAGGCTGGGGTGGGGTGGGGGGATGAGAGGAGCCTCTTGCCCACCCACCCACTCACCCCCAATCCAGTGAAGACAGTTGACCGAGCCACTGCCCTCCCTGGTGGGCAACTCATTCCACCCTTCCCTGGGTCCAGGCCGGCAGCATGCCAGCGTGGCAAGGGATTGTGGCGCAGTCTCCCCCACCCCCACCCCGCCCAGTCCGAGGTCCCAGAAAGCACAGAGCAAGCGTCCCTCCCCGCCCCCTCCCCTCTCCAGGACCCGGATTCTGCGCCCCTTCTCCCGGCCTGATCAGTCCTGGCTCACACGACCCGCGTGCTCACCACATCTGCGCCCTGGGCGTCACGGCCCAGCCCCAGGCAGGGTGCCCCGGCCGCCGGAATACGGTGACTGGCAGCACGCTCCTTACCTGGGAGGAGACAGCCTGCCGGTCCTCCTCGCGGGCCTAGTGAAGCCAGCCCCACCTGGCAAGGGACTGTCAGCAAATTCCCCTCTGCATCACCGCGGGAGCGGCATCCCGGCTCCTCCCCGGCTGGAGCCAACCTTGGCTCCGCCCCAAGGCTGCTCTGACCCACCGGGGAACCCAGGCGGGATTATCATATACAAAGGCCCGGGCTCCGCCTCAGAGACCCTGTCGCTACCAGGAACCATCTGCAAGTTACCATCGCAAACGCACAAGGCTGCCGGTCCCTGCAGCAATGGCTCCTGCACCCTCTGATGCCGTGGGCCTCGGCAGCTGTCTTGCTGCTCTCCGCCCACCCTACAACCTCACCCCTACCCCAAGCTCTCCTCTGAGACTTGTCCCCCTTCCGAACCTCCCCACCGGTGCCAACCAAAGCAGGAAAAGACGCACAACCACACAAAGGTAGCAGGGTTCTGCCCCGCCCTGGGACTGGTACCCCTCCTTCTTCCCCAGCAGAGAAGAAATCTACAGATTGGCCACAGCCCTGCCTGGGAGGCCCAAAGGAGTGGGCTGGGTCATTTCCAGTTGGCCTGGGCCACCGTTCCCTTCATGGCTCCGGTTTCATCAAAGTCCTGGCTGTTCAGCTAGACACGTTACTTTGGGCCCTGGAGGCAGGTACCAGTGTTTGAACCCCCCAAAAGCAGTATGCAGAGTGAAGGGTGGCGGCGAACTCACTCACTCTTTCCCAGGCAGGGGCCCAGGCACGTTTATTTAATAGACATTATCCTGTACTTTCAGTACAATAGCTAATGGGTGAGGAGAGCTGAAAAGGGACTGTCCACAGTTTTATAAGGGTAAGATATTGATCATTAGGAGTTATTAGCAATCAGATGAGAAGACCTTAGAGGAAGCAGCTGAATTCAAGGTATGAGATGCTGTGGGGAGGAGATCTGTGCTTTTGTGGGGTGCTTCTCAACCAGATAAATGCAAGAGCAGTGTTTAAGAACTCTAGCTGCCTGGATTCGAATCCCCGCTGGGCCATCTACAGATGGGGCTTAACCTCTCTGAGCATCATTCTTTGCATATGTAAAATGAAGGTAATAATAACAGTGGAAGGTGGCTCTGAGGATGAATGAGGTATTGTATACAAAGTAGATGCTCAGTGAATATTAGTGGTTATTGCCATTGTTACAGTACCGGGTACTGGCTGGAGAGAGAGAAGCCTGAACAGAAGCAGCTTGTCCTCTCTTTCCTCTGCTTCCTCATTACAAACCTAGTGTCTGACCTCAGGGTAGAAGGACTAAGGACCTTGTGTGTGTAATGGGGCTAATAGCTGTTTCTTTAGAAAGGCCCAGTGTTAAGTGGAAAAAACATGGTCTTCAGACACAGTTGAACCTGGTTCAGATCTGGATTTTTGTCTCTGACTAGCTGTGTGACCTTGTACATGTTACTTAACCACTCTGAGATTAATTTCCTCATCTGTAAAACAGGTACCTTGACACAAATGAAAGGAGTCCGATCACAGTACCTACTGGAACTCAGGTTTTCACATACAGAAGAAGCAGGTCATTGTTAATCTCTCCCTTCCTGGAAAGACCTAGATAAAGTGGAGGGAAGACCCGACGCTGAAATTCCCAGGCATCCTGGACTGAGTGTCCTGGGAGGAGATGAGGGGCGGGTATTCTAGCCCAGACCAAGAGCGGGTTTCAGCAGCTCTCCAAGCCCTTTGCCAAGGGGCCATCCACACAGAACCTGTCCAGCCTGCCTCCCTAGGTGAGCCTGACCCCCGGACATGCCCTCTGCTGGGAGCTGAGGCCAGAATGGAAAGCTGGAAGCAGATCTTCAAAGACCTCAAAGACAAGGCTCAGAAGTTTGAACTTTACAAGGTAGGCCGAAGGGAGCCATGGAAAGCTTTTGAGCAGCAGCAAGGGATAAGACTGATAAGCCCACACCATCAAGGATGTCCGCTAAAGGGAGACACAGAAGAGGAGGAACAAGAACCCATGACAATGCCAGGTGGGCATCACAGTGATACAATCGAAGACGTGACCCCTGTGTCCTAACCAGTGTCCTAACCAACTGAACACCAACCACCTAGATGAGGCTGAAGCTGGTAGAAAGTGTATAGAAATGAATAGCTGAGGCTTTGTGGACTTGGGGAGGCTTTTGAAGGAAAGGTGCTTCCGACTCATGGGTGCTGAGAACATTTTTCATGCTCTAATATGGGTTGAGGTAGGAGCTCTGTGAAAGACAATGACTACTATGCTATTATCTTTACGACTGTTTTGTTAACTGCCAGCGTCTTGTCTGAGAACATAATCCAGAACAATAGCAAAGAAACCAAACGCTTCTGAGCAATCCAAACAGAGGGAACTGTCACACTGTCAAAACTGGTGCTTTTTCTGCAGAAGAGCACGTTGTATCTTCAGTGAGAACCCATCTACTTTTACTCTGCACACAATTTCAACAGATCCAGTGTGGCAGAGACTGCCAGGGGTCCCCTTAGATCTTTCCTTCCCACTTCCCTTTAGCAGTAGAGTTTCCAAGATTAAAACTGGATTCATGGCTACCTTGCCAGAGACTACATTTCCCAGCCTCCCTTGCAGCCAGGAGCAACTGCAGGCCTAAATTCTAGCCAATGGGAAATGAGTGAAAGTGACATGTTTCCCTTCTGGACCACATTCTTAAAAGGAAGCAGCCTGCTCCCCACTTCCTGTTTTCCCTTGTGCAGATGGGACCATGGACATGGGGATGGGTGGGGGATCACTTTGATGAAGCTGGCAAGGACAACAACCTTGGGTTGCCCAGTCAACAAGACATTAAGAACCTGAGTTTCATGATGACCTGGAGAAGAGGTTGGACGGCTGAACACCTTGGTCTCTGTGATAACAGCTGAACCAGAAGCCTAACTGATAAACAGAGTTTCCTGATTGTCAAGCCCACAGCAGATGAGCAGGAGCACATCGGAAGAAGAAAGGACTCATAAATAAGCAAGCACAATGAAATAAGTAAAAGTCAAGAGCAAGAGAAGATAGAACAACTATGAAACAAAGTCAAAAGTCTTTTAGTTCATTCCATGAGGCCTAAGGACATCATTGTATTACAGGGTAATGTTGGAAAAGTGGGAGACCCAGGGAAGAGTCAGCTAGATGGGCTCACTCCCTATTTTTCATTAGACTCCACAGGTTTTAGGCTTCGAGGCAGGAGAGTTACTCTGGAGTCCCCATCACCCCAGACCTGCTGCTGGGTCCAGACTGCTGGGTGCTGGATAAGACTGCTAGGGAGTAAGCAAGGGAGGGTGGCTGTGGGTCCAGAGATGATAGACATGAGACTCCACAGATTTTGCTATAGGACCCAGAATGTAAACTCATGCCACTAACAGGGACGGTATTTTTTTTTTTTAAGATTTTATTTATTTACTTGACAGAGAGAGAGATCACAAATAGGCAGAGAGTCAGGCAGAGAGAGGGGGAAGCAGTCTCCCTGCTGAGCAGAGAGCCTGATCCGGGGCTCGATCCCAGGACTGTGAAATCATGACCTGAGCCAAGGCAGAGGCTTTAACCCACTGAGTCACCCAGGTACCCCCAGGGACAATATTTTTTTTTAATATTTTATTCATTTATTTGACACAGAGAGCACAAGCAGGCAGAGCAGCAGGCAGAGGGAGAGGGAGAAGCAGGCTCCCCACCGAGCAAGGAGCCCCGATGCGGGACTCGATCCCAGGACCCCGAGATCATGACCCAAGCAGAAGGCAGTAGCCTAACCAACTGAGCCACCCAGGCGCCCTGAGGGACAGTATTTTTAAGGCAGAATCACATCATCATTCATACGTAAAATGATAATCCAGATACTCTAGGGTATCTGCTGCCCCCCAAGAGCCAAATCAAAGCTCTCCAAGAATGCGGGTCCATGCTTAGAACTTGGGTTTCTATCACATACTCTAATCTGTGTTTCTGAAGAGGAGGGAATTTGATTTCCTGTGCAGAAGGGAGGCGAGCAATGTATTGGGGTGGAAAATGATTTTTCCAGTGTCTTCTCTAACCAGACACGAGGTTGTATATTTCAAGATAGAACAAGGCCTTGGGCTTAAGTCCAGAAACATAGCACTGACTCCTCATTGGAAGCTGGCATTCCCCAGGTTGGGGGGCCAAAGTGAAGCCAGGGCCCAATAACCACTTGGCCCTCCATGGCAGAGAATTTAGACCTCCCCTCTGCTGGCACAGCCTGGCCTCCCTGCTCCCCTTTCCCCTGGCCTTGGGCTAGAGCCCCACTCACCAGTGCTCCACCACTTAGATGTTCTTAGCTAGTAGTAGCCTCTTTTACTAGTACTTCTCTCCCGGAAGAGGGAAAGTTCATGACTGGTGGGAGGTCACTTTCATCCACCACCAACAGCCACTGCCAATTATCAATATTAGAAACTTCTGATGGGCCAGGTCAGAGACAGATGCTGATGACATCACAAAGGAAGCCCCTGTGTTGTGCTGGAACTCTGGGGGTATTTGATAGGGAGGGTTCTCCCATCCAGAACTGAGACGACCGTGAGCATGACCAGACAGATCTTAGTGTTTGAAGCTTGTGCATCTTTACCCCAATTCTGTCTTGAGTCTGGCTGATGCCCCGCAGGATTAGGTTGATAAGAATACTTAAAGAGTCTTCATGTTGATATTCCACAGAGAGAGGATCCCCTCTTTGTTGCCAGGATCTTTAAATAACATTTTAAAAAAGATTATTTACTTATTTATTTATTTAAGAGCAAGTGAGAGAGATCACAAAGGGGAGGAGAGTAGAGGGAGCAGGCTCCCCACTGAGCAGGGCGCCCGATGCAGGACTCGATCCCAGGACCCTGAGATCATGACCTGAGCCGAAGACAGATGCTTAACTGACTGAGCCACCCAGACGCCCCCATTGCCAGGCTCTCGAAACCAACTGTTAGATCCATTCCATTATATCAATCTATTCCAACTGTTATATCCATTCATCTGCTGTGGGCTTGACAATCAGGAAACTCTGTTTATCAGTTAGGCTTCTGCTTCAGCTGTTGTCACAGAAACCAAGGTGTTCAGCCGTCCAACCTCTTCTCCTCCAGGTCATCATGAAACTCAGGTCCTTAATGTCTTGTTGACTGGGCAACCCGAGGGTGTCGTCCTTGCCAGCTTCATGAATTGAATTGAATTGGCATCTGTTTCAGTAATGAGCCCTTTTTTTTAGTTGGTTTATAGTCTTTACTAACTTCGTAAAATACAATTCGCATACAGAAATGTATATATACATAATATAAATGAGCACTATAATGAATAGTCATAAAGCAAAGTTGCATAACCACAACCCAAGTCAAGAAACAATACATTATTACCAGACATTTCCCTGTGTTGTTTCCCAATCATACACCTTCCTCCTCCATCAGACCACCATCCAGAGATAACTGCCCTGATCTTGGTGGTAATCATGTTTTCCTTTTCTTTACACTTTTACCAGCTGCAATCAGTATAGTTTGGTTTGGTCTGTTTTTTAAGTGAATATTAATGGAATCAGAGTCTCTATGTACTTTACATCGGACTTCTCTTACTCAACATATTTTTAAGATTCATCCATGTTTTAGCATACAGTTGTAGTTTATTCCTTATTATTGCTGTATGGTATGCACTAAACTCTCACCTTTGGTTGACCTTCTGTCTCTTTGAAAACAGAAAGTAAAAGGTAAGGCAGAGTTGTAAACTGCCTGAGTTTTGAATGATTGCTCCAACACAAACACGCAGTCCATCTTCAAAGACCAGCAGATGTTTTTTCTGTAGTTGTTCCAGATGTTTAAATAAATCTCTATCAAATCAGCAGCTGACCACAAAGCTAATGAAATAGAGACTTCAGTGGCCCGTACAACAAAACTATAGATTTTACAAAATTAGTTCAGAAAAGACATTAAGCAAACAATTTCTACAGCAGGCAGCAACAACAAACCCTGGAGAGAGAAAGACAGTAATTCCCAGAGTTGCCACATTATAATATTCAAAATGTCTAGTTTTCAACAAAAAATTATGAAAAGAAACAAGAAAGTATGGCTCATATACAAGAAAAGAGGTGATTAATAGAAATTGTTGCTGAGGAAGCCTAGACATTGGACTTCCTTTTTTTTTTTTTAATTTTATTTATTTAGGAACACCTGGGTGGCTCAGTTGGTTAAGCAGCTGCCTTCAGCTCAGGTCATGATCCCAGGGTCCTGGGATCGAGTCCCACATCAGGCTCCTTGCTCAGCAGGGAGCCTGCTTCTGCCTCTGCCTGTCACTCTGCCTGCTTTTGCTCTCTCTCTCTCTCTGACAAATAAATAAATAAAATCTTTTTAAAAATAAAAAAATAAATTTAAAAAAGATTTTATTTATTTATTTGACAGAGAGAGAGAGAGATCACAAGTAGGCAGAGAGGCAGGCAGAGAGAGAGGGGGAAGCAGGCTCCCCACTGAGCAGAGAGCCCGATGTGGAGCTCGATCCCAGGACCCTGAGATCACGACCTGAACCAAAGGCAGAGGCTTTAACCCACTGAGCCACCCAGGGGCCCCGACATTGGACTTAATAAAAAGATTTTTAAGTCAACCCGTTAAAGTATGCTCAGAGTTAAAGGAAACCAAGAGAGAGCGATGTCTCACCAAATTGATAGAAATTGTAAAAAAGAAAAAAGGAAATTATAAAATGGAACCAAATAGGGGTGCCTGGGTGGCTCAGTGGGTTAAAGCCTCTGCCTTGGGCTCAGGTCGTGATCTCAGGGTCCTGGGATCAAGCCCCCGCATCGGGCTTTCTGCTCAGCAGGGAGCCTGCTTCCTCCTCTCTCTCCGCCTGCCTCTCTGCCTGCTTGTGATCTCTCTCCTCTCTGTCAAATAAGTAAATAAAATCTTAAAAAAAAAAAAAAGGAACCAAATAGAAATTCTGGAGTTGAAAAGTACAATAAATGAAATGAAAAATTCCCCAGACAGGCTCGACAGCAGATTTGAGCAGACAAAAGAAGGAATCAGCAAACCTAAAGATAGGTCAACTGAGATTGTCCAGTCTGGGTAGAATAAAGAAAAAAAGAATAAAGAAAAACGAATAGACCCTAAGAGACTTGTAGGACACAATCAAGAATACCAATATGTGCCAGGTGCCTGGGTGGCTCAGTGGGTTAAAGCCTCTGCCTTTAGCTCAGGTCATGATCTCAGGGTCCTGGGATCGAGCCCCACATCGGGCTCTCTGCTCAGCGGGGAGCCTGCTTCCCCCTCTCTGCCTGCCTCTCTGCCTACTTGTGATCTTTCTCTGTGTCAAATAAATAAATAAATAAATAAATAAAATCTTTAAATATAAATATATATATGTAGTAATAAAAAATGACAACGAAATTAAAATGATACACTAAAAAATAACTATCTATTTAACACAAAAAATGGTAATGGAGAAAATAAACAAAAATAGCATAAGGCATACAAAAAACAAATAGCAAAGTGATAGAAGTATGTCCTATCTTTTCAGTAGTTACTTCAAATATAAGTGAATTAAACCCTCCAATCGAAAGGCAGAGAGTGGAAGAATGGATTAAAAAGAAATATACAAGTATAAGTTCATAAGAGACTCACTTTAGATCCAAAAACACAAATATGTTCAAACTAAAAGGATGAAAGAAGACATTCCATGCAAACGGTAACCAAAGAGAGCTGGAGTGGCTATACTAATATCAGAAAAAATAGACTTTAAGGCAAAATTGTTACAAGAGACAATGACACAATATAATAATGAAAATAGAAATAACGTATAAAAATATATAATAATAATTATATAAAAGGTCACCCTCTCAAGAGGCATAAAAATTGTAAACATATATGTACCTGGCAACAGAATCCCCAAAATATATAAAGCAAAAACTGCCAAGATTGGGATAAATAAGCAGTTTGACAATAATACCAATTTTGATAATGGATACAATACCTAGATACAGGTCTGCAAGGATACAGTAGACTTGACTACACTGTGAATGAACTAGACCTAAGAGACAAGTATGGAACACTCCACCCAACAACAACACATTCTTCTCAAGGGCACATGCAACATTCTCCAGTACACACCATAAATTAGGCACAGAACAAGTCTCAATAAATTTAAAAAGATTGAAGTTATGCAAAATGTGTTCCCTGACCACAGTGGAATAAAATTAGAAATCAATAACAGAAACAAATCTGGAAAACTTAAAAACATGGAAATCAAACAATACACCCTTAAATAACCAAAAGGTCAAATAAGAAATCTCAAGGGAAATTAGAAAATATTTTGAGATAAATAAAAATGAATACAGAACTACTACAATTGATGAGATGTGGTGAAAGCAGTACGCAGAGGGAAATTTATACATGTAAAGGCCTCCACTAAAAAATAACAAAGATCTTTTTTTTTTTAAATAACAAAGATCTTAACCAATAATCTGTACTTCCAACTTAAGAAACCAGAAAAAGAAGAGCAAACTAAACTCAAAGAAAGTAGAAAGACAGAAACAGTAAATATTGGAGTGGAGATAAATGAAATAGAGAGTAGAAAAAAACAACAAAGAATCAGCAAAACCAAAAGTTGGTGCTCACAAAAGATCAGCAAAATTGACAAACCTTTATCTGGAGTGAACAGAGAGAAAGAAGACTCAAATTATTAAAATAAAAAAACTGTGGGAACATTACTATTGACCCTATAGAAATAAAGGATAAGAGAATATTGTGAACAAATTATGCCAACAGACTAAGCTATTTAGATGAAATGAATAAATTCTTAGACACACAATCTACCAAAACTGACTCAAGAAGAAGTAGAAAATATGAATTGACCAGGAATGAGTAAAGAGATTGAACCAGTGGTCAAAAAACTTCCAATGGAAGAGGGAACCCTTGTATATTGTCAGTAGGATTGTAAACTAGTACATCCACTCTGTAAAACAGTATGGAAGAGCCTCAAAAAATTAAAAATAGAACTACCATATGATCCAGCAATTCCTCTTCTAGGAGTATATCCAAAGGAAATGAAAACACTAACTTGAAAAGATATCTGCACCCCCATGTTCGTAGCAGCATTGTTTCCAGTAGCTAAGACACAGAAACAACCTCAGTGTCCACTAGCAGATGAATGGATGAAGAAGTTGTGGCATTTGCACGAGCACGCGCGCACCCGCACACACCCACACACACTGGAATATTATTCAGACGTAAAAATGAGAAATTTTGCCATTTGCAATAAATTGAAGCTTGAAGGCATGATGCTAAGTGAAATTAGTCAGACAGGGAAAGACAAATAGTATGCGATTTCACTTATACGTGGAATCTAAAAAATAAAACAGTGAATAAACAAGCAAACAAAAAGCAGAAACAGACCCATAAACAGAACAAACCGAGGGTGGCCAAAGGGAAGAGAGGACGGGAGATGAGCAGAATGGGCAAAGGGGAGTGGGAGATAGAGGCTTGCAGTTATGGAATGAGTTGGTCACGGGACTAGAAGGCACAGCGCTGGGAAGCCAGGCAGTGGTGCTGTAAGGGTCTGTATGATGACGAGGGGTAGCTACACAGGTGGGGGGCATAGCATAACTAACAGACTTGTTGAATCACTATGTTGTAAACCTGAAATGCATGTAACCTTATATGTCGACTTTACTTCGATTTTTAAAAAGTGTACAATTTGGCGGAAATCTTGGGGGGCTCAGTCAGTTAAGTGTCTGCTTTCAGCTCAGGTCATGATCTCCGGGTCCTGGGACCCAGCCCTGCGGGGAGTCTGCTTCTCCCTCTCCCTCTGTCTCTCCTCCCCACCTCATGCTCTCTCTCTCAAATAAATACATAAAATATTTTTTTAGAAATAAAAAGTGTACAATTCAATTGTTTTTAGTATATTCACAGAGTTGTACAATCACCCCAATCTGATTTTAGACCATTTCGGTCACGCCAAAAAGAAACCTCACGTCAATTAGCAGTCATTTCCATTCCTCTACCCTATCCCTCCCTCAGCCCTAGAATCTACTAAATTACTCCGTATTCATAGATACGCCTGTTCTGGGCATTTCATATAAATGGAATCACCCAATATATGGTTTTTTAAGACTGGCTTCTTTTACTTAGCATAATATTTCCAAGGTTCCTCCACATAGTCCATTTACTTTCAATATAATTGTTTGTGTGGTTGGGCTTATGTCTACCATCTTGCTTTTTTCTTCTATTCATACCATTAGTTCTTTGGGTTTTTTTCCTTCTTTCCTACCTTCTTTCGGACTATTTTTTAAGAGTCCATTTTATGTCTGTTGCTTTATTTAGTTATTCCTCTCTCTTTTTTTTTAGTAGTTGCTCTAAAGTTTACAATAGACACAATGCATCTTTAACTTCTCACAGTCTACTTCCAAATAATATTATATTTATATTATAATATAATATATAATATAACATTATAATATATAATATTATACCTCTTCACAGATAACACCAGAAACTTCTAACACTGTAGTTCTATTTCTTCTTCTCTTGTCCTTTGTGGGTTTTTGTCATACATTTTACTTCTGTATTTGCTATAACCATTCAGTACATTGCTATTATTTTTGCTTTACATAAACTCTTATTTTTCTTTTACATACATTTTTAAACGAGAAGGGAAAACAACTCTTACTTTTACAATGTCTGGTATTTATTTCTTTCCAATTATTTCTTTGTGGGGAGTTGAGTATCTCGACCTGGCATCATTTACCTCAAGCCTTCAATGTGCCTGCCGGCAAAGAATTCCCTCAGCTTTATCACTGGATACAGACTTCTAGGTTGACAGTATTTTGTTCAATTCAATTAAATCTTAAAGATTTAATTCCTAGTCTTCTGTCTTATATTGTTTCTAATGGAAAGCCAGAGATTATTTTTGTATTGTCCTTGGGTGTATATAATGACCCCTCTCCCTGGCTCCTTAAAAAAAAATTTTTTTTTAATCATTGGTTTTCAGCAATTTAAAGATGATATGCCTTGCTGTGGTTCTCTTTGTGCTTGGCATTGATTTAGTGTTTTGGATCTGTGGGCTTATGTTTTTCACCCAATTTGGAAAAAATTCAGCCATTATATTTTCAAATATGTTTCTGCCCGCCCCCCAGAGTGTAATGACATATATATTATTCTGGTTGATATTGTCACAGTTTACTGAAACTGTTTCTTTTTTCAAACAGTTCTCTGCTTCTCCTGCAGCCTCTTTAGAAGACGCCAAAACCTGTGGGGGAGCCCCACGCCTTTAACTGGAACTCAAATCTTTATAAAGCAGCGTATCCTTTCCACCAGAGTTGTGTATTTGAAAAATGAAAAAGAGTGCAAGGACATAATCAGCATTCAGAATAGTGGTCACCTCCACAAGAAGGTAGGGAAAGGTGATGGGAAGTATACCAGGAATTTTACTGTACAGGCATGCTTGGTTTCATAAGCAGATAATAAGAACATAGGTTTTGGGTTTTTTTTTTTTAAGATTTTATTTATTTGTGTGAGAGAGACAGAAAGAAAGGGAGAGAGAGAGAGCATAAACAGGGGGAGTGGCAGGGGAGCCCGATGCGGGATGAGGGACTCGATCCCAGGACCCTGGAAGCATGACCTGAGCCGAAGGCAGACACCCAACTGACTGAGCCACCCAGGCATCCCAGAACTTGAGTTTTCTGTTGTGCTATTCTTTATAATTTTTTGTTTCAAGTATCACCTAATTTTAAAAGACCACAGGGACATGAATCTCTGTTAAAATATCCGAGGGGCGCCTGGATGCTCAGTCAGTTAAGCATCTGCCTTCATGATCTCTGGGTCCTGGGATCAAGTCCCACGTCAGGTTCCACGCTCATCAGGGAGTCTGTGTGTGCCCCTCCCCCTCCCGCTCATCCTCTCTCTCTCTCTCAAATAAATAAATAAAATCTTAATTTTTTTAATCTCTGAAAGTGTAATGAGAGCATTAAATAAGATATTAGAGTATAGAAAATCCGGGTCTAGATTTTGGCTCCCTGGCACTGTTTCTCTGTCCTTCAGATGCATCCTTGGTTCCCTGCCTCTCATCTGTTTCCTGAAGCAGCTGGAGGAGCCCCTGTGATCGAACCAGCAGGGATAGAGGCAGCAGATACCCATGGGTCATTCGTTGAGTCTGGTGCCTGGAGGCTGGCACTACCTGTTTTCTAGTATATTTTACTCCTGACTTTATTATCAGCATATTATGAGTATGCAGGAAAATATGACCAACAAGAAAGAGCCTTTATGCTGCAGCGAGAGGATGCTTTCTCCCAGATTTCATTTCCTCTTTGGCTGAGCAATGCTTGATACTGTTAGCTATGTTCACTGCATCCTTTCAGCTGCTTCTAGAAATCTTCCCTTCCTTCTGTGTCTCGCAGTCTGATGAGCTGGAGAACCAGCTCCCTCCCTGCCCTGGCAATTCCCTCACCAATGTAGCCAAGACATATGATGGTGGTTAACACGTTAGACTTGAACTTGTTTAACCGCGTGAACTTGTTTGACCCTCATGACGACCCTACATGGTGGATCCTATTGTCATCGTTCTCATTTGATCTTTGAAATAGAAATATCTCGGGTACGGGAGATATCACTGTTCTCATCTAGAACCCTTTATGGATGAGGAACCTGAGGTTCAGTAATTTGGCCAAGGTCACCCAAGCGGGAGGGGTCTCCGCTAACCCCGGACCAGTTTTTCTCTCTAGACTCTGGGTTTCTTGTGGATGGCCAGGAGGACGGCCTGGGCCACCTATACAAGAATGAGAAACAACAAATCATGGCTGATTTAAGTAGTCTGTTGCACGGCGATATTTAACTAAAACAGTTGCCGAAAATTACACTGTAGATGAATGTTTTCTCCATATTTACCATGTGTTGTTAAGTGAAAAAAGCAGGTTATAAAACAGTACATACAACATGATTTCACTGTTTTTTTGTTTTGTTTTGTTTTTTATTTCACTGTTGTAAAAAAGAGAGAGAGAGAGAGAAATAAATGCACTTAATCTGAATTTGTTCAGTTCCTGAGTTGGGGAGTGTGATTGATGTGGAAGGACGCTCCCATCCCTAACAGGATATTGATTAGTTCAGATCCTATAGCCTGGGCCATGATGGCTGGAGCCCGAAGGTGGGGGTGGGATAATGGGGGTGGGGGGGCGTCCCTCACTTGGAAGAGAGGTGGGAAGCTCTTTCACGTGTGGCACTCCCAGGGGCATTCACAGGCTCCAGAACCAGCCCTGTGATTCCAACCAGCGTCTCTCCGCTTCTCCCTCCTTTCCATCAGCCGGTGAGCATGGTCAGAGCGCTCAGTCCCGGGTGGGACTAGCCTCCTGATCTTCAGGGCCAGGGAAAAATGAAAATGTGTGGCTCCTGGCTCCTGGTTCAAAAATTAGGAAGAATTTCAAGACAGCAGAGCATTCGGCCAAGCATGGGTGCTTTTGGTCCTGGGGCTCTGTGGGACTGCGCAGGTCAGATGACCCCAGGCCAGGACAGGAGGGATCCCTCCTACTTTCTGGGAGTGCAGCGAGGCTGCTAGAGATTACTCCCGGAGTAGGTGCCCACGACAGAGGACTGGCACCCCGCGCCTCCGCTGGGTTCCTGACGGTGGCCTCCGGGAAGGAGGATGGGAAGGAGAATGGATGGAGGCTCAAGGCAGAGCCAGGGGCTGGAGAGGGGCCTGCATGCCTCCATCTAGCCCAGCAAGGGTACAGGAGTTTCCTGGAGGCGGCGGGGTAAGCTGGGGGGGACTTCCAGCGGTCGGCCTCAGGAGCTAGAATTGACTGGGTATTTGGGAAACAGTCTGGGACAGAAGCCTCTCCCTAGAGAACTCAACTACACCCTTGTCAGAAGCCTGTCCCAGGAAGCATCCGTCTTCAGGGAGTGTCGGCCAAGAACACAAGATCTCTGGCTGGCTCCGTCCATCTCTCACCCTACCCATAGACCCTGGAGGTGAAAGCATTCTGATGGTGGGGGAGGGAGGAGAAGCCCCCCACTGTTAGCCTTGCTCGGCACTGGGGTCAGGGGAGGAGAATCACCCTAGATTTGAGTATGATGTTTGATTCTTAAATTGGACTGGATTAACCTGGTTTTTTTTTTTTTAAAGATTTTATTTATTTACTTGACAGGGAGAGAGATCACAAGCAGGCAGAGAGGCAGGCAGAGAGAGAGGGGGAAGCAGGCTCCCTGCTGAGCAGAAAGCCTAATGCGGGGCTCCATCCCAGGACCCTGAGATCATGACCTGAGCCGAAGGCAGAGGCTTTAACCCACTGAGCCACCCAGCACCCTAACCTGGGTTTTTAATAATTGAAAAAAACAACGGGAAATCTGATCGGAAAACCAGGAATCCGACTGGAATATTGTTCAGAGCCAGAAAAGATGTGAAAAGACAAAGCAAACACATTTCCTGTTTGGATCCTGTCAGATTCAGGACTTTTCCAGAAACCAGGTCCACAGGAATAGAGATGTGTCTGGAAGGGTATAGAGCCGGGTGTTAAACAGCAGTTGGGTTTGGGGAGTTTTGTACTAAGACAAAAAAATGACTTTCAGTGGAAGGAAGCATTATGTCCTCCATCCAGCCTGCCCCCGGCTACTTAGAGGCAGCCCCGCCCCACAGGGTGCCTAGCATCCTGCCGGCTCAGGGGAAGGGAGTCCTCCTCAGCCTCCTGCCCTCACCTGTGTGAGTCCCTCTGGACCCACAGCCCCAGCCTCATTCATTTCTGTCCCCCACAGAGTGGGACAAGTCCCATAAAAGTCCATTACATCAAAACACCACATTGGAGGCAGGAAGCCTTCCATCCTCTGTGAGGGCGTGATTTACAGGTAATGGCCTAGGGGGCAGGTGCTGGATGAGAGGAAATAAATGGAGATGAGCAACAGGATGACCAACCTGTCCCTGGGATTGTCCCTTGTCCCTGGCCCTAGTGGGCAGGGTCGGGGCTGAATGGAGGAGAGGGCTGGTGGAAATGGGGTGAAGACAGAGAGGGGGGTAGAGAAAGGCAGCTGAAGGACAGGGGCAGTGGGAGCTGTCTTTCCTTTGTCTGCTGGGCTTTTCTATCTCTCTCGGGGAACAAAGCCTCTCTCTGCTGGGAGGGGCTCCTTTTCCTTAAGCTGGGAGGGTGTGTGTGTGTGTGTGTGTGTGTGTGTGTGTGTGAGCACGCCTGTGCTGAGAGCTCACCATGCTAGAGCTCTCCCCACCCCCCCTTCTCTCACAGCAGGCCTTCCCCCTCCTCTGAAGCTCTAGTGGGAATGACTCAGCAAGAAAGCCAGGCCTGCTCCTCACTCTGGCTCCATCCTGCTGCTGGGCCCCCACGCAGGGCTCCCTGCCCCCTGCTTCTCCTCCCTGTGCACCCAAGGCACGAATCTCCCTGACCCTAGTCACCAGGGCAGGGGACTTCCCGGGCTGAGGGCCCCACCATCTAACGTGGTGGCCTTGAGGAGAGGCGCTGGGCAGGACAGCTCGTCCCCTCCTCACCCCGTTCCTACCCTCTCTCCCCAGGAGCAAACATTTCTGGCTCCCTGAGCTAGGCGCGGGGCTAGATGCTCAGCACGCACATTTTCATTTCATCCCCACGTGGTGAGGTTGCTGCTCTGATTATTGTCACCTATGGATTCAGAAAGTGAGGTACAAGAGGCTGGCTCGCTCCTTCAGACCCAGTTCTGGGGGCTACACACACCCACATGGGTTCAAGTGTAATGGCAGGCACTCGCTCGAGAACTGTGCCCCAGAGGCAACAGGGGCCCCTGGCGGGCTCAGTTGGAAGAGCATGCGACTCTTGATCTCGGGGTTGTGAGTTCGAGCCTCTTATTGGGAGCAGAAATTACTTAAATATATAAACATTTAGGGGGAAAAAAAGCACTGTAAGTAACAGCTGCAAGCAATCTGTGCTAACCCAGTAGGGCAAATCAAATAAATGTGTGACCCCATGCCCCCATTACAAAGCCTAGATGAGGGGTGCCCTGGGGCAGGGGGCTCAGTCGGTTGGGCGCCTGACTCTTGGTTTTGGCTGGGGTTGTGATTTCGGGGCAGTGGGATGGAGCCCCCCACGAGCTCCTCGCTCAGCCGGGACTCTGCATCTCTCCCTCTCTGTCAGCCCCTTCCCCCACCAACGCTCTCTCCCGCTCTCGCTCTCTCAAATAAATAAATCTTTAAAACAAATAAAAATAAAAAAATTTAAAGGCTGAGGGGCTGTGTGTGTCCATGAATATGAGCAATCACCAGGTAAAGCAACTGGACTGGGAAAGGGTGTTGGGCATCTAAGCAGCTTGGAGGGCGGGTATGCAGGTGCACCTAGCCCTGCTGATAGCCTAAGTAATGCACTGGCACAGACACATAATAAAGCAGCGTGCACAACCATGTGCCAGTGGGCTGTGTGTGTGTGCACGTCTGTGGGTGCGTGTGCATGTGTGTGTGCACCCTTCGCTAAAGGCTCTCACCTGCAGACCAGCTCTGGAAGGAGACACAGGACATGGTGACGACAGCCATCCCCTGGGAGGGGGACAAGAGCCTGGGAGCAGTGGGGAGGAAGAGGACCCTCACTTACAGCACCCATGTGTGGTCCCAATTTCATAGATTGCCCTTGAAAATGAGAAACTGCTGTCTAAAACCCACAATGCAGTGTGCAAAAGCAAACTTGGCATCTGTCTGTCTTCAGAGCTCAGATGTTGAGACACAGGAATGTACTGCCTTAGAAGAATTTAAACTACTAGTGCTTGCATGCATGTGTGTGAGTGTGTGTGTATGAGTGTCTGTGAATATCCATGTAGGGTATTTGTATGTGGGAGGAGGGGTATGCAGAGAAACTGTCAGAACGTCCAGATGTTGGGGCACTTGGCTGGCTCTGTCAGGGGAGCATGAGACTCTTGATCTCAGAGTTGTGAGTTCGAGCCCCATGCTGGGTGTAGAGATTACTTTAAAATAAAACCTTAAAATAAAGCAAGCAAACAAAAAATAAAACAAACAAACAAACAAAAAAGAACATTCAGCTCCTGGTCCCCGGGTCTGGTTTCCAGGATGTGGGCCCAGATGACCTTGACCCCTCACTGCCTCTCCCCTCCCTCTACCGAGAATACTGCATGAACTGTGTGGATAGGAAAGCAGGCTGCTCAGACAGGGCTCCAGGTGCCAGACTCTGCAGAGATGGCTCTGGCAGAGGGGAGAGGGTGCCTCCCTTTTAGGGCCTTCTAGAAAGTTCCAGACACATCTCTGATCCAGCAGCCTGAGATGTAGAGAGGGAGGATGACAGGCCGGGGAGGAACAGCGAGCTGAATGCAGGGGGTATGTGGCCTCCTTTGCTGAGAGGAGAGGGTATTTTTCTGGGCCTGGAGAGATTGGAGAGAGGGCAGAGCCAATGTCCCTGGAGAGCAGGGATCAGGGTGTGGGGCAGCTGTCCCGGGGAGTGAGACAGAGAGGCAAAGGGAGTAGGCAGTGGTGTCCACAGCGGTATGTGTCAGGTGACTGCCCAAACCACAGGCCAGGTATGGTCCCAGCAGGGTCATATTTCCTGTCCTAGCTTGAAACATATCCCTGAAAAGCTGGTGGAGACGGTCAAGACTCTTGCCCCCAAAGTCTCCTCTGCCACCTCACAGCCTGATTAAAATTCCGCCATCAGAACCCTACCTGGGATATAGAACTCATGGAGATGCCGTGGCTTGAGCGTCAGAGAGCTGGCTTCAGTCGCGGGGCTGCCACTTGCCAGCTGGCCGGCTGGTGCCCATGCCCTGCAGCCCTTGGGCTCAGAGGTTTGATCTGCCACATGGGGATGGGGTACCTAAGGCGCAGGGCTGGCACGAAGATGCAGGGAGAACAGTGTTAATGTCCGATCCCTCATCCCTCGCCCTGGGGTACCTGAGGGTTTGAGACCCCTCCTTCGAGGAAGAGGTAATGAAAAGGCAAATTTCAAAAGGATGGGAGGAGACAACCAGGTGGGACTAAGGGGCCTCAGCCCCAAAGAAGTGTCTCCTAAGCAAGAAAGAGAATATGGTGGCGGGTCAGGAAAACACATTTAGCAACATTCTAGAAACCTCTGCCCAACTCACCAAGGCAACCGCCACCCCTCCTGCCTGCGCAGGAGCCGCTGTCACAGGGCCTCCCCCTCACGGCTCCCTACACCTTCGCTTCAGCCAGATTCTACTCTAGAAAGGGATGAGGGGGCAGTGTTGGATGCCTAGAAGGCTTTGTCTGGGGGGAGGCGGCGGGCGGGGGAAGGAGTCCAAACCTGAACGTGCAGGGACAGGACTAGGCCGCTGGGAGCTGGGGGGTTTGCAGTACTGAATGTTGTCAATGATAATTATAACAAAATACAAAGGTTCCTTACACACAGAGAGGAAATGATATCCTTTTTGTCTTTGCATTAGTCTTGCTCTGTGATCTTATGGTTATCGAGTTATTGTCTTGCTTAATTTATGCCACAGAGACTGCTTGGTAGAGGCACCTCCCGTAGGCAGGAGACGGTACTTCACAGGCAAGAAGTGCTAGAGAAGTCTTAGGGTTTCTCAATAACCATTTCCTTTCCCTCCCTTAGCAACTGGACACATCTGAAATGAAGACCATTTCCTAGCCTTCTTTGCATCTAGAGATGATCATGAGACTGAGTTCTAACCAGTGGGAGATAAAGGGAAGTATCATGAATAACTTCCAGGGAATGTTCTTAGGCAGAGAGGGTATGTCCTTGCTCAGTAGTCTTTCCTAATTCCCACTGGTGGAATGCTGACTTGATGCTGGAGCTTGAGTAGCCATTTTGGACCATGAAGTGGAAGCTGCATGCTAAGAATGGTGGGGAAATGTTATAGAAGAGGCCTGGGGCCCTGATATTATAAAGGGCTTCGTCCTCCTAAAATGCCACCTCCACCATGAGATTGAGGACTACACCTGACAGATGACAGAACAGGGTACTGGAAAGAGCTTGGGTCCTTCTTGACACTGTACAGTGACCATATCAGCTTTGAATTGCCTGCCTCTAGACTTTATCCGCGTGTGAGGACAATGCATCTGTCTCCTTCAAGCCATTGCTACTTTGGGTTTCTTGTCTCTTCCCAACCCAACCAAACTGAAGTGAAACTCATAGTGATTTTGTTTGCTGCTTCCTCAACCTTGCCCTAGGATGGGCAGGGCAGAGAAGCCCCCAGCTAAGCCTCTCTTGGTCTGGACCTTGGAGAGTATTTATCATGGTTGGGGCCAAAGTGTCCAGTCATAAAGTGGCCTAGGAACTAGAAAGGGAGAGATTGGACAAGGATTTCTTCTTGGAGTCCCAGAGGAATGGGATGGGGCCCAATGACGCAGAAACAAGATGGCAACTCTGCCCATTTTATTGCACCCCATAAGACTATAAGCAAGTAGAAGGTACTGGCTGGCTCAGAGCCCAGCACATAGTAGGTGCTCAATAAATACTTGTTCACTGGCCGACTGTAGTGTCCTAAGGAGTTTGGAGTGGAGACTGAAGTGGCCAAAGTCCATGAAGGGGGTTTGAGTGGTGGTGGAGACCAGGAGAGAGATCCCTTAGGAGGCGACTGGGGTTGGGAGGCACGTGGAGGTACGTGGCCCATAGCACACCCCTGCCTCAGTAGGGCAGCAGATCTTTCCAGAGTCATTGAGGAGAGTCTTGCATTTTATTGATGTACTCTTTGTACAAGAGAAAACTAGGTCCCAGAACTGCAAGGTCACTTGCCCAAGATCACTTGCTAGGAGATGCAGAAGCTGGGACTTGAACCCAGAGCTTCCAATCACAAACATTACCTTCTTTGAAATAATGGATGCAGCTAGGGATTTCTGAGTCTAATGTCTCTTTCCCTAAGGCCTTGGGTGTGGTTTGTAAAACTATGAAGTGAAGAGGAGGTGGGACAAAACTGGAACAGGGTGTCAGTCAACTTCTCAGTGGATTGGAGGGCTGGTAGACAGATGTACCCAGATAGCTCAAACAGTGCATTTACACAAACAGAAAAAAAAAAAAAAAAGTGCCCTTAACTTAAGATACTTTACTGCCATCTGCTGGAAAATAGTCACAATAACCATATGAATAGTCACGATAACTATATGAATAGTTTGAAAAACGATGCCCTGGAATTGTAAAGTGCAGAACCTGAACAACTGTACAGGGCAGCCCTAGACGTATCTTCTCTTGCCTGAGAGAATGAAAAAGACAGGTTCCCTGCTACCATGATAGTTCAAGTTCTGCCCTCATCTTTCCTGCTTGGGAGTCCCTGGTTCAAATAATCTACAATGGTCTGCCTCCCACAGGTTCTCCACCAAAATCTCTCCTATTTTGCCAGCCCATGCACATGTCCTGAA
Source organism: Nasua narica (assembly GCA_028533885.1). Lineage (NCBI taxonomy): Eukaryota > Metazoa > Chordata > Mammalia > Carnivora > Procyonidae > Nasua > Nasua narica. The sequence continues at coordinate 104,051,576 of CM052797.1, read as the reverse complement.
CATCTACCCTAGGCTAGCCTCTATGCTGGGCACTGTGGGTACAACATGGGCAGAACCCAGTCTCTACCCTTCCTGAGCTCTCAGTCCAATGGAGGACAATTGACCAAGCCATTCACACTGTGGAAGGACAGGTGTCAGTCAGACTTGGAGGCTTAGGGAAGGTTTCCTGGAGAAAGTGACAGCTACGTGAAGCCTGAAGGATGAGTACAATATGGCAGGCAGAGGGGCAGAAAGTGTGTTCTGGGTGGGGCCACAGCCCATGCAAAGGTCTGAAGGCTCAGTGAGTGTGTCACCTACAGGGCTTTGGGTAGAATCCTGGAGCATCCCAGATGTGCCCTTGGAGTTCCAGGAGTCCCTGGATTCTGCCTGGGGCAGGCTCCCTGTAGAGATGGGCAGTGGAGACAGCGAGCCGGGGTCTGGCTTCTCACTGAGGTGACAATGGGACAGGAGCCTTTATTCACTCAATCTTAAAATTGCTGACCAAGAATGATTACTGTGCCCACATCCCATGGCTTAAACTGAGGCTCAGAGAGGCTAAGTAACTTCCTCAAGGTCACATAAGTGATTTGAGCTTGAGTGACTGAGTCACACTGGACCCAGATCCATGTGACTCTGGGATCTGGCCGCGGTGCCCCCGGTGCTGCGTGTGTCTCTGCCGAAGGATGCCAGGGAGGAGAGCAGCCCAGCTCCTTCCTTACTTGCTCTAGGCTTTCAGGTCTCACCTCCCCCATTCTAGACGTGGAAAAGAGAAGGAGGGAGGGGAAGGTCCTCACCGCAGAGGACAACACTCCACGGCCAGCACCCACACAGCCCAGGCAGTTCTGCTCCAAGCTAGAAGGTCTGTGCCCAGCACGTTCCCCAGGCCATCTACACTCGTGTGCCCCCCTCAGCTCAGGGACAGCGCATTCTCCCCCTGCAAGGCCTCAGAACAAAGCCTGCCGGCTCCTGTGGGATTCTGCGCGGGCTCCTTGCTTCTTTCTCAAGGCTTCAGGCTGGTACAAGGCACAGAAATGGATTGAAATATGTTTTCCTGTCTGGCTCAGAGAAAGTACGTTTTCCTGTCTGGACTAGTACTCCCAAGTACTCCTTGGGCAGGCCTCTGGGTTCTTCATCATTTAGTGGGTTCTTCATCATTTAGATGGGTTCTTCATCATTTAGTGACTGTGACCTCTGGAACATTTTCCTAAGCCTCTGGCTCTGCCCCGGTAAGAAGGGAGCAGTATCCCCCCAGGCACTTGGAGACCTCCGTAAGATCATGCATATCAAATCCCTGCCATGTGATCACTATTTACCCCGTCCCCCCACCCCCGGGAAGTGGGTCACCTGCCATGATGGAGGACTCAGTGACCAACAATCTTGACCGGCTCCTTGTGCCATTAGGGTCTATTACTATACAGACGCACGCACGCACGCACGCACGCATATCCGCACGCACACACGCACCAGGCGGAGGGACGGCTCACTTCGGGAAGGCAGAAGCTGTGACAGTTTCTTTCAGCGACGGCCAGGAAGCAATGGACACGAAGGGAGGTAAAGCGCCTAACAGAGAGCTGAGCCCAAAGCAGAGGAGGGCTCCGTGAGTGCTGCTTTCGCCTTTCTTCCATCTTCAAGCCCTGGCTGGAAATGGATGGCAGCCGAGGAGGGCGTGGGGGCCCCTTTAGCTCTTCCAGGGTTGAACAGTTGGGGGTCCCGGGGATTGGCCCTCACAAGTTTCATTTCTCTGCAAGAGAGTCATTCAGGCTACTCCTTGGGCAGCCCTCTGGAAACTTCCATTAGGGCCGGGAGCAGCGCCACCCAACCCTTGAGCTTCAGTTTCCTTATCTGTAAATTTAGGCCGGTAATATTTACTTTGCAACATCATTGTGAGGATTAAAATGCAAGAAGTACCTAAATTGTCTACCACGATGCCAGAAAGAAGATAAACACAAAACAAATTATAGCTGTAATCACAATGACGGGATCCAGAAGGGTTGGGAGCTGTCTGAAGGATGCTAGTCTCAACCACCCAACTGCCAACCATTGTGGGAGGCTGCAAATGCGGGTGCCATAGCTGATGAGGAGCCAAGACACAGTCTCTCCCTACTCCACTCCTCTGGTGGGAGGAAAGCTGGTACAAACTTTTAGGAGGGTAGTTTGGCAAGAGGAATCCATTTGACCCAGCCACTCTCCTACTAGGAATTCAGCCAAGGAAATAATCACGGAGCCCCGTGGAGTTGTTTGTGCTAGGACATTCACTGCAATGTTGCTAATAATAGGGAGAAATTGGAAATCATCTAAAGTTAGAGATGCACTCAATACACACTTGGGCTGAATGCCAGGTGGCCAAGCGTTCAGGTCAGTATTCAGCTGAAGTCTAGGCCGATGTCTACTATCACCTTCATGGAGCAAATGTTTTTGATAAAGGAGTACATCCAAAATTGTAATTGAGATTATTCCTGATGATAATTTCATTGTTAATGAATTGCATGGTCTGTGCTGAGCAAGGTAACAGGCAGGACCCACAGTCTCCGAGCGCCAGAGGTGGCTGGCTTGCTCCTGGGCTGTATGTTATGCACTTTGTGTTAACAAATCAATGCTTCCTTTTGAATGGTGGTGGTGGAGGAATGTGATCCTCACTTTTTCCTGTAACCTCTTTTTCTCTTTACATTCTTTTCCATGTTGGGTCAAATATGACTCACCATGGATATCGTTACATATGATAGGGGTTTTCTTCCTCATGAAATTGGGAGATTCATCAACATCCTGTTTTTAGTTTATCTTTACGAGATGAATTGTAAAGATATTCACAATTTGGCTTTTTAATGGCCTAAAAAAGAATAAAGTAACTAAACTTTTAGGCCTTATGGTCTAAAAAGAATAAAGTAACTAAAAACTATCATTTTTAAAAGATTATTTTGTTTAGTGTTACTGAATGCTAGTATCCCAAACAATTCTACAAAGATCAGAACTCTGATGTGTGTATCACAGAGGTCATTATGCTTCTTGGATGCAAAGATGATGTAATATGGTCACAGAATCATGGATCAATCATACACGAGTCTAGGGAACCCAGACATGACAGTGAAGTCTGAACCACTTTCAGTGAAGTCTGAAATTAGCCTTTCAAAGACCAAGGCCAAAGATGAAGCTGAAGAGCATTTTTTGATCAGACATTAAGGTCAAAGCCAAATTTTGGTGTATCCCTACTAAACGGTGTCTCTTCTGTAAGAGAAACAATGAAGTTGGCCATTAAAAATGATGTTAGGGGCTCTGGGTGGCTCAGTTGGTTAGGCGACCCTTATTTTTACCTCAGGTCCTGATCTCATGGGTTGTGGGATGAAGTCAATGTCAGGCTTCACACTCAGCGGGGAGTCTGCTTGAAAGATTCTCTCCCTCTGCCTCCTTGTGTTCTCTCTCTCTCAATTATTTGAGCTTTAAAAAAAGTGATGTTGGGAAAGTGAATTCGTCAACATGGAAGGATTGGCTTACTGTTGCAGAATTTCAAATGCCTGTTATAAAAGAGAATGAAGATGTGAGCCCAAAATGATTATTAAAAGGAAAAAATGTGAATGAATAGAACATTGAAGTATAAAATATTAATGATTGTTATCTCTGGGTTTAGAATCAAAGGATTTCTGCTTTATTTTTCATTATAATTAAAAATTTTCACATAAAAATGTTGTTCATATGGTTTTTTAAAATAAAAAAATACCTGTGATGTAATGAGCACTAAGTATTATATAAGACTGATGAATCACTGAACTCTGAAACTAATAATACACTATATGTTAAATAATCGAATTTAAATAAAAAATAAACATATTTTAAAATAAAATAAAAAATATTTAAAGTGTATGTTTTCTCTTTCTCCTTTCTGTTGTCTCCAGGGCCAGATGTTAAGGCTGATGAGCTGGCCAGATGCTTTGGGACACTGACCACAGCTGCCTATGGTGCTCACTGCCCACGTTCATTTGAAGTCAAGGCTCTGTCAGGCTGGAGCTGCTTTTCCGGGGCCTATTTCTGTGAGGAAATGCCCAAAGGAAGACACAGGTTAGTGGGAGGGTGGGAAAAGGCAGATGTAGTGGCCCCATTTGACCAATGAAGAACCAGAATCTTAAAGAGACCAAAAGTGCCAGGAAACTCCCGGTTCTGTCCTGAGACCTGGGGGCTGGGTAACTTGATGTGTCTAAACTTTTCCATAGTAGAAGAGATGCCAAGGTTGGCGCCCAAATTAATTTTCCTTTTCCTCTTTATTAACACAACCTACAAGTTTTAACTGGTTCCAGAGGTACCTGTAGCTAGGTGTGGACATGTGACTAAGTTCTGGCTGAGGAGAGGTAAGTGGATGTATTGTGTGCAACTTCCAGTAAATGTCCTTAAAGAGAGAGGTATGTCCTTTCTCTTTTTCTCCTTCTTGCTGACTGGAATATGGACATGATGGCTGGGACAAGAGCAACCATTCTGGGCCATGAGGCAACGTGCTCAGGATGATGGGACAACAAAATAGAAAGAATCTGGATTCCATATAATCATGACACTTTCATACCAGCCCTGGATGGCTCTTTTAAGCTACATTAATGTTGGAGTGAAGTAAACTTCCATTTTGGTTTAAACCTGTGTTTAATTAAGATTAGGTACACTGGCTATCACTTATTTAATACTTCTATGCCAGCCACTATTGTAAGTGCTTTACAGATGTTATTTGGTTTAATCTATATAGCAACCCTATGAAGTGGGAATTATAATTAACCCCATTTTACAGATCAGAAACCTGAGACCCAGAAAGGTCAACTGACTTTCTGAAAGTTCCACAGGTGACTGGTGGAACTGAAATCTGAACCCAAGTCATCCAACCCCAGAGCCTGTCCTCTCACTGCTCTTTGGACCCTCTTCTTTGGCTCCCTTTTATCTTCTGTCCCCATTTGACACTTCCATCCCCTACTGTAAGCTTGTTTGTATTAACTCTACTCCCCATCCCACCCCATTCCTGATCTCCAGCGAAAAGCCCATTCTCTCTATACCCTGTTTCACTGAGAAGAGATTTTGACTGGCAAATTCATGCCAAAGTGTAAGAGATCAACATCAGCATAATATGTTACTTTTCCAAAAGGAAAACAGCCTCTTTATTTCTATGTCACAGGAGGGTTTAGATCTGAGAGACAGAAGGAACTGCATTGGGTGAGACTTGGGCATTGGAATCATGTAACCTGGATTTTATTTCCACTGCTAGCACGCTTTGCAATCTTGGCCAATCTCATAACCATTCTGAGCCTCTACTTTTCCCTCTACAAAATAGGTAGCGCCAGACTTTCATTAGAGCTGTTGTAAGGATTTAATGAGTTAATTAATGCAAAGGCACTTGGCCCCCTATCAGCCTGACACATGAGTGTCAGTAAATATGAGTCTTTATTAGTTGAATTCTGTTTATCCATTGCTTTGCAGAACCTTTTCATTAAAGGTCAGATATTGAGATGTAATTTACATATAATAAGATCCACCCTTTTGAGAGATAAGAGTTCTGTAAGTTTTGACAAACATACAGTCCTGTAACTGTCAGCACAATCAAGGTATAGATTTTTTATACCCCAAATAGTTTCCTCATGCTCTTTGTCCCTCAGACTCTTTATTTATTCCAATATTTATTGAGCGCCTACTATGTGCCAGGCTCTGTGCTGGGTCTAAGCTGTGGACAAAGCTGGTGGGCAAGATCCTGTCCTTGGGTGGTTTATAGTCCATAGGATAAAAGGAAACAAGTAAACAAACATACAAACAAGATCATGAAGGCAGTCTGTGCTAGGCAGCAAGCAAGCAAGATTATTTGGTGGCTGGGAGACTGTTTCAGTAGGAAGGACAGGTGCTGTTGAGTTGGCATCTTTGTTGTGTCAAACTGATGACAAAATGCAAGTTCCCTAAACTCCCCACTTGATGGGCAGAGTCTGAGGCTCAGAGAAGCTAAGGAATGTGTTCAAGGTCACACAGCAAGTGAATGGGAAAACAGAGAGTGATTCAGGCCAAGACTAGCAGACACTGAAAGTTTACACCACAAGCTCTTGCTTCCCCTCCCCGCCCTATCAAATTGCACCGCCTCTCTCCTGGGCCCCCTGGCCACGTCTGCCGGAGCACCCGGGGAGATGGAGGCAGAGGGTTCACGGGTGTGAGGTCTGGGCCGCCTGTTGCTCTCTGACCAGTACAGCACATCCAAGAGTCTTACCAGCAGCCAAGGGCACAGCGGTGGCTCGCCTGGTCCCACCTCCCTCCTCTAATTGAGATGTCAACCTTCGTCTCATTCCCTCCCATTCGGGACACCTTGCAGTGCTCTCCGCGGCGACAGCTGATCTCCCCCTGCACCCCTGAGCGCCCTCCAGCATCAAGACATAAAGTGAGATTCTGGCAGCCAGGTGAGTGAGCACTCCGTCAGCCCCTCTTCTTTTCTTTCTGCTCTCTATTTTCCTTCTTCCCTCCACCCTCTGCCTCCCCCTGCATCCTCCCTCTTTCTCTCTCCGTCTGCCTCCTGCAGGATTTGAGACCAAAGGGCCAATTAATCTTGTTGCTGCCACCTCGGCTAAGCTGCACACTGGCCCACAGGCAGAGGCCTCCCTACCAGGACTGCCTGCTTGGTCCCTGGAAACCACGGCTAATTGGTAAAAGATCACATTTGTTTTTCCACAGCCTGAACCCTCCAAAGGAGGTTCTGCCAGGCCAAGCCAAGAATTCCACTCTTACGCATCAATCACCAGGGAGACTGCTGGGGTGACCTGTCACCCAGAGGGTGACATTCAGACCTGCTGTTCCTACCTTGACATGTGGGCTTTGCTGATGAGCATCACGGCTCCCAATTCCATACACACTCTCCAGCAGCACACACAGCAGAATGCTCGAGAACATTTGTTTAATGTCCTGCAGGCTTGCTTTATTCGTGGAATTTTACATAAATATCTCATGGAAACATCGTGCAGGTCTTTTATTCCGAGGGAGTATGTTATATACCTGCTTCCTTTATACGAGTGAGATGTTCCAGAAAACTTGAGTATCAATGAGATTCTCCCATGTTGAGTCACATTTTAAATCGAACATAGGCAAGGCTTACAAATTAACATGCAGCAAATCTCTGAACTCAGTTTCCTTATAAGAAAGATGGGTTTAATAATTTTTGTCCCATCTAGCTTACAGGGCTGTTGAGAGACTCGTGAAATAAAATTTTAATTTTGTGGATATACTTTGTAACCTGAAAAGCACTTTATTACATCAAAGTAATATTATTGTTGCTAAAATGAAGACATAGTTGGCCAAGTACATTATCACCTCTAAATAGAGATTCTGTACTAATCCAATTTCCATGTATTTGGTTTGCTGAGACAAAGATTATACTTTTATGTTTTTTGGATCCGGGCAGGCAGGGATGGCGTCTCACTAAGCCTTCTGAGACTCATGGAGCAGTTTGTGGTTACCCCTGGCTATGCCTTGCTATCCGCAGCAAAGAGCATCCTGTCTGAGGCTGTCTATTAAAATCTTAATTTCAGGGCACCAGTTAAACTTGAGACCCGGTTTATCTTCACCCTGATCAATATGAAATAAGAGTATGAGAATGAAGGACAATCCCCACAGCCTCCTTCACTGGGGCCCCTTGCATCTTGGAATGTTCTCCATCCTAAACAGCTGGGAATTGTAGGGCCAGATAGACATGTTGGGGGGGGGGGGGAGTTCCCCACCCAAGGGAGAAGGTGCTAGCTGCACAGAGTTCCTCTCTCGGCACACAACATTTTGAGGCAAAATGGAAAGATTGCCACTGGGGAGGGAATTTGTTTTATTCAAACAATAGCAGCAAATAGCAAGATTTGTGGTGCGTGTTTCTGGGAAAGTGCTCCGCGGCAATCAGGGGCCTGCATGTGTTGCTGCCCCCTTGGGATTGCCTGCAGGTACAATCATAGCTTAGCTATACGAATAGCTGACAAGGGCCATGGGGAGTGTAGTTCCTAAATTATTTTCTGATGCTGTTGATGGAGGATAAGACTGTGGTTGGGGCAGGTAGTGGCGGGATGCAGGACAAATGGTGACTATGTTCTTAATCAGACATTTCAGAGACCTTGGGACATTGCTTTTCCTCTCAGAGAGAGGCCAGCACCAACTCATCGGTCAGTATCCGTGTACTCAGTGACTCTGCTGGGCGAACCGTCCTGTTGGGAGATATGGAGGAGACCCTAGAATATTTCCAACTTACACCAGGAGCTCTCACTTTAGCTGGAAAGGCAAGATGTTCTTGTGGGGTAAAGATAAGGGCCCAGAAGTGAGCTGGGAGGAGGAAGAAGCTAACGCTGTCTCATCTCCGGCCCGGACAGAGGTGCGTAAATTACATCATCCTATTTGATCATCATCACCGAGAGGTAACATCTTCATCCCGTTTTAGGGGTGAGAAGACTGAGGGTAGAGAGGTTAAGTGACCAGCTCCAGGTCCCACAGCTGGTAAGTAACAATAAAGTGTTCATTCTCAGTCTGCTGAATTCTGAGGGGTCCAGAATCATCAGGGTGAGGTTTTTAAATTGACCTCCCTATTGATTTCGTCAGGGCTAAGCACCAATTTCAGAAAAACAAAATACCATTTGGCTGCACTTCCTCTTACTCAGTTCACTAAGTGGGGGGTGGGGGGCACTGAGGAAACACTAGCTCCAGCTCTGAAGCTTTAATGTCCTTTCCAGTCACTAGACTATTTCTAAGTAAGTGATTGTTCTCGTCCATTTGCGTTTCCACAGCCAGACTCTTTCCTGCCTGAATACTCCCTTCCCCCACTGCCATCTTCCCATGTTCATTTAGCTTCTCTCTCCCTCACCCTCCACACACACACACACACACACACACACAGCCAGTCGCACACCTTCCCACCACACACCCATATGCAAAATAAAATTAGAAATACTGCCCGACTCTCAAGGTATTTAGGGAATGGAGAACTTCAATCAATAAAGCCCAAATCAAGCCCTCCAGCTCCCTCCCTGGCCAGCGCTGGAGGGCCTCGGAGCCCACTGAAGAGGGCCCAGTCGGCCATGATCTTGACACAAAGCAGCTCGAAAGGGAAAAAGGCCATTTGAGCATCCCTGTGTCTGCCCTGGAGCCACTGGAGACACAGAGCTATCGGATTCTCAGAAAGCAGCCCTTTGCAAGCTATGCTTTTGCTTACATAGAAGACCCTTCGAGAACATGGAGCGCTTTCCCCGCTCCCTTTTTATTTTGGCGCATGCTGATCAAATACCAAGAAGACAGTGTCTGATGGTTCAGAACTGTAGGCTGAGCTGCTAAGTACATGGTCCCCATGTTAAGGGGTTGCCCTTGTTTTTAATCAACCAGGGAAGAAAGCAACAAACATTTATTTATTATGTTAGCCTTCACCCAGAGAAGTGGAATAGGCCGGATGAGTGAGCTATGACAGCCCAGGAAACTGAGGCAGTGGTGGCACCATTATTCCTGCAGTGTCTCTGGCGCTTTCTCTGCTCTGTCCCCATCCCCACCGACACACACTGGCCAAGGGTCCCTTCCCTCTCGGCGCCCCTCAGTACCCAGCTCAGAGTAGTGGAGTCTGGAAGGGGAAGCACTGGAACAGGAGCTGGGGGGGGGGGGGGCTCCAGGCGGCAACTCCTGGTGCAGGCTCTGTGTCTGGAGGAATTCTGCTGGGCGCCTGGGTGAGTTGGTTGAGTGTCTGCGTCATGATCCCAGGGTCCTGGGATCTGAGCCCTGCATCGGGCTCCTGCTCATTGAGAACCCTGCTTCTCACTTTCCCTCTGCCAGCCGCTCCTCCTGCTTGTACTCATGTTCTCTCTCTTTCTCTCTTTCAGTCAAGTAAATAAATAAAATCATAAATGAAAAAATAAATTCTGCTGTCCTTCCTTCTCCCAAATCAGAGCTCCCCCTGGGTCTCTGGGTGATTCGGGTCATATAGAGGCTGAAAGCATGTGCAGTAGCTCGAATCCAGGCTCTGTCACTTCCCCGTTGGATGACCTTGGCCATGTGACTTAGGTTCTCTGTGCCTCAACCTCTTCATCCCATACAATGGGGATGACGCCTTCTGCTGAGAGGGTTAACAAAGCTGGCTTACACTAGAGGCTTAGCACAGTGCCTCGTACAGAACAAATAAATAGTGTCAATATTATGAACTAATAAATGGTGCTTACCATGGGCAGGCCCTGTTTAAGGGCTTTACATATATTGTCATATAATTCTTACATCTCTGTTTTACAGATGAGGAAACTGGAATCTGAAGATCACACAGCAGTGAATGGCGGACATTGAGATCCAGGCAGACAGGTTCCAGAGTTGTGGCTCTCAACCCCTGTGTGCATAACGTCGTTAATCTTTATGGGTGTCGCCCCTGGCAAGCTGAGCTCTCACCAACCGCCCCCCCCAGTCTTGTATTCTTCCGAGAGAGTGGGGAGCTGGGAGGGTGTCAGCCACAGGGGAGGGAGCAGATGACGGCTAGGCGCTGAATCCAGATCCCTCCGTTGGAATTGGTGGCTGAAGTCAGGCAGGGCGCCCCAGCCGGCTCCAGGGAAAAGGGGGGGCAAGTCCGCGATGCTGAGAGGGGTGGCCAGAGCGCCGCCCCCAGGAGGGGAGGGGGTGGCGGGGTTGAGGGGTGCCCAGCTGCCATCCCCGCCGCCTTCTGGCCCCCACTCGCTGGCGCCCAAGTGGGAGGAAGGCAGCTGCCCGCTCCCTCCTCCCCACATCCCCGCTACCTGCCCAGTCCCCCGAAGCGAAGCGTGAGGAGGCTGTGAGCCAGCGGGGCCGAGCCCACAACTTTGCAGCCTCGGGGAGGGCGAGAGCAGGCGTCCAGGGCTCCTCTTGTCCGCGACCCGAGCTCGGTGAGTTCATTTCCCCACCCTCTGCGGCGGCGGCAGCGGCAGCGGCGCGGGGGGCGGCTTCCCCGGCGTGCGGGAGGCGGTGGCCGAGGAGCCGGCGGCCGCCCGCGCCGCCAGCCTCGCTAGGGCTCCGGGCTGTGCCGCCCTCCGCTGCGGGCGAGGCCACCGCTGGTAATGAGCAGACAGCTCCTCACGCCCCCAGGCCCCCCGGGCGGGCTCCACGGTCCGCGGTCAGGTGCAGGGACCCGGGCTGCGGCCGCCCGCCCGCTGAGCGCCCCTCGCTCCCCCTGCCCCTGTCCGCCTTCCCGGCGCCGCGGCGCATCTGGAGGCTGCTCCCGCGCCCCCCTGGCGACCGGCGTGGGGAAGACACTTGCTTTGCCTGAGACCCGAGCCGAGGGCTCTGGGGTGAGCAGCGCCGCCGCAGGCCCCCCCCACTCCGGAGCGCCCGGTCGGGGGCGGTGCCGAGCCCCCAGCGACCACCCCCAGGCGTGCTCTGGGCTGAGCCCCGGTCGCGGAGAGAAGCTCCTGCTCCCCGTAACGGCCTCAGGTCCCCGGGAGCACTGGCAACTGCAAAGGGGACTCCAAGGTGATCAGTCTCCCAATCCGAACGGGACAGCTTGGACCGAGGCCGCGTGGCATTCACCCATCCTGGGTGCAGCCGCCTTCCCGGAACTTTTCTTGCGCCTAGGGCTCTCCGACTCCTTAGCCACTGGAAAAGTTCTCTTGGGCGCCAGGAATCCTATTTCCTGGTGGCTTGCGAAGCTGGGCAAGAACCAGGGCTTTGGGGGGCAAGGTAGAGTGAGGATGCGATAGGGGTGCTCGGTAGAGGGGGTAGATCCGCGGAAAGGCTGGCAAGCATCCACTCCTTCGCGCAGGGCGGGCTTGTTGGCATGGAAAGGGTTTCGGCGCCATCGGGGTTGTTTGGGTTTCTCGCTCCGGGAGGATGCGGGGAGGGCGCGAAGGGGAAATTTTAATTTCGTCGTTTCAAATGAAAACGCTCTTTGCCAAGAGAGGGGCTAACCAGCACTGGCTGATACAAGTATTCCGGCTGCGCCCCCCACCTGACCGGGCGCCTGGGCGCCTGTGTGAATGTATTGATTGTTTTAATCGATTTTTTTTGAAGCCAGGTGGCAGCGGCTGCGCGTGTGATAAACAGATTTATACATACACAAACACAGATACCCAGGCGCACGCAGATTACACGTACAGTCTTACACAAGGAATACCCCCCCACACGCACTCACCACCACACACAAACGTGCAAATCACAGACTACAAGCACACACACCTCCAAAGAGCCTTGGGTTATGGGTGTGGTCCCTGAGTATTGCCCAAGACTGGGGGGGAGGGTGTCAGAGGGTCAGAGAAAAGGAGGTGAAGCAGGATTTCCAATAGGTCCTTTCTCTCTGGCCCACCCTAAACTCTTTGCTTTCTCCTCCAAGGGGGTCTGAAGGAGAAATCCCAAACCTGAGCTCCTTTCCACTGCTGAAAAGGAGCGGAGCCCTAGCCCTATGCCCCTCATCCCCTCCAAATAGCGAATAAGCCCCGCCCGCGCCCTCCTTGGGCTTGACTCCAGAGCCTTGAGGTTGCTCCAGAACTGAGGGAGCAGGCGTTTCGGCCTCTGGGTCTCACACCTGCTTGTCCCGGTATAGAGAAGAGAGGAGGGGTGATCTAAGGGACAGGGATGGGGAACTTGGATTCGGGTGGGGTGGGACCAATGGACTCACCCCCTGGACGCTGTAGTGAGTCTTCCTCTCACCCCGGGCCCCTTAGGAATGTAATCGAGGATGCTGGCCCTGAGGCTGCTCAACGTGGTGGCCCCCGCCTACTTCCTGTGCATCTCCCTGGTGACCTTGGCGCTGCAGCTCTTCCTCTTCCTGCCCAGCATGCGCCAGGACCCCGCGGCTGCCCGGCTCTTCCCTCCCGCACTGCTCCACGGGGCGCTCTTCCTGTTCCTCTCCACCAATGCCCTGGGCAATTACGTCCTGGTCATCCAGAACTCCCCCGACGACCTGGACGCCTGCCAGGGGCCCTCGGCCAGGAGGGCCCCGTGCCCCCCGCCCAGCACCCACTTCTGCCGTGTGTGCGCCAGAGTCACCCTGAGGCACGACCATCACTGTTTCTTCACGGGCAACTGCATCGGCAGCAGGAACATGCGCAACTTCATCCTGTTCTGCCTCTACACCTCCCTTGCGTGCCTCTACTCCATGGTGGCCGGCGTGGCCTACATCTCCACGGCCCTCTCCACCTCCTTCGCCCACCCTCTGGCCTTCCTCACTCTCCTTCCCACCTCCATCAGCCAGTTCTTCTCCGGTGAGTGGGCCTTGGCCGGCAGGTTGGGCCCTACAACAAGGATCCTCCACCCCTACCCTAAGTTTGCCGGGTTTAGCAAATAAAAATATAGTATGCCCAGTTAAATCATAAGGCCAGATAAACAATGCATGACTTTTACTATGTCCTAAATATCGCACGGGGCATACTTAAATTTTAAAAATTCTGTTATGGAGGCACCTGGGTGGCTCTGTAGGTTAAGCTGCGGGCTCTTGGTTTGGCTCAGGTCATGATCTCAGGGTCGTGAGAGTGAGCCCTGCCTCCTGCTCGGTGCTCAGCCTCCATGATCCTCTCCCTCTGCCACTCGCCCCCACCCAGTGTGTTCTCTCTAAAATAAATAATCTTTTTTAAAAAACAAAAATATAGATGAAAAATTCTGTTATCTCTCTGAAATTCAGGTTAACTGGGCATGCTGTATTTTTCCTGGCCACCTCCCTCTCCACTCCGCATCCTTACTCATCGTCTCCTCCTTGCTTGTTGCTAACCATTTGCGCATAGAATTTCCTGAGGCTTCAGACAATACCCCTGCTCTGTGCCAGGCAGGGCTGGGTGCTGACCATCCCTCCTGCGAGGTACACCCATGCTACGACCTCCCTCCGCTTGGACTCCAGTCCTGCCCACACGTTCCCCCAAGGATTTTTGTTCTCCAAAAGTCTTGCCAACCAACCACAGTAAGACTGACCGGGGTGCCAGGCCAGCCCCAGCAGGAGGCTAAGCCCTGCCATCCTGCCCCGTGTTTGTTCCCACCAGGCTGCTCTCTAGCCTGCAGACGGCTTAGAGCAGGGGGCACCCTGGTTGGAGAGGCAGCCCTGTTTAATGGATCCATTTTCACATCACAGAGCTGCGGGACTGGCGTTGGATTCAGGGAGGCTCTCGCACTTGCAGGAGCCAGGCATGTGGCCCTTCCCACCGGCACTCAGCTGTGCACGCTGTGGGGACTGTAGTTTACATAGTGGGCCCCAGGCCCCAGGGAGAGCTCCTTGGTTCCTGGCCTAGAGGGACCTGGCTCCTGGTGGCAGTTCTTACCACTTTATCTGGCTTTGAAATTTGCCTCTACCTCATTTCCTTCCATTCCATCCCTACCCTGGCCTTTGACTCCGCTTGACTTGGTTCTTAAAGTTGGTAGCATGCCTGCGTGTGTGTGCACGAGTGAGATTGTTATCTCCATCTCTCAGATGAAGACATTGAGGCTCAGATGGGATTAAATGGCTTGCCCAGGATCTTACTACTACTGACCACCGGTCTCTGCCCACCTGCCCCCCCAAGTCTTGAAACAACCCCTAGCACCACAGGGAATCCAGCACGTTTCTTCATCTAGTGACCTTTCGGGGACAAAGAAAGACATTGCGGCTACTTCCACTGAGAGCCCAAGATTGTCTTGATGTGCGTGTCTGGGCTGGCCATTCACAGAAGTTCTGCTCCACTCTGGGGGAAGCCATCATTTTGGTCTTTGTTGGGGCTGCAGCCCGATCCTTCACAAGAATAGAGCTGTTGCACCATCAGACAGCGACATTCAGAGGCCCAGGAAGGCCCCAGCTGTAGGGTCGCCTTAAGGGCTGATGGCTGAGTTCGGCCCAGAACTCAGAGCTCTGGGGCCTTCTGGATCCTGGCATGGGCACAGGAGGCTGCTGGGACCAAAATAACCAGGCCGGGGGAGGGTAGGTGGGCGGGCTAGGGGGTGGGGTGTGAGCACAGGCAGGTGGAGGGATGGGGAGAGCCAGAGAGCCTGATTACACTTTCTTTTCCAAGTAGCTTCATCACATCAAAATGAATGATTCCAAAGGGAGGATCTTGAAATGGTTTGATTCGAGATAAGCCTGGGCTTGAGGCCTGTCCATATGTGCTAGGTTTGGGAGACAGGATAGAAAGGAAGAGGGGCTCTTGCTTTGATCTAGGGGAGAAGAGAGCCAGTCAGCACCTACTTTGGGCCCCAGATCTCTGTTGCAGCAGAAGGATGAGTTCCACCCCCTTTTGCCTTCTCCCCATCCCCACCGCGAAAAGGAGGCCAAGATTTCTAATCTCCAACTCTCCCACTCCATTCATCTTCCTCCTTTGCTGACCTTCCTCCTCACGCCCCACCCACATGCACACCTCACTCCTTCAGCTTCTCTCTTACCATCTCCTCTCCCTCTATTCTCAACCCAAACACTTGCAGACACCCCTCGCTTTTCTGCTGGGTGGAGCTGGTGCAGCCAGCTTGGACAGAACGGAAGGGACAGCTTAGCCAGTTTATAGACGGAGCTGTCCCTGGCTGTGGTGCTGCCCCGGGTCAGGCTGCCCGCAGAGCACAGCATGGCTGTGAGTGCAGGCCCGCAGCTTAGGCCAAGGAGGTGGGAGACGGGCCAGTTTGATTTTGGAAGTGGTCCTTTCTTTGGGCTTCAGGGGATTGGTACAGGTTGTGTCACCTCTCTGAGTCTCATTCGTCTCATCCGGGAAATGGAGACGTCACCATCTGACCTGTGTCATGGCATTTGGCTAAATGTGCCACCAGAAAGCCCAGGAGAAAAGAGACTAACATTTGCTGAGCACCTATTATGTGCTACCCACCATGCAGGTTTCACTTCAATCCCCACAACAAGTCTGGGAGGTAAGTATCCTCATATCCATTTTAAAGGCTCAGGAACCCAAGGCTCAGCAAGGTTAAGCTGCTTCTAAACCACACAGCTAGTGTGGCTCCAACCCAAGATTTAGTCTCAGGGCTGCCAGCCCCTGGAGCTCATACTCCATCCACTGTACCGCACGGCCTCTCTGGAGCTGCCTCCGAAGCTGCTCCTTGATGAATGAGCCACTTTGGGAGGGAGCGAGGTTCTTGTCCCCGGATGCCTATTAAAGATGCTGGGTGACGATCTGTCAAAGGTGTCATAGATGCTTGGTAAGAAGGAGGGGTGGAAAGATTGGATCGTGTGACCGTTCAGGCCCTTGAGGAGGATTCTGTGATTTTCTAAAAGAAGCAGAACTATTATTAAATAATTCAGAGGAGCTGAGGCAGGCAGGCTGAGCAACTTCAAACACTTCAAGAGAAAGCAAGTCCCCAGAATAGCCTTTTGTAGCTGCTGCAAGGGGCCAGGAAAAGGCCATGAGGTCTTTTCCACATGTCTTGATTTAGTGCCAGAAAAAAGCCTATGGAAAACAGCTTCCGTCAGCCCAGGCTTATCCCTGCGGCTGAGTTGCAAGGCAGGCCCAGCACTTGACAGCTCTGATGTCCTCACATCCCAGCTCGAGGGCCATCTTTGCCCGTCAGCATTCCTGGAGCCCCAAGGGCACCATGGGCCCGGGATCCTTCATCCTACACGTGGCTCCCTGAGCTAACCTGTGCTGACAAGGGAGAAGTGGGTCAGAGGGATGGAACAGTCCTGTGTAAGCCCCGGCCCTCCGCCACCCCCGTGCCCGCTGAGGGGCTGCTCCACATGTCGGCTGGAGTGAGCTTTCCATCCCCCAGGCAGCTGGAATTATTTGTCTTCAACTTTGTGACAAGAAACTGCTATCCAGCTCCCGGGGCTGAGGGCAAGAGGAGGCTGCTAATGAGCAAACCCGAATGGTCTACATCCTCCTGGCTGCTGAGTCCGCTGCGGCTCGGACTGGACAAGTTTGAAAAGCCCAGCCCTTGGGGGTCTGAAAATTGGGGACTGAGGAGACCAGGGAAGAGGTGGGGGGACCAGAGCCAGGGGATGCTGGAGAAGAAGGATATGGTTGAGATTTGCAGAGGCTGAAGAGGTTGTAAGGTAGGGTCCCTGGAGTGGGTACATTCGTCTCATTGGAAAGGGTTGGGGGGCGGGTGCCTGGGTGGCTCAGTCATTGGGTGTCTGCCTTTGGTTCAGGTCATGATCCCAGTGTCCTGGAATCAAGCCCCATATTGGGCTCCCTGCTTAGTGGGGAGCCTGTTTCTCCCTCTCCTGCTCCCGCGTACTTGTGTTCCCTCTCTCGCTATCTCTCTCTGTCACAAATAAAATCTTAAAAAAGAAAACAAAAGGAAAGGGTGGTGGTGGACTCGCCCTGCAGGGAGAGAGGGGCTGAGGAGGGCTTTTGAGTTCTCCCCTGGACCCACTGCCCTAGCTGCTGGATGAGTCAGGCTAGGCGTCTCCACCATGGCTTTCAAGGCTGCTGCCCATCTGGGACTCCAAGCCCTGGAAAGAAGGAGAAAGCTTGATGGTCTTAGGAGTTAAATGTGAGCCCTTCTTGGATGTAGTCTCCTCATCTGTGGATGACCCTCAGCAGGGAGCATTGTACTGAGTGTGAACCACAATGCTAGTCACTGTGTACACCATTTCCCTGAATCGTGCAGGGATTACTCGGATCTTATAGGATCATCATTATTTTACCCATTTACAGATGAGCAAACTGCAATGCAGAGAGATTAAGAAACTTGTACAAGACTACAGAGCTGGGAGATTCAAACTAGCATAGACTAACCACCCCAGATCTGAACAAGAATGTGGAATCTCTTCCTTGGTGGGTGTTTAAAACCAATAATAGAGAGTGCTGGTTTGGAGGGGTTTGGAGAGGTCCTGCCCAAGGCAGAGAGCTGGACTGATGACCTTGGGGGCCTCTTCCAGCCTTAGCAAGCTCTGACTGACAGGACAGCTCTGGCCAGATGCTCTAGTGGCCACACTGTCCTCTTGTTAACATTAATGACTGAATTATTCTCTAAGTCAATGCTCTGCCCTGCTCTTGGAGCTGGTGATTTATTCTTGATAACTAGGCCCTGTTCTCCATCATGCTGTCACTTTGGGGAGTCCTCCCAGCCAGTGCTCCCAGATCCATAGGAAGATGGCATTGCAGTCAAGGCAACTGCTCAGGAGCCAGCTCCCTCTCTAGCATCCCCAGCTCACCCCCCCTCACCTCCTGAGAAAACATCTTCTTCCTGATTCCAGACTGCAAAGAGAAGGCAGAGAGATGGCATCTCTGACTCCGAGGAAACGTTAGCATTTAGGCACTGCCCAGGAAGCTTCCTCTTCTTCTGTCCCACGTCCCCAGTTCTCCCCTCTACTCTCAGGAGCCGTTGGCACTAAGAAAGTTAGGCCAACTAGTTCACCCTTCCTCTCCCTCGCTGCCGCAGCCCTGAGATTGCTACAAAATATAGTTTCAGCCTCATTAACCTCCCTCTCCCTAGCAGAAAGCGCGCTTGCAATGGATCGCTGTTCGGTACGTGGCCTGGGTGTAAAGCGATTCTGGTGTTCCCCCCCACCCCCCGCAGGAGCTGTCCTCGGTTCTGAAATGTTCGTCATCCTCATGCTCTACCTCTGGTTTGCCATCGGCCTGGCCTGCGCGGGCTTCTGCTGCCATCAGCTGCTATTGATCCTCCGGGGGCAGACCCGCCACCAGGTGCGGAAGGGGATGGCGGTGAGGGCCCGGCCCTGGCGCAAGAACTTACAGGAGGTCTTCGGGAAGAGGTGGCTGCTGGGCCTGCTGGTCCCCATGTTCAATGTCGGAGGTGAGAGCTCCAAGCAGCGTGACAAGTAGCAGGCATTGCCATCATTTCTGTGTGTGTGTGTGTCTTAACTCCTCCTGAACATAAGACCATGGCACTCTTGTCTCCACCCGTGACCCAATACAGCCTTGAGCTGGCAAGGTTCTAGCATCCACCTCGGGTCCGTGACCTGTAGAGAACTATGTTGGCTAAAGGATTGTAGCAAGAAGGAAAAATGGCCACCCAGGTATTGCTAGGCTCCCAGGGGCCAGCAAACTGCTAGGAGGCCTCTGCTTTTGTTTCTTCCCCTCTCGGAGCCTCTGCCCTCCCCCTCTGCCTAGTTCATTCACTCTCTCGCATGCCTCATGTCATCACTGCTATCAGCTAGAACTCTTCCTCTCAGAAACCATGTTGGGAGTGGAGAATGGATTCTTGCTGTTGGTGTGATGCTCCCCAGGACCCAGAGGCTGGCAAAAATATTTAAAATTACCCTGTGTAAGAGGTAGCCAAGTTGTCTCTGCCAACTGCTTGTGAGGTTGAGAAAGGAAGGGTGTATTATCCTCTCTGTGGAATTGTGAGCAGTGGAAGGGAAACTCAGCAGCCTACTGCCCTATTCCCCAACTGCAGGGCCCTTTCTCTAGGAGACAGCAGCTAATGGTCAGGGATTTCCCGGTGCTGTCCCCTGTCCAGCCTGCCCCAGTTGGCCACCCCAACCCAGTCTGGGACCTGCCTGGATGCTTCCTTTCCCTGGCACTCTTCCAGGTTTCCCCACCTTGATCTCCAGCCTCTGGGTCTTTGCTAGGTGCTGGGGAGGCAAGGAAGAAGGGAAGGAGAAGTACTGGCAAATGGGAGAAGCATGTGACTGCATAACCATACAGAAGGGGACATGTATGTGTATGCATGTGAGAGAGGGCGGGGGGAGAGATGGTGAGGAGGTTTGCTGTGAAATAGAGAATGCTCAGAGGAGGGGAGGAGAGAGGTCACACACAGGTTGGGCACTGAGATATTTGGGGAACGAGAATGAGAGGAACAAGTGGGTTCATTTCTGAAGGACGTTCTAGCAGCTAAAGCTGCTCAGTGTTTGAATGGCTGCCTGGGGAAGTAGAGAGTGCCCCACTGGAGGTATTCCAGCAGGGACTGGCCAGTCATCTGGCAGGCATGCCATGGAAATAATTTCTGCACAGGGTCAGGAAAGGGAAGATCCTTTCCCATCCCCAAGATTCTAGCATCCTCTTAGTGATTGCTTGTCCCGAGGCAAGAACTATAGCAATGCCTGTGAATTTTTTGCTTTCATGAAGGGGGAACAGGCATGGGGGGCGCTCAAAATCATAATGCAAACATCCAGGACCCTACCTAGCTACCGAGGAGGGAGTCTCTGGAGAGACAGGACAACCTGGGTATTAATGCTAGTTGAGGGGGTTGGCGTTTGAGGAAAGGGAGATGAAGCAGTGTCAAGGGCAGGTAGGGGCAGTGGTGGGGACGCTGGAAGATCGTGCTGTGCTCTGAGAGGTGAGGGGAAAGTCGAAGCTCAGGAATGGGGGAACTAGAATATAGGGGTGCAGTTACGAAACCAGCCCTGCTTATCTAATTGGCTCTGGAGGGGGGCGCAGCTGTGTGTTCTGGGACTCAGAGGGTCAAATCTCTGGGGCATATTTGGGAGTGCGGACAACACAAGTGCCCCTTCTGACTGAATCCTAAGGCCAGTCTGCCATTCACGCAGACAGCAGGGCTGAAGCCCCCACACCCTGCAGTGCCCACAGCAACCCCAAGTGTTGCCACACAACACCCTGAGTTCTTGAGCAGAGTCCAGGAGGACTTTACCTTGGTCTTGCCTTCACACCTCCCATAGGACTAATGTAGAAATGGCACCCCAGCTCATACTCCCTCCTATATTCATTCATTCATTCATTCATTCATTCATTCATTCATACATACATATATACATACATATATTTTCTGAGTGCCAACTATGTGCCAAGTCTCTTCCAGGCACTGGTATACAATGATGAACAAGACACACCTGTTGTGCTGAGCACTGGGTGTTATATGTAAGTGATGAATCACTAAATTCTACTTCCGAAACTAATATTACATTATATGTTAAGTAACTGGAATTGAAATAAAAACTTGATACAAACAATGATGAACAAAATAACAAGATCTCTGCCACCAGGGGAAGCTTGTCCCTGCCCTCATGCACTCACTCCCACCCCTTGACAATGGTTCTTCTGCCATCTCGGTGTCAGTCGGGCAGGTTACTTGGAAGGGAAGGATATCTGCAGAGAAGGCTGAAGAGGAGCCCAGGCCGGCTGGATGGAAGAGTCCCTGGGGAGCATCTTCACCCTTAGTTCTGTCCAGACAGTGGGAGTGGAAGAGGCAGGAAGAGAGGGCCTGGGCAGTCCAGACCGTGGCTCTCTCCCAACCCCAGAGCTCCAGCTTGGAAGCTAGCCATGCCATGCCCAGCCTCCTGGAGGCTCAGCACTGAGGCTTGACATGGGAAAAGGAAATAGAAGGCAGACGTGCAGGGCTTGACCCCTGGCAGACGGGTCAGTGGGCGGGGCTGTGGGGAGGCTGCCGGTGGGGGACTAGCATTTGTACACACGCCCCTGTGCTGTTGATGTGAGCATCAATAAAATATGTGGTGGTAAATCGGATTTGATGTGACGGCATGGGCGCTGGGGCTGGGAGCGGGGCTGGCACGGCGGGAAGGCACCGACGCAGTCATGAGAGCTGTTGAAGTACTTAAGCTAAGTATGAAAAATACTCCTGTTCTAGTAAGTAAATAGCCCTTGTCCAGACTCCCTGAGGAACCCCCCAGCCCCGCTGCTCCAGCGGCTCCTGCGTGCCCCCTCGAGGCCCGGGCTCACCTCAGAATCCAGTGATGAAAAGGGCAATGCCTGTACCTGCATGGAACCCCTGGGGTTCCTACTCCAGCCCATTGGCTGGTGTCCTTTGTGAGCGAGCAGGGTTGTGCTGTGTGGTTGGTAAACGTGTACTAGCCCGGGCAGTGGGTCTGCGTGCTGGGATCTGTGCACCCATGGGGACCAGGGGTAGAATGGCTAACTAGGGAACTTTCCTCCACTTTCTTCCACGCCTCTTCCTCTCCCACCCCTTCCCAGGTCAGGGGATAGGTGGGGAGAGAATGAAGCGGAGAAGCCACCTGGTTCTCCATCACAGCCAGAGCTGACCACTTTGAAGGTCAGCCAGGGTCCCGGACCTCTCGGAGACTTTGGGCTACCCGGTCCTGGGGCCAGCTGAGAGGGGGTTGGGCCCTGCAGGGAGGGAGGGTCCCTGAGCAGGTGAATGAGCATGACATCTGACACATCCTAAAGATAAGCAGGCAGAGGACCTAACTACAAATGGAGTTAGGTAGTTATAACTACGTAATGGAGGACATAACTACAAAGTGCTCGTTCCGCTTGGGCTGGTGAAGAACCTTCAGCCAAGGCCAGTGTTGTATATGGGTCTGCATTCCCTGTACACATGTCGATGAGCAACCAAGAAGGCAGACCCTAAGTATACTGGGTAGGTGGAGGGGAATGAATGGAGGTGTGGCTAATCTTCAGCACATTCTAGAGCGTGGGCTGTCTACACTCCACAGGGCAGACACTCTTGCCTTTTCACCATTGTATCCTGAATACCTAGCAGGAGTGAGGCACATAGTAGGTGCTCAGTAAATATTGACCAAATGAATGCTTAGATTTTGTGCTCATTTGCTCACTCTACATCTCTTCAGTTCTGTGTACACTGTGGGGCTGGAAGACAGATGAGACAACACTGTCCTCCAGCGGTTCACATCCTGGAGAGGTTCCTGGGAGAGCCCAGAGGGGGAACAGAGCCCATCCCAGCTATAGGATCAGGGAGCTTTCATGTGAACTGCAGAGCCTGGAGGGACGGATAAGGTTTGAGCAGGCGGAGATGGACAAGGGGGGCCTTTCCAGGAGAAGGGACAGGCCTGGAGCCTTGGAGTGATCATGGGACGGTGAGCATAGGGGACACCACAGAGAGGCAGAGAGATTCAAATCTAGGAGTTGGTATCTGAGCAGAGGGGCCTTGAATGCCAAACTAAGAGATCTGGAGTGAAGTTGATAAGGGAACCATTGCAGGTTGTGACCAAAGAAGCTACGTGACTAGAGCTGGATTTCAGAAAGTGGGGCTTTGGTGGGTAGACTGGAAGGGGGAGCACCCAAGAGGAGGCACTTGTTATGAGCAGAGGGTGACATAACCAGGGTTTGGGTGGGAATACTGGCTGTGGGCTGGTAAGGAAGCGAAGTGTCGGAGTCGTTTTGCGGGCACGGAGCATGACTTGGAGGGGTCCAGGGGGAGAAGGCCCGAGATGATCCTGAAGATTGAGACAGGAAGGGCAAGGTGACCTCAAAGGAAAGGCCATCAGGAGCCCGAGAAGATCATGACCCCAGGGTTCAGGGTAACCAAGATCACTCACGTCTGTCAATGGCCCATTGGTTGGCGATTGGTGGTATCAGTCTTAACTAACCACTCTGCGACCTCACGTTGGAGGAAGAGATTCAGGAAAATCTGCACATCGTGCCCTGCAGCCCTACCTTCTGGCTGCCAAAGCTGGACAAACCATCTGCCTGTGGCAATAGAGGCCACAAGTCCTTGAGGAGACCTGAGTCCCCACCTGCCATAACGAAGAAGCCAGTCTGTAG
Source organism: Nasua narica (assembly GCA_028533885.1). Lineage (NCBI taxonomy): Eukaryota > Metazoa > Chordata > Mammalia > Carnivora > Procyonidae > Nasua > Nasua narica. The sequence continues at coordinate 104,028,348 of CM052797.1, read as the reverse complement.
GTCCCAGCAGACATCTTTTAGCCAGTCTCCTTTCCCAAGAATATGGTTGTCCTTGTCACTCCATGTCCTTGTCACTCCATGCACGCACACCACAGTACAATATCCTGCAACTGACCTCATTACTCCCCTCCTCTCCCTCCTCTGGGCATGCTTTCCCAGATGCTAGGGAGGGCAGCTCCTCCGGCTGGGGAGAAAAGGAGGGCCTGGGCAGGGAGCTAGGATACATGGCTCCTGTCTTATCCGAGATTCGTTAGAAATGAGGCAGAATCTTGGACCTGGTCGCCAACCAGGGTAAGCAAATGAGTGGGGTGGGGGGTCTGCGGTAGCTCAGTTGCTCCTGACATTGATTTCTGTTTCTGTCCTCTTTCCTCTCTCTGTGGGTGGTGCTGGCCCAGCTCTTCCATTCATTCCTCAGACATTCATTGATGCCCACTCCATGCCAGGCATGATGCCAGGAACCAGGAATGCAAAGATGAATGAGACCCATTACTGACCTCGGAGAGCTCACAAGGAAGAGGACCAGTTGCAGACAGTTATGAGGGAGAAGGACAGGGTACTGCAGAAGGAGAGCACTCACTCAGTGGGTGGGCTGGAAGACTTCCCAGAGGGGGCAACGTCAGGGTCATACAGGATGAATAAGAGTTGCCAGACAGGAAAGCTGGGCCATAGGTGGGGGTGGGGACAGGAGGGACTGTGCAGGGGCAGGATGCCATGTGATTCCTGGGAATTGTGAGTCTCCATTTAGGAGTGGTGGGGGCCTGAGTAAGCATCCTGCCATCGCAGTTGGAGAAGAGGTCAGTCCTCAGGCCATGTTCCCCACAGACCTGCCTCTTCCCTTTGATCCCTTTCAAGGTTGTCCTGTTTGGAAGAGTCGAGGACAAACTGATGTCTAGTTTTTCTTTTCTTTTTTTTTTTTTCTGATGTCTAGTTTTTCTAATGATCAGCAGGGTCGTCCGGGTTGGAGAGCAAAGGTAGAGGGTCACATTCATTTCCCAGGGGTTCAGTTCAAAGCTGTTGGAAAACTCAACTGGGAACATCAGAGACCCTTGGACTCAAAGTAGAGCCTCTGGGAAGAGCTCCCTATCCCTCTTCCCTTCCCATACAACTTCGGAAGTGGGTTAGAAGGAAGCTGTTTTTACCAAGATGACTTTCAGGGGCTCACACAGAGAGGTGAGCTTTCCCCGATGTACAGGCTCTCATCCTGACAGGAGAGGCCTATGTTCCCCTCACGGCCCTCTGCAACACCTTCTCTCCACACCGCCACCTGGTGGCCGCCACAGGCCTCTTCCATTAGCCCTGACTCGTCGGGCCCCCAGGGAAATCTTCCGTCCTGCATGGGTTCTGCCTCCCAACTGAAACTTGGAGAGCGGGAATGGCAATGGTGGAGTCCTCTCCCCCCCACCCCGTGCCTAGCAGATGGTATAGCACAGCGACACTACCGCTGATGCACGAGTAATAATAAGTAATAACGACCAACATTTACTCAGCATTCACTACGTGCCAGGCCCTTGTCATACACCCTTTACCTATAGTAACTATTTGTTCCTCGTAGCAACCCCTCCAGGTATGCTTTATTCATTATCCCTATTTTCCAAGTAAAGACACTGAGGCCCAGAGAGGTCATGTAAGTCGGCCTTGCAGCTGGTAAGTGCCAGAGCTGGGATTCGAACTCAGGCTATCTGCTCCCGAGTTCATCCTTTTACCCCAGGCACTAGACCGTTTTTGTATTGTGGACTCTTGTGGACATCCAATAAATTCCCTGCTGACAAGTAACAGTCAAGTTTTCACTCATGAACTCATTGACCGACTCATTCATTTAACCTATGTATGGAACACCTATTATCAAGAGGCGCTGGCGGGCACAGAGAAAGGAATTAGGCACAGCCTCTGCCTTCAGAGAGCTCACAGTCAGCGGCCCTGGGTGACTCTGCGCGAGAAAGTGGGCTGGCTTCAGGCCCCGAGGACCTTGAGGTGTGTCTGGTCCCTCCCAGACCGACGATTACAGCCGAGTTGCCCGGGATGGAGCAGCTTCTTCAGAGGCTGCTCGTGGATATCGGCGGACAGTCGAGGCTGCGGACCCTGCCCTGGGTCTCAAGGGTGATGTCTAGCCACGGAAAAAAGGCCTGTGCTATTTCTGGGCTGCTGCCCCCCAAGGCAGTGTCGGGGTGCCTGCAGGAGGGGACCAGACACCGCCAAGTGGCTGAACACAGCCGGCGCGTCTCCACACCCACCCCCTGGAGACTAGAGCAGGGGGCCTCCAAAGACCCGAAAACGGAGCAGCCTCCGAGGCGGAAAGCATCTGCCAACGCTCATCTATGACATATGGGAAAAGAGAGGCTCGAGCCGGGCCACAGGGATGGCTGGTGAAGCGGAATCCCGTGTTAATGCCCCTCCCCCCACTTAGGGCGCCCTTAGCACAAAGCTCTCCAGGCAGGGACCAGGGCAGTGACCCGGAAGCCTGAGCGGAGAGCCACAGAGAACCAGGCTGTGAGGCCTTCCTGGGAGAAGGCAGTCACCTGTGTGGGCTTCTCCCCGGAGTCCTTGTCCCCAAATGTCCGCTTTCTGGCCTGCTTTCTGGCCTGAAATCCCCACTGGTAATATCTCCTTAAAATAGCACTGGTCCCCCAAACTCCTTTCAAATTCTGGGATTTGCTTGAGCTGCCTTCTTTCTCTGCCTGGCAGCTAGCTGAGATCTGGGCCAGAAGCGGTCTGCATAGGGGATTTCAGATAGAGAGTAGGGGAGCGTGGCATCTCCCCATACTCTGAAGGGAAGGGGGTCCTGCACGAGCAGTTGGAGGGGTGCAGGCCTGGGGCACTTCTCCGCAGTATGGGGCAGGAGGAGTAGCAGGAACTAGGCCTCAGTGGGCAGAACTGAGCGGGGGCTGCATCTCCCGATCGAGGACGTGACATCTTAGATCACCACACCGAGGCCAGAGTGGTCCTGCCACCGAGTCCCTGTCACCCTGGGCAAGTCACTGCCATCCTCGCTCTCCGGACTCACTCCTACACTTAAGTAAGAATTGGACACGCTTGGCCTTCAGTGGGGGCACATTGTTTGAATGACCTCCAAAGGGACAAGGCACTCTATTTTGCCACAGACCCCACCCCTCCCCACTACCCCACACAGGGCTACCCCACACTCTTCCCTTTCCTGTTTGGCCCCTGGAGGCTTCTGACTTGGTGACTCCTGAGAGGCTAAGCTCCCAGAAAGCCGAGTCGAGTCCCTTCTATCCCCTACACAGGCCATATCCTATGCCCTTCCACAAGTCACTGGGCGGGCTGGCCAACCTGCTTAGCCTGTTGTGCTATGGATGGTGCGGGAGAAGGCAGGAATAGTACTTAAGAGAAAAAGCGGTGAGGCAGGATTCGGAGTCGGAAGGACCAGGGGAGGTGAAATGACGAGAGGTGGACTTTGATGCATTCCCAGCCAGCACGGGTCACCAGCAGCAAGGGAAGGGCTGTGCCGGCTTTTACTCAGGCTGCAAGGACAGCTTGCTTGGTCCAGGTGGAAAGGGAGCCAGGAGACCCGAGGAGCGACGCCGCCAACAGGGCGGTCCAGTGAGCGAGCATCGAGGTCCCTCCACCTGAGCAGCCCCGGCGGAGAATGCCTGTGCTCTCTCAGCCTGTGCTCGTGCTGGGTAGTTTAATCAACACAGGAGCAGAGGAGGGGGCGGGCGGCTCGCCGGAGAAAGGATTTAATTAGCAACGCTTTCAGGAGAGAAAATTAAATTACAGGAAACAGTGGTGCGCTCCGAGGAACACGAAACCCCTAAACCGATTCCCCGGGCCGCTGAACACGCCGGGGCCCCAGCGGGTGGGCCAAGGCCCCGCGTGCAAGTCTCGGGACGTCTCGGCGCCCGCTGCAGTGGCTCGGCGCCACCCAAAGGGGGCGCCCCCGGGCCGCAAGCCTGACTCTCCAGGCCCCCGCGCTCCCACCGCGACGGTGGGCGCGGTAGGGGACCCGGGCAAACTAAGCCCTGGAGGGACCGGCGGCTGAGTGTCTTGCCTCGCTGAGCCACACGGGGCTTCGGAGGGCGAAAGGGCGAGATCTGGGCTCAGACTCGTGCTGCTAACAGTGGTCTGACCCGAGACTCGTCCGGAGAAGTAGAGTCAGGGAGTTCCAGGACTGGGTAGCCTTGTCCACATCCCACCCCCTCCCTGGTGCCTGGTTTCCCGGGACGTTCTTAGCGCTCAGGACCGCGCTGTCATCCCTGCGGCGCCCCTACCCCCCACCACCACCCCCCACCGGCTCGACCTTGGCACTGCAGCCCTCCACCCCACCACCTCCCTATCACCTGGCGGTATTGTTATTGGCAACAACAGCAACCATTCTTGAGCTCCAGCTAAAGCCCGGGCGGGAGGTGAGTATCCGGCCTGGGGAAACCTGGCTGAATGAAGACCACGCCCAGATCTGCCCACGAGGAAACCGGACATCAGAGAGGCCCAGGATAGCCCAGGAGCACCAGCTGGTAAGTCAGGACACTGACATCAGCCCATCACAGGGCCTGTGAATTGTTCGGCAGCAGGCGAAACCAGCGTTTGATACCCCAGCCCTTAGCACGAAGCTTCTCTCCCGGGAGGCATTCGGTAAGGATGTGTTGAACGAATGGTGGGCCTTTTCTTGCTTGCCAGAGGGGGTGCTGATCTCTGAGGCCCTGAGACGGAAATGAGCTTGGACCACCGTGAGCATCGAGTAAACGCTGGTTGGTTGCCAGTGCTTCTCAGACTTGACCATGTGCGGGGATCACCTGGGGATCCCGCGAACACGCGGGCCCTGAATCAGCTGGGTCTGTGATTCTGCCTTCTGACGGGCTCCCGGTTGATGGCCGCGCTCCAGATCACAGAGTGACCCAGGAGCGAGCAGCCGGCCAGCTGAGGTGGTCTGGGTCCACCGTCCGCCTTGCACTTGTACTTACAGGCAGTGAGCCGCCAAGGGCCCGCTGCTCCCAGCCCGGAGCCCCTCCTCAGTACCCAGGCTAGTCCCCGCGCCAGCCCCTCCTCCCTCCTGGCCCCTGTCCCAACATCAGTCCCGCCATGGGGAGTCCCTGAGCAGGCCCAGCCTTGTCTGCACGTGTGCGATCGCCTGAGGAGCTTTACCAGTTCCTGATGGGGATGGGGGAGGGCTAGGTCCTACCTCCTGGGGACTCATAGAATTCCTCCGGGGTGTGGCCTGGGCATCGGGATTTTTAAAACCTCCCCAGAGGCTGCCACGTGCAGTGCAGCCGAGGCTAGAGGGCCACTGCCGTGGAGGTGCCTAGGGAGGGCAGTAGTGGGAGCAAGGAGGGGCGGAGGCTTGCCAAAGTTCCACGTTCACCTGGCGCAGGTGTGGAGGGGAGAGTGTAGGTGAGTCTGGAGGCTGTGTCACCAGCCAGGAGGCTGGGCCGGGTGTGAGAGTAAGGATCCTGGTGAGGGTAGGGCCGCCAACAATCAATACTCCAGATTCCTTTCTGGTTCCCCCGTGGCCCTGAACGTGAGGCTTGGGACAGGCTGGGGAGAGCGTGTTTGCCAAGGACTCTGCCGGGTGTGTACCCAAGGAGGGGCTCGTACCTCAAGTGCTGGGTGCAGTAGGGCGCGGGCGGCAGGCCCGGAGCTGGGCCGGTTTGCTAGGCTGCCTGTAAGTACAAAGTGAAAGGCTGACCTTGAACCAGGGCCAGCCCAGCTGGGCCTGTCCTCACTCCTGGAACTGCAGGTTTCCCCTGCAGTTAACAATCTTCTGATTACTGTTTATCCAGCACCCGCCGTGTGGGGCCGCCTTACTAGATACTTCGTACATCACGGCGCAATCATCTTTGAGAGGAGATAGTAACCGAACACATGAGGAAACAAAGCCCAGAGAGGTTATCTAACTTGCTAGGATCATGTAGAAACCAACTGGATCCAGACCAAAGCCTTGATACTTCCGTCCCACCATGATGCCTCTATTCATGCTCTGTCCTTCGCTGGCCCCTTACTCTCAGCCCATCCAAGCTGTACCATAGGTCAAGGCTGGGCTCAAATCTCAACTCACCCAGAGTTCCTTTCCAGCGAGGCCTCGGAGAGCTCTTGGGCTCTGGTCTGCAGGTGGCCTCGCGCAGCAGGCCGCACCCCAGTGCTGCTGCTGTCCCCAGGAGTCCCGTCTCCCCACTCAGCTCTGAAGGCTCCAGGGCCCAGACCTCATGCGTCTTTCTGTAGGCCCTGGGCCTTCATAAGCGCTCGGTGCTGCCGGGGCCAGCGCTAGGGTGGGGCCAGCGAGAAGCCTACAGCGCAGACCTCCGGAAGGTGCTCGTGCTTGGGATGACGCGGCTGTTCCTGCCGGCAGCAGCTGGCAGAACGCTGACGCAGGGGCCGTCGCGAGTGAGCTCAGAAGTCTGGAAACACGGCGACAGATGGTAACTACACTTGTCGTGGGGATCATTTCTTAATGTATAAAAATGTCAAATCACTAGGATGGACACCAGAAACTAGCATGATATTGTATGTCAATTATACTTCAATTAAAAAAAAAAACAACCCAGGGGTGCCTGGGTGGCTCAGTCCGTTAAGCATCTGACTCTTGATTTCTGCTCAGGTCGTGATCTCAGGTTTGTGAGATCGAGACCCGGGTTGGGCTCTGCTCTCAGCCGGGAGTCTGCTTGAGATTCTTTCTCTCCCTCTGCCCTCCTCCAGCTCGCTCGCTCTCTCAAGTAAACAAATCTTTTAAAAAAAAATCTGGGGCGCCTGGGTGGTTCAGTCAGTTAAGCGTCTGCCTTCGGCTCAGGTCATGAGCCCCGCATCGGGCTTTCTGCTCATCGGGGAGCCTGCTTCTCTCTCTCCCTCTGCCTGCCTCTCTGCCTGCTTCTGCTTTCTCTCTCTGTCAAATAAAGAATAAAATAAATAAATAAAATCTTTTAAAAAATTAATAAAGTCCGAAGGTGAGTCACCAAACAGGTAACCCACTTGTGCGAACTTTCTGCTGGAGTGCCCGGAAGTCGGAGTGAGCGGAAGTGGTACATTATGCTTATAGCAACACTTCCGTTCTCAATTAGTAGTTTGCCATTAAGGACCCTTGGATGCTGAACCCAAAGGTTATCAAAATGGTAATCTTGAAAATAAAGGGAGAAGCGAGTAGGACATATCACCTTGCCTAGACTTACATACCCAACTTGGGATGTGTAAGACCTAGTGAGACCCAAACTACCCAAGGGGTGACGGACTAGTCGATGGTCATTGCCACCCTCCCACGAGAATATCAGCAGAGCCCACGTCTGTTTTACTTACTACCCTCCAACTAGGCCAGCACCAGGGACAGAATTATGTATTTGTTACTCTGAAGAAACAATGATCATGTCTTGGGTAAGCTTCAGGAGTCATGAAAACTTTTAGGAGCAGTAGAAATGATCGGGTTTTGAAAAGAATACAGATTTGGGGGGAGCGAGGAGGAGGAGTGGCAAACAGAGAAGGGAAGACCCTGGGTTTGAGGATTTTTTTTTTAAGATTTTATTTCTTTATTTGACAGAGACAGAGAGAGACCACAAGCAGGCAGAGAGGCAGGCAGAGAGAGAGGGGGAAGCAGGCGCCCTGCTGAGCAGAGAGCCCGATGCAGGGCTAGAGCCCAGGACCCTGAGACCACGACCTGAGCCGAAGGCAGAGTCTTTAACCCACTGAGCCACCCAGGCGCCCCAGGTTTGAGGATTTTTAAAGTTCTGCCAAAGTGGGAACTACGCTGGGGCTGACCTGTGCTGCCAGGTACCTGCTCGCTCCTGACCCTGGGGGGCCTGGAGCCCTTTTCCTCTCAATTAAACACACACACACACACACCCCTCGTCAGCATGGCAAACATTTACTACGACGGAGAGGGAGCTCCCACACCGCCTGGGCTGGGGCCGTTGGTGGGGCCAGGAAGCCGGTCCCGCCACGGTGGCCAACCTGACTGGTACAACCAGCAAGAGTAGTAACTTCCTAGCCAAAGGTTTTGCGGTGTAAACCGATGCTCTGAAAATGCAGGAATGAAAGAAGCCTAGACTGAGAAGCACAGCTTCCAAACATATCTCGACCCGACAAGGATCACCTGAAAGACTTTAGAAAAGGGTTTTCTCCTTCAAGTTATTCTGGCCCCTGGGCCCGCCGGAGCATGAAAACCATCCGTGAAAGCTGCCGTCTACACCATGCCTGACCTTCGAGGTCAGCAGTAGGTACCCTGGGATGTTTGTTTTGGTGGTTCACCTTTCCTATGTGCGTTTTGCTGAGGTGAACACTATTTGCATTTCCTGAGCAGCGGGACAAGTGGGAAGCCCAGGAGCCTTGCTGGGGAGCAGAGGGAGCCGGAGTTCAGCGCGGGCCAGGACCCCTGGGCCTCCAGGAGCCAGGCTTTCCTGCGTGCGTCAAATTTGATTCAGGGCCCACTGAGGGTGCAACTCTTTTAACTTGTGGGCATCTTTAAGCGTCTTCTCTTCCCTTGACTTTGGGACGGACTGTGAACTTGTGTGAGGGGTGGGTAAAGACGGGTAACTGCAGCCAACTTGCGGGGTAGTTAGGGTTCTGCCCTCTACAGGTGGTCGCGACTGGTGGCTTCTCGGCCTGGACCCCGGAGCTGCCATGATCCGAGCCCCAGATGGAGGGTGGGCTGCAGGCCAAGGACTCCCATCTGCCCCGCTGCGGTCAAAGGCTTTTGGGGCAGGGGCTGGAACACAGACGCCTGCCTGTTACAGAGACTGCTACCAGAAGTAGCGAGCTCTCCTCCAAGTCCCTGCAATTCCTGAGGGAAAGTGAGCAGGAAAACTGAAGGCAGCTCTTTCCCTCCAGCTCTCCAGGCACTCGGAAGGGCCGGCTCCAAACACTGATTATTCCTGCACGCGGGCCGGCCGCGGGATCGTGCTTCCAGGTTTCAGCCCCCTTCCCTCCCTAACGGCTTCCGCCCACTGCGTTAACTTCCCACTCCACAGGCTTTTCTCTCTCTTGCTCATCTTCTCCAGCTGCTGTAATTTGAGGCAGGAGCCATACAGACTGTTCTTCCAAATAATTCTCTAATGGCTTGCATAACCGTCCTTGGGGGCGCGGGGAGGGTGAGGGGGGGAAAGCCACGTGCTCTAAGAACCAAGTGGGAATTCTGAGCGGAAGAGGCCAGAGTGGTCACAGGACACCGGGAGCCCACAGGATGCCTCCTTCCGGGAAACCAGTCAAGGGCTGGGTCGATCCGTGCTGTCTTCCCCTTAGCTGGAAGAGATTTTGGTAGAAGACAGTCTTCACTATTCCAAGCAAATGACAACCCGAGAGGGGTTGCTGGGTGTGCGTGCCAGGGGGCGGCCTCGCTGTGTGGAGCGGTTTTAAAACACTTTAGAGGCATCGCTGTTCCTCACCTCCCCATAATCTCGGGACGCCAAGTGGACAGCAAGATCACTCCCCCTGTGATAAAGGAAACCGAGGCTGCTGCTTCCGGCTGCCCCTTTCTTCCGCCCTTCCGCCCCTGCCGTGTCATCGAGGAGGACCTCATCTCTCTCTCTTCCAGCGTGCTTGCTAGTGGCTCCCGGGAGCCTGGGACCAGAACAAAGTCCTCAGAAAGCAGAACCTAAGGGCCCCTTCATGACTCAGTTGGTTGAGCATCTGCCTTCAAATCAGGTCGTGACCCTGGGGCCCTGGGATCAAGCCCCGCACTGGGCTCCCTGCTCTGCGGAGAGCCTTCTCCTTCTATCCCTCCCCTTTTCCGTGCTCTCTAATAAATAAATAAAATATCCCCCCCCCCCGCAAAAAGTAGGACCTCATTTATATGGTCTGTGCCCATTTACCTTAAAAATAATGTTAAGTCAACCTAAGAGGCTCCTTCTAACACTCACAGAAGCATCCTCTCTGGTCGGCGGGGAGAGGAATCTGGACTGAAATGCAAGCTCACTGACATGCCGTCCCACATACACGACCCACTATCCTCCAGTTCAGATGAAAGGAGGGAGCTGTTTGCAGATACTGGGTAGGAAGGGCATGATTTAACCCCAAACGATCCTCCTGTGGGGCTAGTAATTCTTTGAGAGGAGGCTTTATATAGGACTTGGCAAATTCACGTTAGCGACATCCAGGCAATCACAAGAAAACCAGCGTGGACCGGCAGAATGCTTACCTTCGAGCCGCGCAGAAGTTAAAAACCCGACAGAACACTTTAAAATCATCTTACCTGAGCACGAGGGACCTACTCTGGAGACATGCCCGGTTGTTTTAAATCTGTTCATTTTATGGCTCACCTGTAACAGCCAGAGATCTTCCAAGTGGTGAGGACTGGCAGGACGGTGGGGAGAACCGAGTTCTGATCCTTCGCTATGCAGCCAGAAGGGCGATGCCTAGGGAGGCTTGGGGACTTGCCCAAAGCACCCCCAGCTTATGAGTAACAGAGGGGACAGGTGTACACAGGTCCTTAGAGCCCGTCACACCAGGCTACGATCGGCCGTGATGCCGTCCACGGGTGGCTCAAACAGGCGTCTTAGGTGGACGAGTATTTCCCCGTACAGGAAGCACGCCAAGGGGCAGGGGCCGCTCACCTTAATCTCTCAGGATCCACTTTGTGTGGTCTGCCTCTCTGAATGCCAGTTCTTATGGGAAGATGGTTCTCGGTTTCAGGAGCTAGCTATCTTGACATTTCATTTACGCGGTCGTACAACCATACATTTTAAAGTTACTTAGAAAATTATGTAGGACAGAAACAATGCTGTGAGAATTAGACTCTGGCAACCCTCTAGGCCTTTACGTGAGGAGAAGCTTTTATTTTTCCAGTGTCTGAAAAATCTGGGGAGGGGCGGCCGGACTGGCCTTGGGGAGCAGGGAAGCACAGAGCATTAGGAATCTACTCGAAGAAGCACGGAGGGAGGCCTGGAGTTGTTCTAGCTAAGGACCTCGGTGGCAGGAAGAACTTCATTTAACGTGACGTTAGTTTATGTCAGCAGACAACCGTAGTTTCAACACTTGTGAAAGTGTCACATCAGAAGAAAGAAATCACTGGATTGTATCGGACTCTCAGTCCTCCCAGCCCACCCAATATAAACCGCCAAGATGCCAGGGAACACTGGACCATTCCTTTGCCTTAAGATTGCCTGCATTTCAAGTTCACACCGGTTCAGTATCTCATCCCAACATTCCCAAGTGGCCCGAGTACACATATGAAACTTAATTCAAATACAGTTGAGCCTTGAACAATACGACGCCCTGCAGTCGAAAATCCACATAGAGGTTTGGACCGACTCCCCAAGACCTTAACTACTGAAAAGCACGCTGTTGACCAGAAGCCTTCCCAGTAGCATAAACAATCGATTAACACCTATTTTACAGGTTCTATGTATGACGTGCTACATCTTACAATGACATAAGCTGACGGAGATGTTACGAAAACCATGCACATGTGTAATGCTGTACCCTCCTTATCAAAAGATGTCCATGGATGAGCGGATCCCTTCACACCCATGCTATTCAAGAGTCGGCTGTACTTCCTCTAGATTTCACGTAGGATTTTCAAGCACTTGTAAACCAAAAAGGCCAACTAGTTTTCAAGTAAGTGACTTTTATTTTTCTCTGACATTTCACAGTCAATTTCTACAAAAACTTCATTCTTCCTCAAAAGAATTCACATTTGGTAAATAAGCCTCTACCCTAAAGAATTCATAGCAGGAAAAACACTTCAATATATGCACGAGAGTTACTTTTCTGTTGAAGGAATAATAGTCGAGTCAGACAATACGATAGTCAACAAAAAGCCACGAGTGTAATAAATTACAAATGTTATTCAACTCCGTTCCCATAGCCAGTTCCTTCAGCAGCTTCTTCTCGATGTGTCTCACCCCTGCCAACAAAATCTGCCAGAAGTTCTCTTTAAGTGTTGGTCTCAACTAAGAATCGCTTCCCACTCTCAGAAGACAGCAGCTCTGCCCCAATACTTCATACCAGCTCAGAGCACGCCCGCGAAGCCCAGCACTACTTACGGCCTTGTGCAACCGCCGGAGATCCTTGGGGTCTACTCCGAGCTTCCTCCTCGTGCCGATCTGGCCTCTGGCCCCCAATGTCTGGGCGCCTCAGTGGACCTCTTCTTCCGAGAACTAGCTTCCCTATTTGGCTCCATCTGCTTCCGGCTCCACGAGGGAAAGAACGCCCATGCTAACCGCCTGGAGAGACTTCCAGCACGAAGTCACACAACCAGGGAAGGGCCGGGGGGGCTGCTGCTTCCCCCTGCCACTCAGCAGTGCGGATCGGTGGCGGCTTTCATCATCTTCCACCATAACAGGAAGGGAAATGCAAATCTCCGTCTAGGAGGAAGAGTCCAAGAGGCCGATAGCTCTACAGAGGGTTTTTCCGATGGAATGAATTTGGTTCTCAGCAAGTATGTTCAGATTTTTGACACTCAGTAAGACTCGTGACTGGCGCCCAGGCTGTTCCGAAGGCACCTGTCTCTGTATCTTTGCTGCCAAGTACTTTCTGCCAAAAAGGAAGCTTCCTCACATGGCGCACAGAGCAGAGCTGTCGTAGCACCACACGGATTCAGGGGAGGCAAGGGGAGCGGGCCAAGAGGGGAATATTCAAAGGAGCTGAGAGTCTGCTTAAAGACACATTTGCTGGGATTTTGAAACTCCTTCAGGAAGCAAATGGCAGGTAATAATTCTGCACTGATCAGAAGAGTGCAGAGATTTTACCAAGCTATTTCTAAACGGGTCGTATCTAAGTCATTCATGTTTAATAACAAAGGGTGGGCAATCAGATGCCTTGAAATTTAAAAACCATGTGACAGTTATAACTACCAGGTAAAAGGGAGCTTAGCTTCTGGCCTTGGTGAAACTTCGAGAACATTTTTCTTTGCAGAAAATGTGAAGCTGGCCATACAGAATTTCTAAGGTCATCTCTACGGAGATTTTCAAGAGGATGGAATTTTTATTTTTATTTTATTTGTTTATTAGGAAAGAGAGAGAGTGAGAGAGAGCATGAGAAGGGAGAAGGTCAGAGTGAGAAGCGGACTCCCCATGGAGCTGGGAGCCTGATGTGGAACTCGATCTCGGGACTCCGGGATCATGACCCGAGCCGAAGGCAGCCGCTCAACCAACTGAGCCACCCAGGCGCCCCAAGAGGATGGAATTTTTAAATGAGATTTCAATGAGATAAGAAGTCTGAAATGGTACTACTTAGAAACCCCATTCACCTTTACCACGAAGCTCAAAGAATCGGTCTCACCTGGAAATTGCATCACAGCCTCCATTTCTAGATGAGCTTCAAATAGCTAACCCCACACCTCTGGCTTTGCCGCCGACATCCAGGGCACGAAGGGTACACAGAAGACTCTGCCCCGCAAGTGCTCCATGTCACTGTGACGTGCGACAAATGAAAACTTGGGAGAGGAAGACAATCAGTACGAAGAGTGGTCCCCAATGTTTTGGGCACTTCAACGTTAGGACCTCAGGATGGTTTTAATTCAAAGTCGATCAGGCTTAGTAATCACTCCTTTCCTCTTACGAAAACAAAAGGGGATAAAAAAGTGGCAGCAGAGAGTTAACTTACATACATTCTCAGAAGCCACAAAGCTATCTTTTGAGATTTTCACACGTAAAACAGGTTGCATTGTTTCAAAAGAAGAGAGGGAGGGGAAAAAAGCATAAATTTCCAGAATCATCCAACTCCCAACCAAACGATGCTGGCCATGTCTACTTTCTTCAGAGTCTAAGTCAAAAAAGCAATTCAGCAATTATAAGTCCAGATGGTACTGAATCTATTCCATACTTTCAAAATCTGAAGTATTTTGCCTACCAGTTTAAGTGAGGAGAAATCTGGCTTGTGATTAAAGTGTAAGAGTTCACTGGTGCGACCCTCTCCCCCCGGCTTTCCAGTTTAGGAAGACAGAGTGTCACGTGGTGAAGCGCGTGCACCCTTGGCCCAGCCGGTGCCCGCGGCACTTCAGCGTTTGCCCAGATGGCACGATGCCTTGTGGGGCGCCAGCTCGCCTCCTCTTTCCCTCGGTGACTAAGACATTCGAGGGAAGCTCCACAAAGGGATCCTTCTGTCACCTACTCCCTGGCTTGACAGGTGTCACTCTGTGTGCTCCTGTCACCACACCCTTGATTGCATGTGAGTGCGTGGGATGGAGGGCGGTGACAGCCGCGAGAGCCCCACACAACCATCTCTCCTGCTTTGCCCTGTGCCCCATCTAAGCACGTGCAGGCTAAGGAAAGAGGACTTGGGGCGCTCGGAACCTGAGGTCCTCAGAGGAACGGAGACGTATGTAAACTGTGCACAGACCACAGGTTAAGACGGCAGCCAGGTATTGGCACGTGGCTTCCTAAGTGAGCTGCCCGACAGTCGAAGTGCAGAAGGAAAGGCTCTTACATAAGCTGTGGGAGACAAGAGTAGAAGCAGTCAAAGAGTTAAAAAGAACCACTCAAGTCACAGAAAAATATGCCTTCTGGGTTACATGTCTGGGTGGTCGGAGAACACTTCCAGGTCACTGCCTGTAGGCCTAGACCCCGCGGTTAAAGACGCCTGCAGCTTGGCCCAGGCCTGAGGAGCCCTGCTCTTGGTGGCCTCGACAAACAGCTGGGTCTGCTCCTTCAGCTGGTCTAGCTCCACCTGAGTCGCCTGGTTCTGACGAATCAACTCCTTGGTTTTCAGCGTGATCTCCAGCAGGCCGGACTTGTGGAGCACGACCAGGGTATTCTGGAAGCGCCTGTGCTTGCTCTGCCGCTGCTCGGCGGCGAAGAGCTCGGGGCTGCGGCAGAGGTGCTCGGCGGCCCACAGGGGCGAGCTGTAGCTGGCGGCCAGTGGCGAGAGCGGGGAGCTGCTCTCGAAGCCGTGCAGCGTGCTGTCTGCGGCGCAGACGGGGCTGGCGGGGGAGGCGAAGGTCAGGCTGGGGGCTTTAGCCACGTGGCTGCTGGACACCGGCTGAAGAGTCTGGGGGCTTCCACCTGCCACCAGAGAGGGCACGCCCTGCAGAGCGGAGTCCTCGGCAAGCTTGGCGCCGGGCAGTGCTGGCGCCGGGGGGCTGGGGGGCACGGCACTGGGCTTGGTGGGCTCGCTGGAAGACGAGCTCGGCCCAAGTCTCTCGGCACAGACTTTCTTCTGCATCCCACCTTCTCCTCTTTCTTCTGGGCTGAGGGAAAGGCTCCTCTTGCCTGGGTGGGGGGCGATTTTGGTGTAAGAATTTAGAATGGGCAAGTAGTTCCTGGAGTCCGACTTCTTCTCGCCGGCGTGACACGGGCTCACGGGAGACGGCACGGGCGGATGAAGGAACAGGAGCTGCGGCTGCGCCGAGATCACTTCGAAGGACGGCTGGACGGTCCACGACTGGAGCTGGGAGGAGCTGCTGCCCTGCAGACAGAGGAGGAGAGCAGCGCGCTGCCGTTACCTGCCGAGAGGAAGGCGCTGGAAGATCCCGTCAGGGACGCAGCTTCCCCCGCATTCGGGGGAGCCCTTCTCAAGAACATGACTGGAAAAGGGGCCCCCAAATCCGTCTGAGTCTGAGATCAGAGGATTGGGTTTTGTTTTGTTTTGAACCTGTCTTAAGGGAAAACTGGAGGAACTCTATTATTTTTATTCAAGCGTTATCCCTCAGAAAGAGAAATTGTAGGTGGGTGAAGTAATGACAGGGTTAAGGTCACAACGGAGGCATGAAAATATGGACAGTCCGATGTCCTGACGTAAGTTAAAATGTGCTCATCTCAAGACTACAAATGTGTCTTCACCAAAGACTGTCTTCATTTAGTTAAATCTGGGACCTCTTTCACCTGAAAACGACCTTTGATTTGAGAGGTACATATTGTCAGGGCCCCTGTTTTTAAGTCAGTGACGCCCGGTAACCAGAAAGCCAGTCAAGAGAACGGTGCTTCCGTGGTGCGTATTCTGGGGGGGCACTGCGTTATGTAGGTTCTCTCAGTTCATCTCCCTAACACCCATGTGGAGTTATTGTTTCCTCTCATGAATAGGAAATGGAAGCACAGAAAGTGGAAATAACTTGCGTTAAGCCTCTAAGCTACTAAGTGATGGGGCTAGGAGTCAATCCTCGGTCTGGCTCTAAAACCCATTCTAACTATTCATTATACAGCTTTCCTATGTTACTCCTCGATTAAACATTTTTATTCTTCAAGTACCGATTCAGATGAAGTCTAATAAAGAAGGGCAGGGCTACTTGTCCCCAATATTTAAAAGCCAGTCCAGTTCCAACTTGGTCCCAAAGATACGGGTGTACATGAGGCTAGGAAGAGAGACCTCAATGGAGGTTCTCATCCCTGGTGGAGCCATTTATCTAAAGAAAGCTATGGACTCTCTTCCCACACCTGCACACCATGTTGCACCCATTTCAGTTTCTTGGATGCCTGGCTAGGAACTTTAAGCCAAGTGTAACTATAGTCCATCTGTACAGAGGCCGGGATGACCCGGAGAATCCACTCTGGAGTCTGGTTGGTGCTTGAACATACGCTGGGGTACGCATAAGCAAGCAGGGACAGGCCTAGCAATCACACTTCCTTGTTGGAGGTCAGAGGTCTTTTGAAGTAGAGATCGGCCTGGCCCACTTAGGAGCAAAACTTCAGGCAATCCCCCTAGTCACTTATGCCATAAGGATAAGACCTACAAGGCAAAGGAATCCAGGAACTATCTAACTGATTACTCTCCCAAGATGATTTCAGTGGATTGTTCTTTCTAATGCGGCTGTATGCCCACCACCCTCATAGACACTTATTTGTTCTAATTATTAGGTCTGACAATGTATTATTCACATTGTCATTGTCATTGTCACATGTCATTCACATTGTCACAGGGAGCACAGGACAAGATTTTTGGTTTGGATAGGATCTCAGAATCATTTACATAAACCGTTCATGTTAAAGATGAGCAAACTGACGTCCACGGGGGGTTAACTAATGACGCACAAGATCACCTGGTCTGGTGGCAGGAGGGACTCAGACCCTCACAAGACCTCACCTGTTTGACCTAAAAGCAAGCAGCAGTAATCAAGGCCTTACACAATATGCAGAGGTTTTTTTTTTTTAAGTGTACAATTATTTTAATTTTGGGATGTGCTCAATTCAAGCATGTGTGAAAACACAAAACAAAACTCCTAGACTGCGCCTCTAGGTCGGCCTGCCCCAGAGCCTCCAAGCTCCCGATCAAGGCCAGCTGCCTTCCCTCCCCGAGGTTTGTCCTGAAGAACGCCGCTCTGCTGGAAAGGCCTACTCACTCCTCAACCGTGGGCTGTTCAGCCCTCGGGAGCTGCCAGCCTCGCCTACAACAAAGAAAGCACATAAACACAGACAGACACACAAGAAAGAGCGAGAAGGGAGCAGGAGAGGAAGGCGGGGAGAAAAAAAAACCCCAAGAAGCAAGCGGCACTGGAGGGGCCAGGACAAGCTCATGTGGCCTCCATCTCGTGCCTTTATGTCCTCTTTGTTTCAATAAGGACAACGACGCTTCCAGCTGAGATGTGATCGGCCAAGGAAAAAATCTTCAAATTCTTAGTTCTTTCCCCCAAGTCACTAGGTTGCCTTGGTGAAAATCAGTTTGTGTTCCTCTGTAATAACAAGGTGAACAGTTCAGATCTTAGGGTTTCCTGTCAGGCTCTCGCCAGGTTCTTCCACCTAAGGTGGGAAGGTCACCAACACGAAGCCAGATTTCCAACCTCACCGGCTGCAAGCAGCCTCAGCAGTGGACCCACGTGAGAACTGATACGCTTTAGAGCAAAGAAGGGTAAGGTTAAATGTTCTTCAGCCAAGTTCACGTGATTGAATTCTTTGTTTCACATACTGGGCTGAGCTTACATTTCCATTTCTAAATCTCTTCTTTCATATCCCGACCATAATCACGCCATATGCGCAGTTATGTAATAAAGCCCCCAACGGTCTTTTTCAATTCTGCGACATTGCTGTGTGGACTCTACTGGGACAGCCATCCCCAAACCAAGGAGCTGCTTTCTCACTGATGACGCGGCTTTGGGAGAACATGGAAACTGCCTCTGCTGCTCAAACGAATAAACACAGCCTACATCCCTCAATTTGAGGGCAGCTCAAATTAAAAAGAGATTCTGTTATTTCTACCCTCACTTCTGCCATACGTTAGAATGCACTGTGGAAGTTACGACATTTCTGCCTCGTTCCTTTATACATGACTAGAGAGAATTCTGAGGTCCCTCTGGACAAACCAGGAATATAGGAATAAGAGTCCTACTGTCTGGAAAATGGGAACACGGTCATGATCACTGCTGAAGGGTCACGGTCCTTCTGGGACCACTGTCCCCAGGACAGAAGCACACATCACTGTGGTTCCCATGGTCTGCTTCTACGATCTCTGCTTAACGGAGAGAAAGGCACTGTACCCAGGGGGCCCGGAAACTGTAATGGGCAGACACGGCAGGAGACAGCAGTCCCCCTCACCTGTTTGACCAGCACGTTCTTCATGACAACCATTGGGGACAGCGCGGGGAAGGCACTGCCTGTGGTCGCGGGGAAGGCACTGCCTGCGGTCTTGGAGCTCTGCCTTGGCCTGTCTTCCCGGCTCCAGCCCAAGGCGCTCAGCATGTCCTCGGACTCCATCTGCTCCGCCGAACTCAGACACTCTGAGCTCCCATCTGCTGGGCAGGAGAATGGTCAGTTCGCATAGGATCCAGGCTGGAGGCCCTGAGCACACCTTCTAAGGAGTGAACGGACTTCTCGAAATGGAACATTCGTGATATACGTTTTTGTGAATTTTTCTGATTGGGTCTTTAGCTTTCATTGTATTCTCGATGGGATCCACACATGACCCCTCCTACCCCAAAAGATTATAAATCACTACCCTAGGACAGCAGACTTCCTTTCTCAGTCTATTACAGACAAAAGCTTGCATCGGTGAGGGTCATGGGAAAGTAATCATCACCAGTCTACAGGAGAAACAGGGTGAAGGTTGCAAAGCTAGATCATAACTTTCAAAAATCTGCTGAGAGGGGAGGGGAGTGTGTGTACGACCTGGGGCAGGATTAAGAACCTTTAGAGGGTCTGGCCACCACAAGATATAATAATAAAGACAAAACCAACCTGTAAACCTCAAAACTTACATCCATGCTAAAATTTAAAGAGTTTCATCCTAAATTTTCTAATTGCACAATTCTGGGTAAGTTCATCAAAGCTGAAATTTAAAATGTGTCTTTGTTACTCCTCTCCACCCAACACCTCCAACAAAGGAGGTGCTGGTGTCCTAAATCCACGCTGAGTGTGCCTCCTGGGGATCCGGCACAGTGGGAGATAGAAAGACACTCTCTGGGGTAAAGCAAATGAGGCTGCCCGATGTGAAATCCATACAAAAAGGACTTAATTAGCTACCTGCTAGAGTAAGCCAGAGACTGCTCTAACCTAGGGAAGAGTCTGGGAATACACTAAACGCTCATCAAGAATCTCAGAGTAATTTGGCTGAGGCAGGGTGGAAATGTGACTATAATTTAAATGAGTGTAACTGTCAACACTTGCATTTAATCAGAATCTCTAGTGATGTTTTTTAGAATTTACAGATGTCGGGGGCCTCCCTGCAATCTACTGAATGACTTATCTGGTGCCCGGGCAAGTGCATTTTCACAAAGCACAAGGATGCCGAATGTGCGCCTCTAGTGAAGAACCAAGGCCAGAGACAAAGGACCCCAGAAGCAAAATGCATGCCTAGCGCATGAACCTTGGTTCTAAATGCCATTCTGCACAAAAAGAAAAACAGGGATCCATGGAGAAACAGCTAAGTTCCATTCAAGTGGCAGTGAAAAGTACAAGATGAGCCTGGACATCTTATTGTCCCAGAAAACAAGGAAGTGCTCAAACACAAATGGGGTCAAGTAGGAAAGACACGGAACTATCTAGAAGGAGCTCCCACTGGCCAAATTTGGGACAATTATACAGGACTGACAGACTGAATTACAAAAGCCCTCCATGAATCCGCAGTGGTACTCAGGAGGTGCCACAGCGGTACCCCGCTCTACAGAAGCGTCGGCTACCCAACTGTACAAGGAATGATAAGTCAGAGCACCATTCTTTTTGAATTGTAACTTTAAAAAAAAGATTTTATTTATTTATTTGACAGAGAGAGAGAGAGAGCAGGAACACAAGCAGGGCAAGTGGGAGAGGGAGAAGCAGGCTTCCTACCAGGCAGAGAGCCTGATGGGGAGGCTCAATCCCAGGACCCTGGGATCATGACCTGAGCCGAAGGCAGACAGACGCTTGATGACTGAGTCACCCGTAATATCACCATTCTTAAGCCACGAATGTAGTAATTGATTCAGGCAAGGATCATCAGTGGTTGCTAGAACCACTGGTCAAGACTTTTTGGGAAACGGGATAGTCACACAGTGTCAAAGTATCATCCTATAAACTAGGTACTAATTATAAAGAGAAAAGGGTACTTTTACAATAAAGAAACCTCATATAAGCTTCCACACTCAACCACGTGATCAGCCAGGGTATCGCCAAGGACAGACACACTCGGGAGTCCCATTACATGCTGCTGTGGGAAAGACGTAACACCAAGAGTGTGGTATTCTGGTGAAAACAAAACGCTTATCCTGATTCTAATAATGGGGAAACTACCAGAAAAATCCAGAGAGTGAGACATTCTACAAAACAACAGGCCTAATTCATTAAAAAATGTCACTGTCACTAAAGAAAATGAAGGGAAGAAGGGGAGGAAGGAAAAGGCAAGGAAAGATGAGGCCACTGTTCTAGCCTACATCAGACTAAAAAGGCCAACTAAATGAAATGCACGATACTTAACCGGATCCTGGATCCAAAACAAACAAATTGACAAAAAAGACAAACAGTTACAAAGGACATTATGGAGACAATGGGGAAATTCTGAATATAAACTATGGCTAAAAAATAAAAATAAAAAAATAAAAAATAAAAAAAATAAACTATGGCTAATTAATAACTACATCAAGTGAAAATTCTTGGCTATGACCCTGATGTTGTAATTACACAGAAGAATGTTATTCTTTTAGGAGATTCGTACTGAAGTATATATGTTTATATAAGATATATACGGTGCGAACAAAAAGAGGTATGTATGTGTATAGAGAAATAAAGCAATATGGCAAAATGATACCACTCAGTGGATATGAATGAAAGACATCTGTGATGTTCGTTCATTCATTCGTTTTGTGTACATCTGAAATTTTTCAAAACATAAAGTTGGGAAAATAATTCAAATGGAAAAAACTACCTTTTTTTTTTTTTTTTTTTGGAAAAAACTACCTTTTACAAATCCCATCACACTCCCAAGGTACCTGGAATGGTGACTCGGGCACTGATGAACTCACACCCCAGCAGCGGCCCAGGAAAGGCCGGAGGCATTCATGGGGGCCCCTCTCTGGGGCATAACCGATGATTTTTAATCCCACCTTATGTCTGAACAACGCAACACTTCTTAAAGCACTTCGACATCAAGAATTAGGCAACTATCACAAAAACCATCCAGACTTTGGGACACACTACAAAACATGTGGCCTGACAGGGCTGAGGCTGTTGGGAGGCGTACCAACACATCAACATCCTGGCCGTAATCGGTGGTAGGGTTACGGATAATGTTTAGTTTCTTCCTCGCTTGTTCCTGAATTTCAAAGCTCCTACAATAGCACCGATTACCGTCATGACATGAAAAAGAGATGAAAAACAAACGTGATAATAAAAGAAAAAAAAGGGACACCTGGGTGGCTCAGTTGGTTAAGCTGCTGCCTTTGGCTCGGGTCGTGATCCTGGGGTCCTGGGATCGAGTCCCACATCAGGCTCCTTGCTCAGTGGGGAGCCTGCTTCTCCCTCTGCCTCTGCCTGCCACTCTGCCTGCTTGTGCTCTCCCTCTCTCTCTCTCTTTCTGACAAATAAATAATAAAATCTTTAAAAAAATAAAAAAGAAAAAAAGAAAAAAAAGGGACATTAGGCCTACAGTGTTTCCTAAATTGGTCTGATCACAGAAATCACCAGAGGCATGTGTAAAAAGCAATAAAAACTACTTTTCAGGGGTTTCCCCCACCGACCTTTGCTATCATCTCCAGGAGAGGAGTCTGGTGATCAGTAAGTCCTCCCTCAGAGAATGAACGCTGCCCACACCTTGATCTCAGACTTCCAGGCTCCGGAACTGTGAGATGATGAATGTGCTGTTTCAGCCGCCTGGATTGTGATACTGTTACGGCCGTCCTAGCAAACTCATACACCGTCCTAACCAATGAGACTCGGCCTGGAACAACCTTAGCTTAATTACAGCAGTACTGTTATCATTCAGATAACAGGAACTGCACGTGCATCCACGTCCCACCCCAAACTTCCACCATAATCTTGGCCCAGTTCCCGATGCGTTTGGGCCAAAGGTCAGTATATATGGAATGCCAAAGCAAGGGAATCTTGTGGCTGTCTTATAGAACACCAAAAAGTGTGGAGAGCCACACCAAATGTAGGTTTATTTTTTTATTTTTTAAAAAGATTTTATTCATTTATTTTTATTAACATATAATGTATTATTAGTTTCAGGGTACCAGTGTGTGATTCATCAGTCTTACACAATTTATTTATTTTAGAGACAGAGAGAGCACTGGAGGGAGGGAGAGCACGAGCAGGGGAGAGGGACAGAGGGGAGAGGGAGAAGCAGACTCCCTGCTGAGCAAGAAGCCCCATGCGGGGCTCGATCCTGGGACCCTGGGATCGTGACCCGAGCTGAAGGCAGATACTCACCCGACTGAGCCACCCAAGTGCCCACCACCATGTAGGTTTTAGCCCCCACACAGAAGATTTTCATTCCAGCGTAGCAACGGTGAGCGTCTCAGCCAAAGTGTACCCCTCATCGCTGACTGCTCCTGACCCATTACTGAATGACTAAATGGAGAGACGAGGTGGATTTGGCTGACATTAACTTGAAGAATTTCATCAGAACTCGCCACTCAAGTACTGAGCAACAGGCCTGAAAGGTAGGGCATCTGGAATCACACCTCCCTGGGTTCAAATCCCGGCTCTGCCACTGACCAGCTGCCTGATCTTGGAAATTATGTGACCCTTTCTTAACAACTTTTTTCCTTAATTTTAAAAAGATTTACTTATTTATTATCGAAAGAAGAGTGTGTGCACGCGCATGTGAGCAGGGGAAGGGGCAGAGGGAAAGGGGCAAGCAGACTCTGCGCTAAGTGGAGCCTGAGGTGGGGATCCCTCGATCATGACGTGAGCGGAAATCAAGAGTCATGATCGATTTGACTGAGCCACCCAGGCGCCCCGGAAATCATGTAATCTTTCTAGGCCTCAATTTCCTCATCTGTAAAATGGGGAACAGAATAGTCACTTTCTTACAGGATAGTTGTTATGAGTTATTTTATGTGAACTACTTAGCATGGTCCATGCCACGGTGTGCCGCAGCTGCTTCCCGCCAGCTCATACGGACCAAGACTATGCATCTTTTCTAATTCCCCAAATCTGCTCCTCCCCACATTTGGTAACATGGTTAGTAGCTTGAAATCAACTGGCCCTGGTGAGAGTGTATGTACCATGGAAACTGACAAACATTATACATCAGGGAGGCTTGCCAGCCAGCCATTGGTTACACAGAACTTATATGGTAAATTCTATATAAGTGTTAACATCAGTGTTATTACTCAGTAGGTATTCCAACTCCCTTGTGAGTTTGAAAAGGCATTCTGCTAATTAAATGAGTAACACTGATGAGATTCCTTTAGCAGTTGATGACCTCAGGGGAATCAGGACATACCTGGGTGTTGGTGATCAGTATTTTTAACAAGAATCTCAGATGAGCCTTAAGAGGAGTCAAGCTTGAGGGGCGCCTGCATGGCTCAGTGGGTTAAAGCCTCTGCCTTGGGCTCAGATCATGATCTCAGGGTCCTGGGATCGAGCCCCATATCGGGCTCTCTGCTCAGCGGGGAGCCTGCTTCCCCCTCTCTCTCTGCCTGCCTCTCTACTTGTGATCCCTCTCTCTCTGTGCCAAATAAATAAAATCTTTAAAAAAAACTAAATAAAGAAGAGTCAAGCTTAAGAAACAATGCTAAGAGAGAAGAAAAACCCAAAGAGCTAATAAGTTGGCCCTCCTTCCCCAGACTTCCCTTATTCTAATCCTTCGACCAGATTGGTACTCTATTCCTCTCTAAGCAACAATCTATTTTTAATTTGGCTTCTCATGCAGCATGCCTACAGGGAGAAAACACACCAATCCAGGGATGAGAGAGTTCTAATTTTCCTAACAGCTGCATTTCGCACTATAAATTAATAAATCAACAAGATGGATTGATGAGGCTCTGTGAAGCCGGGTGACATAAATCTTCCTCTAGGACAGGGCTCTACTCTCAGGATGTGGACCCAGCCAGGAGCCCCTGGCATCATTTCTCTGCATCCTCTTGGCCAAAGATGTTGACACACTCGAGCCATATTTAAGCCATTACCCTCAAACCTGGAAATAAAAGTGCCCGGCACAAAATTAAAAGATTCGCTGCATAGGCAGCTAGCCCTTTCAGGTAAGGTTTCAAACAAACTAGTGAAGAAACCTGAAAACCATTCTACTTGCTGGCCTCTAATAGAGTCGCCAGTTTGGAACTGTACTGGGGGTCTCCTAGTCCAAATACAAAAATGCGCAGATCCTGGCAGGGATGGGTTGTGGGGGGAAATGTTTTTAAACATGGCAAAATTACTTTCTTAGCGAAAACAGTTAAATTATATACTAATGTTGTCTCATTTGCTACTGGTGACACTTTTTTCCCCGCAATGTAGCTATTCCTCTGAAAAAGGAGCTAAGACAACAGAATTGTGAGTATTTAAGTACTTTTTTTTCCAGTAACCACTTGCAACAGTTGGACATAGAAGATTTAAAGTTGAGAGAGCCTGAGTAGAAAAAAGATGGCAGATCATTCCTTCAGAGCTAACCCCTGGTGACTCTGATGGGAAGCCCAGCATATGGCACCAGAATTACCATTTTAAGAGGAAAGACAGTTATTTATCCTGTACATGAAAGCTTCCCACATTTATCACACAAATTTTAGGGAGGACATTTTTAGGAGGAGTTTTAGGCAAATCGTTCACTGCGATGTGGAAGGAAGAAGGTATTTTTAACCTGAAAATCCAGAGTCCTTATCTGACTCAGCAGCTGCCAGGCCGAGTTGACGAGCTGCCTTCTTCATCTCTGTGCCTTTGCCCAGTTTGGCCGAGAGTCTTCTGGGGCTCTCTCTGGACGGGTTTTTCCTCTCCATGTTTTACTGGGCTGGAAGTGCATTCACTGGTCCTCCTTTCATCTGGATTGCCCTGGGAAAAACAACAATTAGGTAAGAAGACAGTGCCTGGAGAGCTGACACAGGTGATGCGGCCGGTGAGGAAAGTGAGGGCAGAGAACACGGGCCTCGCCCTCTTCCTCCGTATTTTCTCCGAGGCCTCCGCTTACCCGGGCTCCAAGTTTGCTACACAGGAGAATGGTTTCCACCCAAAAGGAGGTTCGCTGTCCTCTTCTGCCCTCAAATTCCATTACAAATTCAGGGCACACAAACCCCGCTCAGTGGAAGCTTTGTAAAATGCTAACAAAGGCGCACTTGATTAGGCTCTTTGGAAGGGGTAACTCCCCCCGCTCCCCGAGGAAGGGAGAGGTGATGCCCGGCTTGGACAAGGCTTGCCTTCCCAGCATGCACTGGCAGGCTCCGGACTTGGTGCTGCCTCCCACAGTAGAGTTGCTCACGTTAACCTTTCACTTTTTCACTTCTGCGGATGAGGTACTAAACAGAGTAAACACAATTCTTCCTATGTGCAGGCTACCTTTTGGCTTAAAAAGAACTCTTCTGCACAAATAAGACCACATGTAATAGGGCTTTGATCCCATACAAGTCAACATGCAACATTACTGCTGTAAATGTCCCCTCAGTTGCTCTTCTATTTTACAGACAAGGAAGCTGAGGCTCAGGTTAAGGGACACTCATTTAGAAACAGTTATCTAGGGCACCTGGGTGGCTCAGTGGGTTGAGGCCTCTGCCTTCGGCTCGGGTCATGATCTCAGGGTCCTGGGATCGAGCCCCGCATCGGGCTCTCTGCTCAGCGGGGAGCCTGTTTCCCTCTCTTTCTCTCTGCCTGCCTCTATGCCTGCTTGTGATCTCTCTGTCAAATAAATAAAATTAAAAAAAAAAAAAGAAACAGTTATCTATCCAGTGCCCGCGATGAAGCAGGCATTGTGCTAGGACCAATACAGAGTGCCCAGAAGAGACACGGTCACTACCTTGCTGGAACTTATGGTCTAGAGAACCAGGCAGACACTAATCAAGCAATCATACAATTATTTAATCACTTTTTAAAAAGATTTTATTTATTTATTTTGAGAGAGAGATCATGAGTGGGAGTGGGGAAGGGGCAGAGGGAGGGGGAGAAGCAGCCTCTCTGCTGAGCAGGGAGCCCAGTGTGGGGCTCGATCCCAGGACCCCAGGATCACGACCTGAGCTGAAGGCAGACGCTTAGCCAACTGAGCCACCCGGGAGCTCCCCTTAATCACTACTTTTGATAACAGCTATGAAGGGGAGAGGCTAAAAGTGGTGGTGGGGGGGGGGACTGGGCAAGGGAAGGCTTTCCTGAGGAAGTGACATGTAGCTGGGGTCCAGTGGAGTCAGGCAGGGGAAGGGGGATGAGTGGGACGTGGCCCTGTGCAGGGCCCTAAAGGAGCAAAGAATCAGACACATTCAAAGAGCTGAGAGGCCAGGGAGGCCAGAGCATGATGCAGGGGGTAGAAGGCCATGCACCTGCGCCTAGAGGGACTGGTGGGGGCCAGGCAGTGCCTTATAACCCATGATCGAGCAGGTTTTCAAAGCATTTTTGGGTGCTGGACTGAGATCAAAGTGGAGAGAGGCAAGAGCGGCACTAAGATCGTGCGGACACTACCATAACAGTCCCAGGGAATTAAAGTGGTGGCAGTGGAGAATGGACAGAAGGGAACAGGCTGGAGAGAGATTTAGAAGGAAGACTTGATGGGGCTTGGTGACTGCACATTGGGAGGGAGATGGTGGGACCATTTCCTAGGCTAGACAGCCCAAGAAGGGCACAGAGGGACTGGGTGGCGTGGCTAGGCTGGTGTCCAATCTTGGCCATGTAGAGAGAAGTGGCTGTGGGTCATCCACGTAGAGATGCTGCGAGGCTGTCACACGTACAAGTTGGGAGCCCAGAGAAGCTAAAGAAGCCTAGGCTTGCCCCAGTGACACACACGAGTCCACAGCAGATCTAGAACTTGGCTAACAATGCAAAGAATGAGACAAATGAACCCTTCAGAGGGCTGGCAGAGGCTGAGAACATTCCAGATATTTTAACAAGGCCATCTGTGTCCCTGTGGAATGGCGGTGATAAGGATCGAATGAGAACACAAAGGTTATTGGAGGGATAAAGAAAACAGGGGAAATGGCAATGACGATGACAAATGGGTAGGCGCTACGGTCTGAATGTTTGTGTCTCCCCCCTCCTGCCCCCTGTCCAGAATTCGTATGTTGAAATCCTAACCACCCCCCCCCAGAGGGTGGTAGTAGAAGGGGGGACCTTTGGGAGGTGCTTAAATCATGACAGTGGAGCCCTCGTGAATGGGATGAGTGCATTATAAAGGCCACTCCAGAGAGACCCCTTGTCCCTTCCACCACAGGAGAACAGCGAACATGCTGTGACCCAGAAGATGACTGTGCTGGCCCCCTGACCTTGGACTTCCAGCTTCTAGAACTGTGAGAAATACATATTTGTCGTTTATAAGCTACCCAGTCCGGGCTGTATTTTCACAGCAGCATGAATGGACAAATGCCAGGTACAAACAATGCCTAAACCACAGTCCACTTGCACCTCCATTCATGTGTCCTGCTGGGTGGGGAGGAACATGAGCCCCCTGCCAAAGGGCACTGTACCTGGAACACCCTGAAATAAGTCTCAACACTTCTCTAGCAGAGGATACAGTGAAGAACATCAACTACTAAAATTAAAGACAACGATGTTTACAAGCTTCCTCGAGCAACCCTCCTGCTCCTACTTTTGCATGTAGTACAAGTGGACTAAAGGGAACTTATCTGAATGAGACTGAATTTTAAACACAACTCCAAGTAAAAATTATTTTGTATCCTATCTAACTCACTCAAGGGGACTGGCCTCCCCTCTTCAATCCATGTCAAATCAAGCACTCTTGGTCACAAGTTAAGTCCTATTTGCCTAAAAGATCAACAATGGCACTGTCCCATCTTACACAGCACGATGGAAAAGCAGCATCTCTACTGGGTGGCTATGAAATTGGACAGCACGAATGATCCAGTTTAAAAAGGAGACCAAGGGGTGTCTGGGTGGCTCAGTCATTAAGCATCTGCCCTCGGCTCAGGTCATGATCCCAGGGTCCTGGGATCGATCTCAGCGGGAAGCCTACTTCTCCCTCTCCCATTCCCCCTGCTTGTGTTCTCTCTCTCTCACTGTGTCTCTCTCTGTCAAATAAATAAATAAAATCTTAAAAAATAAAAAAATAAAAAATAAATGAGGAGACCAAAATGTAGAACTGCATGTCTCATTAAATCGGGATCCTTTTGTATGGAACCCAACAAATGTGCAGTTTCATTTTCCTAAAGTAACACCACTGAAAGGGAACAGGAAGCTTCTCCAAATGTACGGAGGTGTAACTTGTGGTTGGGCCATCAGACTTACGCAAGTCTGACCCTGCTCTTGATTTAGATTTGGAAGGCAGCTCATGTGAGTTGCAACTAATTGAGCGCTTAGCAAAGTTTTCACATTACCTTGCTAGATAGGAATTATTTTACAGGTATTTTAGATAAAGCACCCCAATTTAGTCTATAGTCCTTTTGATAAGACAACCGAAAGGTCTTCTTGCTACTGTTACTCAA
This sequence comes from Nasua narica, assembly GCA_028533885.1. NCBI lineage: Eukaryota > Metazoa > Chordata > Mammalia > Carnivora > Procyonidae > Nasua > Nasua narica. The sequence continues at coordinate 103,999,577 of CM052797.1, read as the reverse complement.
GTGTGGTCAGTGGAACTTCAGAAGATACACCGGAATTTTCTGGCTCATTGAGAAGGTGCATAATTGTGGAATCAAAACACAAACGTTGACTAACAGGTTAAAAGGAGAACAGATGCAAAAATGTTAAATCCTAGAGAAGTGGTGGCAGTTGGAAATAAAGAACACATAATCCACCTTAGAAAAGCAAACGGACTGCTTTGGATGGAAAGTGACTAAAAATATGAAAGCCTCTGTCCGAAGCAAAGTTCTTTCTAAGCACCAGAAAGCCTTGGTGTCTTAGGAAGGTGGGATGGACAATGAAGGGCTACATCATTCCACCCTGACCTCTCTTCTCCGAGAGGAGAGGCACCGCCATCCTGGGAGTGGCACTGGGAACACCCGTTAGTCAGTGAACAATAGACCTCCTCATGCACAGCACCATTCAAGGGACTTGAATGGGACCCAGAAAAGCGCACAGTGATGGCATTTACCCCCACTGCTCTCAAAGCCAGGGCCGTGCAAATGGCAATCTGAAAACCTCAAGATTTTTTCCCTCCTCAGCATTATTTTACAATCAAGGTAGATGCTCATATGCTGACTAGCAGTTGAAATTGGGTTACTAAGCTCTTACCCACCGTGCCATCTCCTGCTTCCTGGCACAGACTGGAAACCACTAACGCTGCTTTCCAAACATCTGAGATCCTTACATGCCTGACTCTCCGGAAAGGGCTCCAACTTAAGTTCCCCCAGACTGTCAGAATCGACCCTAACTGGGCCTCTTCTAGGTGCATTCATGACACATGGTCCAAAATGTTCCCAGAGGGAATAATACACATGAAACTCATAATGGAAAGTGTACCAATAAATACAGAAGTTTATATAAATAGGTATAACCTACAATTCTAACCAGTGCTCTATAGCACTTGGGCTCTTCTATTTTTACACTCTTTACATTACAGTCTAGTTGTCTCCTCAACCTCGAGTTGTTTCTTTATCTTTGCAACCTCGACCCCGCCCCCACTACTAATGTGCAAGGTGCTCAACAGAATAATACGTTCCAACAAATCTTCTGTCCTGCTGAGTCCTGCTGACGGCCTCACAGCTTAGCTGTCACCGAAATACCCGAACAGCTTGAAGGTCAAGACTGTGTGTTTCCAAACACCATGGTCATCTCAAGATCTAACTTCCAGGTCTGGTCTCCTGTGGGAAACAGGTATCTCATTTACCCCTTATTCTAAGGTGAAACCTCGGGGATAAATCCACCAACCGAATTAAAGGTTGTCTAATCCAGAAATAATCTTTATGGAGATTTAGGCTTAAAATAAAAGGGAGACCCAAGGTTTACAAGAAAAGGATCTGAAATACTCCTCTCAGATCTTTCCTTTTATAGACACTTGGCAACTTTCCCAAGAGCTCAAGTTCCCTTTAAAATGTATCACATGGATAACTTGCATGCATGGACAGAGGTGTGAGGTGAAACCCAAGCAGAGGCTTAAATATAAAAAAGCACAAGGCCACAGAAATTGAGACCTTACCACCCAGAAAATCATAAGTAATCCCTGTTAGAATTAGAAATACATTACTAGCTTTTCCTTGATGTTACTTTGTCTTGGTCTCCATGTGGGAGATACCATTCTGGGGAAAGGTCTGTGTGCTTTAAACAAGGGGAGACATCTCCCCCCAACATAAATCTCAAATACTCTTTTTCCCTTTTGCATCCATTTCCATCCAATTTATGTCAAAGATCCTGAACCCCGATTCCATACAATGTCCTCTGTCTGGAAACAGATATGGCTCCCTCCATTCTCCTCTTCCAAAGAGGAGATAAGATTAGCGAAATTCTCCAAATTGCCAGCTTCCAGAAGGGTTCACAGTCACAGTGCCCACCTTCCCATTCGCACCAGCCCACGCTACATCTGGGCCAGGCAGCAGGAGCACCCTCCCGGCATCCACGAGCCTGCCAGCTCAGCAGGGCAGAACTGGGCAGACCCTAGGACCGTGCTGTGACTGGCACAGCACCAGACTCCCAGGGCGAACGCCCAGGCAAGCGTACCGCCAGGACTCGGGCAATAACAGCGAGCCTGGCTGCGGCCTGTGCCCTGGGCCTGGATCAGAACTCCCCCAAATCCACCCTCTAACCACTCACTCCTTACTCGGCACTGCGCACCCTCTCCTCCACTTCCCCACGTCCTGGCACCATACCTGGCAAGCTGGCCACCCAGGAGAAACCACCAGCCAAATGGGTGACAGCAGGTCTCTGCAAAAGACAGCACGCCTGCGTCAGGAGCCCAGGACAGGGCACCCCCTACCTGGAGGCCCAGGACCCTCACCGGGATACCAGCCCCGTTCCCATCCACCTGCCCATTCCCCGCCCCTCTGCTCAGAGCCCTGCAGGCCCAGCGGGGCTAGACCGGGGCCCACCCGCCCTACGTACCCCACTCGCTGCCCATACAAGTCCCCTCCCCGCATACAGCCCCCAGTCTCCCGCGATCCCCTCTCCCACGCAGCCGCGCCCCTCGCAGCAAAAGCAACCAACTAAAAGGGGAACAGACGCACCGCCTCCTGCTCCCACCATTTGGCCCTCTGTCCCCCGAAAGTCCGGTCCTCTCTCTTCCCTACGTAGCTGCCCTTCTCGACCCTACTCCTGCCTCCTTTCCCCACGCTCCCCGCGCGAACCTTCTCCCCCGGGCCCAGCCCTCCCTTTCTCACCTAGGGCCGAGGTCGCCTCTCCACGACCGGCCCAGCGGGTCAGGCGGCGCATGCGCGAGCCCGGCCCCGCGGCTCCATGACAACCCCATCGGCGCCGGGTCTCAAGCTATTCCCCACGAGCTCCCGCCTCCCGTCCATTTCTCCTCCCTCCGCCTCCGCGGCGGCGTTCTCCGGCCACGTGACTGAGCTCGGAGGACCCGGCACCATGGAGACTGTTCTCCTAGAAGGCCCTCCCCACCGGAAGGCGAGGCGGGCAAGCCTCCCAGGGAATCGCCGACGTCCCTAAGAGGCCTGAGTTCTCTCCGCGGAAGGCGGGCGTCTCTATGGTCGGTTCCCCGGGTTCGCCGCCATTTTGTACTGGGGACCTTGAGCTTAGAGTTGCGGGGGCACGGCTTCGAGGCGGGGTTTTGAGGAGCCGCGGGTGGGCGGGCTTCTAGTCGAGAGGGCGGGAGGCGTGAATCTCCTGCCCTAGCGTTGGCCGGTGGAGGTTGGCCGGGAATGGCTCTCTCGGTTTGTACGCAGGGACACCCTTAGGACTGGGGACCGGGACAGACCCGCTGACGTGCACGTGAGGCCGAGGCGGTGGCGTCCGGCGTGGGAGGGCAGGCAGGCACCCTCGCCTCGTCTGGGCCTGGCGGGGGCGTTCCCCAACGCCTGGTGCGCAGCTCACGTTTTTGCCACGCCTGTCGCGGCGGTTGGCTAGCATTCCCCGCTTGCTCTCGAGACAACCCTCCACGACGCAGGGACGCAATCAGTATTTCTTTTGGATGGTTTCACGTCCTTCGATGTATGACTTCCTTTGTCCCGTGCGACTGTCCGAGCCGCTGGGTTTTGTATGGATACTGTCTCCTGCCAGCTTTTGGTGAAGCGTGACAATGAGCACACTTGTAATAGCTAAAGAAAAGGGGATTGGGATCAATTCTCTTGCATTGGATCAGTCAGGGGCACTAATTAGATTAGAAAAAAGGTGAATTTGAAGAGACTGACAGGTGGAGGCAAGTTCTAGAGCTGCCTTGTCCAGTCCGGTAGCCACTAATCACTAGGGGGTGTTGAACTAATTAAAATACAAAATCTCAGTTTCTCATTTGCACTTGCCACATTTTAATCCCTCAAAGACCACATGTAGCTAATGGCTACCTTACTGGACAGGGGAGATTATAGCACATTGCCAGTATACACAGAGTTGTATACAACCGTGCTGATCTAGATCACTGGACGGGAAATCGCCCTGTGTTGGTAATCCAAGCCTTTGTAAGAGCTGCTGGGTCATGGTTAATCATGTTAGTCCTCTAGACACAGATAATGCTAATGCATTGCTGCATATGAATGTTTTTATTAGCATAAGCCCCACCAACAAATAATAATTGAATGCCTACAGCATGTAAAGCTTTTGTTGAGGGGATGGAGGGAGAGAAAACAATAGTTAACAATTATCAAGTAATTAAGAGCCAGGCAGCTTTACATGCATTCTCTTAACTGTGCTTCTGCAAATTTATGAGGTTGGTGCTAGTATTTTTGTAGTTGACAGATGAGAACACAGGTTTACGCTCATGATGACACAAACTATTAAGTCCAAGATTAACTTAACCATTAACCATATTGCTTCTTTTGGGAGCAGAATAAAACGGTCTTTGTCCTCAGATACCTTAGAACCTGATTGAGGAAAGACATGTTTATTCTAATAAACTATATGGAAATGTGGTAAATGCCAGAGGATTCTGAACATAATCTAATTAATAAAATCAAGGAAGAAAAAAAATAGCCCTCAGTTGTTTTTTGTTGTGGGAGAAGAGAGCAGAAGGTAAAGCTTTAAGAAGGACAGATGCAAGTTGGATTTATTGGAAGTGAGTTGGATATAGTTAGATATAATGGAATAGATGAGGGCATAATGCATACCTGACAAAAGAGAATAAATGAAATAAGCGAAAGCATGAGGATTATTTAGTCCTCCAAAGGTGCAAGGAAACCAGACTTATCTGATTTTACCTATCTTATGAGCACCCATGCTGTATCACTAACTTGAACTTTAAAGGCAAGGTTGTTAATGCAATCAAATGAATCAGACCAATTTACTGATAGGTGTGATTTTTTTTTTCAAATTTATTTTATTTGACAGAGAGAGAGATCACAAGCAGGCAGAGAGGCAGGCAGAGAGAAAGGGGGATGCAGGCTCTCCGCCGAGCAGAGAGCCCGATGCGGGGCTCGATACCAGGACCTCGATATCATGACCTGAGTCGAAGGCAGAGGCTTAAGCCACTGAGCCACCCAGGTGCCCCATAGGTGTGATTTTTTATTGAGTATGGTTCTATATCATTATTGATACAAAATAAGCCCTTCATGAAAACGGGCAATTTTTAAAAAATGAGTAATATTTTTCTATAGTCAAACCAATGTAAAAAGTTTTCTTCCTGGCTTTGTTAATTTGCCAGGAAGAAAACTTTGTTTTTTTGTAAATTAACTTTGTTAATTTGTAAATCAGCATCTGGGTTGATAGTTTCCTGGTGCCATGACTTCTTTAATCTTTACTGTCACACTCACATTTAGGCTCAGGTTCCTATGGGATGAAGAGTGGGTTTCTTTTTTTTTTTTTAAGGTTTCTTTATTTATTTATTTGACAGAGAGGAGAGAGATCACAAGTAGGCAGAGAGAGGGAAGCAGGCTCCCTGCTGAGCAGAGAGCTTGATGCAGGGCTCCATCCCAGGATGCTGAGATCATGACCTGAGCCAAAGGCAGAGACTTTAACCCACTGAGCCACCCAGGCGCCCCTGAAAAGTGGGTTTCGAAGCACAATGTCTTGCTGCGGAATCCTTTGTAGTTCAAGTCCTCAGTACCAGTTGTGGTTCAAGACTCATTTTGCCACCACCACTGCCAGCAGGGGGAGACCTGCTCCCTTAAATGCTGCACCCAAGGCTTTGCAAATTGGCTTCTTTTCCTTTCTCCTGTCTTGGAGTGCCGCAGTCCGGAGCCAGAAGCTGCCCTTCAACCCAGCCTGTTTCATTAAGTTGTTAACTTCCTCATCCACATTTGCATTTTCAGTGCTGCAAAAGGATGCCATGAAGAGTCAAGTTTGCGCTGAGTTTCATTTGAAGAAATTTTCAAGTATACAATATTATATATATATTTATTTATTTAATATATTTATATTAATATTTAATATACATTAACATACTTGTAAATAGTTGCTTAATACTTATTTTAATATTAAAGTTGAATTTAAAATTAAATTTCATTTAGGGGCGCCTGAGTGGCTCAGTGGGTTAAGGCCTCTGCTTCGGCTCAGGTCATGATCTGCGGGTCCTGGGATCGAGCCCTGCATCGGGCTCCCTGCTCGGCAGGGAGCCTGCTTCCTCCTGCCTCTCTGCCTGCCTCTCTGCCTGCCTCTCTGCCTACTTGTGATTTCTCTCTGTCAAATAAATAAATAAAATCTTTTTTAAAGAAAAATTAAATTTCGTTTAGAACTATTTTAAAGTAATTAAAATGGCATAATAGCAGTGGAAGTATTCAAAAGATCCAGTTTCACATCCCTGCTCCTATCAATACCATTTTCTAAAAGAAAGACATTTTTAACATCTTCCCCCACATATACACAGGAAGAGAGGCCATCATCTCATGATTTGAAATTAAATAATTTCTCCTTTATGAAAAATTCATTGCATGATTCTTATTTTTCCAGTGTTGCTGAGGACCAGTGAAAACATGACCCTAAGGACTGGCATCAGTTCTTGGAGCAGAATTTGAGAACATCTATTTTATTTTTCCAAACCTTAGTCTGGCCATCTGTAAAATAGTTAATCTCTAGTCTGAATATAGCATTATTAGCACTGACCACTTCCCAGTGTTTTAAGAGGCTTTGCTGGGAAGGTAGGTATGTGAGTGCTCCGCAGTCCCAGAGCTGGGAGTCTGAGAGAGAAGAGGACAGGGGCCCCAGCCTGTGCATGGGCAGAGGGGTCTATGCGTCCCAGGCTGTCAGGGGCAGAAGTGGGTGAAAGTGGGATGTTAGGTGACCAGGCCCCCATCAGCCAGCTTGGTTTGGGGTTCACAGCCTTAGACGCTATCTGGAAGAGCAGGAGCAACAAAGGATAACATTTAGGTTACAATCAGGACATTAATACACAGGCCTGGATTTGGTTTCAGGGGCAATGGAAGCTTACCATCTTCTTGCCCGTACCTGAAATTCCTGTAAGTAAAATTGTTTGACATGCAAATACTCTAGAACCCAAGACAAATTTTTTCTCATGACCACTAACACTAAAACACTCTGGTTTACTATTTACCAGATACTTTTTTTCTTTTAAGATTTTATTTATTTATTTGACAGAGAGAGATCACAAGTAGGCAGAGAGGCAGGCAGAGAGAGAGGAGGAAGCAGGCTCCCTCCTGAGCAGAGAGCCCGATGTGGGGCTCGATCCCAGGACCCTGAGATCATGACCTGAGCCCAAGGCAGAGGCTTTAACCCACTGAGCCACCCAGGTGCCCCTCCCAGACACTGTCTTAAGTGTTTTGCCTAGATTTACTAATTTAATCCTCGCAGAGTCCCACGAGATGAGTATGGTATCACTATTCTCACTTTACGGAAGAGTTAACTAAGGTAAAGGCGCCATGGCATTTGCCAGCATCCCTGGTAGTAGGGAGCAGAGCCAGGATTTGAATTGCGCCGTCCTTGCTTCCAGCCATCTGCTAGACTGCCTCCGTGTTCCGGCGGAAGCAGTATCACCACACCCTTTCCTCCTGTGCCAAGGGGGAGGCTGGTGGGGAGCCAGAAGGCACTAGGTACAGCCAGGAACGGAGCCTGCACTCCAGAACTGACCTATTGTCCTGCAGACAACACCTCCATCTGGTTAGCCACTCTGCCCGGCGTAGATATTTGGTGTGGGGCGGTGGTGGGAGGTGACGGTGATTTCAAACCGCTCGGCAGCTGCCGTTTACCTGTTAGATCTACCTAGAACCTTTCCAGTGGAAATATTTTATTTTTTTTAAGATTTTACTTATTTCTTTATTTGAGAGTAAATGTGCGTGAGAGAGGGAGGAGGGAGAGAGAAGGAGCGGGGGAAGGAGCAGAAGCAGACTCCTCACTGAGCAGGGAGCCTGCCGTGGGGCTCAATCCCAGCACTCGGGATCGTGACCTGAGCTGAAGGCAGCCACTTAACCAACCGAGCCACTCAGGCACCCTAGATAACTGTTTATAAATGAGTGTATCACTGGGGCTTGTTGAAAGGCGGAGTGAAGGTCGCTGCTGACAGGTTTCACTCCACACTTAGTAATTCTGGAGAGGAAATTCCAGAGCCTCCCTTGTTCCTACCATACCCCCTAACCCCGCCCCAGTCATTGGAGGTCTCTCCTGTTCTGGGCATTTGTTCAGCAGTGCTCTTGAATCCTCCTCCCGAACATTTGATTTGGCTCTATTGGAATGGCTGACTTTGTTTGGAATTCCATGAAGAACCTTCTCAAACCCAGTAGTCAGGAGAGGTGATGGATATAGTGAGTGGCTTTACTTTGCAGACAGAGACAAGCCTAGAATGTCACACATCGCCGGCACTCCTCTTTCCACCACTGGCTAGGCAGGGCCGGTCCTTTTGACAGGCTTCCCTCCACACGGTTGGCCAGCTGGACTAGTTTAAGTCAGCATCACCAGAGGTTGGGTAAATAGGCACCAGATGTCGGGCTGAAGCTTTACCCAACTCTTTCTCAACACTACCTGGTTGATTTCATCTCAATTCACAGTCTGCTCTCTCTCCAACTGATGACCTGATCCCAGAGTCCAAAACCTCAAAATGCAGTCTCAAATAGGAGACTGAAAAGCAAACAATTTCCGAAGAAGTTCCAAATATATTTGTGGGAGTAAGGAGTGGGCAAATACTCTTTTTTTTTTTTTAATCTGGGAGGTGGTCCTTTTAAGACTTCCTAAGATGAGTACTCTTAGCCTTCCAAATTGGAAGTGGCATTTAAATTTGCTCTCCATTTTTCCTAATGTTAGAGAAGCTTTGAAACATTCCTTATTCACTCTCCAGACTTTGTTGGGTTTTCAGCCTATTTCGAAGACAGTGCTGTCAATTCCTACAGCAGTCTTTGCAAAGCAACTCATTTGCCTAAAAGGTCTGGGAAGTCCCGTCCAGACAAAGAAATTACTAAGAGCATTTTCTTCAGGTATAAAAAAGTGCAATTTGTTCACCCAGAACTAGGGTTTCTTTGAGATGTTGAGTGTCCCTTTTAAGACTTAAAAGGCTGCTTTTATCTGGTAAAATCTCATCCCAGCTGGAGTCATGGGACCGGCTGGTCCGGGGTCCTTTCCAGAATTGACAGGCATCCCCACGCAGAACTACGAGGCTTTTGGTCTCCTGCTTTCTGGACAGGGATAACAGGATAACCCACAGTGTTTACCCACAGGGTAAAGCCGAGAAATTTCACCAGAATGTCTTGTGCTAATAGTTTAACGAAATTCTCCCTCCAGCACTTTCTGACAGGGAGTGAGGATTTTCTTGTGTCATCACATTTCAGGAGGGATGTGTCATTCAGGTGCAGGGGTTCCTGGCTGTCCTTTACCTGTTGTCTCCTCACGTCTCATACAGCCAAGAAAGCAGATGACGGGTTCATCTCTATTACACAGGGAATTACCCAGTGGTTGCCTAGCAACTCAGCGCAATCAACACGGTCTCTGTTGTGGAATGTAGGGTGGCTGGCTTTCCAGAATGACTATATTTGCATATTTCTTTGGGGCCTCTAGAAAAATAGGTATGTTTTCCTGGATTTAAAGCTATTAGAATGGCCTTTGGTGTTGCTTTACCCTAGTATTCCTTTTATAGTAGTCCATTACCGTAAAAAAAAAAAAAATGACAATTCTCTGATCAAATCATTAATACAGCAGTTGCTTCAATTAAATTCAATTCGGTAAGCATCTTTTGCATGCTGGATCGTGTACCAGATATGGTAAAGAGTTAGGAGGAAGAACAAGTATGGTCCCTGTCTCAGGGAACTTCTGTGTTTAGTAGATGTGTATAAATCAGTTGTTTACATGTGTGAAACAGATAGCTATGATGTGTAGGGAAAATAAAGGTATTTTTATTTGGAAGAATTCCTTTGTGTTTGATCAAAGGATTTTTCACTTTTATTTAGATTCCTTCCTTTATAGCCTGTAGCCACGATCAGTTCAAAAAGCTGCAATCAGTTCAAAATCACTTCTAAGGCATAGCTCTTATTGGAATCTCAGTAATTAGCAGCTCTTACACAGCTCTTGTTGGAGAGTGACACTGCCAGTGTTGGGGGTGGGGTGATGCCGCCCCACATCTATACCGCACATGCAGGCTTTCTGCATAATTGCTGCCAAGGTGTTCACAGCCTCCCCCACCTCTATTCTGCACCTTCCAGTTGAAAAGAGGCTCCTTGCCTTCCTTTGTCTACTTTTCAGTAATGTCATCTGCCTCCCTCCTTTTAAAAGGAGGGACTTTAGAATGTTCCAGATCTTGTATTAGAAAGTCTTCTGATCCCTTGAGGAGAGTTCTTTCCTACCGGAGAGACAGTTGCTAGACAGAGCCTGGGTTTGACTAGCCCCTCTCCTTGGAGTTGATGTTTTTTGGTGGATTGGTTTCCCACCTCCCTCGGGAAGGTACAAGGCACAGGGCAAAGTAACTGTTCCTGACGCCTTTGGTGCACAATCCTCTGCACACTCATTAGGAACCCCCTTGAGTGGCCTATATCTGGAATCCACAGAGAAAAGAGAAAGCTCTTGAGGACAGCTGTAGTGTGGCACCAGAGTTCTGCCCCCTACGTTCTGTTAACACGCTTGGGTTTCTCTGCTCACCCTCCCCGGATCCCAGGGCAGGACCTGCGTCTTGCTCATTGCCTCCACTGTCTTGTTCCCTCAGATCTTTTGCCAATGATTTCTCGAGAAATCATTCAGACATCTTGTGTTCACACGGAGCGCCTGACCTTTGCTTTCCGACCCAATGTCAGGCAGAAGAAAGGGGACAGAGGGGACAGGAGGATTGGACAAAGCAGATACTGTAGAGATGTTTGCCTTATGCTTCTTTATTCCACGCTCACACCTTCTCCCGTGTTCCTCCTGCCCATTCCACAGATGGATCTCCAGAAGCGTGAATACCTAGCACACTACTGAGTGCTGACATATTCTCATCCCAAGGCAGCTTTTCACTTACAATCAAACCAACCCGCATTGACTATGAGCTATGTGTCTCCTAACGGTCAAGGACACAGTAAAGAATAACACACAGTTTCTACCCCCGAGCAGGTCACAGATCAGTTCTGTTAAGTGCTGTAATGAGAACTGGGAACACAGACAGAAGAGCAGTGAAGTCAGGTGGGGGCGGAGAGTTCAGGAAAAGATGTGCAGAGAGCCATTAAGCCAGACCTGGGCGGGGGCGGGGGGGGGGGGTGGGGGGGGTTGGCAGATAAGGGGGCCTCTCTCTGTTTACCTTTAGAAATGAGCCAAGAGTAGACTGTCGGTTTCCCTTCAGTATTGGGAAATCCTTTATCTCATCTAAATCCTTACCCCTGCAGTTTACCCTGTATTTCCTCTCATTCCCATGTCAGGCGAAATATCAAAAATCTTTGCCTGATAACCTAGTCACTCAGAATCCTCTAGCACATCGTATCTGGCGCTCTACCCTAATATAGGAAAAAAATGATTTCCTCCTACCCCAAAACCCTGAAGCTAGACTTCTCCCGCCACTGCCCAGGAAGAGTTTCTGAGCAGTACCCCCCTATTAGGGCTCTGCCTGGAAAGGTGGGGGGAGATAGGACAATCGGCAACCTGGGGCTCTGCCCCAGATTACAGCCCTTGGAAGAGTCTATACTGTAAGCATGTTTCATGGCATCTTCACTAAAGACAGAATTTTTGAAGTCGAATGACATATAGAAGAATAAAGTCCGGTGTCTCACCACATCCTGGTATCAGACTTCACCAGCCTATCAGTTGTCATATCAACACCCAGACCCAAATTTCATTAGTTCTGAGTCCTCCTGAAGGTCAGTCGAACTTTCTTCTGGTCCCCTCTCCCTGCCAGCTCTTCCTCAGTGATTTGAGCACGCCCCTGAGGGATCTGCAAGCAGATCCATGATGCTCTCCCATGGCAACCTTCCCATTGATGGTCTACCCCTCTTACCCCCTTAAAAAGGGGTACCTCATCAGCATGTGGGGCCTTTGTGAGAACAGTATTCTTATACTGGTGACTCCTGGGGGCGCCTTGATTTCGGCTCAGGTCATGATCTCAGGGTGGTGAGATCAAGCCCCTCATCAGGCTTGACTCTCTGTGGGAGTCAGAGCCTGCTTGAGATTCCCTCCCTCTCCCTCTTCCCCTCCTCCTGCTTGCGTGCTCTCTCAAATAAATAAAGAAATCTTTAAAGAATAATAATGGTTGCTGTGTTCTACTGGGCACAGCACTCTCTCCTGGGGCCACCCTCAGTCACCAACTTGCTGCAAGTAGAGGGCAGGATGGGGCAGTGGGGGACCAATGAACTTCTTGCAGACTGGCTGTACTTTGCTACCTGTGTCCCAGAGCAAAACTGTTTGTATCTTCAGTTGCTCAAAGTCTTACATGATTATTACACTTTCACCCAACCTCATCCCTCACTGGGGCTGGAAATGAGTCTCTCAGGCCAAGATGGGGGCTGACAGTTCATTAGTCCCTTCCTTTCTCCTTCTCTACCGGGAGCTCTTCCCCCAAATAAAGTAACTCCCACAAAACCAAACAAATAAAACTCAAAACCTTTCTACTTCAATAAGTAATAACAAAAGTGAGTCAACTGATGCAAACAGATACTAATACTTGGGGTGGGGGCTGTTGGTGGTGTTCTGGAAACTCCATCTCATTGTTCATGAAACTCAGGAATACTGGTTTCTTGTGTGACTTGAAAATGAGGTCGAGACTACTCACCCCCTCTTAAAGGCACCTCTTCTGTCCATAAGGGGTATAATGCACGAAGAGCTCCCATCTCATGGGCAACCTGTGAGAATGCCATTTTAAGAGAAATTAACAATGGTTGCAGTTCAAAAGTTAACATTGTTTTGTCAGTTGGGGTTCTTGCTCTATAAGAATTTTCTCTGCAGACTCTAAGAAACATCCATACCATCATTCTCCACTTCCATCCCCCCAAAAATGAACACAAAACAAACTATAGACCCTTGAACATCACAGGTTTGGACCGTGTGAGTCCATTTATATATTTATTTTAAGGGGCTTTTTTTTTTTTTTTTGGTTATTGGTTTTTTTAAGATTTTATTTGTTTGTTTGTTTCTTTGTTTATCTATTTATTTTTTGACAGAGAGAGAGAGAGATCACAAGTAGGCTAGGCAAAAAGGCAGGCAGAGAGAGGGGGGAAGCAGGCTCCCTGCCGAGCAGAGAGCCCGATGTGGGGCTTAATCCCAGGATCCTGAGATCATGACCTGAGCTGAAGGCAGAGGCTTTAACTCACTGAACGACCCAGGTGCCCCAAGATTATATTTTTTAAAGTAATCTCTATACCCAACATGGGGCTTGAACTTCAAACCCGGAGATCAAGAGTCCCTTGTTCTAGATTGAGCCAGCCGGGCATCCCTGCAGGAGTCCATTTATACACAGATTTCTTTTGATAAATACAGTATAGTATTGTAAATGTATTTTCCTTTAAGATTTTCTTAATAACATTTTCTTTTCTCTAGCTTACTTTATTGTACGGATATGGTGTATAATATACACAATATATAAAATATGTGTTAATCAACAGCTTATATTATTGGTAAAGCTTCCAGTCAATAATACTGCTATTAGTAGTTAAATTTTGGGGGTGTCAAAGGTTATACTCAGGGATGCCTGGATGACTCAGTTGGTTAAGCGTCTGCCTTCAGCTCAGGTCATGATCCCAGGGTCCTGGGATTTAGTCCTGCAATTGGGTTCCTTGCTCAATGGGGAGCCTGCTGCTCCCCCTGCTTGTGCTCTCTCTCTCTCTAACAAATGAATAAGAATAAAATCTTAAAAAAAAAAAAAAGAGTTATACTCAGATCTTTGTCCAGGAGTCGATGCCCCTAAACCCCTCATTGTTCAAGGGTCAAATGTATTTAGATCCAGATAATGTAAAAAACAAAAATAGAAATGGGATTGCCTTAAAAGTAGACCTTACCACACAGGGGACAGAGCCCAGGGTGTGGCGTTGAAGATCTCATCTGAATCCAGGCCCTGTCTCTTACAAGCCAGAATCCCCTGAGAAAGTCCCTTTACCTCTCTGAGCTGCTATTTCTCATTTATAAAATAGAGTGATGATGATGTCTGCCCTCCTTCCCAGGGTTGTGAGAATGGAAAGGGATAGGAAAAATAGAAATAAAGGAAAGCAGGAAGAAATCACAGCAGCTCAGTCCCATCGGTGTGGCTTTTGTAGGCTGGTGGAGTCTTTCCTGGGAGAGGTTCTGCTCCCGCCATCATGCCACCTGTGTCTCCAGCACAACTATGAGGCCTGGGACTGACAGAACCCATCCTGATGTATGACCTTGTCTTAAGTTACGGTGGAAAACTCAGTCTGATGAGACCAGTCCTAGAACCAGAGAGAATGGGAATGATGGAGGCTAGATGAACGTGCATGGGCTTACTGACATCTAGGATCAGTCAAATCCCCTTTGCCCTTGGAGGTCAGCTCCTCTGAACCACTCAGCATCATTGCTGAGCTTTCCCCGACAATATCGTTCTTCCTACCAAGAGCACTGGTGATGCAGCAGATCTTGAAAGAGCGTTTCACTATTATGCCTGGGATTTTTTCCAAGCCGTGGACACTTTCTTCTAGTTTGATGCTGGCACTTTCTTGATCTTACCAGAAGGATCCTTCATATGCAGGGAGTGACAAACAACAGTACTTCTGAAACCAGGAAAAGCAGAGCTCCTGCCTACAACCCACTCACCATTGGCACAAAAATATATTATGACAACAAAAGGCATGCTGTATTGTGTCATATCCCTGGAAAGTCCAGCGGGTGTCACTAAATGGTCATGACTTTGGCATTAACAATGTTTTGTAGCATGAATGGCCTCTGCCAAAGTCCCAACCCCAGCAGCAAAGACTGCTCTCAGTCTAGGCATCCCTCACCCATCTCCCAAACTTTGGGTTGGAGCCATCTAAGTGGGGGAGCTTTGAAGCTCTGTGTATTGGATGATGATTAGTTACAGTAGCAGATGGATTGGCTTTCTTTCTTTCTTCTTTTTTAAAGATTGGCCTTAAATTGGGGCACTGGGGTGGCTCAGTCGTTTAAGCAGCTGCCTTCAGCTCGGGTCATGATCTCAGGGTTCTGGGATTGAGCCCCACATCAGGCTCCCTGCTCAGTGACGAGTCTGCTTCTCCCTCTCCCTCTGTGATCTCTCTCATTCTCTCTCTCTCAAATAAATAAAAATCTTAAAAAAAAAAAAAAAAGACTGGCCTTAAATTGATTTTGATATACTCTGTGGACTTGCTGCCATTTGCCACTTAGAACCTTGTCCCTTTTCCTGTTTCAGTATAATATTTATCTTGTGGCCCCATCTTGTGGCCTATTGCTCATGCATTCCTGGCTACCTTGCTGTTCCCCTGTCTCCTGGCCTCTCAGCAGCCCCCAAGGTGAAGTTCTTGGCCCCATGGGTGGCAGGAGGCATTACCTCCCATGTTCTGCCAACTAGCCATACCGTAGCTCTCCTCCATCACACTCTTCCCCTCCCAGGCTTTTCTCATCCTCTTCCTCCCTGATGCCCAGGCCATTGGCCCTGCCCCTCTGGATGATATGGACCTAAGGGCCTCCGGCCGGAAATACCCAGGGCACTGGGGGGTGGGGGGTGATGTGAGGGTGCCCCCCTACAATGTGTGTGTGCACGCAGGCGTGGCTAGCACAGTGCTCTCTAGGATTGGGGCGAAGGTTGGTGTCTGTAGGCACTTGACGTGCACACTGTTGCCTTGGAAAATGGGACTTCTCGGCAACGGGTCCTGCCCAAAGTCTGGAAAATAAGTCAAAAACTCACTCTACATCATCTTCAAATGGTGAGAGAAACCGACTATAGACACTGTATGGTCTAAGGATATTTTAAGTTCAAAACCAAATGTTCTGTTTCTACTGTAACTCGTTTAAAATCCCTCTTGCAGCATTAACCTTTGGTCAGTGACGGTGTCTGGGGCTGGAGATCCACAGAATCTCTATGAAATGAGTACAAAACATTGCTTCTACACAATCGCTGATGTCCAGAACAGAGAGGAAGCCTCAATGAGCAGCAAGCAATCAATAGTCTATGACAAAGGCAGGTCAAGGCTGAAGCAGAGCATTGGCAGGAGCGTTCTTAAAAGATACGATTAGGGGCGCCTGGGTGGCTCAGTGGGTTAAAGCCTCTGCCTTTGGCTCAGGTCGTGATCTCGGGGTCCTGGGATTGAGCACCGCATCAGGCTCTCTGCTCAGCAGGGAGCCTGCTTCCCCCTCCCTCTCTCTGCCTGCCTCTCTGCCCACTTGGGATCTTTCTCTCTCCCTCTGTCAAATAAATAAATAAAATCTTTTTAAAAAAAAAAGAAAAGAAAAAGATATGATTAGGTGCTCAGTGTTCAGTCAATGTGATGATATGTCGCTCTTGTTTTCTCATAGTGGCTGAGACAGGATTATGAAGAGAGGTTTCTGGGTCTCAATACGAAGAGACGGTGCCCGGCCACAAGGAACCTTCGTGTGCATCGATTGGTCAATAAACAAACACCTAAGCAGGTCATCTCTACCTACTATTCTGAAACTTCACCGATAAATCACTATACTGCATATGGACTTACCCATTTTGTAATGTGCTGATTCTAAGTTAGTTTGTTATGTAGAATGGAGCCCCATGACCTATTTTCCTGGGGCCTGACTTAAAGTGGTCCCTGATGAGCACTGTGTTATGGCCAACGGCATAGTGAATTTCAGAAATATTAGAATATGAAGAAAACTTGATTGTAAAATAGATGAAATTCAGTAAGTTAGTGGCTTAGAAAAGGCAGAAATGGTTATCTCACTGAAGGGACTCATTCCAGGCTGGAAGGAGGCTCTGCTCCCTGTAGTCATTCAGGGATCCAGCTTCCTCGCACCTTCCACTGTCATCCACTAGGCCGTCCTTCTCACTTCCTGGTCAGAGCCGGATCTCAGGGAAGTTCATGTTCTCTTCAAGGGAAGGGGAAAAGGGGGATGAGGCAGGCCCCCCCATTTTAAGGCATAGGTCTGGTCGTCCCTTCTATTCATATAGTGCAAACTTAGTCATGTAGTCACACCTAGCTGTGAAGGAGTCCTGGAAATGCTGTCCCCAGCTGGCAGCTGGGGCCTGACTACAACCGTTACTCTGGAGGAAGGGGAGGAAGAATCTTGGTGAAACTCTAGTAGTCTCCATTTTGGGAACCCATTTGAATGAGCCGTTGTCAGTTGCCACTTTTCATGTAAAAGACATATAAGAAAGCTTTTGTTTGTCACCTGAAGGTTGATTGCCACAGTCGTGACACAAGCCTTGTACTACAATTCAGCAAAGTCCTCCTTATACAATTCTCACCTTGCTGTATTTCACAACAGTGAGCTTCTTTTCAGTATGAAGACTGGTACCTATCTGTTGCTTTTTGCCATCCAGAATCCTTTCTCCTCTCCTCTGGGAGTTATACCCTGATTCTCCTATTGGGAACCCCCACTTTTCCATCTTTGATGTCCTGTACACAGAGTTGACTCGCCTCCTAGACTGAGAGGCAGGCATGTGACTACAGTCTAGAATGACCATATTCCCCAGTGTATTGCCCATTGATGGAGCCATGACCCAATCAGAGTAATGAAGTGCCATGCAGCTTTTGCTGGGAATGCAGAAAGAAAAGCACTTGGCATTTTTTCCTGCCACAAGTCTCAAACCAGAACATACAGGACTGGGGCGCCAGCAGCCATCTTGCCCTTACTCGAAGAGAATATGAGGAAGATCAAAGTCAAGAGACAAAGAAACAAGTCCTAGTAATATTGTTTGAGTTCTTGGGTCAAACTAGGCCTGATCCAGCACTATGCTTAAGTCCCGGGTCTTCTCAGTTATGAGATGACATCCACCCCCCTTAAAGTCATTCAGAGTTGAATTTTCTGTCACTTAGTACAACCAAGAGAGTGTTGATACAAGGGCCACAAAGACTTGGGGTAGAGTGAGGAAAATTCTCTTGGGATCTGTGTAGCCTAGCTCTGCCCTGGATTTCCATGGCTGTCTAATTGCTGAATGGGCACTGCTTCTAGCCAGTGGTTCTCAACCAGGAAAGGCTTTGTCCCCTAGGAACATTTGGCAATATCTAGAGACAGTTTCGATTGTCATAGTGAGGCGGGAGGGGAGGGAGCAGATGCTCCTGGCATCTTGTGGGTGGAGGCCACATCCTAAACATCCTACAAAGCACAGGGCGGCCCCCACGACAAAGAGTCTTCCAGCCCAAAATGTCGTCAGTGGTGAGGTTGAGAAGCCCCGCCAACCCCATGCGGAGTTTGAACACTCTGGAGTTTCTCCCAGTCCAAACACACTTGGGAAACTGAGTCCCCTGCAAGAGCTGTGTTCTCAGCAGGGAAGGCCTCACCCTGAGACCCTCCAGGGCTCATCAGCTCCAGGCAGAGAGACAGCAACCCAGTCATGATTAAGCTCTTTGGGAAACTGATCCAAGAGGGCAACCATTGCCTGGCGGGGGTTATGAGTGCTTCTTGGCACCCGGGAGAGAGAAATGGGTGGCCTGTGACAAAGACATTTTATTTAAGGCCTAGCATCTTTTATACTGTTGGAGCCCTCTCTCCAACAGACTGAAAAACGAGGCTTGTTTAGGTCTGAAATATCACTGTTATCCTTAGCATGATAAATGCTCTTTACTGAAATCTAGAGAACCGGGGGTCTCTCTGCTCCCTGCATCCTCTGTGCTGGGAGAGGAGGGCTTTTCTAGAAGCTCTGACTGTGGAATGCCTTTGCTTCCCAAGCTCACATCCCCACTTGCATTCCAGCCCACACCTCAGCTCAGCTGGGTCCTTTCTAAGAGCTTCCTGGTGGGTGTCTGATCGGCACACCAATGCTCCGAAGACCCGGGACTCTGCAGAACCCTAGCTCCTGCCTGATCCTGGCGCCTTCCCTCCAAGGCCCGCCCTTCCTTATAAGCCTGCCTCCTAAAATGGGATGGAGCTGCCCAACCTTGCTGCAAGGACAATGAGAGAGGGGGACTCAGAGGCAACTTCATGATTTTTTTCCCAATACTAAAAAGTAAGACCCTTAAAGCACTGATCAGATCACAGCTCCAACAACCCTGGGGAATTTAGTTGTTGTTTGCTTTTTTTTTTTTTTAGCAGAAATGTCCCCCCTGGTGTTCCACGTGGCTTTGCCCAGACCCCTCCCCCACTTAGTTGACTGCACAAAGCTTTCGAAAAACAGCTTTTGTTTCCAGGCGGAGCTGTGTCCTCCCAGGAACCTCTCCTCCAGCCCTTGCAGCCTGCAGACCTTGGGCCTTGCCTCCCCCTCCGGGGGTGAAGTCAGGCCAAGACAGGGTGAAGAATTCAGAGGGTATGGGTGTTTTGCTGGGGACAAGGAGTCCCTTTTGTTGTTGTTGTTCTTGATGTCACTTCCAGACAGATAGGAAGGAAAAAAGTAGTAAACATTCTTCGATTCTGGACAAAAGCTGAGATGAAATTTTCTTCAGGAAACTCCCTGTGGGTCTAGGCTCTGTCCTCAGAGGTGGAAGGTGGGGAATGGAAGACCTAACTTCCCTTGAGAAAGTTCCAGTTCAGAGAAGCTAACTCCTTGAATGTGGGGTATAATCAAAATGCCACTCAATTTTTGCCTTTTACTGTCCACGTGAGCTGTGTGGCGAGGGGGAGACGCCCCTTCTGTCCAGGCTCAGGTAAGGTCACATTATGTCACAAAACTCCAAGACCTATTTAGAGATGAAAAGCATCCAGTCACAGGAGCGCTGCCTCGCTCAGTGGGGGGGAAGCCTGCGACTCCATCTCCCGGTAGTGAGGTCGAGCCCCACGTTGGGTGTAGAGATTACTGAAGAATAAAATCTTGAAGGAAAAAAAAAAGCATCCAGTCATAGGAATGACACTGGTCTTGCTTCAAGAAAAGAAATCTTCCTCTTCCTGCTTTCAGGTTTGTAGTTGGGGCTGCTGGCCTGTAGAGAGGGGCCTGTGGCCGGCTTTCATCTTTTTCTCACCCTACGGCTTCCCCTTCCTTGCTGGTGGCTTCCAAGGTCTGAGTGGGAGGGACTGGCAGGGGCGGGGTGGGGGCGGGTAGGTGAGAACTGGGGAAAAGGGCAATTCTTTTTTTTTTTTTTAAGATTTTATTTATTGACTTGACAGAGAGAGAGAGCACCAGCAGGGGGAGAGCTGCAGGCAAAGGGAGAAGCAGGCTCCCTGCAGAGCAGGGATCCCAACACAGGCCTCGATCCCAGGACCCATGAACATGACCTGAGCTGAAGGCTGACGTTCAACCGACTGAGCCACCCAGGTGTCCTGAAAAGGGCAATTCTTAAGTCACTGCAGAGTTGCCAGCTCTCCGGGCCTCGCAGATGATGAAAGCTGTTTCTTGGGCTGTCTCCTGATCTCCCAGGTTCTTTGGGTTCCCACATCTGAGGCTCTGCCGGAGGGTCCCGTCCTCGTTTCCTTTCCACGTAAACCACTCATGACTCCCTAGGCAATTGGCATCCCCTTCCGGCTTCTTCCTGCTACAGTCCCTTTACCGCTTTCTGGGGGCTTAAAATGACACCATGCTGGGCCTCTCTCTCCCACAGCCTGCGTCTCCTCCCTGGGAAGCGCTCACAGGCCCCTGCCCCAACCCAACACAACACAACCCCTTGGCACAGGCCTGTGGGGGCCCAGGGCTCCGGATGGTTTCATGGAAGCCCCCCTCCCCACTTCAGGCTGGTGATGAAGGTGGTAGGGCACCCCCTGTTGAGGGCGGAAGTCACAGGACACTTGACTCTTAATAGAAGATTTCCATTTCTGAACCTGCTGTTCTCTACACTCTGACCCTTTTCAGATCCTTGATAGGCCCTGATAGGGGCCCAAGTGCTGTGAGCTGGTTCTCCATTGTTTCTTTTGGGGTGCTTCTCACGCTGATCTGCTCTCTGATACGGTAATAGCCAGCCTCCACGACGGCCCCCGGCTGTCCTCACCTCCTGACTTTCTCACCGTTGTGTGGGTTCCTCCCGCCCTGAAGAGGGCTGACCCTTGTAACCAACCACTTGCTATCACAGACATGATGGTAGCTGACTTCTGAGCTAGGTCATTGTGTGGATTTAATTATGTCCCCTAAAAACATGTTGGAGCGTTAACTCCCAGTACCTGTGAATGTGACCTTAGTTGGGACGAGTCTTTGCAGGTATAATCGAGGGCACAATGGATTAGGACAGGCCCTAAATCCAATGACGAGTGTCCTTTTAGGAAGAGAGACAGAGAGCAGACAGACACAGGGAGGAGGCCATGTGAAGACAAGACCAGAGTCTGGAGTCATGCGACCATAAGCCAAGGAACATCTGGGAAAGCTGGAAGAGACCAGAAAGGGTTCTCCCCCAGGTCATTTGGTGGGAGAGCTGGAATGAGGATCCAGACTCCCCACTTCTGGTCTAGGATCGTGCTTCCTGCTGGCACCCTGATCTCACACTTCCAGCCTCCAGAATCATGAGAGAGTAGATATCTGTTGTGTTAAGCCACCTTTGTCACAGCAACCCTAAGGGACTAATACCGTCATAAGAGACACTGTGCTCTCTTCCTTGCTCTCTCTCACATCCCTTGTCCTAAGGGAAGCAGGCTGCCACGCCATGAGGATCCTCAGGCAGACCTACAGAGAGGTCATGTGGCAAGGAACCAAGGCCGTCAACAGCTGGCGCCATCTTGCCACCCTATGAGTGAGTCACCTCAGAAGCAGATCCCACAGGCTCGGGTGGGCCTTCAGATGGCTGCAACTCTAGATGATATTCGGCTGTTGCCTCTGAGAAGGCATGGAGCCAGAACCCCCAGTGAAGCCATTCCCCCGTTCCTGACTCCCAGAAACTCTGAGAGCACCAGTGCTTATTATTATTTATTATTATTTTAAGCTACCAACTACTGAAGTAATCTGTTGGGCAGCGATAGATAACGAAGACTGATGTCTATTATACTGGGGCCTGGGGACCACCAGAAGCAGGAACGTGGCACTGTGGGAACCTCACATATCACTTGGAACGGTCAGGGGCCGCAGTACCATTCTCCTCGGGGACGTTTCCTGCCAGGGGCTCCTCCACCATTTGTGGGTACATGTCCCAGTCATTCCTTTACCGATGAGCGCCTTCCGCGTGCTAGACACCGTGTTAGGGGCTGGGGCTGCAGATGTGAACAGCCCTGTTCACGGCCAGCCGCCATGATGGCTATCCTGCCACTGAGTAGGCAAGTACGGGCAAGAAAGACGGCCCTCCCGTGCAGAGGCCCGAGGAGGAGGGGGCATGGGACACTGGGGAGAGGAGTCTTCAGCACTGAGCTCCTGCAAAGGCAGGAATAGTGCAAAGTCCCAGGGTCCACAGAACAGTGGGAGGTGGAGCCAGAGTTAGCATCCTGACCCCCCCCCTCCACTCTCAGTCGTGATTCTGGAACTGCCCAGACACTGGTTCACCGTACCAGGCTCTCTGCAGGTACTTGGAGGCAGGGACTCGAATCCTGCTGGGACCCTGCTCTTTGGATAATGGCATCTCTGTGGAAAGATGGGAGGCCAAAGTCCCCGGATCTTGTGTCTGCTGTGACAGCTGGGCTCAGTCCCTCTCTTTGGAGATGGTTTGAACTGAGACGCATCAACTCTGAAAAGCCTAAGTATGAGAAGGCTGGCCCTCCCCAGTCCTAGACCCCCTTATGGTATTTGCCAGAATGGTTAGAGCAGATTTCGCCACCTACAGGAGTTGTCCAGGCTGGCCCCTCCCCAGGTCCACCTGCACACCTTGCAGGTGAGAGTAGCCATCATTTCTGCAGGATCTACCCAGCTGCGAGTGATTTCTGTCATCTTCACAGCACCCGCCAAGGCAAGGGATTACGGCCCGCATCTGGCAGCTGGGGAGAGTGAAATTCAGGCCGTGCCCGAGGTCGCACAGCTGATGAGGGGCACAGCTGGGATTCCAACCCAGGCCTGTCAACCCTAACACGCCTGGTGTCCACTTGCCTCTCCCTGCCCCGGAGGGTGACTCAGGGGCCTTCAGTCTGGGGATTAAAGCCAGATTAAAGTCTGGGATTTTCTCCAGCCTCAGGGGATTGCCATGGTGGGTAGACATAGGGCAGTGGGGCTCCAAAGAGTGGTAGCTAAAGAGAAGGGCGTCCGAGGCCATTATTGCCCAGGTTTGCCCCCTAGCTTCCCCTTAGGCTCCTAGCTGCTGATTCTTCATCCGAAAGATGGGGATAAGGGCTCATACCCCCTCAGGTTGTTGGGAAGATTAGATGAGATAATGCATGGAACTCATTAAAAGAGGAAACAGCCCATGACGCTTTTCTTCTCTGAATATTACTATTGACATCACTGTCCCTCCATGGCCACCAGACTCTTCTATCAGGTCAATATTTGAAAAGGGACACATTTAAATGAAACAAATATAAAGCTGGAGCTGATGGAATTTTGTGGCTGGAAGGCTGTTTTCTGCTTTGGGGAGGGATTCTGTTCCAGCTCTAAGACAGCTCCCTGTGTAAGGTGATGAGTGTGATTAATTGCAATCAGCTCCTCTCCACATAATGAGGAAAGCTGGATATCACCCCATGGCTCCCGTCCAGGTGAGTGCAGTTACCTAGTGTGTCCGCAGGATGTCGCTAACAATCACGCTTTGACTACCTGCAGCCCAACCAGACGGTTCAGGGCCTGGAACTTAATAGCAGATCCTCCTCCCCCATTCAGGGGCTGAGCCATCTTCAGCAACACCCTTTGAAACAGTTCTTGAAACCCCAACACAGTGTGAGTAGAAGGGGGCTGCGGTGGCCAGGAATGACTCGGGCTGGGGAACCCAGGTGGTGAGATGGGGAGCTGGAGGAGGACCAGGGTCTCCTGCGTCCCAATTAGGTGTGCCAACCCACAGTCTGTCCAGCGTGTGTAAGAGGCTTGGTGGGGACAGGAACCTGGTTTCTGGGTCTCCAGAACGGCCACCTCCAGGAATGAGATTTGAGGATGGGGGTTCAGGGGACCCCCTGGAGGGCCTCTGCTCCTTTCCCTGGAGCCGTAGGCCAGCTCTCCAGGCCCCCTAGGCTGTCTTCTGATTTCTGCTAGTTGAATGGCAGGAACAATGGAATTAGCGATTCATCCTTAGACTAGGAGGTGCTCACAAAGCCAGCCCCTCAGAAAAATGCTCCCAGCCCCTGCTCCTGAGCAGAGGGGTCTTTCTAGTTCTTGGGGAGCCCGGGCAGTGGCTAACACTGGCACGGAGAGGCTGCCCCCCAACACGAATTTCTCCATCCAGAGTCATTTTTAGGAACCTGCTCTGATTGGAAGTGAAGCACCGGAGAGACAAGAATTGTGGCCCAGGTGCTTAACTTGCACAAAAGGAAGGTTCTTCTGAGGGGCCGGAGCCTGTCTGGGGGGGGCACTGCGTATAGACAGTAGGTGTTCAGGGAGCTCCATTCTCATCTCCTTCCTCGCTTCCTCAGAGCCTTCTAGAAGGGGCCAGACTAGCCCCATCCCAAGGCACTGCTCTTTTCTGATGATCAGGATTTCTTTCCCCTCCTTCTTCATTCCGGCAGAATCACCGCTCAGCAGAGAAGCCGTTTACCCTGGGGCTCCAATCCATGGGGCCTGGAGGGCCTGGCCTCCCAGCTCCTGGGAAGCAAACAATGCAGTAGAAAGCAGAGCATTTCCTCCTCCAGGAAAGGGCAGCAGGAGAGAGGGAAGCAGGCCTCCGGCCACCGTGCATTTGGGTGGAGGCCGCTGAGTCTAGGGAGGGCTGCAGCCTTCACCCCTCCCCTCCGCCCTGGTTGACCTGGGGCAGGTAGGACCACCCCACCCCTACTCAGATGGGAGGAAAGGGAATGCCCAGGACTAGGAAATGTGAGGGGCTTTTTTTTTGTTTTTGTTTTTTTTGAGAGCTGTTGGAGGTAGGGACAGGGAGCGGGAGAGGTACAATCAGCCCGGGACTGATTTATTTTTATTGGTTTTTAAAATCATGTGAATACTCTATGTTCATTGAAAAAAATTAGAAAGCACAGATAAGCCAAGAGAAGACAACAAAAGTCATCTGTTAACATCTTGGCAAATATCCCTTTTCTATGTTTAGATATATAGAGAATACTTGTTTCATCAATAAAATGTTTTCTTACTGTGCTTTGCTTTAAAGCCTGCTTTCATGGGGCGCCTAGCTGGCTCAACTGGTGGAATCTTGACCTTGAGGAGTGCGAGCTCCGTGTTGGGAACAGAGATTACTGAAAAAAAAGAAAAAAGAAAAAGAAATAAAAAACCGTGTTTTGTTGTCTTTTTCAATAGAACAATATACTAGGACATCTTTTCGGGCCAGCAGATAAGTATACTTCACCTCCATGGACGTTACTGGCTCTGGGGTGTTAAATGGTGATTAGAACTCGTCCTCATCGCTCTGTCTTTCCTCAGCAGCAAAAATGACCCAGGCGCCTGCTTGCAGCTTGGGACTGGACGTCGGTCCTTGGGCAGCTAGAGGAGGTTGGACACGGGCAGAATAAGGACCTGCTTCCCAACAGAACCCTGGTGATCTTGACCATTTGAACCCCTGGCAGAGTAGATCAGCAGGGGGAGGGGGATGAGCAGAAGACAGAGCTGCATGGAAGGGGTGGGGGGTGCAGGTGAAGTAAGTGGGAGCCAAAGTTGCCCAGCACTTAAGCCCACAGGTTCTGGAGTCTCATAAGGACCAGGCTTCCAAACCTGGCACTGGCGCTCACCAGCTGTGTTACCTGGATCAAGTTACTTAACCTCTCTGAGCCTCCGTTTCCCCACCTGTAAATCATAGTGGTCCCCACCTTATCAAGTTTGTGAGAATGGAGTCAGGTAATATATGTAGAGTACTTGGCTCCCTGCACCGCCAGTAGCCCGTCGATGGTGGCCAGAGGTATTTCTGTCATTACCGGGTAAGCGGGTCTGGAGAGCTGGGGGACAGCTGTGCAGAGATGAGTGGGTGTTTCCCTAAGTTCATGGCTATGGCTGAGTTTTCTGTGTAGGGCCAGGTGTGCGTGGGGGTAGCTGGGATCTAGAGAGGAAGTAATGGGGAAGGGGGTTAGAGGGTGAGTGCTTATCGACACATCTCCTTTGAAATCAGGTAAAGGCTCTGGTCACCCTCCCAGTTAAGGAACATGTTGGACCAGCCTATACCACACCTGTCTCTCTGGTACTTGCTGTGCTGGAAGAGGCCTCCGTCCTCCTGGGGGTGCAGGGCCAAGGCCTCCAGCTGGATCACAAGAACGAGGTAAGTAGTGCCTGCACCTGTGTTTGTGCAGGTGGGGGAGAGGGGGCTGTATTCAGCCGGAGGACCCCAGCCCCAGGTGGGCATAGGTGGAAAGGGGGTGGTCACCAGAGGATCGCTGCCTGGTGGCCAGACCACCTCTCCAGCGAGCAGAACGGGGTGGGTACTGTGACCTTGAGCAGCTGGGGACCCGATGGTCACCTGGGCCCACCCTCCAGGGCAGCAGGTGCCCCTGCGGGCCTCCTTGTCTGCACACGGGCAGCCTGGGCCCGGGACCAGGCCTCCCCCTTCCCGTATGGCTGCTAAGGAGGAGCAGCTTCTCCAAGGGCAGTGGGCTGTGCTCCCAGCAGTTGGACTGGAGGTAGATGATCAAGAATGGGAGTGTGTCTGCCTGTGTTCTTTTAACTTCTCCGGAGAGGTCACCAAGGGGTCTCCATTACAAGCGATCTTGAGCCCACTGTGATTTTCTCCTACAATTGAATCTGCTCCCTGGCTGGCTTCCAGCGTCGGGGCTGATGACAGTCGTCTGTCTCTGCAATTGATTTCCTGGAAGCTGCTGGCCGGCCGGCAGCCACATGATGGATACGTGCTAGGGGGACCGGTGTGGCCGAGCAGGGCGCAGGAGGCCGTAAGCCGCCCCCCATCCACACGCACTCACCGTGTGGCAGGGTCTGTCCAACACAGGCCGCGTGCGCTCTGCCCGCCCGCTCCACCTTGAGCGAGAGCCAGCAGCGGCTAGAGAACTATCCACACGCGTGCACCAAGAGGCACGGGCGGGGATGCTGGCTGCGGAATCGCGTGCATGGAAAAAAACCAGAGACACCTTCTCTGCTCACGGGGGATGGGAGGGACCGCCGCATTCTGAATGTGAAGGGCGTCCCCTGGCATCGTGTGGAGCCACCATGTACCATAAAAGCCTTTTGATTCATGCTCCCCAGAGTTGGGTGAGCAGCGGGGACCCCGAGTGAGGGTGTGAGAGGAAAGGGTGTGATTGACTCCCCGCATTGCCTCCATGTGCAGTATTATGCAGAAATTAAGAAAAAAACCCAAAACAGGGCGCCTGGGTGGCTCAGTTGGTTAAACAACTGCCTTTGGCTCAGGTCATGATCCTGGAGTCCTGGGATCGAGTCCCATATCTCCCCCTGCTGAGCGGGGAGCCCGCTTCTCCCTCTGACCTCTCCCATCTCATGTTCTCTCTCCCTCTCTCTCTCAAATAAAAAAATAAAATATTTAAAAAAAAAAACAAAAAACCCAAAACAACCAACAAGGGTGCTCCGTGTATGTGGAAAGGAGAAAATGCCCAGCACATACTGTGGTGGGGAGACAACTGCGGAGGGATGTGGCCAGCGGGATAGCGTTTGCGTAGAAGCAAAGAAAAACACAGACCCTGGCACCATAGCTGCATACACATGGGTGTACACGTGTGTGCGCGTGTGTGTGCGTATGCGTGTGTGTGTGTGTGTGTAAATGCTAGGCAAAGCCTGTGATAGCACACTGCGCACTGTTAGTGCAGGTTACTGCTGGGGATAGCGGTGATAATTGATGAGAGATGGGAATCAAAGGAACTTCTCACTTTTTTCTCTCTTTACCTCTGCGTTCACATTTTTTTTTAATGGAGAGAAAAAAATTAGCGTGAAGGAAAGCGCCCTCCCCTTCTGTGTGCTGCTTGCCTGACTCACTCATATACCACAGCCTCACCAAATTCCCATTCCTTGCCATACTTCTTGGGACAGTGAGTCCCTCCAAGGTCCTTAGCATGTCCTCTCGAGGGGGACGTCCCGGGGAGGGGGGCTGGGTATCGCCTGAGGGCCTCCCATCCAAAGGCCCCCTGGGACACTGGAGAGGCCCAATGAGAGCCCGACATCCGTCCTAGACTTCGGAGCTGGGTCTCGCACTGTGGGCTCGCGTTTTCCAATAGACCCCGTGGAGACAGCCCAAGGGGCCTGAAGACCCTCCTCTGCGGGCGTGCAGCAGGGGAGACGTGTGGGAAGGAGCCCACCAAGGCTCAGGGGTTACGGAGGGTGGAGGCACGTCTACTAAGGCTCCTTTTTCTAGGGGGGAGGTGCCAGGCCAGGCCCCGTGTGGCTGTCAGGCCTACCGTGGGCCCAGCCCCAGGCCCCCAAGGGCCTCTGCTTCCTCCTTCCTGTTCCCGAAGGAAGAACAGGGAATGAGGGCGGGACACACGGATCACACACCTCTGCTATGCCGGGAGCCTACCCAGGTTCTTGACGCTGAGCTCATTCACCCCTCTTCCCCATGCCACCCTGAGGGGGAGCTCACGGGCATAGGGGTGGGCGCTGCTTGGCCACACGGTCACGGACCAAGCTTGGAGCAGAGATCCGTGCCCGGGTCCCTCTGGCGCGCCACTCCCAATGCAGACTCGCAGCTCGGCCGGCTTCAGGGATGGTGTGCTCGTCGCTGACTCCTGGGGAGAAAGCAGTGATGGAGGGAGCCAGTGGGAAGGACCCAGGCAAGGAGCCCAAGGGGGAAACCAACACCCAGGGGCTCCTGAGGGCTCCCTGCAGCTCCCTAGCCAGCTCTGCAAGGGGACTGCTTCCCAGATCCTCCTGGCTTTCTCCTGGCTTGTGCTGGCTTCACTTACTGAGCTCAGACCCTGCTCTCCTGGAGGGGGGGTGGGCCAGGCTTTGCCCCGCCTCGTAGATTTATCTGTCTTTCCTCTGGCATCCCCTCCTGGCCGCATGGGCAGGACCCCTTCTTCTAAACTCTCATCCCTTCCTGCCAACACCCTTTAGCCAAGATTGGGTTTTCCTGATAGCAAATCAGCAAAATCTGATGGTTAGTACGGCTCAGATCCCAGCTCTGCCAACGCCAGCCATGTGACCTAGAGGATGTCTCCGAACACCTCCCCGTGTCAGCGTCTTCATCTGTGAAACAGGGACGACGATAGCATTGCCTCACGCAGGTCCCCAGAACGGCTCCTGGCCGGTGGTTCGAGCTCTGTATGTCTTCGCTGTCGCCGTCTCTCTTCCTCCACCCTCAGGAAGGGCAGGTCATTCTGCAGACCCAAGGCTGGGAGGAAATCAGAGTGGGCTGGATGGAAACCAGCCCGTGGGCCTGATGAACGGCCATATGGTGCTTTTCTCAGAGCCGTATAAGGGAAGAACAAGTTCATATGCCAGGTGGGGAGCTGATGGAGGCCAAGAAGGGAAATAACAGAGACGTGTTTTAAAATGCTCTTTTTGCTCCCTCTCTTCTTCCAAAGCCCGTGGCCTCCCATGTCTGGTGTGCAGGATGCCACACAGGGAGGGAAGGCAGGGAGGGGGGTCCTTCCTATAGGCAGATGTGGGAATTCCCAGGCATCTCGTGGAAAAGCCCCACAGAGAGGCGAGGGGAGGACGGAGGGGGAGACAGCGGAGAGACGAAACCTCAGAGAGACGAAAAGGGCCTGGTGCACGGCCGAGCTCAACCACCACTAGGGCCTGCAAGCACGCTCGGGAGCAGCTGTGGGCAAAGCCAAGGTGAACGTCTCTAGCAGACTGCATTTTCTCTCGCTTGCCTTCTCCCTGCAAGAGGCCCTTAAAGAAATGAAGGGTTTCTTAATTTAAAATAATAATAATAATAACAACAACACTCAGAACCCTCACCGTTAACTCTAATTCCTTTTCTGGAACATTTGTATTTCTCTGCTTTCCCCACCAGGCTGCCCCTGAGGATGAGACTCTGTGCCACCCACCACTGTGTCCTGGTGCACTGCGCCCGAATGAACGACCGTCAGGTGCTTATGGACCGAATGATGGAAGGAGGGGTCTGAAAATCCACGAGACCTGATGAGGGCTCTCACGTGTGAATGGGCATGGAACCCGCTGCTTCTCATGACTCTTAACCACATTTTGCAATCAACTTTCAGTGGCGATATTATATTGATGCCAGTCTCCCTCCAACGGCCATGCCTGTTTTGTGTCTCCTTGGCTCTCTTGTGCCGGGTACCGCGCCTCGTACATGGCAGGTGCTCTGCAAACAGTCCCTGTATGAGTGAATGAATGAAAACGTGCAAAATGCACCGAGGGGCTCTCCACGGTTACTGGGGGACTCTGAGCTCCAGCAGAGCAACGAGAGGCGCTGGAGGGGAGTGCTTTGTGGCATGGCTGCCGGGGTTCAAACCCGGTCAGTTGTTACTAGCTGTGTGGCCTTAGACTGGTTACTTAACCTCTCTGTGTGTCGCCTTGCTCATCCGCACAGTGGGAATAGTCATTAAGGATTAAATGCGTCATATACGGAGAGTGCTCACCTGTGCATCTGCCACATGTGCGGCTCTATCAGAAGCTATGTCCTATTGTTACCAAAGTGCCTAGCAGTGAAATCCCTCTTGCTTTAAGCCTGGACTCTATTCAGGGATCAGCTCTGGAGAATTCTCTCTAGTAGACTTGGGTGAGAACTAGACTCAAGGAGGTAGCCCAGGGTTTACGTTTGGATTGACTCCCTCACGATTTGCCATCCCCACCTGCCCGGGGCTCGATGATGGTTGCAGGCAGTGCGTTTGGGGGTGGGGCCTGGCTCCCCCCCTCTCCCTACCGCAGGGAGCTGGCATTTCTGGCCTTCCCCCACCACCCGCCTGGCCTGGAGCTGACTCACCGCCAGGAGGGGTGGTGATTAGCATGCAGGGCAGGTACTGGGAGGAAAGCTGTCTCCATGCAACAGCTCTTGATGTGTTTCTCTGATTAATGTGGCAGAGAGAACATTGCAGCTTTTTCCTGAATGGTCGCCACGTGGAGCCGGAGTCATTAGCATCACGTCTCCCGCTTGCCATGACCTGCTGACCACCCTAAGTAGATAAAAATGAAAATGGCCAAGACAGCTGCAAGGCTCAGAAACAAACTGCCTGGTGGCTCTGCAGAGTCTTTTATGTGGAAGGTTCCGGAACGGCCCCGCCTTCTCCATCCCCTCAAACCCCCGTAAAGCCTTCCTTAGAGTTTCTGCTTCTCTAACTGCTGGTCCCCGGGGAGGGCAGAACCCCTTTCTCGGGAACGGAGCCCAAGTGCGAGCAGTATCATGGACTCCGGCGGGGGTGTGCCCCAGATGAAGGAAGATGGAGGGAAGGAAAGGGGATCCAGGGAGAGGGGTCAGATGGGACAAAGGACAGGACGAGCGTGTGAAGGCAGTTTGCAAGCTGAGGGGTCCGCACTGGGGCAAAGGGGGCGGCTGGAGTGAAGAGCGGGGACCGGGACTTTATCCTGAGGGCACGGCGGAGTTACCTGGGGTGGAGGGACGGTATCATGCGGCGCGTGCATGATGGATGTTGGGGGCCCATCGTGGAAGAGGGAGGACAGTTAGGAGGCCATTGCCATAATCCAGGCAGGTAACGATGTCGCCTTGAATTAACACCGCACACTCCTCAGGGCCCTTCCTCCAAACTGGAAGTTGGAGCATCTATTTGCAAGTTCTCTAGGACAAAAACTGAGACAACCGACGGGCACCTTAAAGCCTCCCGATGGTGGTGGTGGTGGGGGTGATGACAGGAGATATGTCTTTGATTTTGCCTTGGCTCTGCGAGGTTGGAATCAGGTTGCCATAGCATTCTGACTTATTAGTTTGGGATTTTTTTTTTTAAGGTTTTATATATTTATGGGGGGAGGGGCCGATAGAAGGAGAAAGAATCATAAGCAGACTGCACGCTGAGCGCGGAGCCCGACATGGGGCTCGATCTCACGACCCTGAGATCATGATCTGAGCAGAAATCAAGAGTTGGATGCTCAACCGACTGAGCCACCCCGGTGCCCCGGGGTTTTTGTTTCCTAAGTTGCCCCTCTCCTTCTGCAAGTATCAGTTCCCGCCCCCCCACCCCAGGCCGCGGGGGTGGGGGCACGGAGGGAGAGACCGGCTCCCAGGCTCCCCGGGAAGAACAATGATGGGACAGGCACAGCAGCTCTCGGTGAGCGAGAGCCCATGCCAGCTCCACGCCCCCACCACTGCGCCTCTGCCACCGCCCCCTCCACCATCAGCCAGCCCCGCGGCAGCCGCTTGCCAGAAAGCAGGCCCATGAACTCAGCCCAGGCTGGAAGGGAATGAGCAATGGCGCTAATTGCGGAGCCGCCCGGAGAGGCTGGGAGGAGGCAGAGGAGAGAGAGAAATCATCTCGGGATGCGCCAATTACTGATCAGCTGGGACATAATTGCGGGGCTGCCATCCCGGCTGCTAGAGGTACCAGGCCTCCCTCTCGTTAATCAACGATAATCCAGAATTACGACCCTTAATGACTTGCAAAGACACTTCTGCACATACACACACATGCTCTCACACGGACACAAGTAATTGATAATCAACCATGTAATTTGAGGCAATAATTCTGTCCGGGCCAGATGACAGGCCCTACCCGGCCAGCAGAATAGAACCCAAATCACTGCCGACGGCCGCGTGGGGTGGGGGGGGGCGGCCTCTCCAGAGGAGGTGGGCTCCTCCCTGTCTCCAGAGTGGGTGCCGAGGGGCCTCCCGTTGTCTCCAGGAAGTAGGAGTGTGGAGAGTTATTTCCTACTTCTGCTTGTCTGGAGTTTCTAACTTTTTGCACGTTGGTATTTGTAGCATTTGCAAACCTCTTTGCCGCCTTATTCACGGCCCTAAACTGAGGGTCTCAAACCTCAGTGTGCATTCGCATCGCCTAGAGAGATGGTTAAAAATGCGGATTTCTGGGCCCCACCCCCAGGAGATTGAGAGTCCAGAACTTGGAGCAGGAGGCAGGAGTTGCGTATTTAGTAAGTGCCCCCAAGTGATTTGGGTGCAGATGGTCCACATACCACACTTAGAGAATGAACACTCTAAGTATCAGCCCCATATTGGGCACAGCTAATACTAACCAGTGGCTCTTGACCTTGGAAGAACACTGAAATCACCCGGGGAGCTTTCAGAAAATTCTGATGTCTGGGCTCAACCCCAGGGGGTTCAAATGACATCTGTCCTCCCAACTTGTCCTGCTCTCTCTACCTTGGGAACCGCCACCTGAGTCCTCTCCAACCTTAATAGACACAGGAATCACTTGGACACCTGGTAAAATGCAAGTTCTGGTGGGGGTGGGGGCGGGGGTGGGGGGGATGTTCTGCTTCCGAAACACATTCATTCCCAGGGGATGAAGACGGGGCTGGTCCCTGAAGTAAGACACTCTCTTCCTTTGTTCCAGGCTCAAGCACGTGAACTCAGGGGCCAGAAAGTCCCCG
Organism: Nasua narica; assembly: GCA_028533885.1. Classification (NCBI taxonomy): domain Eukaryota; kingdom Metazoa; phylum Chordata; class Mammalia; order Carnivora; family Procyonidae; genus Nasua; species Nasua narica. Next base: position 103,966,377 of record CM052797.1, on the reverse strand, counting down.
TTAATGAAGTTCTTCTTCTGGGAAAGGCCCTGGCAAAGGTGACCCAGGCCCTGGGTCTGCAAAGGTGAATCTGATCCAGTTTTGTTCAGGTTCTGCAAGTGCGAGGTTCTTGTAGGTTCCTGAGAACAAGACAAGCTTAGGCTGGTCCGTGGAGCGTGCAGCTCTTGATCTTAGGGTCATGAGCTCGAGCCCCATGTTGGGCGTAGAGCTTACTGAAAAAAAAATGGGGCGACTGGGTGGCACAGTCACTTGAATATCCCACTTTTGGTTTTGGCTCAGGTTGTGATCTCAGGGTCCTGAGATCGAGACTCATCATGGAGTCTGCTTGGGACTCTCTCTCTCCCACTACCCCTCCCCTCCTAACATAAATAAATAAATAAGTCTTTAAAAAAGAGAAAAAAAAAGACAAGTTTAGGCTAACTCAGGGACTGGGGCCCTAGGAAGTAGGAAAAATTGGTGCCTGCCCTCAAGGAAACAAGATACAGTAAATTCTTGTGAATCCAGGCCCAGAACATGGTCATGGGCCTTGTGCCAGGGGTCTACCAGGCTTCATGGAGTCTCCCCAAATAAGAGTGCCTTGGGTCAGACCCAGGGCCTGGGAGAAAGGCAGTGAGGAGGCTGGGGATGGTAGTCAGTCTCCCATGATGGCCACAAATGTCTCCCACTCCCGTATGTGCGTGTTGCCCTTCAAGAGGAGAAATCGGTTTCCCCTCCTCCTGAATCTGGGCTGACCCCGTGACTTGCTCTGACCAGCCGATGTCTAGCCCCTCAGGAGTCTGACAGCTTCTGCCTTCACGCCCTTGGAAGCCAGCTGCCACGTAAGAGATCCGACTACCCTCAAGCCACTGTGTTGGCCACCTAGCGAGGCCACGTGGAGGAGAGCTGAGGTACCAGGCATGGGAACGAAGGCTTTGTGGCCTGTCCCCTCCCCCTCTCGCAGCTCCAGGGAACTCAGCCGCCGAGAACCACCCAGCCGAGCTCTGCCCAAATTCCTGACTCACAGAATCACGGGAAGGAATAAATTGTCTTAAGCCACTAACTCTTCTAGTGGATGGTGTCACAGCAATAGGTTCCTGAAACACTTGGGTTCTTGTCTCATTGCAGACGCTCACAGGCGAGCTCCAGAAGCTTGCCGGGCCTGTTTTCTCATCTGCGAGATGACAGTCAAGCGAGGTCATGGGGTCAAACCCCCGTGCGCGGGGCCGGCCAGCCGCTCATGCTCACCCCGAGAACGTAGGCTGGTTAGCAAGGTAGCCTCGACGTTCCCGTACCCGGCTGCACCCTGACCTAGTGACAGCCACGCAGATGGCTTCGTCCCAGGTCCTCGTGTGAATGGCCACCATTCTCCTCTAATGCGAATGGCTTGTCACCGGGTGGGGCTTCTGAGCCAGACAGGCAGGGACACAAGCCCTTGTCTGCCAGTGTCTAGCTCGGTGACCTCACATGAGTTATTTAAATTCATTGAATCTTGGTTTCTTCACCTGAGAAGAGAGGCAGTGAGGCCAGCACCTCCTCCGGGAAGCCTACCCTGATTAACCTCTCCCCACTCCATTTCTCGAAGTAGAGATTTGTCACGCCCTGCCAATAAGCCAGGGGCTCATCTCTGAACTTTCAGAAGGAATTCGCCACATCGGTTGGACAGAGGTGTGGGGGCCTTTGATGCTACTGTATTAATGAGGACAGCTCCTCTTTATCGAGAGCAAGACTTTGCTAAGTGCTCCACACGCCCGGTTGTCACAGCACGCCTGCGAGGGAGGCCTGGTTGTCACCGCTCCTGCCTGAGAAGGGGGTGGAGTCTTGCAGGAGACTCTGTAACTTGCCTCTGTCGACACCGAGCAGGTGTGGCTGTGCACACTTGTCCTTCTCCCGACATACCTGAGGACTAATGACAAAATACGCAAGGGAAATATTTGTACAAATCAAAATGGATGATTTCTCCTCTCATGCACCCCTCCCCCCCATCATCCTATCTTCAGAATCCTACCCCTTCTCACCAACTTTGCCACTATGACTGTGGCACCGGCCACCATTCCGCTTGCCTACAGGCCTCCCACAGCCTGGTCCCCCTGCTCTCCCGCACTCACCTCCTACAGAATGAGCTTATTCAGGGCGCCTGGGTGGCTCAGTCGGTTAAGCGTCTGCCTTGGGTTCAGGTCATGAGCCCAGGGGAGCCTGCTTCTCCCTCTGCCTCTGCCTGCAGCTCCCCCTGCTTGTGCTTTCTCCCTCTGTCAAATAAATAAATGAAATTAAAAAAAAAAAAAAGAATGAGCTTATTCAAAGTAGGCCAGATGATGTCACTCTGCTCAGAACACTGCATGGCCCCCGGCTCGCTCAGAGTCAACACCAGTGTCCTTCCAATGGCACCCTCTGCGCCTCCCCATTGTCTCTCTGACGTATGTCCCATTCCTCCCCTCGTTGTCTCCAGGACAGCCTCTCTGTCTACAGACGTGCTCCTGCCCCAGTGCCTTTGCACTGACCTTTCCCTCTACTTGGGACTCTCTTCTACCAAGTAACTACATGTTTCACTCCCTCATTTTCTTTAGATCTTTACTTATGTGTCACCTTTTTAACACAGCATTCCCTGACCACGCCACTTAAAATTGCCCCCATTGTAGGGCACACAAAAGCCCTCGCCTGCTTTGGCTTTCTCCATAGCACACGTAACCATCAAGCATGGCTATGCCACTCTATGCCACTTATTTATTTACTTTTCTATCCCATGACCCCCCCCCCAACACACACACACACTCCACCGAGGGCAAGAATTTGTGCCTATTTCATTTACTGCTGTTGTCCCAATACCTTGTAATCAATAGCTCAATAAAACTTTGTTATGTGAATGAATGCAAAAGCACATAAACACATCCTCAAAAAATAAGCTGGACAGGGGCGCCTGGGTGGCTCAGTCAGTTAACTGTCTGCCTTCAGCTCAGGTCATGATCCCAGGGTCCTAGGATTGAGCCCCACATCAGGCTCCTTGCTCAGCGAGGAGCCTGCTTTTCCCTCTCCCTCTGCCTGCCACTCCCCCTGCTTATTCTCTCTCTCTCTCTTTCTTAAATGAACAAACAAATAAAATCTTTTAAAAATAAAAAAATTTAAAAATACTTAAATAAACTGGACACAATTTGAATTGTGTTAATACAGATGTTAAAGCATCTCTCTAGAATGGAGGGTTTCCAGTGTTTGCTTTTGCTGTGTGTGTGTGTGTGTGTGTGTGTGTGTGTTAAAGGCCCCTGGGAGTGAAAATTGCTGATTGTCGTAGTGATGGGAGTTGCTAATAAAAATTCATTGAGAACAGGGGCACCTGGGTGGCTCAGTAGGCTAAGCAACAGACTCTTGATTTCGGCTCAGGCCATGATCTCAGGGTCATGAGATCGAGCCCCGAGAATCCAGCTCTGCACTGGACGTGGAGTCTACTTAAGATTCTCTCCCTCCCCTTCTGCCCCTACCCCTGCCCCTGCGCCCTCTCTCCCTCTCTCAAAAAAGAAAAAATCATTGAGAATGTATTTTCCTATCCTTCTCAAACCCTTGCAGCCATAGCAAGTGACAGAAGTTGCCTGGTAGTCTGGGAGAGAACAAGGTAGACAGGAGGGCAAATAGCCCTCAGTAGGCTGACACTGTGAGGCTAAGCAGTCTGAGTAATTCAAGGAGGAATACCCAGGTGTGGCCTGGAGTGTGCAGTGTGGGCACTTGCACGGTCACATTTGCTGTTTGCACGATCCTGGCATATCCAGTCTGATGGTCTCACACGCGAGGTTAGGGTTCCACCACTGATCTCCCACAGAAGGGCCCGGAGCCCAGTCTCTGAGGGAACTCGGTGCATAGGAGAACCTGGGGAGCCTGGCATATCACGAGAGCATCACAGGGTCCCTTCTGGATGGGCCAAATGAGGGACAGCCCACGTTCAAAGAGATGAGCTTTCCCTAGAGAAGACCGACTGCTTTCAACTCCCCAAACTTACTGATCTCCTCCCTCTGGTTTGGGAAGAAGGGTAAATAAGACTTGCATGTTACAGATGAGGACACGGAAGCTCAGGGGGATTCTTTGCCTTGTCCAAGGTCACTCACACAACCAGTCCAAGATGCAAGGAACTTTGCAACTGCTATATGCAATACGAACGGTTTCTGTTGCGGGGGGTGGGGGTTGAGCTTGAACCTGCGCCTGGTTGACTCCAAAATTTAGTTGGCTCCAAACACCCAGTTTACCTGTCACTCATTTTGCATCCCTCTCAAAGTCTGGTTAGTAACGCCTGGAGCGTGCTCTGTGAATATTGGGTCAATATACCAGGGAGCAGCAGGTTGTACTAACAAGGATCCCCCTGCATCACCCCCAAACTCCCTGAGCCCAGAGTCCTGCACCTTTGCTCCCGGCCAGCAGGGGGCGTGCACACATTGTTTCTGGTGGGCTTCCCACAACCTCTGCAGGCGCCCCATACGATCTCAGGCGATTGAGTGCGGAGTGTGAGACCTGCGGGGGCCCTCGATGAAGCAGCCTGTATAATGCCAAGAGCCTTCAGACTGTGTGGCCTTCCAGGCAGGCAGCCCTCTTGCAATGGCTGGGACCGACACTGACTGAGCGGTCCCTCCGCCAGGCACCCTGCTAGGCACCTGGCAAGGATTATCTCGGTTCGTCACGCGAACTGCTGAAATGATCAATTTTATAAGTGAGAATATTAAGGTACTAGTTTTACTTCATTTTACAAATGATAATACGGAGGTTTGGAGCCAGTAAGTAGCTTGTGATCGCTACCCTTGAGGTCCCGTCTTTCTGCTCCCAGACGGCGGACTTGGGCAGGGGGTACTGACTGAGGCCTGGGCTTCCAGAGGGAGCTGGATTGGAAAGAAGGCTTCTCAGAAAAGGAAGTTTGTGCTCTAGTTCTGCCCGGGGTTCCTGCCTCCTTGTGGTCTGTTCTCCAAAGCTCTGGTGGGCCCCTTGAACAGGCTGCTCTCAAGGGGCACCCGGGGACCTTTCCTCTTGGTGTCACTCCCAGCCTCGTGACACACACTGAAGAGTGTCCTGAGTGATGACAATGTGGGGGGTCAGCCCCATGGGAGAGGAGAAGGCATCGGAGCATGTCGTAGCCCAACCCCTCTGCCATTCTTTGTGCAAGGGAACCCAGACAGAGGAGGCCACTGACCCAAGGTCACCTGGCCAGTAATGAGAGAGCCAGGGCTGGAACCCAGATCTCTGAACCGTCAGGCTTTCTTCAGGCTTTAGCCGATCATGTTCTCCCGGGCCTCTTCCCACCCCCCAATTTCCCATCACATCCAGGCTGTGTTTGAACTCACGTCCCGCCCACTGTGTTCTGGGCCCCGGCTCCTGCCCCTCTTTCCCACGGGCTCTCTCCCTGCATTAGGACCAGGTGTTCTCATTAGCCCGTGGCACATGCCTTCCAGTCCAGGCCGACTTGCCTCATCTCCCCCGCTGATCTTTGAAACAGGTGCCGACAGGTGGAGGGCAGTGTGCAGGGTAGGACACCGGGCTAGGAGCTCAGACACCTGCACTTGAACCTGGGTGGACCACTGACATGTGTTGTCTCAGGAAGGTCACTTTACTTCTCTGGGCCTCAGTTTCCCCTATGGTCTAGACCAGTGCTTTTCAGACTCTGTCTGTAGGGCCTGCCTCTGGCCACAGTGGACACAGCCCTGCCCCTGCCCAGATTCGGCTACAGCAGTCTTTCCTTTTTTCTTTCAGACGAGTAGATTCTGAGGTGGTGAAGATGGTTTGAATACCATTTTGAGGTCCTTTCGACCCTAATCTTGTTAATGATTGTACTTTACTCTCCCCCTAGTTGCTTGAAGGAATATGACATCTCACATAGAGTCTTCTCAATAAACAAACGTGGGATGGGATTGAATGGCAGCGCTGGGAAGCAGAGAAGGGCCAAGCAAGCAGGAAGTCAATGGCCAGGAGGCAGCCAGAAGGACAGGGGGCCTGGAACAGGCTTCTAAGATGAAGATGGTCTTTGAAAAGGAGCTGAGGCTGCCTCGAGTCTGTGGTTTCTGCTCCCTTCCTCCTCCGGGTTCCCTCCTGGCTTGTGCACCACCACCTCTTCCACAAGCCTCCGGCGGGGGTGAGGAGGGGGGACAGTGTCCTTGCACAAACTCGCCCGGCCCCCCCAACCCCCGCTGCCAGAGCCGCCGGAGCTGCTGGGGGGACTTGAGTCTGGCAATCATCGGTGTGGCCGAGCTCTCCTGGAACGAGGTTTGAAAGGGCCTCGGGGCTGGCACGGAGCAGAGCTCTGTGGCCTGGCCCACGGGCCAAAAGCCAGGTGGGCCCTCTGAGGCAGGTCTTCCCAAAGCCGCGGACGTCTGCCCGGCTTCTCTGGGCGCCCTGGGAGGGGGACGGCTTCGGTGTGCCTTTGTCAGGTGCACTGTGTGCTTTCCGTCGTGTGCGTATGTGAGTTCTGCTCCCAGATCTTGGCTCCTCCTGGAGCTGCAAATGACACTCTGGCCTGCATCCTGTAGCTGGGCTTCCATGCCCCAGGGTAATGGGACCACCCCGGATTGTGCAAGCGTGGCCGCCCACAATTAGAAAAGCCTGTGTCATGCATGGTTTAACTCTGACCAGGGTAAGAAAAGGCTCAAGCAGTACAAAGGGGAACCAGTGTGACAGCCCTGAGAAGTTCCATCAGGACACTTATTAACATGAATTTGTTTGAATTTCAGCTTCATTGCCGTCTTCGCTGTCATCCCAGCACCCTCCCACCTCTGAACAGCTCTCAAGGTTATTACCATCTGCCAAGTTCCTGGGACCCTTCTTCATAGCCATTCATACATTCACTTCAGAAGGTCTCAGCAGGAAAGTCTTTCATCTTTTTTAAGAACCTACTCTGTGCTGAGCACTTTATCAACTTTAGGTACTTTACAAACTTTATTTTTATTTAGTTATCACGACAATCCTGTGGAGTTGACACTTTTGGCTACAAGTAACACAGACCTCAACAATACTGGATTGAGCCCAGGGTCCCTCATTAAACAATGAAGGAACTGATGATCTCAGGGAACAGTCCAGAGGTAGATGCCTCCAGCTGCTGAACTGTGCTGCCAGGACCCAGGTTCTTGCCATGTTCCCATTCCATCACCTTTAGTGCGTTGGCTTAGCTAGTTATCTCCATCACAAAGTGGCTGCTATTGCTCCAGCCATCACACCGGACAGAACATCCGGCTGCAAAAGGACAATTACTGGGGCCTTTGGTGGCTCAGTTGTTTGAACACCCAACTCTTGGTTTCGGTTCGGGTCATGATCTCAGGGTCATGGGATTGAGTCCCACATCAGGCTCTGCACCAAGTACTTGAGATTCTCTTTCTCCATCTCCCTCTGCCCCTCAAATCTTTAAAAAAAAACAAAAGGGTCTCAAAAAGACAATTATTTCCTCTCATGTTTTAAGAGTAAGGAAGTACATCCTAGAACCACTCTCCCACCCCCCACCCCCCACCAAAAGATCCTCCTTACATCTCATTGACCAGAATTGGGCTGCAGATTCATCAGGATATTAATCACTGGCAAGAGGAATGGCATACCAAGATCAGTTTAGACTAATTAGGATTTCCCCTCCCACCCCGGTCACCTTCAGGAGTGGGTGGACTCCTGAAAGAAAAATTCAGGCCATTAAGGAAAAAGCAGGAATGACCATTGGATGTCTGCCATGTGAGCAATTATCGCACACCCCATTTTACAGATGGAAAAATTGAAGTGAAGAGAGATGAAGCAGTGACTTAAAGTTACGATAAGATGTCAAATCAGACTCCAGAATTGTTTGACTCCAAAGCCCTGGCTCTTTCTACCATAGGATGACCAAGCACTAATCTATATGTGCTTATGAGTAAGAAAGATTGGTAAACCAGCATCTACCTCAAATTCCTGTTGGAACAAGGGAGGGTGTAAATAATATCCACATACACTCACATATTATCTTCCTGTCCATAAAATTATAGTCATAAGAATTTACATTCAGGTATGTTCATTTGATCTGTGTTTATCTAAGGCCTTCTTGAAACTTCGACTTTGGGGACAGACTGGTAAGCCCTAATCTTGAACTTTAGAGAGTCCCTGATGAGGGATTGTGTGAACAGTTAGGTACAACTCTTTGCAATATATGCAGATTGCCATAGAGGTATAGAGCCAGGAAATGCTGGAGACCAGTATCACAGGAAAGGTGAAAACTGAGTGGGTTTTTGAGAGATCCATAGAAGTTTGCTCAAAGAAGAAGAGGGGGCAAACATTTCTTCTACGCAGAGAAAAGAGCCCTGCAAAGATGTGGGCTTGAAAGGTCATGTTGTGTTTGAGGAACAAAGGGGGATTTAATGGGGTCAGAAGTAATCGAGGGGCAGGGAGAGACAGAGAGGGGGTTGCAGGCTGTCTCCCAGAAGTCTTGCCTTCCAAGCTGAGGACTTTGTCTGCATTCTGTTAGGCACCTGAAAGATTTTGAAGCAGGAAAGTAAAGCTATCAAATGTGAATGATTTGGAAGATTTGGAACCCCCTGATGAGTCCAAGTGAATGTGAGTGGACAATGCATAACGGAGGGATCCATGGCTCAGACACAGATGTATGTTCCAGATACGTGGATTTCGGAATAAGTTAAGAGAAGTCACTGACAAGGAATGATGCCTCCCCGGTATCAGCACCATGTCCAACTGTAATTGGGGCCAAGGTGCCTGCACAGGGTTGTGCAGAAACTTGCATAGCTGAAGAGTATGAATAGCTTGATTAATGTATCCATACTGAATAAACACACGGACTCTGAGATTATTATTAAAAGCTAGCGTCTATTGAGTGCTTGCTACATTTCAGGCGCTCTATTAAGTCCTGCATTGTCTTATTTAATTCTTATTTAAACCCTCTAAGGAAGGTCTAAACTAAATTATATGAAATTGCCCATATCTGATGTGTTTAAGTTATGAAAACTGATGAGGAAGCCTGGCGCTTGGCTCAACTCACACAGTCCCATACAGCAGACCAGGATCTGAACCCGGGTCTGATAGGGCCTCTAGAGTAAGGCAACCCTAAGTTCCCACTGTGGCCCCCACTTACTAGCTGTGTGTGCTGGGACAAGCTACTTAACCTCTCTGAGCTACTGTTTCTTCTCTTATATGATGAGGATAATAACTGAACCCACTTCATTAGGTGCAGGTTAGAAGAGAGAATGCTTAGCACAACACTAGACACAGAAGTGCCTGAGGAATGTCAGTCGTGTCTATCATCACTACTATAAATATTTCAAAGCCTGGACCTTGAAGCACCTCTCCCAACTTGCGGGGACGGAGCTGCCTTCTGGAATCAGTGTGTCCCTGGGTAGAAAGGAAAGAGATTTTACTGCAGGAGCCAGATTAGCGCTACTGATAATAGTCTTTAGGCTCGTAGGGTGAGGAGAGCCAGGAGCTATATCCCCTCATTTCCAGCACTGCCAGCCTCTGCTTATTCCTTCCTCTCCTGAGCTCTCGGGGTCCTCATGGCCACTGGGGACCGACCCAGGGGGAAGTAGCCTTCCCGTTGGAAGAGTAGCTCGGGCAGCTCTGCTCGCGCTCAGGGCAGCCTTCCTAGGAAGCCACTTCTGCCTCCTTGCCCCAGGAACCAGCCTGAATGGGATGTATTTCCAGGATACCCCAGCTGCTCTTGCTTTCAAGAACCACAGTGCATCAGCAAGGGGTCCTGCGAGTCCCCATTGTCCTTGGGCCTCATGTATGCCCTTTCTGGCTTCCTGTACAGATGTCTCTGATACCTGCACGCACTCAGCTGCGTGTGTGGGTCTCCGGGCCCCAAAAGGAGCTGCACTGGCCCAGGCTGGGGCTTGGCACCACCTTGGCAGCCTCAGCCCGGGGACACCTTTGGCTTATTACATTCCACGCTGGGGTGGGGCTCCTGCCTGCCGGGTGGGTATGGCCTAACAAGGGTGTGTGTGGCCCAACGACGCTGGTAAACTCTTCTGCATCCAAATCTCAAGTGTTCGCTCTTCAGGCAGAAATTACACTAGCTTGAGAAGGAAGTTCAAAGCCTGGCCCCCAGCAGTTCTCAGCACATCTCCTGGAGCTAGGCTGCTTCCGAGCACAGACCTACACAGAGGCAACTGTGATATGATAACGAGAGGCTGAAAGAAGTGGAAAACCAGCAGGCCTGCTAAAACCAAACCTTTGGTGCAGCACTTTCGGAGGCGTTCGGCTCTTCCCCCACCGTCTGCTCCTTCGCTTGGCTCGACTCGCGTCCAAGACCTGGCTGCCCCCAGCTCAGTCTCTAAAAAAACACGCTCAGTCTCCTCCAGAGAAACTCAAAACACAGACACTCCTTTTGCGTTTTCCTGGAAACATTCTATAGCTCCAGCCTGGGAAAGCTTCCAAAAGTTTTCCGAACCAACGATAATAACAATAATAATAAAAAAAAAAAAAAAAAGACGTAGGGGGAGGAGAGAAGCTTGGGCAAATGCTCCTGTTGATGAATGTTCAAGGGAACAGACTTGGATTGTAGGGAAAGGAAAAAGGAAGGCTTTTCCAGGTCAATTTAAACATTTGTGCTGTTTGCTTTAAAGGCAATTTCAAAATAGTTGGCCTCCCCAGAGCGATTTTTTGGAATGTACCCAGAGGGCAAAAACTTACCCTTCCTTCCCCCATCTGGAAAGTTTTCACACCAGAGGCCCCACTCATTCCTGAGCTCTGGCTTCAGAAAGAAGGACTTTCCCAACCTTCCAAGATTCCCTGCCCTCCCTCACCCTGCTGACCCAGAAGGAATTATGTTCGCTCCACCTAGCAGCACCTGCCTTCCAGCTGCGGGGCTCTTAGGAAACATTTAGGAAGCCTCTGGCTGGGAAGGTAAATGAGGAATGTGTCCTCGTGACACCTGGTCGGCTGGCTAACGCTGCCGACAGAGAAGCGGCGGGAACGCATTTCTGACTTAGGGTCCCCTCCCTATGTCCACTGTGTGGAAGAGCTGTCAGCTTACAGCACGCGTGTTCAGTGGTCCCCAGATAAAAGTGCTGACCAGCCTGACCCGCCCCCCCGACCGTGAAACACAAGAAACCAAATGCAGACATTTCTGTGAAGACTCAAAAATATTTTCACTTACTCATGAGCTTGCGTCTTTTTAATTAAAGCACAACATCTTGCTCAAAACAAGCCTTTGGAACAGCAGAGTAAACAGAACCTTAATTTAGGAATTTGCCAGCCCATCTCGACTACTGCGGGCAGGTTACGGCAGCCGAAGGGAGGCAGACGACGGACCCCCGACGGTCTCCCGGGGAGACTCCTGCCCTCCCAGATCCCAGAGAGGGTGTCTCTGCCTGACCGTCCAGATGGAGATGGGGCGGGGGTGGGGGAGAGCTCAGAGACCAATGGATCCTTTAAATACATAGAAGTTGGCCAGACAGGGCAGGCCTGAGCAAATGGCTTTTTAGGCAGCTGAAGCCCTCAGCAGCTGTCAGAACAACGGCTCCCACGCGTGCCTGGTGGCTGGGAGCCCTGAAGCCTCCACTGGGGCCTCTGCCCTGGCTTGCTCTCCGCTGCCAGCATGTGACCTTCGGGGACTGCACTTTAGACCCTCGGGTTAATGACACCATCTCACTACCTGGTTTAGACCGCTGCCTAGCCGGCTACCCGCTGTCCTGCCCAAACCGCTTCATTTCCTGGCTCCTGAGATTCTGCACCTTTTCACTAGCCTCCTCGGCCACCCAGCCGGACAGCAACAATTAACCGCCATGGGAATGCTTTGAGAATCCTGCATCCAGGGTGAGGAACCCCACGAAGTCCTCCATTAATTCCTGGGGCTGAAAGCGGATATGGAAATTTAGCTGGGGAGCTGGTGGACTGTGTCCCAGGGGGCCACCCAGCTATTGTGACAGTGCCCTCTCCCTTCTTCCTGCTCCTGCTGTCCCACTTCAAACATTCTCTGGGATCCACCTTTTTAACACCTCGAGGGCCCCCGCGGCCCCCGCCCTCCCTCAACCACCCACTTCTCCTCCAGGTCCTTTGAGAGCTCAGCGGGCATGGTTGCCATGGAGAGCGCCCCACCCCCCCATACCATTTGGGGCTTTGAGACCCTAGAAGGAAAGCACTAGGAAACCTCAAACCGTTCTTCCTCCCGAAAACAATGGCTTCCAGGGTCTGTACCAGACACAATCACAGCACCCGAAATAGACTCATTGTCCTCTTGTGCAATATCCAGGAATTTGGTGAAACTCATCATTTTTCAGGTTACCGATAATGCAAGTCTGGAAACTGAAACAGGAAGGGACACAGGCTGAAAAAGCTTTTCTCCAGCCCACTGCGTTCCTCTCTCCAGATGCAAGATAGGGTTTTTTTGTTTGTTTGTTTGTTTTGGGGGTTTTTTTCCAGTAGTACTTTGGTGGGGTTAAAATTAGCTGGCAGCATTCTGGTCTCATGCTAGACAGCAAAACAAAAGGGAGTTATCCCCTGGCAGCTCCTAAAGCAGCCCCAGCAGACCTTCCTAGTCCATGGACTTCTGGGAAGCTGGCTCCTCGGGCCCTGGTACAGAGTGGCCACGCCGCCGAGTCCCCCTGTCGTCACCCCGCTGTCACAAGGCAGAGCACGGGCGGAGTCCAGGCTGCTCGGCATCTCAGAGCTGGCCTCCATCTGGGAAGGCACTCAAGGGTCCCAAGATGGCTTTTGCAAATCTTCCCATTTGGAAGAGAGGAAGGCTGAAAAAAAGGAAGAACTTTTGAAGCCAACAAATCAGCAAGCACCACAGGGACATGGAGAGAAAGAGGAAGGTCAGCGTCTGAAATTGTGGAAGGGGGCCTCGCCTTCCGGGGGAATGGGCTGCTCTGGGCATACTTGAAACCTAAAAAAATCATACATCCGAGCTCAATGTGGTTGGCTTTTCGGATGGAGTCTTTATTTCTGGACCCTGATGATAGGGGCTCATCGTGATCTGCTTTGTTCTTGCAGCTTCAAACTGTCACCAGAAGCTCTGGATGAAAAATGCAACCTCTGATTCAGGCACACAGTCAGGAAACATCCCTTGCACTCGGTACGGAAACATGTCCGTCAACTTGGGAAAGGAATCACCGCCACAAAACGTGCTTTTAGCTTGCCAAAGCTTAGCAGCTGCCAGAACCAAAAACCCAGCTGCCTGGATTGTCTGGGGAAGGTGGGGGCTGGGTGGGGGCGGGGGGGGGGGTGGTAGAGAAAGAGGGGCTTTCTGAATCACCTGATATGGGCCTCCACCTCCTGTTTAATTCCAAGCCAAAACCCACCTTGAAGAGTCCCGAGGGCCAACTGCTCCAAAAAATCGTGTGGAACACTACCCCTCCAAGCTCTGAGCCCGCTGTCAAGGTGAAGCAGATGGCTTTTATTGATTAATTTATTTATTTGGAAGGGCTACTTTGAAGTCAGGAAATTCCAGCGAGACAGAGCGAGTTGCCCTGGCCAGAACGGCTGTGACAATCGTCAGCAGACACCCAGAGAGAGGTGGGTTGAAAGAAACGGCAGCCAAGCTCCAGGAACTTGGATTTTTTGTCTTTTCCCGTGTCCCGGCCTCCGTGTCAGCCGAGCGCTTAGGAAGAAATAGCTCCTTTGGCTCCACATTCTGTGGTATTCAAGGGCTCCTATGAGCTATGTAGGGCCCGCTTTGTCCAAAGGGCTTCATAAACCAAACAGGCCTCCGACTTGGATCTCATCCTGAAGCCCTCCTTATACAGACAGATCCAAACAGAAATTTCCCCCCGGCCCTAACACCCAGCACATAAAGTCCTCTTTAATAAACATACACCATTTTTTTCAGTGGAACAGCCTCAAGGTGTCAAAAGTACATAAAGGTCTGAAAGCTGAAACCCTAGATAAACAGTGGGCTGAAATATATTTAGCAGAAAATATTGAAAGCCACAGGAAAAATATGTTCTCTTCCTGGGATGTTAAGGAAAGGTTTGGGTTCAGGAAACCTTCAGGAAAGAGCAAGTTGGATTGAGGAGGAATACTGTTCCACGTAAATAAATCCCTAAACCTCTTTGGCTTTCCTGGGCCTTGGCTGGAATGGAGTATTTCATTTTTTTCCCCCATTAAACAGGCCACCCGGAGAGTTGGCATTAGAGACCTGAACATGTACCAAATCTGAATGTGCTATTTTGTTTCTGTACATTGAATCAGGCCCTGTTTCAAAGAGCAGCTTGTGCAAAATTGGGGGGGGGGCGGCATCCGGACCGGTGCGCCCTCGCTCACAGTGTCAATGACAGATCGGTTTCACCTCAGATCACCCAGTATCTGGTCCCTGACAGGTACATAGCCTCGGTTATTGTTACCCAAGGTGATGTCATGCTCGTTCTTAAACCCAGGGTTCGTAGGGACTCGGTTGTGCCTCTCCCGCAATAAAATGGCTTCAGAAAGACCCACATTTCCTGCCGTCTCAAGGTAGGGGGAGAGAGAGAGAGAGAGAGCGCAGGAGAGGGCCGGCATCTACTCTCCCTAAGATGGATGCTGCATGATGTAAGCGGCTGGCTAACTATCTGGCATCCTTGCAGTTTTCAGTTGCCAGCAAAATATTATTAAAAAGATAAAATACACGCAAACCGTGCAGAATGTAAGGCTGCTGTGTTTACATCCGGGTTTTGATGACTCAAAGACTTACACTCGGGCTTGCTGAAAAGCTCTATTAAAAACACAGCTTTGTGAAAGCCCCCAGGGAGCAGGAAGCCGGGCCGGGGGTGTGCGGTTCTGTCGGAGCAGGGGGTGGGGGCGGGGGCGTGCTGACCCGCCGGGGACGGCGCCGACGCCCGCGGTCCCGGCTGCCGCTTCGGGCTGGGAAGTGCTTCGGGGTTAACCTTCTCTCGGCTTTGGAACCAGAGCAGGCAGGGTTAACCTTTTTCCAGAACATTTATTTCACCATCTCACTGACTAGAGGGAGGAGGGGCAGGAGGCTGAGCGAGAGCCTGCCGCGCTGAGAGGCTGCGGATCACAAGGCCATTCTGATAGCCTCCTGTCCCCATGGCAACTGCAACGGCATTTATCAGTTCCTTCTGCGCACAGGCACAGCAAATCTGCATTGCACATGGCAGGCTTCCAGCATTTCAAATGAAAGAGCACTTTGAACGGCTGCCAAGTTTGGAAGGAGCAGAACTGTCAGGGCTGCTTAAAGCTGGCAGTTTATACTGGGGAGGCTTTCGCTTCCCAGAATCCTCCGGGCCTGGCGAGCTGCCAAGTACTTAGCGGAAGCTAAAAAGTAACTCGCTCCCCTCCCTCCTCTCCCCTCCCCTCCTCCCCTCCCCCTGCTCACACTCCCCCTCCACGCCATTCACCGCAGTGCTCTCAAAATTTTCCACATGTCCTGTGTCACCAGTGCAGGCTGTACAATGAAAACCAGAACGCAGGCTGCCTACGACCGGGCTTCTATTAATAAGGGGGGGGGGGGGCGGTGCGGGGAATGAGGCAGGTCAGGATCAGACACTGACAGTCGGGGCACCCTGTCTTCGCTGTACCTGCCATAACCACTGGGTGTGAGCCCGTGGGTGTGTGTGTGTGTGTGCGCGCGCGCGCCCTCGTGCCTTTCACCCTTAAAAGTACATTAATGAAAATAAAAATAAAAGCAGCTTCAGAATGGTAGGCAGCCTAAGTACCGGGGTGTGTAGGGGCGGGTTTCGGTTGGGTGCTTCGGAGCTTCCTTAAGGGTGGAAAATGGAGGTCATGCAGGCAGCGTTGTTCAGCTCCAGCCTTTCCAAGAGCCCTGGGGAAAGAGGGTTGTTATTGAGAACTGAGCCTGTTTCTGGAGCTTTCCTTGAATCTCTCGGGTGTCACGGTGAAAGCTCTGAGGCCACCGATGGGGAGGGAGTTCTGAGATGGTTTTCAATGGAAAGTTTACCAGATAACTTCTGACCGTCATGCAGAGCACAAGGGCTTCTGCTAGCAGAAACTGGAAATTGGCATACAGTTCACTGTGTTGAATTTTTTTTTTTAAATTATAATCTACACTGAGATCAAGGGCCGGGGCTTTATTTTCCAGTACAAATAGAACGAAAATTGTCTGCCGCTTAGGCGGTTGGATAGAGTTCAGGAAAACTATGTCTGGCATTAATTCCAAAGTGGAGGTTTTGGTTCAAGCGAGGCCCATTAATTTCAGTAAACTGTTTTCACTAGTCCAGACCCTGCTGTGCAAGGACTATTTATTACCTTTTGCTAACCTGATGTCTGCAGAGTTGTAAAGCAAAGGAAAAAAAAATCCAGGGTGGAGATATCTATATCTTGGATCAAATGGGTTTTGCACCTTCCCTTTGGGGGCCATGTTTTATGGGGCGTTTTCTATCCTTGGGTTTTCTTTATCAGCCCGTTTTTTTTTTTTTTAAACCCATCTTGCAATGAATTAGAGAAGAAAAAAAAATCCTGATGGAAAGGAATCTGGAGAGAGCAAATACCTATCTTTTCCCTCTTTCTGAAGGGCACCTCCTGGCCACAGATGTTTTGTGTGCCTGTCCCAGGCTTCCAGGTCCCGTGCAAAGCCCTGACATGATTCACCCCAACCAGTGGGTCTAAAATCCACCAAGACAGTCAATTTTGGCATTTGTTCTCCCTTAGGAATTTTACTAGCTGCCTTAGAAAAGCACATAAATTGCTTCTCCCTCCCTCTTTTTTTCGTGCCTCCTCTCTGCGGCCCCCCTCCCCAGTCCATCTTGATGTCATTTCAAAGAGAAGGATGAAAAGGGGGGATCTGTCAGGCGGTCAGGTTTGTGAATGTCTTTCCAGCCCCCAACACACACACACACACACACACACACACACACACACACACACAGACACAGCTGAGAATATTAATCAGAATTAAAAGCCAGTCAGTACTATTAAAGCATGAAACACCAAGACTTAGAGGAGAGGGGAATATAGGGTCGGGGTGGAAGGGGTGGGGCTGAAATGTAATTCAGTCCTCTGTAACTGACTTACTAAAAGAAAGCAGGGGAAAGGTAGCACCAATTTGATCAGCTTGTCAAATGTCAAAATTATTGGTCTTTTCTTTTAACTACCGCCTTCCCGCCACCCCCCACCCCCCCAACACAGTCAAGTTTTGTGCCTTTCCCAAGTGTGATTAATCTCTGGAAGAGGCCAGAAACAGAAGTAGGTTTCTTGGCTGCCCATTCTGATAAACAATCTGTTCCTGGGAAGAGTAGGTGAAGGGGGCCTAAATTGAGGGGGTAATCTTGGGGCGTGGTGGCTGCGGGTGGGGGGGGAGTGAAGCGGGGCGGGGAGGAGAGGAGGGGGTGTGGAGGCCAGCTTAGCTAACTCTTGCAGAGGCCCGCCCTCCTGGAAAACGCAAGAGCCCTTCCTTTGGAGCGCGTTGTTTTGGGGTGGGTCAGGTTTCCTGCCCTTAAGAATGTGAGCAGACAGTGAATCCATTCTTGCTGCCAGTTCACAACGTCCAGGAAATGTCAGAGGGACACCAAGGCCTCGGGGAGCAGGAGGAGAGGGGAAGGTGCCCCGGGGCGGGGCAGGGGGGGGCGGCGGCCGTTGTTGCAGACCTTGGGCTCCTGTGCGGCTTGGCTTGCCGAGGGAAACAGAGGCAGCCAAGGGGAAGGCTGGGTGGGGCCCGTGGTGGTAGGAAGTATTGCAAAGCAGAATAGGGAAAGCCAGAAGATGTTCAAAACAAAAGGAGGAACGATTTCCCTAAATCGGAGGTCCCTGGGACGGAAACCGTAGGCAAGAAGGCTGGCTGGGGAGTTGGCAGTGGGCTTATTGTGTGGGCACGCAGGCAGAAAGCAGCAATATGAAAAAATGGGGAGGGGGAGCAGCTCTGGGTGAAGAGAAATCAGTGCCAGTGCCGAGAAGGCTGTGCACGGCTGGGAAATGTCACTAAGGAGAGTGCAGTGGGACCGGATACAAGGTGAATAATCTGCTGCCTTTTGGAAAGATGTGTAAAACTATTAATAAAGGCAAGAAACTGCTTCTTTTCAGCTTAAAAAGCAAATCTACCTCTCACCTCCTGCCTGTCATCCCTACCCCAACACACAGGCGCAGGCACCCACACACCCACACCCACACACACACACACACACACACCCCCCTCTTGTCCACCCTGCATCTGAGAAGCCTGGGCCAGGCTCGCTTTCCTTGGGATTTAATTGCACAAAAATGCTGAACAAAACCCTGTAATTATACCCTTAGTCCCTGCCACTCAGGCCCAGCACACTTCCTGCCTCGTTTTGTTTTTTAAAGAAGAGGTCATTGCCTCTTTTCTTTCCAAATTGACCAAAACAAAAAAGTAAAAACCCCAAATAAATCTAACCGCTCCAAGCTTCAGCACACCAGGGATTTGGGGGTGGGAAATCTGTGTCCCTCTAGGAAAGAAGAGCGAAGACAGCCGGACCTCCTGCTTTCTCCTTTGGCTCTTAGGTAGAGAGGGGCAGTCCGTGTTTATGCGTCTGCCCGCCCAGAAGAACAGAGATGCCAGGCTGGTCACTCCAAAAGGAGATCTCCTGGGGCAGGGTAAGGAGGGTGGGCAGGCCTCCATTTCCAGCCATTTTACTGAGAGGGGCTTAGAGCTGGAAAAGGGACTGGAGACAACAGCTCCCCTTTCTGTAGCCCTAGGCCTTCACGTGCAGAATTTCACAGTAAGCTGCTGACTTAGGGAGAACACATTTTAACATCCACACTAACACTCAATGGGTGAGGAAACTGAGGCCCAGAGAGAAGAAATAGATTGGTCTAAGTCAGTCATGTGGCCGGGGGAGCGGCGAACAAGCACTGTCACCGTCTCTGAGGACTTTATGCCCTTACCTCAGGAAACCAGGCCATCTTGAAGGAAATGGAGTCTCCTAGATATGGGGCTGGAGCCGATCGGACTTGGTTCATCATGAGATCCCCAGGACTGACCGAGAAAGTGCTCTCTAAACAAATAGTTGAGTAAGGGAACCAATAGCAAACGGCAGGGCACTGTCAAGGAGCTGGGGAATGCGGACCCACCAGGCCATCTGGTGGCCCAGTTTCAGCTTTGAAACAAAAGTAAGCGATGAGAAGTTTCACACCCACTAGGGACATAGCAGGCTGGGATCCTCTGGGTCTGGCCGGAGAGGGAAATTCAAGTGTGAAAGCGTGGTGGTCTCCTAGATGGATCAGGGTTTGGGGTACCCCTTGTTCCCTCACTTTCTGCCTCCCATATGCCTAGGCCAGGTTTGGTTGTCAAGGGATGTAGACCTCTCCTGGGCTAGAAGTATTGTTTTGTTTTCTTTTGTTTTGTCTTTAAGATTTATTTACTTATTTATGGGGGGGGTAGGAATAGAGAGAGGGAACCTTTTTTTTTTTTTTTTAAAGATTTTATTTATTTTATTTTAACAGAGAGAGAACACAAGCAGGCAGAGAGGCAGGCAGAGGCAGAGAGAGGAGCAGGCTCCCTGCTGAGCAAGGAGCCCTAACGTGGGACTCGATCCCAGGATCCCAGGACGCTGGGGCCATGACCTGAGCCGAAGGCAGCTGCTTAACCAACTGAGCCACCCAGGTGTCCCGAGAGAGGGAATCTTAAGCAGAATTCCAGCTGAGCACAGAGCCCCCTCCCCCAGGGGTTCGATCCCGCGTGATTCCGAGATCATGACCCCAGGATCGTGACCCAAGCTGAAATCAGGAGTAGGATGCTTATATGACTGAGCCATCCCGGAGCCCCTGGGCTACAAGTGTTTTGAGGGCAACAGCCAGAGTCATCAAACAGCTTCTAGCCCAAAGACAGGACAGGAAAGATTGGGTGCCGGTCACAGTCCATGTTGCCTGAATTAGGTGAGAACAAAGGGTTGTTCCTCTTATGAGGAGGAGTCTGGAGGGTCTGGAAGGAGGTTCCTTCCACCATAAAATGCACGCTCTCCACATTCCTCCTTCCCCTTCATCATTCAGCCTGGGGTCCTCCTCAGGAGTGGATATTTAAAATGCAACTGTCCTTGTAAGGGTAGGTAAGGGTAATTCAGTAAGTTTCCTAATACTTCTGTGTGTTCTAGAGCTTCAGATTTTCCTCCATCACCCCTGCCTAAGGCCAGGGTATTGAAAACCCAGAGAGAGGGAGACAGAAAAATCTCAGGGGATGCCAGGGAAGCATGGTTACAACATTTTGCTCAAAGCTGACCAGTGACTCATTTTACCTCCGAAATAACTGGCGTTAGTTTGTGCATCATTTTGCGTCTATTGGGACAGCAGTGACATTCTTAACCTGCAAAGTCCTGTGGGGAGAGGCATTTTACTTTCTTGCAGTTTCTTAGAGGCATCTGGGGACTCCTCCATCACCCCCTCTCCCCCAAAGAGCTAGCAACTGGTGAGTAGAATAAGGAATGCTGAGTGTAAAGCCAAGAGAACCTGGTTTCCAGTAATTCCTAACTAGCTCTGGACCTGCTTTCCTCCCCTATACAGGAGTGTGATGGAAGTCACACCTACCTCACAGGGCCGGTGTGGGGATCGGTGAGATAATGTCTGGGAATGCACTTCAGGGCCCTACACAAATGTTGGTCATTTTATTGTTCATAATCTCTTACATTTGATTAAGCACATCATACTGTATTGTCCACAGTGAGGCGAAGGAGGCAGTGAAATTACTCCCATTTTACAGACTAAGAAACCAAAGTTCAAGTGATTTGCTCAAGGTCAGATAGCTATTTAGGATCAGCCAAGTCCAAGTTGAACAACATAATGTAAATATGTGCAATGTAAGCGCCCTCTTTTCCTCCCTCTCCCGAGTTAGGGGTTGACCGCCCAGTAGCCATCCACCCCAACCCGTGACAGCACTGATGGCTGCCTCTCCGTAGCAGACTTGACCGTGGGACCGGTAGGCCGCGGGGAGGGCGTCCAGCTCTGAGGCCCCGCCTTCTGGCGGCCCCCAGCAGGAAAGCGGCGGCGGCGACCGGTCTCCGAAGCCGGCCAGTGGAAATCCCCAGCCCTGGTGCGGGCCGGTGGGAACTCACTGGCTCTCCTGCTCCCTGCTGAGGCCCATGCGGCGCGCGGGGCCAGGTGGAGACTCCAGGATCTGCGCACCTGTGGCCTTGACAACCCTCCCACCGAGCTCTACGCTCACTCTCGCCCTCCAAGCCCTCCTTCGCCACTCCTCTTCTGGGGTGCGGGTGTTTATTTTGATTCAACTGGGTCAGTGAATAGCACCCTTGTCTGTCGCTTCCCCTCTTTTCGCCTCTAGGCCAGGTCCCTAGGAGGCTCACTCCAGGGTTTCTTTATTTTTGGACCTCAAAAACAAAAACAAAACAACACCAGCTTTTGCTGAGGACAGCGTTGGGCTCCCCCGTGCCCTGGCACACTGGCAAAGAGGAAGCGGGGAGGAGGCAGGAACCAGACGCGACTCCCTTTGCCTTTCTTCCCTTCCTTGCTCCCCGCCCCTTCAGGAAGAAAGCAGTCAGAGAGAGATCTGATCGCTCGCCGTGGCCGCTGTTCCAGCACCAACCACTACGTCCTCCTTTTCCTTCCGCCCAGTTTTGCTCGGAGCAGCCGGCGGCCCGCTGCCCGCGCGCCGCAGGCTGGGCAGGTCCTGGCGGGCGGCGCGGGCTCCCCTCCCCAGGGGTTCTCAGCGAATCACGTTGTTCCTGGGCTTTCATGCTCGAGTGGCTCTTGCGTAACCCTACGCCCTGACCTAAGTTAATACTTTTTTTTTTTAATACCAGAGTTAATACTTTAGGAAAAGGCCAATACTTCCGCCACAGAACCCGTCCAGGAGTAAATGTGTAAATTACCGATTCTCCCACCCCCAGAGCTCCGGAGGCGGTGGGTGGGGGGTCCTGGCTCTTGGGGATGGGGGCCCTTGGAGAGGCCAGAGGAGGGCCCAGCCCAGACGTTTGTTTTCACCGGGTCCTGCTTACCGCCCGGGCTCAGCGTTACCAAAAAAGGCCTTTCTCCTGCCAGAGCGCTTGGCCCTGTGGCTTTGCAGCGGGGGTGAAGCGAGGTTCAGCCCGGGCCTCTTCAAAGGCCCAGCCAGTTGGCTGCAGGAATGCCAGGCCAAAGAGTCCCCAGCCCGACCCATCTCTGCCAAAAACCGGCTCGGGGATCAGAAGGGAGACTGCAGGGAGCTTAGAAGTGCGTGGACACGCTGCGTGCGACATTCTCACCCTTAAGGTTGGGCTGTGACCTCTGGAAAGGCCAAGTGGAAAGCTGACCTTTTGCTCCAGTTTGTAGGGGGGGAGGGATGGGTTCTCTGAGAGTGCCAGCTCAGATGACAGCCAGGACAAAGCTGGGGGGAGACACAGCCTTAGGAAGGACATTTAGGGAGGACTGCAGGCATTTTGCCTGGAGCCTGGTTGAACCTCTGGCTTTGCTTGTCTCCCAGACCCCACCCCGAAGAAGGGTCTCTCCACCTGACCTCTTAGGCTGAGCACTCCCCGCTTCCTTCCTTCCCATACTGCAGGCATTGTCACAGGGGATTCGCCTCCAGGGGAAAATCCACTTTCAAAACATTAATGTTCTTGCCTCTCACGGTCCCTGACATCCCCAAACACAGGCCATCTCAGACAAGCAGTGAGGACAAAACGGATCACCATAAACGCTGGTGATTCTTAGAGGAGGGAAGGGAATCAAGAGAGCTATGCTTTTTAAATTAAAGTATTATGAGACTGTAATGGAAGTTTGTTTAAATGCATGTTTATTTCTAACTCAGTGTGTCTGAAGACACCCGGCATGTATGTGTATATATATCTCTCCTTTAGTAACAGCGAAGACAGAGACACACAGGGAGATGGAGACATATGTGCGCGCTTACCAAACATAACACTGTGACACAGACTCCCAACTTGCTTTCTCTAGCAGCCTGGCTAGAGGGTTGGGAATAGGCTGCTGTTCCTCAGTATTTTTGGTTTAATAAAGCGATGGGCTGAATAAATATTAATGTAAAGAAATGGGTGAAGCAGCCTAGCCAAAGCTAATGAGCTTGGAGCCACAGGCTGGTGGGATGTCACTCCATTTCCCAGCCCTGTGTTTTGACTCACTCCAGGGTGGCTGGGGTGTGGGGAGGGCTGAAGTTTGGAAGGGTGAGGCAATGCTCCCCGAGCAGCTCTTTACACAGCGATCACTGCTGGGAGCCATTCGGCCAGGGAAAGTTTATTGTTGTTGGGGGGTGCACAGTGAGCTCACTTTTTTTTGCAGTAACAGAAATCTGGCTGCTCTGAGATGAAAGAGGGGCTCCTTCCTTCCCTCTTTCTCCCTAAAACTCCCCTTCCCCTGCACCTAGGACCCCAGAATGAGTGGGAGAACCATGTGCTGAGGAGAGCTGGATGGGAGAACAGGCTCTGAAGGTCGAGTGTCAAAATAAAAAGAAATACTTCTTGTTTCTTCAACTGAACTTTATTACAATCAGTAGTTAATACTAGTGATGAGAAGAACGATCCTTGTATTTTATGCAATTTACAACGGGCTGTCGCATGTCAACTAGCAATAGTACCAACGTTAATAGGAATACTAGTAATAACCAACACTCACTGCCGGCTTCCTGGGGGGGGGCTGACACTGTGCTCCACACACACCCGCTGTATTTGTTTTAGGCTGTGGCAGTGGCGGATCCAAAACTTCTGTGTGTGAGAACTCACCAGCACAACCTGTTTGGAAAAGGAAAGATGGGGGTTGGTTCTGAAGGTGTATTTGCATAGCACTTTACATGAGAGTGTATGTAACAGAAGAATGGGGGGACTGAGGGAAATTTGGAGCACTACAAACCACCTCTGAGATCCTGAGCTTGTCACAGCTACCTCTCAAACCAGACTTATTGGCTTCAGATCCCAGCTCCATCTCTAAAGGCCGCGTGACCTTGGGCAAGTTATCTCACCTCTTTAGAGTTCATGATAGAATCTACCTTGCAGATAATATTGAGGGTTTAGTGATGTTGTGAGAACATCACCTAGCAGTGTCTGGCTCACAGCGATCTCAGTGAGTTATCTCCTATTATGACAAGAAACAAAATGAAATCTCAAACCATTCTAGTAAGTTGGGAGCTATGATCCCATTTTACAGATGGACAAGACAGAGACTGTGAAAGAAAGTAACTACATCAAGGTCACAAAGCCAGTAAATGATAGAGAAGAAATTCCAACCTGGTCCGCCAAACTCCAGAACCTGAAATGCCATTCTTTTGTTCCTCCTCCTCCAGCCTTGCCCAGGATGTGCTCAATTTTCAGGGCGGTGGGGATTGCAGACCCAGTACATAGAAAAAGAATCAGCTGAACTGCCCTCCCTACAGCTATGACCAACGCATCTGTTCCACAGTAAGCAATAATGATGAGCAGTGGTTCCCTAACGTTAGAGAAAGCATGGCCTTGCTCAGCCTTCTGGGGCACTACGGAATGAAATCACAGCATTTGAGAAAGAATTTTCGAAAGCTGCCCACTGGGCTTTACAAAGAGATAGCAATATCATTAAATGCTGCCCCACCTTCTTTTATCAAACCCGGAAAAACCACTCACCTGTTTGACCTCTCCAGCACCTTCCCCCTCCCTGCCCCCAACTACAGCTGTGAGCGGCCGAAGACTGTTTTCCTCAAAGGCCTCCGGGTGCTCGCAGCTTCTTTAGACATTCAGCCAAAATTTTTAGAGTGCGACTGGGCGGGGGGGGCAGCTCAACCTGAATTTAGCTCTGTCGTTGAAACTCAGGTTCCTAGACCAGAACACAAAAACAAATCGAAAAGGCAGTTTCTGGGCAAATGGAAAACAGCTAATTTTGCAGGTGCTTTGGCATCAATGGTAGCAATGAATGCAACATCCATACGGGGGGGGGGTGATTACAGATGAAATGAGTAATACCCTATATGAAATTCGCAACGAAAATCTTGAAACTGGACATTTAAATGCACTGCTCAGGGTGGAGTGGGGAGCGGGATCGGAAATGACGCTTGTGGTTTTTAAATGCTTTTTTACTTGGGAAAGCCGGGCGGGGAAAGGAAAGGTCATCGTCTGTTTAATTTCCACCCCCCAGCCCAGGACGTCCAGCATTAGCTCGCCGGGCCTCAGCTGTTGTACACACACGGTGAGGGGGGAGGGGAAGGCGGAGGCGCGGAGGCGGGGCCGACTGGGAGGAATCTGGGCGTCCTGCCGCGCATGCGCCTTTCCCGAGCAACAAGTGGGCTTCACAGACAGAGGAAGTGTAAAGGGGAGGGAGGGGGGAGAACTGGTGCAGAGCATGGCGGTGACGTCAGCGCTCCGCCCGGGCGGCATCCCGCGCGGCCAAGCCGGGGACAGCGCGAGCCGCAGCGCGAGCGGGAGCGCCGAGACGCGCCTCCGGAACGTAGAGTAACAATCACAACCCCACATTCCGGGCGAGTGCGAGCGGGAAGGGATGCGACCCGGGCCGAGGCGCCGCGCGAGCGCCCTGCAGCCAACGTGAGCGCCACCAGCCGCGGCGGCCCGGGCGCCGGCCAGGCCTGGGGGCGGCGGGAGCCTGCGTGCGTGCGCTCCTCTCCTCTGCTCTCGTGCGTCCTGGAAGCAGTGGCCGCGGCGGCTCCCTCCGGCCGTGCAAACCCAGCCGCCGCCAGCGGAACGGCCGACCCTGCGGAGGGGAGAAGCTCCTCTCGGCTGCCACCCCCTCCCAACCCCCGGCCCTCCGGGGAAGCGGCGACTTCAGCAAGATTGGACCCGGGCACCGGGTGGCACTGAACCCTCTAGCCTTCGCCCCAGGGAGACTGGCGGGGAGAGGACGCAGCTCGTAGGGGGGCCCCAGGGGAGAGGAAGAGACAGCCCCTTTCGAGCTTCCAAGCACCAGCCACTCCGGGGAGGGGGCCAAGAGCCAACGGCGGCCAGCACCCGGCACCCTCGCCCCCTCCCCTCGGGCCGGGAGCTTCCAGCCCGGGTCCGCGGACCAGGAAGAAGGCGCCTGAGCTCCCCTCCCGACGACACAGCCGCAGTAGGAGGTGGGGGCGAGGAGCGGGCTGAACTCGTCGGCCGCCCCGGCGGTGGAGCCCCAGCGGAGAGGCGCTGCGCCGGCGGTGGAGACTCGCGCTCCCTCCAGCCCCTGGGGCAGAACTTTCTCGCCCCCCCTTCCTCCCCCGCAGCCGGACTCCCTCCCCAGCCGGCCAGTCCTCCCGGAGGAGAAGGCGCCGCGGAGACAGCCTGGGCGGGGGCCTACCTTCCCCAGGGCCGGCATCATGTCGGCGGCGCAGGTGTCCTCGTCCCGGAGACAGTCTTGCTACCTGTGCGACCTGCCCCGCATGCCCTGGGCCATGATCTGGGACTTCTCGGAACCCGTATGCCGCGGTTGCGTCAACTACGAGGGCGCCGATCGCATCGAGTTCGTGATCGAGACCGCGCGCCAGCTGAAGCGGGCGCACGGCTGCTTTCAGGACGGCCGCTCCCCCGGGCCGCCGCCGCCCGTCGGGGTCAAGACGGTGGCCCTGTCGGCTAAGGAGGCGGCGGCTGCTGCAGCGGCGGCAGCCGCCGCCGCACAGCAGCAGCAGCAGCAGCAACAGCAACAGCAGCAGCAACAACAGCAGCAGCAGCAGCAACAACAGCAGCAGCAACAACAGCTCAACCACGTCGATGGTTCCAGCAAGCCTGCTGTACTGGCGGCCCCGTCCGGCCTGGAGCGCTATGGCCTGAGCGCTGCCGCCGCCGCCGCGGCCGCAGCGGCGGCCGCGGTGGAGCAGCGCAGCCGCTTCGAGTACCCGCCACCGCCGGTGAGCTTGGGGAGCAGCAGCCACGCCGCGCGGCTGCCCAACGGCCTGGGGGGCCCCAATGGCTTCCCCAAGCCGACACCGGAGGAGGGACCCCCGGAGCTGAACCGTCAGAGCCCCAACTCCTCTTCAGCTGCGGCGTCGGTGGCGTCTCGGCGCGGGACGCATGGTGGGCTAGTGACGGGGCTGCCCAACCCGGGGGGTGGTGGAGGCCCCCAGCTTACGGTTCCCCCCAACCTGCTGCCGCAGACGCTACTTAACGGCCCGGCCAGCGCCGCCGTGCTGCCCCCACCGCCGCCCCACGGCCTGGGTAGCCGTGGGCCCCCGACGCCCGCGCCCCCAGGGGCGCCCGGGGGCCCCGCTTGTCTTGCGGGCGCCCCGGGCGTATCAACCGCGTCGTCCTCGGCGTCGTCTTCGACCTCGTCGTCGGTGGCGGAGGTGGCTGTGGGTGCTGGCAGCAAAAGGCCCGGCTCGGTCTCCAGCACAGACCAGGAGCGCGAGCTGAAGGAGAAGCAGCGGAACGCCGAGGCCCTGGCCGAGCTGAGCGAGAGCCTGCGCAACCGCGCGGAGGAGTGGGCCAACAAGCCCAAGATGGTCCGCGACACGCTGCTCACGCTGGCTGGCTGCACGCCCTACGAGGTGCGCTTCAAGAAGGACCACTCGCTGCTGGGTCGCGTCTTCGCCTTCGACGCTGTCTCCAAGCCCGGCATGGACTACGAGTTGAAGCTGTTCATTGAGTACCCCACGGGCTCAGGCAACGTGTACTCCAGCGCATCTGGTGTGGCCAAGCAGATGTACCAGGACTGTATGAAGGACTTCGGCCGGGGTCTCTCCTCTGGCTTCAAGTATCTGGAGTATGAGAAGAAGCACGGCTCTGGGGACTGGCGCCTGCTTGGAGACCTGCTGCCTGAGGCCGTGCGCTTCTTCAAGGAGGGCGTGCCCGGCGCCGACATGCTGCCCCAGCCCTACCTGGACGCCAGCTGCCCCATGCTGCCCACGGCGCTGGTGAGTCTAAGCCGCGCCCCCAGCGCGCCCCCCGGCACCGGGGCCCTGCCGCCGGCTACCCCTTCGGGCCGAGGCACAGCCGCCAGTCTTCGCAAGAGGAAGGCATCGCCTGAGCCCCCGGACTCCGCTGAGGGCGCCCTAAAACTGGGCGAGGAGCAGCAGAGGCAACAGTGGATGGCGAACCAGAGCGAGGCCCTAAAGCTCACCATGTCGGCCGGGGGCTTTGCGGCGCCGGGGCATGCCGCCGGGGGTCCGCCCCCACCGCCTCCACCCCTGGGACCCCACTCCAACCGGACCACCCCGCCCGAGTCAGCCCCTCAGAACGGTCCGTCCCCCATGGCCGCCCTCATGTCGGTGGCAGACACTCTGGGCACGGCGCACTCGCCCAAGGACGGCAGCTCCGTGCACTCGACCACTGCGACCGCGAGGCGCAACAGCAGCAGCCCGGTGTCACCGGCCTCCGTGCCCGGGCAGCGCCGCTTGGCATCGCGGAACGGGGACCTGAATTTACAGGTGGCGCCCCCGCCGCCTAGCACCCACCCGGGCATGGACCAAGTGCACCCCCAAAACATTCCGGATTCCCCTATGGCCAACAGCGGGCCCCTCTGCTGTACCATTTGCCACGAACGTTTGGAGGACACGCATTTCGTTCAGTGCCCATCCGTCCCCAGCCACAAATTCTGTTTTCCTTGCTCTAGAGAGAGTATCAAGGCCCAGGGGGCCACCGGCGAGGTGTACTGCCCCAGCGGAGAGAAATGCCCCCTGGTTGGGTCGAATGTACCTTGGGCCTTCATGCAGGGCGAAATCGCGACGATCTTAGCTGGAGATGTTAAAGTGAAAAAAGAGAGAGACCCTTGAACCACAAGACCGCCACCTCCTCTGCCCCTGACCAGCTCCTCTCCGATCCAGAGGGCCCCTCCCCCACCCACAGCGACCCTCCCTCCCCTCACCCCCAAGATGTAGAATTGTGAATATAACAAACTGCAAAAAGTTAGTCTTATGTATAGACATTATTTTCGTCGTATGTTTCTATATTTTGAAACAAAAGGTATGTAACTTCTTCATTTGAAGGATAAGCTGGTTTGTGTTAAGCAGTATAATATCGGTTTTGGGTCATTTGCATCATTTCGGTAGCATTTATTTGATGGCAGAGTGCTTGCCTAGGTACAGAATTAATAGCCCTTAGCAACGACTGCTGCTGGTGTGTATTTTTGTAAATGTTATGCACTCTCTGAAAGGAAAAAAAAACACAAAAGAAAATGACTTTTTTTTTTTTGCCAAGGCCAGTGTTGCTGCCTAAAAAAAAAAAAAAAGATGCTATAAAATGGTGAAAGCTTCTTTCTAAACAGCCCCAAGAGTTGAAGTCTTCACTTTATTTTGTTCCATTTTGTTCTGTTTGGTTTTTTGTTTTTCTGTTTTGTTTGCAAAATGGGAAAGGGGGGGTGTTGGGGGGGCAGGGCGTTTTTTGTTGCAAGTTCGTGAGGGACAATGTTTTGGTTTGTTTCTACGGACCTGAATGTGTTGGATCTTCAGTGTTGTTTTGTTTTTGCTTTATTGATGCACGGATGCTTTTGAGCAGTAGAGCGAAATGCTAGACACGGGGAGCCTGCTCTGTCTGTCCTTTACACATTTCTGTAGTTCACGGAACACTGTAATGTGCCTTGGAGCTTAGTAACTTGTAATAAATTCAATTGATATTAATTCTGCCCCGAGTCAGCAAGTGTGTTTTTCTAGAGCTAAGGCCACGTAGTTCCAACATAGGGGACACCCTCCCCACCAACATAGAACACACATGCTGGTGTCTCCGCAAACCCTTGGAGGAGGTGACATCTGTGAAGGCCCTGTGCTGGGGGACTGCCCCTCCCCCCTTCCTCCCCCCACCCCCAGTCCCAGGCTGTTTAGAGTCACCTCTTGGGGGGGGGGGGGCGCGCGCGCGCGCGCGCGGGACAGTTGCTGACTAAGCAATTTCTGTTTACTCTTCTGCATCTCTATTTTCCCTGTGAGCGCCCCAGCTGCAAATGGCATTGTCAGGAACTCGCCCTGTGGCCTCCAGTGTGTAATGATCCCCAGTGCAGCTGTGACTTTGCAAGGGGAGGGGACTGGGATGCTTCGCTTCTTAGATGTGGCAGAAATCACACTTACTGCACATATAAAGCAAAAACGCCAGAGCCGGGAGCTGTCAGTGGAGGCAGGCGGGGTGTGGGCACCAGGGAAACAAATGCAAGTACTGAGCCGCGAGAGTTGCCAGCAGCTTCCAGCTGATGCAGTGGAAAAGCAGTGCCACCTCATTCATCACTCGTTTTTCTCCCCGCCCCCTGTTATGATAAGTATTTCTAAAGGCAGGACACTTCACTGGTAGAAAGATGATTGTGGGGACTGGGGCAAGAGAGAAAAAAGCCAAACCCAGTTCCTGAGGCAAAGGTCACTTATGACACCAAATAAAACCCGTTCCCACTGGTGAAGAAATTCAGGTATTCGTCTAATCAACTTTCTGGCGGCGTTTGTGAGGTACAGAGGGGTAAGGAAGGGGACCAGGATGGGAATGTCCTTTAGAGCTCTGAGGCCCCCTTGGCTGAGACCAGACTGGAGCTCTCCCAGAGCGACGGCAAGGCAAACAAACCTGGCTTGGACCTTGTACTTAGTGGGAGGCGACTGGAACAGAGTAGAAAACAGGGGGGAGGTAGCAAAACAAAACCTATCTAAAATTCATTCCTGGTCACACCTGGACTCCTGGGAGGGGGACCTGCTAGACCAGGACAGCCCCCATCAAAGTGAGGAATAAGAGAATAAGGGGAGAGACTCGGTGCCTCGCCCCACTCCCATCAAAGAGGGTGCAGGGGCAGGAGGGTAGGGAGGTGGGTAGGAGTGCAGGCAGGTTTGGGGAAAAGCAAATCACTGGTTAGCCCAGAACACCGGTGTGGAGGTTGGGGAGGTGTTGGGACTCGCTGGTAATAACACCTTTTTAGTTTCTGTTCCTGCCCAGCCACCACCATCATTGAAGTAGTGGAAACCGTGATTCTGTGTGTGCGCGAGAGTGCATGTGTGCTGGGGTGTGGATAACTGGCAATTGATCGATCTGCTGCAGGCTCTTAATCCTGGTATATGGGAGGTGGCTGTCTCACCTCTTTAAGAATCTCCCCACATATAAATAGATATGCGTGTCAGCTTCCTGCAAATGTGTCCGTGCATTTTCATCTGCTGCCAAGTGTTGTGTTGGTGCTCATGAGTCATGAAACCTATTTTCATCCTCAGGGGTAATTAACTTGGGGGTGATAATGCATAGCAGACTGTAGGAAGAGTTAATTCTAAAACCCATCCTTGCCTGGCTACCAATCACTCATTTCACTTAAAGGTCTGGGTTGGCTTTTCTCATAAGCTCATTAATAAAAACCAAGCATGTTTCGCCTGGAAGATCCTCTAAGGTGCTCCCAACCCCCACTGCCAGCACACACACTCTTCGAATGGGTAAAGCTCAGCAGCCTGAGAATACAGAGATAGAGTGTCACGGGTGTAATTTAACCACCACTGAATGAAGGAGCCGTGGGTGCCGCCACAGCCCTGAACTGCGCATGTGCACTTCCCTGTGTGGATTACCGGTCCGGATGCGGACCCTGCGAGGCCAGTTCAGGGGCTCCAAGCGGGAGTCGGTCCTGTTACCTGTTTCTGTGGGTACCTCCGCTGCTGGGGCCTGCCAGTGTGTCTTCACTGCTGGGGTGTTATGTTCAGGAACTTTCAGGATTACGAGACCCTTGCTTTAGTGCACTTAGGTGGGAAAGAGCCTGTCATTAGGAGCTAAAAGTGTAGTTGCTCCCCCTTCTTGTTGCTGGGTGCATTATTAGCAGGAGAGGCAGTAGCTGTAATAATGAGGCAACCAGCAAAGGCGGCCAGTTTGGTTTCACGAAGGAAGGCTGCCTTGATGAGGCCTGGGGGAGAGGAGGGAGGGAGTAGGAGGGAGAGGAGGGTTGGGTGGAACTCAGGCTGGAAGTGAATTATAATGGCACAGTTAATTAAAGTTTACCATAGCCAGGGGCCATTTCTTAAATGGCGGCTCTCCCTTCTCTTTTTTTGGAACCATGTGACCTTCCTCTTTGCTCTGACCCATTCAGCCGCTAGTCTGGTTGTCTTAACCAGTCATGCTTTGATCTCCCAGCTTGATTCCCGCTTCCCCAAAGCTTTCCACATTGCACACCTAGGAAGCATTTTCTTCTCCGGCACGCGAGGATTCTTAGGGATTCAGAGATTCAGACGGAGATCTCTGGATGAGCCTAGGTTTCTTCATCACCCTTGGATGGATCTCCCCAACTCCTCCACTTCCCATCCATCTCACTCCCTTCCCTACAGAGCCAAGGTGGTCAACATTTAACAATCCTTATGTATTTACTTATAAGTATTGTTTGTATGACTAATCCTAGCTGGATGTTTCTTTTAGTGGGCACGGGAGTCAGATAAGGAGGGCTTTGAGAGAAGGGGCTGATGGGGGTCACTTTTTGACATTGACCTCTGAAGACTGCCCCATAGGAGAGGGCCACTGTGTCCCACCTTGGCATATGAACCCACTCAGCTCGTGTGCATGCATGCCTACGTTATCAAGTGGAAGATTCGTGGATGCGCTTCCACATGACTCCAGCCCAGACTGTTAATATAATGACTCCTGAAATTCACTTTTGTTTTCTCTCATGCTTCATCAAATCAAGGAAACGAGAACTGGGAATGACCTTACGGTCATCTAGTGAAGTGCTTTCTAAACCGTTTTGAGGTCAGAGACACCGTAGAAAAATCTGATAAAGATTATGGATCCTTCCCAAGAAAGTACAGGTAGGTGCCCTCACACACAGGGATTTGCATACATTTTCTTTCCTTTTTAATATCAATTTTATGTATTTATTTTTAAGTAGATAAAACATTTCTTTGCTTCAAAATTCAGAAGCTGCAAAGGGGAAATAGAGCCCTGTAAGGACTTTTTGGTGTCACTGGCCCTCAGCCCCCCAGTTCCCTTCTGGAATGCCACCAATGTTACTCGATTTTTAAAGGAGTCTACGCACCTCTAAAGCCCCGCCACAGAACCTGAGATTAGAATTTAGGTCTAGTCCACCTTGTAAAGATAAGGTTGTCAGGGCAAAGAGGGGGGAGTAAATTGGGTTATGCAGTGGCAGAACCTGGACTAGGTCCCTGTTAAGGAAAAGATCTAATGGATATTTTCTTAAAAAATTAATAAATAGGGGCGCCTGGGTGGCTCAGTGGTTAAAGCCTCTGCCTTCGGCTCAGGTCATGATCTCAGGGTCCTGGGATCGAGCCCAGCATTGGGCTCTCTGCTCAGCAGGGAGCCTGCTTCCCCCTCTCTCTCTGCCTGCCTCTCTGCCTACTTGTGATCTCTCTCTCTCTCTGTCCAATAAATACAATAAAATCTTTAAAAATAAATAAATAATAAATAAGGAAAGAAAGAAAGAAAGAAAGAAAGAAAGAAAGAAAGAAAGAAAGAAAGAGACACCTGGCTTAACTGGAACAGTGTATGAGAAAAAGTGATGACGAGGCGGGGAAACTGTGAGTGCCTGGCGGGGGAGGGCTCAATGTTTCACTAACTGTTGAGGGACTAGGAACAAGCATTTGTCCCTTGGTCTCTTGTAGCCATTCCACTTGGGGACAGGGATGTTCAGAGAAGTTTCTGGGTTTCTGACTGTGAATATGGGGGAATGTGCACCAGCGGAGTCTTAACCTTTAAGCTGTGGATCTTCATGCCACCTCCCCCTTTGCCCATCGGAAACTTCTGATGCTTCAGACAGATAGGCAATCATCTGGGGATTGAAGTAAATAGGGAGAGAGGAAGATCAACCAGGACTCCTCCTGCCTTCCCCTGAGCTAATTTGGGGCTTCTCTCCTCCCTCCCCGTCACCCTCCTCTGCCTGGCCCTCTCTCCCTGCTGACAGAGAGGGAACTGAAGGAGACAAGAGCCCGCTGGGTAGACACCATGTGCTGGGTAGACGTGCAAGAGTCTATCCAAGCCTTAGGCCAGCCTAGGAGGAGAGTGTGATGACTCCCATTTTACAGATGTTCCAACTGAGCTCAGAGAGGTTAAATTCACAACGCCATCCCTGTTATGTAATTCAAGTCCAGGGCAGCCTGGAACCTGAACTCTATCCGGGGACTCCTAGGTTGTTCCGTGCGAAAGGCCCCCGACTTCTGATCCTTAGGGCCCGAGAAATCCAGGCTCAGAGCTCGACCCTCAGCCCTCCATCTTCCAGAGCCTCTGCGCAGACCTGGCCAGTGCCAGGGAGCGCGGCTGCACGCAGGAGGGGCTGTCGAGAACGCCCTAGGAAAGGGGCTCTGCACTGAGCTCTCCCAGACGGTCTCTCTCTCCCTCTGCCCCTCCCCCTGCTCGGACTCTCTCTAAATAAATAAATCCATTAAATCTTAAAAAAAAAAAAAAAAAGAACGAGCCCACCTCTGTCTCTGCTTTGACGGAGCAGAGAGGCAGGCAGGAAGCAGAGGGTTCTCACTTCTAAGGCACCTGGCTCCTGTGGCGAGCCGTCGGCCTCACAAGCTACCATTTTCTCCGGCATTCTTGCTTGTTTTAGGGGAACAGAAGTGACAATGAACTCTAGAGCCTGGCCTGGCTGTCCTGTCTCGTTGGGGTCACAGGGGTGCATCGACCCAGTATAAGAGACTGTGTGCATTGTGTATGCAGCCTGTGTTTGGTCCAGGAAAACTTGCCTCTCTGTGAGCGCCATAATGTGGACCCCCGATTGATGGGTCCCTGGTCCAGGCTAGACTCAAGTGTCCCAGGCTCCCAGCAGGTCTCCTGTTGGCTGCAGCCTCTGTTCACTCCAGCCCATGGCTCTGTAGCAGTCAATTCTTTTGCACATCTGAGCATGTCACATCCTTGCTTAGAAACCTCCCTTGGCTCCCGGTTGCCCTACAGGATAAAGCCCATTCCTTGGCTCCACGATTTCCCTCTGCCAGGGCTAGGGCATTTTAATTTTTAAAAAGATATTACAGGAGCACCTGGATGGCTCAGTCGGTTAAGCGTCTGCCTTCAGATCAGGTCATGGTCCCGGGGTCTTGGGATGGAGACCCGCATCAGGCTCCCCGCTGAGTGGGGAGCCTACTTCTCCCTCTTGCTCTGCCCCCCGCTTGTGCTTGCTCTCTCTCTAGTGCTCTCTCTCAGATAAGTAAAATCCTAACAAAAAGATAAAAAGGTATTACATATACACGGTAAAAAAAAAAAAAAAAAAAGAAAATCCAACAATATGAAAGACCCTCAGTGAAAATTTGGTCAGTCTCCTTCCATTTTCAGGTCTTCAGTCCCCCTCCCCAAAGGAAGAAATTCTGGCAGTTATTTGGGGTACACTTTTAGTATTAGATGCACAGAGAAGCTTAGGTTTATAATATACATCTCCTGGGGATAGATACTGAGACAAGCCAAAGATAAGAAGGCGGGTCCAAGACAAGGAACCCGACTTGGGTCAGAGCCCCAGACTGGGTCTGGGGTGCCTCCTGACCCCCTAGCTAGGGATTAGCTGTTATTCTTCATAGGCTCCTGGACAAAGGGCATGTGCGCGCGCGCGCCATGTGCGTCCGTGGCCCCCACACAGTGCACCTGCTTCGCTGTGGTGTGTTGGGCTCCTTTAGTGAGCTCCGGTGTGGTCTAGGGGGTTCTCTGGAGGGAATGGGGGTGAGGAGAGCTGGGGCAGTGGCCGCGGAGGCCAGGTATATCCAGGCCCAGGTATCCCCAGCAGCATCCAGAGCCTTTCTCCTCAATAGCTGTGTCCCCTTCCTCTCCCAGCACCCACCACGGACAGCTCGGTGAAGCTGGCAGAATTGCTTCCCTAGGTGACAGACCAGAAGCCTGTGACTGAAACAAGGAGCAAGGGAGGAACATTATTGAGTGTAACCTTTGGAGCTGACAGTGGGTCAGGCATTGCCATATCCTATTTCTCTTTTATTACGGCTGCTTGTTGCTATCACTCTCCTGTGACAGCGAAATACCCCCAGGAGGTGCTGTTATTGCCCCCATTTTCCAGACAAGATAACCAAAGCAGGGAGCAGTAAATAGCTCGCCCCCGCCCGACTGCACTCCTGCAGGTAACTCGCTGCCCTCGGCCAGGCTCCCATACCTCCCTCTGCAGGGGCGCAAATCCTTCCAGGGACGCCCGGCTTTTGTTGCAAGGAGTGAGGAGAGATGAGCGGGTGTCTGAAATCCGGGGCCCCAGGTTGGTGGTTCAGGAGCCGCAGCGCCTCCAAGAACAGGTTTTTGGGTCGCCGGGGGCGCCGGGTCGACGCTGGCAGCCAGCACCCCGGGAGAGGCAGCTGTGGAATGCCGGCCACGTGAACGCAGAGGAATTAACTCTGCGCCCCTGGGTCTTGGCCCAGACGGTCACGTGACCACCCCCTACCACCCCCTACTCCCCCCCACCGCCGCCCCCGCCCCTCCTGTCTGCTCAGAGCTGTAGGCCCGCAGTGCTCTGTCTGGCTAGGGCCTGGAGACCAGTTCCTGACTCATGGAGTTGCCAGCATGGCCAATTAGATGGGGGCCGGGGAGCCCTCTAGAATTAGGATCGCTTTAGGGGAGGGGGAGAGAGAGGCGGCTGGGAGCTTCTCAGGGTAGGGCGGAGGGGGAGAACTGGGGACCCCAAAGCAAGAGCTGCTGCGGAGTGTCCCACCCCCCTTACCTGGGGTTAAACTGCCTGGCCAGAGGGAGCTTCTCAGGCTCCAGCCCTAGAAGGGTTTTCACGCTGCTTGGGTGAGTGGGACGACTCGGCTGGGGCTGGGACAGGCAGGCTCAGGGAGGTGGTACCTGCAGCTCGTCCTCAGCCTCAGGCACAGCCCTTGCCTTACAACTGACTCCTCCCTGGGCTCGGCCTTGCCCCTCCCCCGCCGAGGCAGAAGGGGTCAGGAGGGGCCTGCCAGCCACAGCCGCTGCCTCCCGCACCCTGGGGAAAGGGAGGGCCTCTGACAGCCTGCACCAACTTTTCTTAATCCCACATGGTTCAGGTCAAGCCCTCCTCCCTGAGATTGACCCTCCTCCCTGAGAAGCAGCTGAGTCAGAGCCTGCAGCCTCCTTATCCCTTCATCTCCTGTCCCACCTGCCAGCGGCTTCCTCCCAGGGCTCTCTCTCCTCCCCACTGAGGCCAAGGCCTGCAGCAGGGCTCCAGTTCCCTCGGGATGGCAGAGGCGGCTGGAGACACCTAGAGCCCAGGCTGCCGCTTGTCTGAAAGGTTGCACCCTGCCCTTTGGGCCCCCCAGCCCCTCTGCTAAAACACATAATGCAAGTCGGCAAGGCTCTCAGTGAGTGTGGGCGTTGTTGCCACCCTTATTCTTGCTGGGCTCAGGTGCCCGCTCCCCTCCAAGCCTCCACCCCCTCTGCTGGCAGGGGGAGGGATGGATGAGTGCTCTGACCATGAGGCCACAGGAGCACAGAGGGGGCCTGTGCCATCTGGGGCACTGGGAAAGAGCCCTTCCGAAAGGTTGGGCCCATAAAGGACGGAGAGAAAGGGAGACAGGGGCTAGGAGCCTGGAGATCATGCTTCCGCCAGAAAAGGACAAGGAGTCGGCTTGGTTTCATTGGTGTGTGGGGAGAGGTGAGGCGGGACCAGCAAGCAAGGCCTCCTGAGCTAAGCTGAGGAGCTTGGAATTAATCTTAAAGGGCCGTTGAAAAACGTGAGCAGGGGGACGCCGTCTGCTGTTTGAAAAGATATTTCTGGCAGTAGCGTGAGGACTAGATTAGCCCGGAAAGAGAACCAAGGCTGGGAAACCAGCTAGAAGGCCATTGCAGGGGTGCCTGGGTAGCTCAGTCATTAAGTGTCTGCCTTCAGCTCAGGTCCTGGGATCGAGTCCCGCATCGGGCTCCCTGCTTGGGGGGAAGCCTGCTTCTCCCTCTCTTACTCCCGCTGCTTATGTTCACTCTCTTGCTGTCTCTCTCTGTCAAATAAATAAATAAATGAAATCTTAAAAAAAAAAATAGAAGGCAATTGCAGGATCCAGGCAGGAGGTGATGAAGCCCAAGTAAAGAAGGGCTGAGGTGTGCGGGGAGGGGGCGCAGAGGTGTTAGGAGAGAAGGCAGGCTCTGGTGCTAAGATACCCTCTGGTGCATGGGGGACAGGTGGAGGAAGGAAGGAGGCAGGGCTCCCCCTCAGCTCGGGTACCCAGGGAATGAAGCATAAGAGCAGGTTTAGGGGAAGAGGTCTGGTCCCTTCTGGACGCTGGCCTGAGGGGCCATCGGCCAGCTGGGGGGGCGGTGCCAGGTAAGTAGGTGGGTGTGCCTGTCTGAACTCTGCAGACGGTCGGGGCGGGAGCTGAGAGGGGGTGTGTTCCTTGTGAGTGGTAGCAGAGGCGTGCGTTTGGATGAGGTCCCTGAGGGAAAGTGGGCAGAATGACAAGGCTGTGGAATACTACGGACGCTCACCTTCCAGGGCTGGGGGAGGAGGTGAGTAGCCAGAGAGGTGGGAGGACAGCCAAGGGAAGTCGCGTCTTGCCTGCCGAAGAAGATGCCGCCGGATGGAGTCGTGGATAGGGCTGGGTGTTGGCTGAGAAGGAGGAAGATGAGGCATCAGGGAGGTCCCCGGAGACCTTGTATGTGCAGGATGGAGATGGAGGGCAGTGCAGGGGCAGCGGAAGACCCAGCTTGTCCCAGAGTCTTGGCTCTGAAGGGAAACAGAGAAGTTGGCAGCAGGGGGCAGGTGGGAGGAGTTTCTCTGATGCACAGAGACAGAAGCGTGTCTATAGGGGAGGGCTAGTGGAGAAGGAGAGGTTGAGTGTGCCAGAAGGGGGGTGGTAATTAATGAGTGATAGACCCCAAGAGAGGAGACATCCAGGAGAGGCAGTGCGGGACTCCGAAAAGTCAAACTGGGAGTCTCCATGTACATAGCGCTTACTATGTGCCAGGAGCTGTTCTAAGGGCTTTACACACGCTAACCTGCTTAGTCCGCGAGATAACCCTACAAAGCGGGTGCTGTTACTATCCACATTTTACAGAAGAAGGATCCAGACATAGAAAGGTTAAGTAGCTTGCCCCAGATTACCAACCTCCCTTGTGATGTGGCTGGTATGCCAGGACTTGAACCCAGGCCCGGTGCCTCCAGAAGTGTGGCATGGTCAAGGGCATGAACTCGGGGGCCAGGGAGCCTGGATTTGTACCCCAGCGCCTCCACTTATTTGCTTCACCTCTCTGTGCCTCATTTTACCCACCAGGAAAATGGGCATGACAATTTTACTTAATTCACAGCGCCGTTGGGTGGATTCAAGGTGTAAATGCCCGTAAAGCACTCAGAGCAAGGCTTGGGGCGTAGAAAGAACAAGGGGCGGGACTCGCCGGGACGGAACTGGGTGCCTCTCACACTGGGAGCAGTGGGAGGAAGCCAGCACGGCGCTGATGGAGGGGACGAAGGGAGTGGGGCAGCACTCTCTCTGGGTTGATGGGCAGATCCCTCGTTGCATGGTCAGGTGACCTGGAAGAGAAGCTTCTAGGGTGGTGAGTACCTGGGGATGTCTGGCTGGGCCTCCAGGCCAGGGAAGGATCGGTGATTTCCCCAGTCAAGGGCAGAGTTTGTTCGGGGGAGAATGTGGGTTCCGGGCAGGACTGGCTTCAGGGGCCTGGACCTGTGCAGTCCCATCAAGCCCCGCGCTAGAAAGGGATGGTTTAAGGCTTTGCTCTTGTCATTTTTGTAATTTTGACCAAGGAGCCCTACATTTTCATTTTGCTTGGGGCCTGCTAATTAGGTCCCCTGTCCTGGTTCTCGGGCCTGGGGTGCTCGACTGTCTCGTTGCCCGTGAGACTATCAGAGGTTCCACTTCTGCACGTGGGACAGGCTGAGAGCAGCATGGCCAGGCCGGGGGGCGGGGGGAGGCAGCTTGTGGCTGTGGCCCCCCAGAGGCCCGGAGCCGGCGAGAGATCTGCAGTATGGAGTAAGGCCTGCTGGACGACTGGGTGTGTCTCCCTCTGCCGCCAGCCCTCTGTGTGCTCTGCAGCGGGTAATGGACATCTCTGAGGCTGTTTCCTCATCCGGAGGGTAGGGACGGAGTGACCACATCACGGGGAGGTACGAGGCTTCAGTCGGCTGCGGTGTGGAGAGTTCCGGCTCAGCGTTGGTGCTTAGCAAGCGTTCGCTGTCAAGTGCGGGGCTGGGGCAGAAAGGTATTCAGCATGTGAGTAACGTGAGTCCGAGAGAAGAGGCCCCGAGGCCCCTCCCTGCCACCCTGGGCACCGCCTTCCAAGGAATAGGGGGCCAGCTCTCTCTCCACCCTCTTTGGCCACTTCCGGTCAAGAGCTTTGCCATTTCCAGAGTGAGCAGAGGGAGAACAAATCCCACCTCTGGTCCAGCGGTTGGAATTTCAAGCTGCCAGACGGAGTTCTGGGGCCCTGTGGGACCCCCACGCCTCGTTCCCCCTACCACTCCACACCCTAGTTTCCCCGAGACCCTGTCGGCTCTAACACAGGCCTTGCCCTACCCACGGGTGGGGCCAGCCCAGCTTCCCACTCTCTCCGGAGGGCCCCTCCTCCAGGGTACGGAGCTAGGGGCTGCAGTCACATGCTGCCTCCTTTTCAACCCTCTGGTGTCCCCACCCCTTTTCTGATCCTCGATTTACCCTGAGCTGGATTAAGACCTTTAAGCAGCCCTGAGAGCTGAGAGGTTGAGATGTAGCCCCCCTCCCTTGCCCGCAACCCGTCTACGTACAAACTCAAAATAAAAACCTCTCTAAACCTTAAAATCAGTGTGCGGAAGTCCAACAGACTTCTGATTTTTTTTCCCCCAGGATGACTACTTCCTTGCTATTTTTGAAATACTAGGAACCAGCCCTTTAAAAAAGCAAACCAAACCAGAGCTGTTGATGCCCTTTTACTGCCGGTGCCCTAAGCACATGCTTAATCTGTCTGTTGGGCCACCTGGCCTCGCCTGCCCCCGCCCCTGTGCCAGAGCCCGACAGAGGACTGGGGCATTGGGTCACTCAGCCCAGAGACTTCCCCCACCCCCACCCCGCCCCGGGGACAGGGAAGCCCTGGGCCAATCAGTCGCTGCAGGGGAGGTGATGTCAGGAAAGCCCAGAAGGTTCCACTTCTGCCCCCGCCATGGGTGCACCCCCTCCTCCCCACCAGAGCCTCCAGGGCCAGCCCGGGCCCCCCGCCAGTCCTCCAGCTGGCCAAGGACGCTGGGCTGCATTAGTCCCCAGGCCTGCTGCCCCGCGCTTCACACCTGTCAGGCAGGTCTCCGGGTCCCAAGCCACTTGCCTCCCTGTTGGGGCGGGAGCCAGCAAGTGCCGGGACTTCTGCAGACCGGTTCTTCCGGATCCCGCTTGTAAACTCCAGTGGAAAACGAACCTCACGTGTCTGATAAGGAGGGTGCCGAGGTGGGACGTGGAGAAGGCAGGCAGAAGGCTATGCACGGGGAGGAAGACCAGG
This sequence comes from Nasua narica, assembly GCA_028533885.1. Taxonomy (NCBI): domain Eukaryota; kingdom Metazoa; phylum Chordata; class Mammalia; order Carnivora; family Procyonidae; genus Nasua; species Nasua narica. The sequence continues at coordinate 103,925,443 of CM052797.1, read as the reverse complement.
CCTCCTTAAGCACAATCAGGGAGCACCCCAGAGAGAGAGGCTAGAAAATTCTACGTGGGAGGGACCTTTCAGAGCCGCTCATCTGCAGATGGAGAAAACAGGCCTAGAACGAGAAGGGCAGGGAGCCTCCACGAGGTGACCAGCAGACAAATGACAGTTGTCGCAGTCTTCCCTTGTCCCTGGGTGAGGCAAGAGGACAGTCCTCTACCTCCTGTCTGCTCCTCCCCTTTGCACTCCCTAAGTCAGGAGGCACCCTGTCCCTGTGTCCCCTGCCTCCTCCCCTGACTGCTTTCTTGCTCAGCTGTCCCCCACGCAGCCAGCTTGTGGCCCCCTCATCTCACCAAGTGAACCGACATTCATCTAGGGTCCAGCCTGTATGAAGCCGTATAGTCTTCTCGATAATAAACCAAAGCCAGAGGTTTCTGCGGGAAATTTCGCATTCCAGGGGAGAGAAGGAAAGGAATGAGTGGATTTGGAGCACTTCACAAGTGTGGGACATTTCCCCTACCGGACTCCGAGCCTTGGAACAGCCCCTTGTGAGTAGCTCCATCCCGGAGACAAGCCCTGGAGCCAGAGTCTCAAGGCACAGGCGCAAGGCTCAAGGTCTCCGCGCAGCCACGCTGGGCGCCGGAGCCTGTCTCCCCACCTGTGCCCTTCACTTCTGCAGCGCCGCACCCTTACGGCCCCATTCAAGGCCACAGCCTGCAGTGAGCAGGCTGCACGATCTCATTTCCTCTGCACAGCGCCCACGACCCAGCTCTACCATCCCGCCTTTTCACAGAGGGAGAAACCGAGGCACAAGGACTCCCAACTAGGAAGATGTGGACCTGGACTTCGAACCCTGGGTGGCAGAAGCCGAGCCCTGCCCCCCACTTCCAGCCCCTTGTCCCCTGGCCTGCCGTCGTGGGCAGTGGGCTTCAAGTCAGCTGCTCTGAGTCTCCCCAGGGAGGGCAGGGGCTGCGGGTCCTCATTCCGAAGCTGGTGTTGACAGACGGCCACTCTGGGGAAAGGCTTGGCAAGGAGGAATTGCAGATACGGGCTAAGGGTGCAGCTTGACATGTGTGCCTCAGCTCTCTTGTCCTTTTTTGGAGTTCTAGCTTTGTTCCCATTGCTCTGGGGGATCAATTGTATGTTTCCTTCCTCCCTCGGGGCTCCCCCCAGAAAAGGCCATAAAGTACAGAGATGGGGTGTTTGGAAAAAATTCATTCAGCCTTTGGGATTAGACAGAAGGGGGTTTGAAGTTCTCCTATATTAGAGATCTTGACGAAGTCACTCAGATGTTCGAAATTCCGTGAAGCAGAAAGAATTGTGCTTCCTTCAAAGCATGATGAAGGGAATCGAATGAAATAGCAAGTGATGGTGAATTAAGTAATGAAGTCCTCTCTAATTATGGATCGCAATGGGTAGGTGTTATTATTGTCCTAAAGGAAGAAGTCACTGTCGAGTTAGGGAAGGTTGCTGGGGGAATGACAAGCTGAGGGCTGAGAGGCTTTGATGAAGTGGACTGTGTCCAGAGCTCTGAGACGCCAAGGACAGGAGCGAAGGTTCCAGATGGGCTTTGCCTTACCTGAGGCCTGTCCTCTGGGCCCTGGGGGGGGGGGGGGGAGCAAGAAACTCAATCTGCCTGGGTGCCAAGTGACAGCTTTGCAGGGGGAGGGAGGGAGCGGCAGGTGCGCACACTGCCCCAGGCTGGAATGCACCAATGGACCCTTCCAGAGCGCAGGGCCTCAGGACCTATTGCCAGACAGGAGCAGTGACATTCCCTTCCCAGCTGATTCCACCCTGTAAGTCCCCCCTAGAGGGGCTCTCTGACCTGTTGGGAAAGCTGACTGACTGCACCTGTCAGGGACTTTTGTTTCCAATGAGCCTGGTAGCTGTGGGGCCATTGGGGGATATAAGGAAAACGCCTACATGGAGCCAGGGGTCCATGGCTAAAGGAGGAGGGTGCTGCTGCTACAGGCGGATGCACTGCCCCTAGATTACGTCTGTAACCCTTTACCCCAGCCCCCCTGCAGAGACGCACCAACGATAACTTGGAGGAGATACCGATCTGGTTGAGGCAGGTCATCGAAACCAGGAACGGTCCCTGCCAAACAGGAACGTCTTCCCCCCTCAGCTGAGCAGATGCTTGGGTTATTTGGGAGGAATGAGAGATGTAATCACGTTCTCAGAGTCAGGAAGCGTGACCTGTCCTTGCTCTACTGGGTCTTCTGATCAGTTATCATTTATTTGGCTTTCGGAATGTGGTCATAAATAAGACAAAGTCCTTGTTGTTGCTAGGCTCGGCCTAGTGGGGAAGAGTTCCAGAAACACAGAGCTTGACAGTGGAGGGGCCTCTGTTTTAGGTTGGGCACTTTGGCCTGGGTTTTGACAAGTGAGTAGGAGTTCAATGAGCAGAAAGGGGGAAATTCCAGGTCTTACTTGTCCAACGCTTAAGATAAAAAGCCACCCTTGTACAGAATACCTGAGGGCTGGGAGGTGCTCTACGTTTGCAGGAAAGCATGATGGTGAATCTCTCCAATACTGTAATTTTGGCCCCTGCCCCACTGGTCAGGCCTCTAGCTCTTCCCTGGGTTCAGCCGGAAGAAAATTTGGCCCAAACCAAATTTTTCTCTCTGAAGAAGCCATCCCATGCCTCCATGGCTGGAGCACAGAGGTGACATTAAAGAAGAGACTTAATAGAGACATGAGGCAGGAGTGTTCCAGGCCACTAGACAATGTCATCGTAATCCCACTGTACCATACTCACCACTTTAACCTGTCTGCCTCTGGCCCCCTGCGGCTAGGCAGTGACTCTTTGAAGGGAGGAATGACATTTACCCGGGGTGGGTCTTCCGTTCTGAACACGGTCCAGACACTCTTTGCCTGTTTCCGTCTCCCCCTCCAGAAGGGCTTTTGTAACACAGAATGCCAGTCCAGGAGCATTGCCTGGGACGGTGGGGTGCGTCTGCGGACTGAGCGCCTTGCAGATAGAGCAGAGGCCTGGAGCTGGGGTGGCACAGGCCGAGGGCAGAGCACATCCCAGGAAGGAGGCAGGAGTGCTCTCTAATTTCAGTCCCTGCCGTTGATTTGGTGGCTTTGTGTTCGTCCTCTGCGGAAAAATAATTGCAAACATCTGTATCATGTCAGCTGCTGTCCTAAGCACTTTGCATACATTAGTGCATTTAAGCTTCGTAAAAGCCCTAGGTGACAGGTACCGTGAGCACACCCGTTGTACAGGCCAAGGTTCTGAAGCAAGGAGACCTGAAGAGATTCAGCCACGGTCAACGTGGCCCAAACTCGGCAGAGCCAGGACGTAAACCCAGGAGCCCCTGTTCGTATGCTTAGCCCAGAGATTTCTACTCCATGTCCTCACCCCCTAGACCGGTCCCCTTGATCTTCCACTGGGGGAGTTGTGCCCTCAGAGTCTCTGAGATAAGCCAAAGGGTTTTTGAGATTCGACTTCCGGAAAGGTCAATAGTAAGCAAAGATTTCAGGAAAAAAAATTAATTTTAATTATAAGTCATTTAAGACATTTTTAATACAGCTGTGTGTTATCGTGAATAACGCAAAAAGCCAGGTGAATTTTTAAGATAAGAAAGGAGGCTTCCAAGAAATGGCACCCTATTGGTGGGTTGCAAGGTTTCTGTCCCCAGGACCCCTCCCCAGGCCCCCAGCCCAGGGTGAACTGTCAGAGTCTGTGACTTCCCCTCAAACCAGCATGTGTGTGCGCTTGCACACATGCACCGATCTATGTGCGCGCGCGCGCACACACACACACACGCAGTCCCCGGTCACTGTGACTGTCTGGACAGAAGTGAGCCTTGGACCACGTCAGGCCAGGATGCAGTAGGAAGTGTCACTTTCTGATTATTCTTCTTCAGGCCTGGGCTGGGGGTTGGGGGGATGCCGGACAGGGCAGGGGTGGGGCCTCGGTTCTCCACCAGAGCGGGCCCAGGGCTCCGAGACTTCCGGTTTGTGCCTGGGGTACCGTGTCCCACCAGGCTCGTCCTCCTTAACACCACGAGACGAGACGGCAAGGCAGGAGGCAGGAGGAGGTGCTTCTCGCCCCCGCCCAGTGCCCCCACCCGGGCGCAGCGTCGGATTTGCAGAACACAACCTAGGATGTCCCCTCCTGCGGGGTGAGCGGCGGGTTCCGTGGCCCGTGTTTTCCGCATGTCTGAGTGTGTCGGGCCCAGGGACTTGTGTCCTCACGGCCACGGGCCACAGAAGGGGTCTCCCCGGGGGAGGCCGTGCCCACGGGAGTTTGGAAGGCAGAACAAGATGAATGTCAGCGGACGCCTCGACCCACTGTTGACCGGATGCTGACACGCCCCACGGAGGACAGACCTGGTAGTGAATGTGCCAGCGTCTTCATCGACAAAGCAAAAAAGCAAACACACAAGCTAAGGGGAGTTAGTCTCACAGGGAGACGGCGGCGGTGGAAGGAAAAGGGCAAGGATGTGCGGGGTGTGTCTGGGGGCTAGGAAGGGCTCGGGCAGGGGGAGCGGAGAGGGAGCCAGAGAACAGAATTGTCTGTGCATCTGGAGGAAGTGTATGTGTGAGAGAGAGAGAACGTGAGAGAATGTGTCTGAGAGCGAGTGGAAGTGGAGGGGCGGGTGAGGGGAAATGTGACTGACAGAAGGAGGGAGGGAGCGAGACAGGGGTGCGGGCGGCGGGCCTCTCTCATCCCTCCTTCAGCCACGAGGGCTTCTGGAAAAAGCCCTGCAGTTTGGAGTGAGGGACATGCAGGAGAGGTGAGATTTCATTACCTTTCCCTTTGTGTGATATTTTCGCGTGAGGAATGTAAGACGGGAACTATAAATAATCCAGTCACAGCTGCGACGTCCTGGAGATTTATGGTGCATGCCAATGCCAGCCAGCTCCGGGCTGGGGGGGCTTCGCTTTCCAGAGCGAGGATGAAAGGCCGACCCTCCTGCACTTGGACCCCCCCCCCCTGCCGCCGCCGGGGCCCGGCCGGGTTCCCCACCCTCCCAACCCACAGAGCCCAGGGGAGACAGAGGCTCACAAGTGCTTAGCCGCCCCCTTGTCCTGGGCAGCCTGGAGCTGAGGCGTGAAGAGGCAGCTAGGGGAGGTCAGCAAGACCAGGGAGGCAGGGGGAGGTGTGGGCAGAGGGGCAGGTCCGCCCCGGGGTAGGGGGAGAGCCCCCTTAGCTCAGCGGCCTCACACAAGGCGGGCCAACAGGTGGCCCAGACCCAGCCGAGCTCGAGTCTGACGAGGTCCCCGAGGCCTAGGCCAGCCGTCCCCCATCCCTGTCCTCCTTTCTGGGCAGGGACTTGTTCTGTGGCATGTCAGCAAACCCCACTGCGCTGGGCTGTTTACGGTCGCCCCCGCCTCCCAGGAGAGGGCACACACCCTGTTGGCCTGGGCAGGAGTCACATTCTCCAAGAACTTGGGGGCTGTTGGCCAGGACAGTGACACCCCAGGGAAGAGATAGACAGCGTAATGGGGCAAGTGACAGGGCAGGAAGGAGGTGTCCTGGTGTCCCCAGGTCACTTCCCAGGAGTTGTCTCCAACCTGGTTGTGACGGCAGATAGAAGAGGAGCAGGGACATTTGGGGGCCTGGCCATAGGCTTGTCCCCAGAACCCACGGGACTGGAGGAAGAAGAGGGCCAGGGGTCTGGGCGGGGAGGAGCAGGCTCAAGGCAGCCCTGCAACATGGCCTCCCTGCAGTCGCTCACAGGCACGCTTATCTGGCTGTGTCCCCTGCAAGCCCCAGGCTTCCTGGGGGTAGGAACCACGGACACCACACTGCCCTCACTGCAGCTGGGTGACTGCACGAGCCCCGGGCTGGGCTTGGTGCTTCCGTTCTGCAGAACAGGGGGACCCCGGTCCCGACAGGTGCACAGACTGGAGCCCTGGGACGGAGTGTGTGCTGGAGGTGGGGGGGCAGCCGAGCCAGCTTGGTTCCCTCCTGTTAGTCCTCAGGCTGTCCCTGGGGCCGAGGGCCTCTCTGCCCCCCTGTCCCCGCCCCTCCTGCCTTCCCTGGAAACCTTGGGGCTGGCGTGGCCCGGTCACCGTGGGCACCAGCTTATCACGTCCCCAATTTTCACTTTGCCTTTCTCCTAATTCTCTGAGCAAATATTGAACATCCAGAGAGACATCCAAATCCTAGGCGTGGGGGTGGGGGGTGGAGGGGTTAAGGCTAGCTGGCTGCTTCTTGGGGCTCAGCCCCAGGGCTCTGACAGAGGGAGGCCGCTGAGGTGGGAGTTGGCCGGGGGAGGGCAGGGAGGGGCCTTTCCCTCTGGGGAGTCCTTCAGGGAGGAGGCTCTGTCGTAGGACTGTGGACTTCCAAAGTGGCCACCCGTAGGTTGTGGCGGGGTCTTCTCTTGGGCCAGGGGGGTCTCCTCTCCCTCAGCCTCCAGAAGGAAACCATGTCTGGGAGTGGGGCGTACATCTAGAATTAGATCCCCTGGGGTATCCCGGAGGCAGCTCAGCTGAAACAAAATGACCTCAAAGCGGGCTTGCCTGATTTCGGGAGTGGCAGAGCCATGACATTCAGAAGGGGAAGCTGGGGGTTCAGAGGCTTTGCCCTCGCCGGAGCGCCCCAGCCGCACCTGTTAGGGCTCAGCACCGTGTGCGCCATCACACTGTCCTGCCTGGTTGTCTGATTGCCAGCAGCAGGAATGGACTCTGACATGCTCCCCTCCCCCAAGCCCGGGACAGAGAGCCTGTGAACAGGGTGCGGGAGGGAGGGCTGGGGAGCTGAGGAAGAGGGGGGAGAGAGAGACAAGCTTAAGCAGACTCCCCGCTGAGTGCAGAGCCCCCACTCGGGGCTCGTTCTCACGACCCTCAAATCATGACCTGAGCAGAAATGTGGAGTCGGATGCCTAACTGACGGAGGCACCCAGGCACCCCTGGACTCTGACCTTCCGAAGTAGAGATCTGGGGCTGCTCACAGCGTCCGCAGGGAGGCTGGACTCCCAGCTGGGAAGATGGGCAGGATCCAAGGGATGCCTGGCAGTCAGAGTCATTGCCAAAGGCACACCATTGGGCGCTCTGCCTAGGATGCCTTTGCTATTACCAGCCCTCTACCATCGACGGTGTGATGATGGGTCATTCAATATGTCAACTTGAGTGGACTGCGGGATGCCGATATTTGCTCAAACGTTATCGTGCGGGTGTTTCTGTGAGGGTGTCTTGGGGGGAAGGCTAACATTTGAATCCTGAGGCTGAGTAAAGCACATTGCCCTCCCCAGTGCGGTGGGCTGGAAAAGAACAGAAGGGTGGAAGAAGGAAGAATTTTCTGTCTGCCTGACTGTTGAGCAGGGAAATCGGTCTTCTCCTGCCCTTGTACTTCAGCATACCTCATTGGCTCTCATGGTCCTCCAGGTCTTTGGATTCAGACTGAAACTTCTACTAGTGGCCCATAAATACTCCTCAGGAAGGGAAGTTCCCACCCTATCCCCCCAAACAGGAAAGGAACATTCTGGATGGCCTTCCCAGTGTGTTCCTCCAGACCTCCATCCTTCTGTTCCCCACCCCGCCCTTACTCTGAATTCCAGGAGGCTGACCCATGTGGGCTACATCAGCCAGACTCCCACGCCTCTGGCGTCCAGGGTCTCCCACTGGAGGAGACTGGGAAGGTGGATGGAGAGAGATGGGGGTATTTCCCCCCTTGTTTCCTTCCTTTGCAGCTCTGGTTCTCTTCGGATTCTAGTCGTCTCCCTCCCTGTCCCACCAGGGTCTTCACTATGCCTTCTGGTCTCTCTTAACACGGTCTGCCCTTGGCCAATAGTCCCCTTCTGGAAGACTCCTCAAATTCCCTGTTCAAGGGTAATGCCCCTTTCCTGCAGTCACCTCATGTGGTACAGGAAGTTTGGAGACTGGGAGGCAACAGAGTCCCAGCAAATGCCCACCACAGGGTGGTACCGAGGCCCCGAGGAGGTGGTGGCGAGAGCCTGGACTTTGGACACAGACCTCCTAGGGTTTGAATTTTCAGCCCCACTCTTAGTACCTGTATGAACTCAGTCAAGCTCCTTAACCATGCTGACCCTTCTTTGTTCTCCATCTGGGAAATAAAAGTTAATATTTCTCTCATAGATTTTGTGTGAGAATTGAATGAGATAAATTTTCAAGCACTTAACCACTCAGGAGACCATTGATGGCAAAAAAGGTCCCCCTTAGGTGTCTGCTCCAACTGACGGGTGAGGACTCCTGGAGCACTGTGTAGGAATTCAGACATCTCATCCTGGCCTGGAGGGGATGAGTGTGCTCGTGATCGATTAGTGATGTCTGTCATGGCGTGGCCAGAGAAGGGGCAGTGGGATGCACTCGCCTTCTCTATCATAAACACTCACTAAATGATGGCTATCGGGTTTTATATTTCTTTGTTCTTTGGGAAGGGAAGCTGGATTCTGCTGGGGTCACAAAGGCCAAGATCCTGTTTGACCGCCAGCGTGGCCCAGGTCCTGAGTCATTGGGCCCCCTCTCCTGGCACAGCCCAGACTTCTCAGTAAGGCAGATGCTCTGGCCAGCCTGCTCCTTAAATCAGCAAACCGCTCAACCCTGTCTAGGTTGTTGAAGGTCTTCTTTCTCCGGGGACTTTCTCTTGTTCTTTTCATCCCCAAATTCCCCACGTAGTGCTCCCCACCCACAGCTAATACACACACCCCTGTGTCCACCACCCTCTCGCCCTAGGAATTTATAGGGAATTATATACATTTAACTTGAATCTCTCCATCCTATGTCACCCCACTTTCCAAATCTCCTCTGCTGCCCCTGTAATCTCGCACCCCAACCCAGGGGGCCTGGCATTCTCCCAGCGACACACACCGGAGTTGATTGAAGACAGAGGGGGTAGAAGAGAATCATGGCCCCAGGTATCCTACGATGGGAGCTGGAGCCTTGGTGGTCAGCGGGTCGTTCTTGGACTAGCAAAAAAGGTAGAGGGAGCAAGGATTCTTTTCCAGAAATAATCTCCTTTCTAGTTTCGCTGGGACATAGGATTGACTTTTGGTCCTTTTATTTGCTCAAAAAATATTTGCTCAGCGCCTACTATGTGCCAGGCGGCAGCGCATCAAACAGACATCTGCTTTGCCCCAATGGGGAAGCGGACAAGCGTTACCCTGTGGGTGCTGGGCCGTGCGGTAAGTGCTGGTACGGCCAGGAGCACAGGAGGGGCCTCTACTTGCCAGGGCGTAGTGGGACAATCAGGGAAGACTTTCCTGAGGAGGTGGCTTCTAAACTGAGTCTGGAAGGATAAGGAAGCTGTTCCAGGTGGTCATGGGAACAGCATAAGCAAAGATTTGAAGGTGCGTGCTGGCAGAGCTACGGGTTGCTGGCAGGCCACGGCGGCTGGGTCTCGGAGCTGGAAGCCGGAAGTGCTGGACAGGAGTTGTCGAGGAGGGTGGTGGGGTCCTCTGGGGCATTGTTAAAGATCTTTCTGAGAAGTCCAGATTTTCCCCAAGCAGCCCCCCCCTCCGCCCACCTCACCCCCACCCTCATCTGTCCCTCTGTCCTCCGCCTATCATGACTCAGGAGGCCCTGAAAGGAAACCTCCTGGGAGCTGCAGGCTCCTCAGGCCTCAGGGGGCAGAGGCCTTCCCCCCTACCCCACCTCCAGGCCCCTTGAGTCACTAGGAGTGCAGTGAGAGCTGCTTAATGTCAGGGCTGGAGGGGGTGGGGGTAACTGCGCCACAGCGGCTGCAGGAGGAGGAACTGCAAAGTAGGGGTGGGGCGAGCCCCCAACCTGGTGAATGAAGGCTTTAATGCGGTCTTGCTATTAACTGGCTGACCCAGCCATCAGGTGCAGTTGAGGGTAAAGCAGGCGTTGGGACCTTTTCTTTCTCCAGTGACTAAGTACGTTTGCAATTACTGCCTCCTCTCATAAACCCCTCACGCCTTTTTCCCAGCCGCTTCCCCTGCTCAGACCTGCTACCCTTCTGAAAATGGGAAATGGCGTATATGTAGAGATGTGTGTCTGTGGAGGCAAGTATCTCCTGGACGTGTAAGGAGGTGTGTAAACGGGAGTGTGTGTCCTCGCCCGTGCATGCAAACGTCTCTGCCGGGGCCGTGCATGGCAACGTATGTGCGTGAGCCTGATCTGCATCTGTGCGCAGGGGAAACATGAATACATGCGTGTGCATGCGTGTCCAGGACAGGCCGTGGGTGTCCGTGAGTGTGGGGGACCCGAGGTGCGTGCGGGATTGCAGCGAGTGTGCACGGGTTCTACGCAGCTGGCCCCGGTGCAGGGGAGCTGCTGTTAGGTCGGGATATTTATATTAACCAGAGCAATAATGGGCCCAGCTCCTCTCCCTGCTTCCCCTCTTGCTTCTTTGTAATCCGTCCTCCGCCCAGCAGCCAGAGCAAGCTTTTAAAAATGCAAATCAGACCGTGTCATTTCTAGGCTGAAATCCCTCCAGTGGCTTCCCACTGCATCTGGAATAAATCCAAACTTCTGACGACGGCCTGCCTCTGCTCCCGTCTTTGAAATTTTGTGGCCTCATCTTCTCTCGCTCCTCGGGCTCCCACTGTCTCAGCCACATAGGCAAGAGCCTTTACGCTTGACTTTCCCTCTGGACCCCTTTGCTGCAGGATGCCATCCTGGCTCCAGGTTTCAGCCCCAAATGGTGACATTATGTGTGGGGCCTTCTCTGAGTTCCCATTTTAAATCAGTACCTCCAGGGGTTCCCTGCTGGCTCAGCTGGAAAAGCATACGACTCTTGATCTTGGTGTCATGGAATTGGAGCCCCACATTGGGTGTAGGGGTTACTTAAACGAATAAACTGACTTAAAAAAATCGACGCCTCCAGTGTCTCTCTGGCCCATCACTCTGACTTCTTTTCCTCCCCAACACTAGTCAGCTGGGTCTGAAGTGGAGCCGAGAGTTAGGTCTGCACGGGGGCGGTTAGTGGGAGCCGTCCCTACGAAGGACTGGGCGGGGCCACCAGACCACGTGCCAGTCTGACAAGGTCTCCGCCAGCCCCTTGGGGCACCCAGGGCAACGGTTGCCCGTAGAGGGGTCCTGAAGTAGGTGGAAAAGGCTAAACCCTGTACCACATCTGGCTTGGTCAAGGGCTGGAACCATCAGCTCAAAAGCCGAGAGCTTCCAGAGCTTGGGAAGGCAAGCCACAGACTGGGAGAAAAGGTTTGCAAAAGACAGATCTGAGAAAGAATTGTTATCCAAAATATGCAAAGAACTCTTAGAACTCAGCAAGAAGAAAATAAACAGCCCAATTTTAGAAATGGGCCAAACACCTGAACAGATGCCTCTCCGAAGAAGAGATACAGGTGGCCAGTAAGCCTGCGAAAGGATGCTCCACGTCCTAGGTCATGAGGGGATTACAAAATAAAACAACATGAGATCCTCCTCCATGCGATTAGAAAGGCCACATTCTGGAGCGCCCATGCCACCCAATGCTGGTGCCTGCCTGGCTCAGTCTGGAGAGCATGCGACTCTCGATCTTGGGGTCATGAGTTCAAGCCCCACAATGGGTGTAGAGATTACATTAAAAAAAGAAGTTTAAAGGGGCGCCTGGGTGTCTCAGTGGGTTAAGCCTCTGCCTTCGGCTCGAGTCGTGGTCTTGGGGTCCTGAGATCAAGCCCCACATTGGGCTCTTCTGCTCGGCAGGGAGCCTGCTTCCCCCTCTCTCTGCCTGCCTCTCTGCCTACTTGTGATCTCTCTCTCTCTGTCAAATAAATAAATAAATAAATAATCTTAAAAAAAAGGAGAAGTTAAAAGAAAAAAGAATTCTCGCTCATTAGTGATGGGAATGCAACATGGTACAGCTACTTTGGAAGACAGTTTGGCGGTTTCTTATAAACGTAAACATACTCTCCTATACGATCCAACCATCACACTCCTTGGTATTACCCAAAGGAGCTGAAACTTTCGTCCACACAAAAACCTGTACACAGATATTTATAGCAGCTTTATTCATAATTGCCCAAACTTGAAGGCAACCAAGATGCCCTTCTGTAGGTGAAAGGATAAACAAACTGTGGTCCAACCAGACAATGGAATATTTTTTTAAAGAGATCTTATTTAGGGGTTCCTAGGTGGCTCAGATGGTTGAGCGTCTGCCTTTGGTCCAGGTCATGATCCCGGGCCCTGGGATCGAGTCCCGTATCGGGCTTCCTGCTCAGAAGTCTGCTTCTCCCTCTCCCTCTGTCCCTCCACCTGCTCATGCTCTCTCTGCCTCGATCTCTCTCAAATGAATAAAAAAAATTATTTATTATTTGACAGAGAGAGAGAGAGAGAGTACAAGCAGGGGGAGCAGCAGGCAGAAGCAGAGGGAGAGGGAGAACCAGGTTCCCTGCTGAGTAGAGAGCTTCACGTGAGGCTCGATCCCAGACCCCTGGGATCAAGACCCGAGCCGAAGGCAAACATTTAACCGACTGAGCCACCCGGGGGCCCCCAGACAACAGACTATTATTCAGCACTAAAAAGCAATGAGCTATCAAGCCATGAAAAGACATGGGGAAAACTTAAATGCACATTTACTAAGTGAAAGAAGCCAATCGGAAAAGACTAGGTACATTCTAACTATAGGGCATTCTGGAAAAGGCAAAACTATGGAGACAGTAGAAAGATGGGCGATTGCCCGGTTAGGTGGGAGGGAGGGCGGGCTGCACCGCTGAAGCACTGAGGATTCCTGGAGCAGCGAAATATGATGAACAATTCTGTATTGGCTGATATTTATCAGAATATTCTGTTACACATTTATCAGAATCCACAGAAGGTACACGAAGTGTGAACCGTAACGTAAACTCTATACTTGGGCGATAATGACGTGTCGGCATAGGTTCATCGACTGTAAGGCTCGTACCGCTCTGGTGCAGCCGGTGACCGTGGGGGAGGCGGTGAGCGGGGGCAGGGTCGTGTCAGAACTGCGTTCTTTCTGCTCCATTTTGCTGTGAACTTAAAAATGCTCTAAAAAATAAAGTCTATTTAAGAAGAAAGGAAAACAGGAGGGAAGGGAGAGAGGAAAGGAAAAGAAAAGAGAAAAAAGCAGAGAACAGGACAGAAGAGACTAGAAATCCTCAGACCTTCTCTCTGGGCTCCCTTCTCCTCTCCTGCTATCTGCATCCTTTCCTTCCGCTGACCAAGGGTTTTCTGACCTCCTCATGGGGGATGTGTTCGCTAGGCCTGTCTGTCTGCCTGTCCTTTTCTTTTAGGGTTTGCCTAGATCCTTTGTCCAAGATTTTCCAGTTCGGGGGGCAGGGCTGGCTGGGAGCTTCCTCAGTTTTGCAGTTCCTGTCACCCTTCCGGGCACCCCCAACAGCTTCCTCCGGGCCCACCAGCCTCACATCCATGATGACGGCCATCAGCTGCTCAGTAGGGCCCCGGCTGGTATAAATGTGCACCCTGACAGACCCCCCAGCCTGAGGAGCAGGAAATCCAAGGAGAAAATCCTGAATAACTCATTAGTACCAGCTCTTGGTGTCCAACCGAATCTAGAGGAAGCCATCTTCCCTCTCTGTCCTCCCGGGATTGGCTTGCGGGGGCGGGGGGGGGGGGGTCCCACAGACTGTGCGCCCACTTCCATTTCCCAGGCCTTGACCAGGACTTTTAGAGGCACCGGACTCCAAAACGAGTAGGCTCTCACCGCCACGAGCGGTGCAAAATAGCATCAACACTGGGCCACAAAGTAAGAGCGAGGAAGCGCTCCAACAGTTTGAGTTTTCCCACGATGATTGCTTTGTCGTTTCGCATTTCTGAAATATCAAATATGAAATTCTTAAATGTTTTTCTCCTTCTTTGCTCGTTCCCTAAGTGTGGGTTTTGAGGGGCATGTTGCTCTCACCTGTAGTCAGCCCACGGATCTTCCCGGCCCTGGCAGGCCTGCTCTGTGTGGAGGCTGCGGGGTCCAGTGCTCGGGCTGACCTTGAGGGCCTCAGGCAGGGTTCCTCCTGCGACAGCAGGCCTGCTGGGCAGCACTGGCTGGGTCACATAATCAGGCTCTTGCCTCTACTGCCTCTCCACACCAGCTTCAGGCTGACGGGGGTCAGGGGTGGTGAGACAAAGAGGGAGCAGAGGGGTCAGGGCCCTGAATAGGTATTGGGAAGGAACTTTCCCCTTGGCTAGGGAGCCCTGCTTAGAAAGTCAAATTTGAATCAGATCAACAGATAACTGCTGAAACCCTTATCATAGGGAGAAAGTTAGTTGTGCTGGGGAGGGAAGCCAGGACTGGGAGGCTGCCGTGGAGTCTTACCAGGCCTGGGGGAAGTGGCCTCAGGCTCTCCTGGGGGTGGCCCGGAGGGTGGAACAGAATGTGGCCAAGGGTCCCCTGTGGTCCTGCCCATCAGCTCAGATCCTCTCCCTCCTGTAGGTGCTGGAGGAGTAGTCCCACATTACAAACGGGCAAACGGAAGCCAAGGTCATGGGCTTGGTGGTGGAAGGGCCGGTCTCTCCAGCTGGGTCCGTAGTGAGATTGTGCCTCACGACGAACCTCAGGGTCCTCATTTGTGAATTTTATCATCACCAGGCTCCTTTTGAGGCTGGAGACAAAGGAGAGCAGCCTACAGACGTTTATGTCGTAACTGCGTATTTAGCCCCACTATGTACGGGGCACCCAGGTAAATGCTCCAAATATCTCCTCCCCACTAGCATCCCTGAGTGTGGGCACGATGGGCCCATTGTGCAGATGAGCTCAGAGAGGGAAACGGACTTGCCCAAGGTGACACAGGAAGCATGGGTGGGGGCTTCCAGCCACTGGGAAGGGCAGCTCCGGGAGTGCAGAGCCTGTCTGGCTTCTGGAAGCTGACCCCAGGTCACAGCACCCAGTGCAGTGATGGGCGGATGGCCGGTCAGTAATCAATAGCTGGGAAAAGAATGAATAAATCAAGGATGGGTTAACTCCCTGTGGTCCCATATCTGTGTTCTTGCCTGGGTTCCACCTACTCTGGGGACCTGGGAGCTGAGAGCAAGACCCTGGGGTCTTCCTGGTGGGTGCCACGAGAGCAAGGCTGGTGGGAGCGGGGCGGGTGAGGGGCGCCGCGGCCAAGGCCTCTGGGCTTCACCCTCTCGGAGAACCTGTGCCTTCACCCTGGCCCTGCAAGCCACTCCTGGCGGCCACGTGCAGTCCCAGAGGACTCTGGAAGGGGTTTACCGCAGAATAAACATCCAGGGATTCAGAAGATCCTGCCCTGCTCCTCCGACTCTCTCAAACCTGGCTATTGCCATGGCAACCAGCCTGGCTAAAGCAGAGCTTGTGGAAGGCATCCCGGCAAAACCCCTCTCGGCCCAGCGGAGCCCTTGGTCACTCCCGGCTCGCCTGTCCACATGGCCTGGAGGCCCACGACACCGGTGCCCAGGCTGAGACACGGCCCAGGCAGGATGAGCAGAAGCGCAGGCTTTAGGGGTCAGCTGGCCTTGGTGGAATCTCTGACTCAGCTGTGCGAACTTGAACAGCCCAGTAAACCTTTCAAGCCTCAGTTTGCCGCCCTGCGAAACGGACCTAATAAGGTGCGCCCTCGCCGCATCGCTGGCAAGATGGGTAAGGAACCGCACAGGAATGCCTAGTGGGACCTTGGGCACAGAGCACGCTGTCCTTCACGCTGGTCACAAGCGGAGCTGCCCGGCGCACATCCCCAGTCCGCTGGGCTGCTCCGACAGGGCCTGGGGGCACATCAGAGGGAGGGCACACAGAGTCACAGACGCACAGAGCAGTGATTCATCTGGAAAAAAGGAAGCCCACAGCCACTCACACTGTACCAAGCCTGAAAGCTGCCCCGGGAGACTCCCATCAAACAGCCCATTCATTCCACCTTGAACTCAAACCTCTCCAGGCCCCTTGGGCTCTGGGACTCCCAGACTAGAAACCCAGACAGGCCAAAGGAAGCTGGCGGAGGCGGGGAGGGCCTGTGTGCACAGAAAGCGGGTCTGACTGGGTCCAAGGGGTAAGGTGGGGCTGGGCCTTGCAGCCCCTGTACGGGCCGCCTGCTGTCAGCTCCAATTGAGCAAAAAGGCCCCTCGGGGAAGTGACAGCAGAGAGCCGAGCAGTATTAATGGCCACCATTTATGGAGGGTTAGCCAGGGGCCAGAGTGATAAAAGCAAATAAGGCCACATTCCCCCCACCCCCTGCTCAAAGGGCTTGGGTGACTTCTTCCTGCTGTCCTCCCCGCCACCCAAACCCTCAAAATGGCTTTCAAACCCCAACCGGTCTCTCGGCTCCTCTGCCTCCAGTGTTCAGGCTTTCCTGGTTTGGGTTTTCAAAGGAATTGTGCCTTTTCAGCCTCTGGGCTTTACACACTGAGCTTCTCTACTTGGATGCTCCTTGATTGTCTTTCCCCAATTCATTCACTGGATTTGATTAGTTGTACAAGCCCCATTTTCAAAAGCCAACGTTCAGCTCTGAAAAAGTTTCAGACTACCTAAGGGTGACAGAAAAATAACACAAATCTTCCCATATTCCCTGCACTCCGTTTCCCCAAACGTTAGCATTTTTACCACGTTTGCTGGATACAGAGACGCCCTGGGGCAACTTTGCTCCTGACTTCCTATTTGGTGGCTTCACGGTGGGTCGCTGGAAATTGGCCACAGAGGCAGAGCATATACACCATGGAAATTGGTCGTCAGGCTTTACAGACTTTTTTTCCCTGAACTATTTAAGAGTAGGCGACCGCCATGCCCCTTTCGCTCTAAATAGTGCAGCATGTATTTCTTTTTTCTTTTTTTTTTAAGATTTATTTATTTTGAGAGAGAGAGAGAGAGAGAGAGCGAGCGCACGCACGAAGGGGAGGGGTGGGGGGGGCAGAGAAAGAGAATTCTCAGCACACTCCACGCAGAGGGCGGATTCCCATGCTGGGCTTGATCTCACCACCCTGAGATCACGACCCAGGCCAAAACCAAGAGTCAGACGCTCAACCGACTGGGCCACCCAGGTGCCCCCAGCCTGTATTTCTTAAAAAGAAGGACATTCTCAGGAAGCCTGGGTGGCTCAGTGGGTTAAGCCTCTGCCTTTGACTCAGGTCATGATCTCAGGGTCCTGGAATTGAGCCCCACATCGGGCTCTCTGCTCAGCAGGGAGCCTGCTTCCCCCCCACTCTCTACCTCCCTCTCTACTTGTGATCTTTCTCTCTCTCTCTGTCAAATAAATAAATAAATAAATAAATAAATAAATAAAATCTTTAGGGGAAAAAAAGAAGGACATTTTCATATGATAAATAACCACAGCACAGTTATCAAAATCAGGAAATTTGTATGGCTACAGTTCTAGTGTCTCGTCTACATACCTTACTCAAACATTCCCACCTGTCCTACTAATGTCTTTAGAGCAAAAGGAGAAGAATTTTCTGCTCTGTGTGCTGTCTTATTCTGTAGAAATGTCCTGTTTTTGATCATCCGCTACTGGTAGCAGCCATTCGTGATTCTATTTATTTATTTGTTTGTTTGTTCGTTTGTTTGTTTATCTATTTATTTATTGGACAGAGAGCAAGAGAACACAAACAGGGGGAGGGTCAGAGGGAAAGAGAGAAGCAGACTCCCCGCTGAACACGGAGCCCCATGCAGGGCTTGATCCCAGGACCCTGGGATCATAACCTCAGCCAAAGGCAGATGCTTAACAACTGAGCCACCCAGACGCCCCTCCATTCATGATTTTTACCTGAAATGATTAATATCATGGTGATTGGCAAATGATGATTTCCTAATTCCATCATTTTTTCTACATTTGTTTCTTAGCATTCTTTGTAAGGGAGAGTGTTCTTTTTTCTCCCATTCATTTGTTTATTCATTTATTTCTTTTTATCAGATGGACTCATGGATTGTTATTTTATTCTTTGGCTTATCATCTGTAACTCTTATTACTTATTTCAGTGCTCAAATGACGTCAAATTTGTCCAGTAGAAACCCTTTTACACTGGCTTCCGTTCCTATTGACATGTCCTCATTATTTTTTTTTAGCACATCGTCACATTCTAGCACAACAAGATGTTCCAAGGTCATCTTGTACTTTCCCTGAGCCGGCCCAGGAATTGGCGGTTTCCCCAAAGTAGGCTGTTTTTGTTTGTTGGGTTTTTTTTCCCCCCAGTGGAGAATGGTATTTAGAAACCAAGATGTGGGAACTGGGGTGCTCTGTGCTTCTAGGGAAGATGCCTGTTTTAAATCTCTGACAGCAGGTTGCATTCTGCAGACTCCCCCGGTTTGGCATTTGGCTCTTTTCCTTCTGCCATTCTTCTATTTTGGCCGAAGTTGAGCCCAGCAGGGAGCGGCGCACAGCCAGGACCCCGTCCTCACCCTTCCTGCCCTTCTCTGTGCTGGCTCCGCACGGCGCTCTTGTCCTGTCTCCCCCCTTCCATGGAACCTGCACCTAGGAGCGTATCTGGTACCAACCAGGGGTCTTAGATCAGGCGAGCTTGCTGCAGATCACGGCGCACAGCTCTTGGATTGTACCCCACACCGATCTCTGACATTACCCTTTGGTTGTACATTGGGTGGGAGATTGGAAACTCCTCTGGGACTGAAGGAAAGTCCGAAAGAACTTTTTCAGTAAGCACAAAAGAACATTTCTAGGGGTAAGAATGTTCTGTGTCATGGTTAATTGGCATACATTTTCTTTCTCCTTGTTATCCAAAATAAAAGTGTGTCATCAATCAATAGTGCATTAGATTCAGTGAGACAGAACGGACTTCATTATCCTTCAAAACTGAGGTCACGCTGCTTCCTTGTGAGTACTCTTTCTCCATAGCACTCAATGCAACTGGTAACATCGATATTGGGGTCGTGATTGGGTAATATTTGTCGGAAGGGCCCAAGGGCACCCGCCCCTGTGTGTCCTGTATCCTTAGCCATACCCTCAAGGCCTGGCCCTCCACAGATACTCAGGACGGATTGTTGAAATAAATCACTGAATTAATTTAATCTTCTCAACAAGCCTGCAAGGCAGAGATGACTCTTCCAACATCGTCGATGGGGAACCTGTGGCTCCAGGAACCCAGGTCTGTTCCATGTTGTTCCACTGGTAAGTGGCAGGATGGGGATTCAAACCTGGATTTGTCGGATTCCCGTGTCTGTGCAAAGTGCTTCAACAGAGGAAATGGTTTTAGTGGAGAACTGAATTGAATTTGTATTCCCCTGATGAATTGGGTTCCCCGAAGGAGTGTCTAAACTCTTAGAAATTAGGACAGCACAAATATGACCCAGGAGAGGACACAGAACAGGGGCTGGTGATGCGACACCAGCCTTCAGGGGTCCTTTGGGGGGGGCACTGTCCTCAGTGCATCCTTTGCCATACTCCCACAGGGTTGGCCTGGACTGCTCTCCCTCCTTATGGGAGGGCCAGCCAGAGGTACAGGTCGGCGGTAAGCAAACCGGCCGGCCCCACATCCCCGCTCTGCCTGTCCAGCCCTGCCCCCCCGCACCCCTGTGGTGCCTCCTCTGGCGGAGGGCACACACTTCTCTCAAGGGCCTTCACCACCTCACCTCCGCCGCCTCCTACACCTACCTTGCAGCTGGGCCAAACAGAGGTTACACCTTTGGTTTGAAGATAGGGAAACTGAGTCTCAGATTGGGAAACTGAGTCTCAGAAGATGTAAATACTCACCAGTGAGTAAGGCCCCCGATTTCTCCATCTGTACAATGATAGGACGGGACTCGGTACATCACAGATTTCTTCAGCTCTCCACACAGCTGTTTTGATGCCCTGTGCCACCTCCCCCTCTTCCTCTCCCCCCACGACCTTAGGGCTTTCCCGCCCTCTTCCCAGGGGGCAAGGCGCCTCCACCCCTTTCCCTGTGAACAGGCTCCGTCGGGACACAATCCTCGTTTACATTTCAAAGGCCTTGCTTTCCTAAGCCGGATCAGACAGACCTCCACCAGCTCCCTGAGAGTGAGTATGCCGGCGGCTGGGTTAATAAGAAAGCACCTTTGCAGGTGATTTGAGAGGCACTGAAAGCATTTCCACGTCTAAACAGATCTGGCCCTAGAAACACTGCAGATCATAATAGTGGCTCCTGCTTACTTACACTCATAGACTTCGGAGGCCACGGACTCCATTCTCTCAGCAAGGTCTTGAGGTGCGAGGTGAACGTCGTTATGGCCCCCCTTTACGGGGGAGGAGGTGGAGGCACCAGAGGTTAAGCGACTTGCGCACCTCAAGATCTGGACTCATAACCACTGCACTCCACTACCTGAAATTCCATTCCTGGCTTTCTGGGCTTTTCTGGAATGCAGACAACCCCAGGGGGCGGGGGAGGGGGGTCGGGGTGGGGAAAGCCCGGGAACACCAGCACCTCCGTGCGAAGGCAGATTGGCCCAGCGGCTGCAGAACCCGCTGGTTGCTCTAGGGGGGTGGCTGGCACCTGCTGAGTCTGAATCTTGGGTAAAAGGTGGGTGAGTGGAGGAGGTAGGGCTGGTGCAAAAGGGCCGTTCTTCCGAAGCCTCCAACCCTGGTGGTGGAGTCTGGGCAGTCCCTGGGCTGGGGACACGGGAGGGCGGCCCTGCTGGGGCGGTGAGGGAGGCGGGGTGCCCAGCAATGTGGCAATGCCGTGGCTGCTTGACAATGGGCCCCGCTTGTCGTCTCGGGGGTATCTGGGGTCTGTGGTTCGGAGGCTGGCCCTCTCTGGGAAGCCAAGGCCTGGAAGATTTGGCAGGAAGAGAACAAGTAATGCCTTTCACCTGTCCCCACTCCTATGCCCACTCCTGGGGAGCTGGTGTTGTAGCCGGCAGAAGGGGCGGGGTGGGTGTGCGCGTCCCTGGCCGGGCAGAGTCCAGGGTCCAGCCCTGGGAAGGGAGAGGCAGTCCTGGGCAGCCTGCAGTCAGAAGCGCCTCCGGGCTGCCCCTCCTCTCCTCACCGCCCCCGGGCCGGCCCTGAGTTCACCAGGAGGCCAGACACACCTCAGCCTGCAACCAGATCCTCACGGAGGAGAGGGCTGCAGGTAACTTCCAGACAGCCCCCCCCCCACCCCGTGTTTGGACAGCGCTGGTTTCCAGGTGCGATGGAATGTCAAGGGCAGTGCCTCCGCCTGCTCCTCCTGTGGGGCCAAGGCCACGGGAAGGACAGTGTCCTCATTCAAGATGGCCCGCTGGGCCCCCTGCTTAGCGTGACTGCGTCTAGCTACAGTGAGCCAGTGAGCCGAAGGACACACCCACCTGCGGCGCCCTCTCGGGGCCGGACCGCCCGCCCCGTGAACACACCCAAGCCATGTTGGCACCTGCATTTGTACACACACACACACACACACCCCTGACTAAGCCCCTAAGCCCGGCCAGCTTTCCAAAGCAGGCACCTCCAGCCACAGAAAGAGCCTCCCGTCAGCTCCTGTTGGGTGGAGACACCAGGGAGAGATATTGCCGGCACTGCTCTGAAAGGGATGTTTTCCCTTCTTCCTCACTTACTCTGGCACACGCTGCCCTCACCCCACTCTGAGTACGCGGCTGGAGCAGGACGGGTGCGCAGGGGACAGAGGCTGACTCTTTGTAGGAAAGGGTTAACCTCCCTGGGGCTGAGGCTCCCAGACCCGGAGAGCCTCCCTCCCACCCCCACAGACTTACACACAGCTCCCCTCCGGGGGCAAGGAAGGCTGGGAGCCCAGCACCAAAGCTCGAGGTGGTCACAGCACAGTCCTGGCTTTGTCACTGAGATCCCCGTCGGTCACACGGCTGCACCCTAAGGAACTACTAGGGGTGGTCAGGGGAGGGGAGGAGTGGGAAAGTGGGAGGCAAGGTGGGGTGTCCGGGTGGGACACAACGGCTCTGAGAGGCCAGGCCTCAGCTCAGTCTTCAGGCAGGCCTAGGCCGTTGGCACTGGTTTTGGGGGACATTTGAACCCAGGCCTCCGGTCATATGTGACCCAAAGGGACACCGCCTCGGGGCTCCCTCTTCTCCATACATTGCTCAGAACAAAGAGTCCTTGGTCCCAACCTATTTGGGGTCAGAGACCACTTTGAGGAATTTGTAAAAGCTACGGGGCCCATCCCAGGAAGACAGTCCGCACCGCCATTAGGTACTAGAGCCCAGGCCCGTCTGCGCACAGGAATCTGCATTTTAATCAAGCAACCCAGGGGCACCTGGGTGGCTCAGTCTGTTGAGGGGCTGGCTCTTGATTTCAGCTCAGGTCACAGTCTCAGGGTTCTCTCTCTCTCTCTCCGGCCCTCCCCCCCACCTCTCTCTAAGATAAATGAATAAATCTTAAAAAAAAATCAAGCAGCCCAATGATTTTGAGGCAGAGAGACTTTGGGGAGGGGAGAGGGAGCTGTGACTCAGTCCTATGTGTGCATCAGGCCGGGAGGGGGGCATGGGAAGGCCTGTTCACTGATTTATATAATGCTCCAGAAAACTGTTCTCGGGCACGTGGGTGGCTCAGTCGGTTAAGCACCTGCCTTCGGCTCGGGTCCTGACCTCGGGGTCCTGGGATCCAGCAGCATCTGGCTCCCTGCTCAGCCAGGAGTCTGCTTGTCCCTCGCCTTCTGCCCCTCCCCGGCTCATGCTCTCTCTTGTCTTTCTCGCAAATAGATAATAAAATATTAAAAAAAAAAAAAAAAAAAAGACAAAGCTGGACTAGCGACTTACATGGCAGGCCAGGGAACCGGTTCTCCCTCGGGCTCCAGGCCAAAGCGGGCTGGTGCTGGCGCCCTTCTCCGGCTGGTGGGCCGCTGGGTCTGAGTCGGGCTCTGCGCTCACCGACTGTGGGGTTTCGGCCGAGTCTCTTGAGGCCTCGGTTTCTCTGACTGCTGCAACTCCCGCATCTGTGCCCACGTGACGGGGGCCCTGGCCACATGTGGGGGCAGCGGGCAGCCTCTCCCCTGCACCCGGCCCCTTCCCGGGAGAGGCCCTGGGGCCCAGAGCTGCCAGCTCCAGCGCGCCCCCACAGCAGCGCCCCCGAGGCCCGAGGCCCGAGCCAGCCTGGCTCTCACCAGCCCTGAGGCAGCTGGGCCCCTCCGGGCAGGACCTGGTTGGTTTGGTCGAGGCAGTGGTTGGTGTGCCTGAGGGCTGGATGGGCCGAGGCTGGAGGTCAGGGTGTGTGGGAATGTCAGACGCCTGGGGCTGGGACGGGCTGACCCTGTGCTCCTGCCGCCTGTGGGGAAGTGTTTCCAGGCCCAAGAGGATGCGCCTGGGGTGGGACCCCTCACCGGTGTGGGACGCCGAGCGGTGGGGCTTCGGGTCCTCTCCACCAAGGCTCTGGAACAAGATCCCTGGGAGCTCAGCAACCACGTGGGGCCTTCCCTGGGCGCTCCCCCTTCTCTCCCGGACAAAGAGCTTTCAAGGTGCCGGCAGCCCCTGCAGATCCCAGCATACTCCTCTCCCACCCAGCCCTTCTCTCTCCCCCTCCTCCATCCTCCAGGCTTCTGGATTGGAAAGCAGCTATGGGCTGCCAACAGCTCCCCCGCTTACGTCCTGAATCCAAAACCCCAAGGAAAGGGCGCCTGGGTGGCTCAGTCAGTTAGGGATCTGCTTTTGGCTCAGGTCACGATCCCAGGGTCCTGGGATGGAGTCCCGCATCGGGCTCCCTGCTCAGCCGGGAGCCTGCTTCTCCCTCTCCCACTCCCCCTGCTTGTGTTCCCTCCCTCGCTATCTCTCTCTGTCAAATAAAAAAATAAAATTCTAAAAACCAAACAAACAAAAAAACCCAAAAAAAGCCAAGGAAGTGGAGTCAGGGGGAAGACGGTGAGGGAACCCCCCTTTCCCAAAGTTCTCCCCAGCTCCCCTATTTTGACCCTGTTCAGTTCAACAAACCCACAGTCTGAGAAAACCATGCTGGTCCTGACGCAGGAAAAGGGCTGGTGTTTAAAGTTCACGCAGCCGTTTCATTGGACGGGTGTTTATTGAGCATCTACTATGTGCCAGGCACTGGGGAGACAGCAGTGGCCAGAGGACATAGTCTTTGCTCTCTTGGAGGCACCGACTACAGAAAATAGGAGACCCTCTCTGGGGGCCTCTGTGTCTTTGTCCCTTGGTTGGTCCCTGGTCCTGCCCTGAGAGCCTGGGGAACAGAGCAGAATTCAGGGGCTGCCCAGTGCTCATGTTTATCCTAGAGAGCCCCTGCCTGCTGGGCCTGCCCTCCACCTGTCTCAGAGCCCCTAAGCCTTTCCCCTGGGCAGCTGTCCCTCCCCCCTGCCCCTTACATCTCATCTTCTTTCCTCTCTCCCCTACCTTTTGGCACTGGCCACAGCTCTCAATCCTGGCTGGCCATTGGCAGGCCTGGAAGAACCTTCATGAAGCCTACACTCCATCCCGAGACAGTCAGATTTTGCAGGTGTGGACTAGGGAGAGTCCTGGCCTCTGGATATTTTAAAAGCTCTCCAGATCTTTCTGAGGCAGATTGCGATTCTGGCTCCAGGACCTACAAGGAAGGCCTATGGGCATTTCTCCCTGCTATCAGAGCTCTGATGCACTGAGGAGTGGGCCTGGGGCCTTCGGAAGAACATGAAGGGACTCCAAGCCCAGTCAGAGGACATAGCACTGAGCCCAGCTGGTCCAGGTATGCGCGCTTAGTTGTGGGGCTGATAGTCCTACAAAGAGGTCAGTGAGAGGGAGGGATCCTCTGCCTTCCTTCCAGGTCACTCCCAGAGCCCTCTGTCCCCTCAAGGCAGCAGAAGGCTCCTGGGTCAGAGCCTGGTTCTCTGAGGTCAAGGAGGAGAAGATGGAGGAGAGAAGGAATGAGACAGCTCTATCTTCTTTCTCTCCTTTCCCTCTTAAATCCTGCTCATCTTTAAAGGTGCAGTTCCAATTTTATCCCTTCCAGGGATTGTCCCAGGATGACAGCCCCTGATTGCCCAGATCAAAATCGATGAATCAGTTCCTCATAGGACTTTCACAAGGTCTTCCTCTGGATGGGCTTTGTATATCTGACTCATTGAACTTAGATTTGGAAATGACCTGGAAGTCGGCCAACTCTCATCTGCTTCAGGCCGGCCCAACACTTAAGGTCTCATAAATGTGGGCACCTTGCCCTGAGGCCAGAACCCCAAATACCTGAGGCCACCTGCAGATACGGGGGTGCACTTATTTCAGTCACACCATTCCTGTAGGGGGGTGGGGAAGGCAGGGCCTGGAGCTCCTCGAGGCCTGGGAACACAGCTCCCCTGGGCTTCTCAGTGCCAGGGGTCTGGGGCTTTGCCCTGGGGGGATCAGGTGACACTCTGCCCTGTCCCTCCCTCAAAGGGGCTGGATGCTTCTACCAAAAAACCTGAGCACAGTTCTGGGCAAAGAGCCCTCTTCGTGGATGTGTGGGGCCAGATTGGGGCTCAGCTGGGAAAGGATTGTGGGGCCCCCTTCCCCCACACATAATACAAGAAAAATCACATCGAAAATAAGTATGAAAAGCCCAATAAAGATTCTGATTTTCAGGGCGCCTGGTTGGCTCAGTCATTCAGCGTCTGCCTTCAGCTTGGGTCATGATCCCAGAGTCCTGGGATCAAGCCCCACATCGGGCGCTCTGCTCGGTGGGAAGACTGCTTCTCCCTCTCCCACTACCCCTGCTTGTGTTCCGTCTCTCTCTGTCTCTCTTTCTGTCAAATAAGTTAATTAAATCTTAAAAAAAAAAAAAGGTTTGGATTTTCCCCACGGTGACCTTTTCATTTTTTAAATATCATACTGTGGGGGGGGTGTCTTGCTTTGCTGGTGATCTCAGCAGCACAGGTTACTTTGTGTACTGGGAAATCCAGTTTTGCACATTGCGTGTGTGTAAGTTTCCACGAATGGATTACACATGCATACAGCAGGTGTACACACACACACACACACACACACACACACACATCACAGATCCCATTAACTAGTGGTTCTCAGCTATGGTTGCACCTTGGAACACCTGGGGAATAACAAAATTCCAGTGCTCGGGCCACCTTCCAGTTACAATAAAAAGAAGAACCTCGGGGCACCTGGCTGGCTCTGTGGGTTAAAGCCTCTGCCTTCGGCTCGGGTCGTGATCTCGGGGTCCTGGGATCGAGCCCCGCATCGGGCTCTCTGCTCGGAGGGGAGCCTGCTTCCCCCTCTCTCTCTGCCTGCCTCTCTGCCTACTTGTGATCTCTCTCCTCTCTGTCAAATAAGTAAATAAAATCTTTAAAGAAAAAAAAAAAAAAAAGAAGAACCTCTAGGATAGGATCCAGACGTCGGGTGGCTTGCAGATCTCCCCCAATGACTCCAGGGTGCCATCACGCCTGAGGGCCACGGGTGTAGACGGTTGCTTGTCTGATGCAGTGCCTTCACTGAGCAGTTAACAAAGCGAGTCTGCAGACCCCGAAACTGTTAAGGGACCCCACTTGGACTAACGAAGGTGGCAAAGGCTTGGCCTGGATGCAGGATCCCCACCTGCCAGGTGAGACTGACTGTCAAAACCGTCTTCGAGTCCTACACGGTTCTTAGAAAAAGCTTTGGCAGCACTGCGGGTCAGGAGGGAGAGGAAGAAATACACTCTTAAGGGAGAATCCGGGCCCCATGTCCCGGCGCTCTAGGTATCCACAGGGCCACAGCTGCTCCTCTCTCTCTCTTTTTTTTCCTGTTGCTCCTCTTTTCAGGATAGGCATCAACTAAGGGGACTCCAGCCCACCTCCCACAGGAGACAGCAGCTGGAGCGAGCTGCCGGGGAGCCGAGATCAGGGAGGGATTAGTGAGTGTGGTTGGGGGGCTTCTGGGGTCTTGCAGCCTGTTCACGAGTCTGAGGCCCAAAGATAGCAAATGGGAGAAGGAGCAGACAAGACTGTGTGTGGCAGGGAGGGACAGATAAGGGATTAGGGACAGTCAGCAAGCTGCTGCTTGGGCCACGAAAAGTTCATGTTTTACTACTAATTTTTAAGAGTAATTACAAAACTGAAATACTCGTATAAAAATATGGGTACTATTGAAATATACAGATAAAAAATGAAAAGTTCTCCCTTCCCTCCCATTTCTTCTCTAATTCTGCTTCCCGCTATTACCGTTTTGGTATATATCGTTTCAGACCATTTTCTACATATACATGGTTCCACCTACATTGTTTTTATTGCTGTTTAAAAAAAATCTTGGGTTATACTCTACATACTGCTTTGCAGCTTGTCTTTTAAACTGATAACACGGGCATCCTCTGTGCCTGTTCCTAAGTCAGAGCTCCTTTATTCCTTTGGACAGCTGCACAGAATTTCCCGGTCCGTAACTATTCCGGGAACGCCGCCTGCGACAGCACCCTTGTTCAAGTATTTCTGTAGGACACCGTCCTACAAGTGGAATGGTTAGATCGGAAAGGATGTGCATTCCTAAATGGGTTGGACTGTATACAACTGTCCCCCCCAAACCATTGCCGGCCCACCAGAGCACCCTCTTCCTCTTAATCTCATGGGCACGAGACCCTACTAACCCTTCAGATTGCATTTCCCAAGGTGGACGGGGCACATGACCAGAGCTTCAGCAGGATGCGTTTTGGACGGTGTGTGGGGGGAGTCCCACAGCCTCCAGGTTCCTGTTTTCCAGCTGAGATAAAAGGGAGGGGGGAGGTGATTCAGGGAGTGATTTCTGGCAGCAACGTGCAAAAGGAGAGAAGGAAGATGTGCATGAGGGCCGCCATCCTTTTCGGTGGCAGGTGGCATGGGAAGGGCTACAGGGACAGGAGGGCACGAAGGGATTCCCCCTCCCCCCACCCCCGCCTCGGGCTTTGCCCCACGGCCCTCAGCCCCACCCAGGAGCGGGCAGGGAGGGGTTAGTGCCCCTGGTGAGGCTCTAACTAGTCCCTCTGACCCCCTCCCCGCCCTCAGGGCTCAGGCTCGGCTGCCTGTTGCTACCTACCCCAGGGATTCTGAGCAGGTGACCTAACTTCTTTGGGTCTCTACATCCCCACCTGTTAAGTTAGGGTGATGAAGCTGATGTTCCTCAGCTGCTAGGGTAGGGATGAAACGACCTGATGTTTGTCAAGTCTAGAACAGTGCCTTTAAGAAATGTCAGCGTGGAGTGACCTTTCAGCTGGTGGGGCATTGCCGGCTGCCCGCGCATGCGCACACGCTCAGGCTCCTCTCCCTGGGGGAACCACTGTGGACAGTTTGGAGCATCTCCTTCCAGACTTTCTGGAACATGTAGACACACAACTTGTGTGTGCATGTGGGTGCCTGGGACAGTTAAAAATACTCCCGTGTGCCTACTCTATCATTTAGGAGGCTTTTTTTTTTTTTCCTTTAAAAAAGAATTTTTTTAAGCAACTTTATTTTTTGAACAGGCATTACATGCACATGGTATAAAATTTAAAAAGGAAAAAAGGATGTACAGTGAAAAATAAGCATCCTTCTCAGTTTCCCAGCGAGGCAGGTCCCCAGTGTTATCAATTTCTTGAGTATCCTTCAGGAGATATTTCAAGCCCTTGTATAAACATGTAAGTTTATGCATTATTTTTCCTCACACAAATGGTAGCGCACTTTACATAATCTTCTGCGCTTCTTTTTTTTTTTTTTCATTTAATGATCTATCTTGGGTATATCTTTTCATATCACCACACATAGAGTTATTTTTTGAAAAAAATTTTGGCTGCCTAGCATTTCATGGTTAGAAGTACCATTACTTCTGTAATCCTTTTTTAAAAAGGAAATTTAGATTTTCTAATAGTTTGCTTGTAAATGAAGCTACAACAAATATCCTTCTCTTTATAAAGAGTCCTCTTTGTGAAGTGAAGGGAAACCTAGCTAAAATTGACTTAAACCAAAGAAGAAAATGGAGTTTGAAGGTTCGGTCACTGCCGAAGCCCAGACACCATGCTGACTTCCATTAAGGATTGATGCAGTCACTCGGTGACCTCACTGATCTGGTTCTCTGTCTGTTTTTTGTCTTTTGATCTGTGGCCTTTCTCTTGAGGCTCCACTCAGTGTTTGCTCCCCTGCCCCTTCACCAGCACTAGGGTCTTCCCACATGGCACAAAAAGGCTGCCATGGTTCTAGGCCTTTGCCCTCACAACACCACTGCATCCAAGGCAAGAGTGAATGTGTCCTCTAAAGACTCTACGGGGGAGGAAGACAATGACTTGTCCCAGGAAACTCAGTAAACCACAGTATCTTCTTCACTGTCCTGGTCAATTGCCTATTTCATTTTAAATGAATTTTTTTTTTTTTTTTTTAATTAGAGAGAGAGACTGAGAATGAGAGGGGAGAAGGTCAGAGGGAGAAGCAGACCTCCCGCAGAGCCGGGAGTCCGATATGGTACTCGATCCCGGGACTCCGGGATCATGACCCGAGCCGAAGGCAGTCGCTTAACCAACTGAGCCACCCAGGCGCCCTGCCTGTTTCATTTTAATGTTATATCGGGGACATTGTTCCAAGTCAGTGTACATACACATCTGTTTCATTCTTTTTGTAATCACTTCATGTACTGAATTATAGAGTCAGCATGGCTTCTTCGATGGACACTGTGGTGTTTGCATTGAAAACAAAACAACCTGGGGCACCTGGCTGGCTCAGTGGGTCGAGCGTGTGACCCTTGATCTCAGGGTTGTAAGTTCGATCCTCATGTTGGGTGTAGAGATTACTTAAAAATAAAATCTGAGGGGTGCCTGGGTGGCTCAGTGGGTTAAAGCCTCTGCCTTTGGCTCAGGTCATGATCTCAGGGTCCCAGGATCAAGCCCCACATTGGGCTCTCTGCTCAGTAGGGAGCCTGCTTCCCCCTCTCTCTCTCTACCTGCCTCTCTGCCTGCTTGTGATCTCTCTCTCTCTGTCAAATAAATAAATAAAATCTTTAAATAAAATAAAATCTGAAAAAAATAAAAAAATAGCTTTTCCTCCCTGGCCGCTTGAAGCTGGGCCGCCATCATGAACGACACTATAACTATCCGGACCAGGAAGTTCACGACCAACTGACTACTTCTGTGAAAACAAACACCCACTGCTGTTCTTCACCCTGGAAAGGGAGCAGTACCTAAGACAGGAATTCGGGAAAAACTAGCCAAAATGCACAAGACCATACCACATGTCGTTTTTGTATCTGGATTCGGAATGCATTTTGGAGGTGGCAAGATACCTGCCTTGGCATGATTTACGCTTCCTCAGATTATGCAAACAAAAATGAACCCAAACATAGACTTGCAAGACATGGCCTGCATGCAAAGAAAAAGACCTCAGGGAAACAGCGAAAGGAACGCAAGAACAGGATGAGGGAAGTCAAGGGGACTGCAAAAGCCCCTATTGGAGCTGGCAACAAGCAAGGGGGAGACTGGACACCAGAAGGAGTCAAGATTCTGCAGTGACTTTTGTCTGTGGTGATTGTGCAGATTTTTCACGAGAGGATTAATAAGCTAAGAACAGCAAACGAACGAATAAAATAAAATAAAAATAAAACAACCTATAAACAATGTTGGAACGAACATCTGTGGTGTTTGGGTGAGGTTCCACGGCTTTAATAAAGACCCATGGTAACAGGTGCTTAATGAAACAAGATAGAAGTGATCTCTCCGGTTGTTGGTAGGTGTGTAAGCAGTTCTAGGATGACAGGGAGTCTGCTTTGTCTGGGAGGGAGATCCCTTTGGTCTACATGGTAGACAATCCCTATTGTCTACATGGTTGAAGATGAC
Organism: Nasua narica; assembly: GCA_028533885.1. Lineage (NCBI taxonomy): Eukaryota > Metazoa > Chordata > Mammalia > Carnivora > Procyonidae > Nasua > Nasua narica. The sequence continues at coordinate 103,895,045 of CM052797.1, read as the reverse complement.
TCAGCACCATATCCTTTGGGTCCATTGGATGGTGGGAGTGGGGGGACGGGGACAAAAGACCCCTTCCCTCTAAGTGCACACTCCAGAAGTTGCATATCACGTTTGCTCACACCCATTGGCAAGAACTTGGTAACATGGCTGCACCTGGCTGTGCGAGCGCCTGGGAAATAGAATCTTTATGCTGGGTAGGTGTGTGCCCCACAAAAAGTTGGGGTTTCTATTGTTAAGAGAAGAAGGAGAGAAACATCTAGTACGGGATAATTAGCCGTCTCCGGTATAGCATCCTCAAACATTGATCTGTAAAGAGCCCTATATTTTTGTAGGACGGAATTCTTTTGGATACCCTCCAGAATGCTTCCAGGAGACTGTGCTGCCGCTGGGAGCCCACATTACCGCCGCTGCAGCCAGCATAGTCCCAGCCGCGGGCTTGCCGGGGTCCTGCTGGCCACACCCACCACGTGGGCCTGGGGCTCTGCCTGCTCAGGGGCCAGTCAAGAGCTCTATGGCCTTGGCCATCCTCAGATTCTTTATCTGCAAAATTAGTATTTTTTTTTAAATTAAGACATTGAACAAAAAATAAAATTAAGACATTGAACGAAAAATAAGTTAAGGCATTGAACTCTAGTCTAGGTCCTACAGAACCTCAGCTTCTGTTCTAGTTGAAGAGTTAGTTCCATGATTGGGGGCAGTGTGGCTACAGGAAAGGCAGCTCCTAGCCCTCATCTAGAAAGAGGGAGGTGATGGTCCCACCCCGTGCGTTGGCAGAACCCATGCAGGTGGGCGGCTTCGGATCTGGACACTTCTCTAAGGGCCCACAGACTGGAGCCTGGTCAGGGGAGAGCCACTGGGGCAGAAATGGATGCGTGAAGGGAGGAAGAAGGATGGAAAGAAATGGGAGCATTTAATCTGGGGAGAGGGGAGTGAGGGAGAGGAGGCAGGACGCACCTCCCTGACCAGGCTCTGGAATGGGAGTGTGGGGGGAGGGCTGGTCGGTATTGCCTCTGGGAGGAGCCACAGAGCAGCGAGAATTTGTAGGGCTGCAGGCTGGGGCACAAAAGAGGAAATAATCTCTTTCTTTTACATTTTCTTTTTAAAAATCATAGCGTACTATTTAATCTCCATCCCTTATTTCACCCATCCCTCCACCCACCTCCCCCTAGTAACCATCAGTTTGTTCTCTATAGTTAAGAGTCTATTTCTTGGTTTGTTTGTCTTTTTTCTCCTTTGCCCATTTGTTTCTTAAATTCTGCATATGATGGGGCGCCTGGGTGGCTCAGTGGATTAAGCCTCTGCCTTCGGCTCAGGTCATGATCTCAGGGTCCTGGGATCGAGCTCCACATCGGGCTCTCTGCTCAGCAGGGAGCCTGCTCCCCCCTCTCTCTCTGCCTGCCTCTCTGCCTACTTGTGATCTCTGTCAAATAAATAAATAAAATAGTTAAAAAAAATTCCACATATGAGTGAAGTCCTATGGTATTTGTCTTCCTCTGACTTATTTGTATTGTATTCTCCAGCTTCATTCATGCTGTTGCGAATGGCAAGATTTTATTCTTTTTTATGGCTGAGTAATATTCCAATAGATAGATAGATAGATAGATAGCACTTCTTCAACCGTTTGTCTATTGATGGACACTTGGGCTGCTTCCCTGCTTTGGCTATTGTAAGTAATGCTGTGGCCAACACGAGGGGGCCTGTATGACTTTGAATTAGCGTATTTGTGTTCTTTGGGGAAATACCCAGTAGTGTGATCGCTGGACGGTAGGGTAGTGCTACTTTTAACTTTGTGAGGAACCCCTATGCGGTTTCCGCAGTGGCTGCCCGGTCAGCATTCCCACCAACAGTGTACGAGGGCTCCCCTCTCTCCGCATCCTGGCCAACACCTGTTGTGTCTTGTCGTTGATTTTAGCCATTCTGACAGACGTGAGGCGATGTCTTATTGTAGTTTTGATTTGCGTGTCCCTGAGGATGAGTGACGTTGAGCATCTTTTCTTGCGACTGTGGGCCATAGGGAATGATCTCTTAAGAAATGTAAAGACATTTAAATAATACTTGACTGAAAGGGGAAGAGGCTATTTGGGGCCTCGAGGTCCATTGCTGGCTGGTCTCGCCTCAGGCTGCTCTTCTCTTTGCCTATTACTCCCCAGCCTCAAAACAGTGACGGCTGTTCTTCGTCGCTCTCCCTCGGCCGCCACTGAAACTGCTCCCACCATGGCTCTCGAATGTCCTCCTGCTCGGCCTCTTGGAAGCTCTCCTGGCCTCGCCATTCCCGGCTTCTCAGCGGCATACCACACCGTTGACCACATCCTTCTCGAAGCATCAGGTTCCCTTTCCTGCGGCTTCTTCTCTGGTCCTTCTCTGCCAGTGGCTTCTCTACTGCAGGCCTTCCTGCCTTCCTGCCACGTCTATTAGCTCTACATGTAGGTGGCCACTAGTCCCTGGTCAGGGTCCCGGAGCTTTGTAAGCAGTGGCCTGGTGTCCCATGGTCACCCGGCATTCAACCTGTCCCAGAAGGACCTTGTCATCCCCGCCGTGTACCTCCGGTACCTCCAACCTCATCCTCCTGTGGGACCAGAGACCTGCCACTCGTGCAGGGACACCAGACGGACCTGTGTCCAATCTCGCCCTCCGGCTCCATTCTGTGCACTATGTTCCCGTGGCTTAAGGCCCGTCAGTGCCTCCCCGTCACTGCAGGACAGAGTCCAACGGGCTTAGCAGGCTGCTAAGGTCCTCTTAGAGCTGGTTCCTTCTACGCTTGCCACCCCAGCTCCTTGAGCTGCCCCCACCCCCCTCCCTGTGAGCTCCAGCCTGCCTCCTCCAAGAGGGCCACTCACAGGCCTGAGAAGGCTCTTCCCTTCTTCCTTCCTCTGGCGAACAGCCAACTCCAGGTCAGCCTTCAGGCTTCAGTCCCGGCTTCTGTCCCCCAGGGGGCCTCTGCGCTGCCCAGGCAGCCTTCGCTGTCTCTCACCATGGACCTGTCTAGCACATACACTTAGCTGCACAAGATTGGCCTACTGGTTTTTTGGGTTTTTTTTTTTTTTTTTTTGGCCTACGGTTTTCAATTGCTTGATTGCATCTCTGTATCACCCAGGCTTCTAGAACTGTGTGTGCGGGAACCTTGCTCATGCTGTTGTCGCTGCCTGCTTAAAGCCTGGAACAGAATACGTTGCATAAATATTTGTTGACTACCATTGAGTCAAGACCTGACTAATTGGGCACCGCCCAGGGCTTCAGCAATGGCCCTCACCTTGAGGCCAGGGCTCTGAGCTCAGGGTAAGGAGCTGACAGAAGTGAGAGTGACTGGAAAGTGAAAGTGAAGCTGACTGGGGAGGGGAGAGCCCCAGAGGGCCCAGTCTGGGGAGGAGGGGCCGGGCCAAGAGTTCATTCAACCCAGGGTAGCAAGAGAGTCGGGTTAGGCGGGCAGGGCTGGGATGGGAGGGGGCGCTGTGGGCCGGAGGTGAGCAGACTGAGGAGAGAGAAAATGTGTTTCGGAATTAGTCATTGCCCCCTGGGGCTGGGAGGGGCAATGACCTGGGGGCTGGGAGTTTTCACCGGAGGTGGGTACACCGGATTTGCAAAATGGCAAACAGGCTAACCACCTCCACCGGCTGGGGACCACCGTGGGGCTTCCGGCCCCAGAGCAGAAGTTGAGCTTTCTAGTTTTTTCTCTGTCCCTCCTCACTGCATTCAAGATTCTACCAAAGAGTGGAACTGGGAGGCCTCAGAGGAAAGATATACCCAGGGGCCAAACCTGCCTTTCCCGACTTCCCAGGCTGACCTCTGCCTCTCCGCTTGTTCTTATGACAGAGACTGGGGACACGGTGGCCCTTGCCACTTGGAAGACTCAGCCAGTGACCGTGCATCTGAAGATAATGACTAACCTGCCCCGTGGGGGTTCTTGGGAAACATGGAAATATTCCAGGGAAGGGGCGTCTGAGTAAAAGCCCCCATCTCTGCCTTCCCACTAAAGAAAGTGGCAAAGGAGTTGGAGTACATTTAGGTGTAAGGGGAATGCCTCATTCTGTGCCCAGGAAAGTGGAGGGCAGTTGTTCCTCCCAGATAATCCTGGGGACACTGGAATCAAATGTTAGGACCAGAACTTCTGTCTCACACACACACACACAAAGGGCACATTTTGGTCTTTGCTCCTTTGTTTTTTAGGGCAATGGCTTCCAAGAGTGTGTGTGTGTGTGTGTGTGTGTGTGTTTTAGAGGAGGGGAGGGGCAGAGGCAGAGAGACACTTTTTTTTTAGATTTATTTATTTATTTGAGAGAGAAAGAGACAGAGGGAGGGGCAGAGGGAGAGAGAATCCCAAGCAAACTTGGGGCTCAATCTCACGATCCTGAGATCATGACCTGAGCTGAAACCAAGAGTCGGACACTCACCCAACTGTGCCACCCAGGTGCCCCTAGAGACAGAATCTTAAGCAGGCTCCTTGCCGAGTGTGGAGGCTGACATGGCGCTCAGTCTCACAACCCTGAGATCATGACCCGAGCCCAAATCAGGGGTCAGACACTTAAACTACTGAGCCACCCAGGAGCCCTAAGAGCAGTGGCTTCCAAATATTTAAAACCATGACCCAGGGGCGCCTGGGTGGCTCAGTCGTTAAGCGCCTGCCTTCGACTCAGGTCACGATCCCAGGGTCCTGGGATCGAGCCCCGCATCGGGCTCCCCACTCTGTGGGAAGCCTGCTTCCCTTTCTTCTCCTTCCCCTGCTTGTGACTCCTCTCTCGCTGTCAAATAAATAAATAAAATCTTAAAATAAATAAATAAATAAATAAAACCATGACCCATGGGGCGCCTGGGTGGCTCAGTGGGTTAAAGCCTCTGCCTTCGGCTCAGGTCATGATCTCAGGGTCCTGGAATCGAGCCCCGCGTCAGGTTTTCTGCTCGGTGGGGAGCCTGCATCCCCCTCTCTCTCTGCCTACCTGTGATCTCTCTCTGTGTCAAATAAATAAATAAAATCTTAAGAAAAGAAAAAACCATGACCCACAAGTAATAAATGCATTTCTCATCTCAACCCTTTACTCTGATGAGCGTTTACATACATATCCCGAAACAAAGGTTTTATGCAACTAGACGTTCCTTTTGATATATGTAACCTGTGCTTATGTTTTCCCATTCTATTCTCTTTTTTAGAAAATTCCTGGTGCAATCTACTAAATTGATTTCACGACCCAGTAATGGGTCTCAACCCACAGTCAAACAACGCTGCTCTAGAGGGAAGGGTCCGTTCTTCACTCGACTGGGTCTTCAACTTCTGACAGCTGGAATTTGGCCCCAGTTTTCCTGATGAGTTTCTTCCCTCCATGTTCTTACACATACAGCTTGTAGCAGCCCTCTAGCCCCCAAGCCGCCACCATCATCAGGTTACCGGATCTGTTCCGGACGCCCCCAGACCCTGAGCTGTGCCCAGGGTCTGGGAACACCCTCAGTGTTCCAAGCACACTGAGCACACCGAGGTCAGCATAAGCTCCCAGGAGGGCCACCGGGTTCCTATCTGTAGGCCGCTTTCAGCTGCAAGAATACTGTAAAAATAAAATACTTAAACCAGAAGGGGTTAATCAAATCACACACCAGGAAGCCCAGAGGTAGGGGGCTCCAGATTTCGATAATTAAGTGATCACATGACCTTCCGTTTATTCCCCGTTGCCGTCCACCAAACTTTGGAAGGGCCTTTCTCTACCTTGGTCTCCGTGTGACAAGAGTGCCGTGTTAAGGGGCTTCCGTGGGAGCAGGAGAAGGGAAGGGTGGGGCCCGGGCTGCAGCTGGCTGGGTGAGCGAGTGAGTCACTGAGCGCCTGGGCCCCTTCAGCCCCATGTAAGGATAGGCCGCTGCCGCCCACTGCCCGCCTGGACTGTGTCTGGACAGAAATGGGCATGTCTGCTTCTCCAGGGCCCCACCTCATGCTCGGATAACCCTGTGAATCAGGAAGGCCAGAGATGCTTATCATCCCTTTTGTCTCCAGTCATAGGCCCCCAAAGCGGAAACGACTCCTGCCTTCACCTACGGATCGGGTCAGCGCTGAGCAGAGAACCCAACATTCTGTCTGCACCTCGGTGCTAGATCTCCTGGAACAGAAAGGAAAGAAGGGGTTTGGTGCTCCCTGACACTCTGAATCCCTCCCTTACACCCAGACCCCTCGTGCTGGCTCTTTCTGCCCACCTGCACCTCGTCTGCTGGTTTTCCCAGGGAGAGCTGGAGGCGGGGCGGGGTCCTGGAGGAGTCCCCACTGCTGTCTAGGGCTTTGGTAGCATCTGAAGCATAGACTTAGCCATGAGCCAGGCAGGGCTGGGAGCACCTGGGACGGTGTGTGGGCTATGCAGGCACCTGAGAGCCACCTCCACTTTATAGACGTGGGCTCCCAGGCCCAGAGAGGGGTGGTGATTTGCCCAAGGCCACAGAGCTAGTTAGCAGCAGAAGCATGAACTGGGCTCTCCAGCCCTCCAAGCCCCCACTCTCCCTGCTCCCACCTGCCTGAATCCCTGGTTGGCTTTCTAGTCCAAGCCTAGGCAGCGACTTTGAAGTGCAGGCGACCAGATCCATGCTCCCTTGCCAGCCGGGTAGGGGGGAGGTGGGGGAGGCCCTGTGTCCCTTTCCCAAGCTGGTTTGTGTCTCCTGCTCAAGAGAGCGAACGGCTGAAATGAGGATCCACACTGCAGGGCTTGAGACCAGCAATGCTAACCCTTCCGAATAAAGTCCTACTTTCAACGAAGAGGAACAGGGCTTGGCAGGCTCTGGGAAGGGTCTGCTCCAGGAGCTGGCACTAGGGAGGGTGTGGTGCCAATCTGTGTGGGAGCTCTGCCCGTGGGCAGGGAGGGCCCGCCGGGGTGTGTGCTGGTGCAAACGTGTGCACGCGCGTGTGCAGGAGGAGGGTGGGTGCTGTAGACATCCAGGGGGAGCTGGAGCGCCAGGGTTCTCTCCTCCGCATGTCCCCTGTGACCTTGGAACTCAACCTCCCAGAGCTTCAGTTGTCCCAGCGGCAAAATGGGGATGCTGAGAAACTCCCTCCCAGGGTTGATAAGAAGCTCCGAACAGGTGGATGTGAGTGGGCTCCCAGGGACACAGCATGAGGCCGGTCTGGGCTTGGGGCTGGAGAAGGTGTCCCTCTCCCCCTGGCCCTGGCGGGAGCTGCGGGCAGCGCTTGGTCTGGGCAGGACTGGGCGGGGCGCAGCCGCTCCGAGCCCCTCTCCTGTGACTTCCTCCCTGGCTTCCTCGGCTGCCCGAGGCAGCACGAAATCAGGCCACCACTTGTCTCTCCTTGCAGTAGCTGTCATGCAGGCCACTCCTGGCCAGCTCCCAATCCAGGTCGCTGGTTCCCACACCTCCCCAGCAGCAGAGGAGATCAGCGCTTTTGTTGGTAAGTGCCGCTCATTAGACCCTGGCCGTGTGCCTGACACTGGGCCCACCGCTTTAAGGAGAAATCACAGGCCCCCTTTGCGGCGTGCAAAAAATACGCGATCTGCCAGGCTCTGTCACCAGGTGCTCTCTCCGAGCCAGGATCATTTCTGTTTTATAAGTGAAGAAACTGAGGCTCGAAAGGTAAGTATCTCAATCAAGGTCACTAGGCTGGCAAGGGCAGGACCAAGGTTGAAAGCTAGATCTGTCCTGCGCTTAGAAGACAGGACACAGAGGGTGCAGGCAGGAGCTGGGGGTCCCTGGGGAGGAAAGGCGGGGCTCACTCTGAGAGAAAGGTGAGGTCCGAGGGGAGTGTGCAGGGCTGTGGGAGAGAGGAGGCAAAGGCCTGCAGCTTGCGTGATGGGGAGGCACACCCACACCCACCCAGGTATCACACAAAAAGACACACGCAGACACACACAGATTTCACTTGCAGCCGTGCAGACACACGGGAAAGAGGCTGGCAGGCACCCAAAGACCCACAGGACCAGCACGCACATGAAAGCCACACGCAAAGACAGCCGCCCACAGAAGACACGCACGGACCCAGAAATCACACTCATGTTGAGACACATGAGAGACACGCACGGACCCAGCGTCGCTCAGACTCATACACAGAAGCCCCCTGCCCTCCTGCCGCCCAGCAACACACACAGTCTGCTGGAGGGAAGGGAGGGAAGAGCCCGGGCCGCCGCGTTCCCCGGCCTCCGCCTCTAAGGCGAAGGGAAAAGCCTTCCCCAGAAGTGCGGAGTCAGCAGCGGGTGACAAATGAGCCTCGGGGCGGCGGGCTCAGCGGCGAGAGCACTTAGCCCAAGGAGCGCCTGCATGCCAGTGCCAGGCCCGGGCCAGCAGCGAGGGGGCAGGGAGCGGCCACAGGCCGCCCACTCCGGGGGAGGCCCCAGGGAGGAAGTGACTCACTTTGACTTTGCAAAGCCGGACTTTGCAGCCCAAGGTCACACAGCAGGCGCTGCCAGCCGGCTTCCTGCAGGGAGGCGGGGTGGACCCTGACCGGTGCAGGGCGGCCCCGTCAGGCCTGAGAGAGGCTGGACGCAGGTGGGACGGAGGCCGGGGGCTGGCCCTTGGCCCTGGGCCTTTCCCACTGTCTGGTCTCCACCAGCAAGAACAGACAATGGACGCTGAGCTCTGAGGCTGGCTCAGAGCCCGAATCTGGGCATGGAGATCTTCATAAACACTCTTCTCCACAGCCCAACGTCCACACTGGAATCAAGCGACAGGGGACATCGCAGCAGGCCTGGGTGGTGGCAGCCACCCCCCGGTCTGGCTGCCCTCTTGCCCTTGTGATTTATTCTTCAGGAAGCAGCCAGCAAGGTTTTTTTTTTCAAGACACCAACCACATGATTTCCTCCAATGGCTTCCCACTGCACTTAAAATAAATTCAACCCCTTGTCATGGGTAACATCTTTCAAAGGGGCCTCTCTTGACTGTGCAAGGAGGAACTGTTAAAAATGACATGAGGGCCACATGGGACCCGGGATGTCCCTGGCACACAGCCCTAGCTGGCCTTGTTTCCACCTCCTTTGTCCCCACCGCCAGCTTCGCCTGCCGGGCCCGGCCCGAATCTCAGCAGAAATGAGAGAAACGCTCACCTTCTCAGAGAGATCGTCCCTGACATTCTCCCGCTCGTCACTCCCCGTGCAATTACTCCGCGTTAGCTCTTTTATAGTATTTGCTGCTCTCTGGGCTTATCTTTTTTATTTGTTTACTCCTGTGCCGTCTGTCCGCGGCCCTTCCCCCCCAGGAAAGCTTCTCAACAGCAAAGACCTTTTCTGTCTTGTGTGACCTTGCCCCATCCCTAGTCCCCAGCAAAGTGTCTGGGATACAGTGGTGTTTGGGGACATTTCCTACAGGAAAGCAAGGATGAGGGGCAGGCCTGAGGTGGGGGTGAAATGTGGGATTTCAAAAGCACATGTCTCCTCAGGGACACGTGGACAAAGGGAGGGACAGAGGTTGCGGGGAAGTGCTGGTTTGCAGGGCCTACGGATAACCACTGTACCGCCCCTGAAACCAGCCAGAAGGTTGTGGAATAATCCAGCCCAGGCTGAGAAGTCCTGCTCTCTCTCGATTGGTAGCTCCGTGTCTTCAGACTAGTTATTTACTCTCTAGAAAATGAGAAGGAAGACACTCTTTCTTCCAGATTGAAGGCTCTGGGTCCTCTCTACCCCACTCCCTGAAGTCATTTTCTCTCCAGGCCAGCTCCTAAGACACAGGGCTCTGCCTGAGAACCCAGAAATGGAGAATTCCTTTCCGCGGGAGTGCCTGGAGAATGCTGGCCATGTTTCCACTCCAGGTCCTTCCAGGCCCTGTGCCTCAGTTTCTTCCTAGGTGGACAGGGATTGAGCAGCCCCCCCCCCCCAAAGGTGGTCCTCTGGGGACAGTGGGGGAAGTTTGGCAAAAGGGAAACACTACAAAGTGCTCACATCCTGGCTCTGTGGCTTCGGTGGCCTCTAAGCTGGTGGACTTTTTTTTTCCTTCTGTTAGTTGACTCCTGTCTTTTCCATCCCCGCCATACCAGAATGAGGATCCAGTAAGACGATCATCTTGACGATGCTTTGGAAAGTGTCCCTCCTGGAGGGATGTAAGGGTGTCTCATCAGCTGAGATTTACTCACAGGGGCATGGGGCCCTGAACGCTGCTGTCCCCACCCCACCTCCACCTCCCTAAGCTGATGCGGCAGCCCCTGGCTTTGCTGTTCTTGCTTTGGTGGGGAAATAGAAAGTGAAAGCGGCCCTGGGGGGACGCAGCCTTACGGAGCCGCCGCCAGCTGTCTGTAGGGGACCCCAGGAAGGAAGGGCAGCTGCTTGACCCCAGGTGCCCTGCCTGTGCCACTCGCCCGGGGCCGGCCCCCTGTGCCTGGGGTCCTTCCTGCCACAGTCCCAGACGGGGCAGGCCACCTGGGCAGCAAGACAGTGGCCTGAGGCCACCACCATTTCCCAGTCTCCTGTCCTGACTCAACCTCCCTCGTGAGTGAGAGGAGGGGAGAGAAGACCTGGCAGCCGGTGGCGGGTGGGGGGGGGGGTTGACCCTGTGCGATGTGTCAGCCTCTGGGGTGGCGAGGGCGGGCTCAGGATGCTGCCTCAGCTGAGGCTTTCCTCTGAGGCCTCCTGGCAGGGCTTCCCGAGGGTGTCACGGGGAGGCCCAAGTATGGGTGTGGGTGGAGGAAAGTGAGAGGAACGAGACAATAGCATCAGCCAACCTCAAGCACTACCCACAGGCCAGGCCCCATGCCAGGTGCTCTGGCCACCAGGCAAGGCCCGGGGTGCCCCGATCTGCCGGTGAAAAATCCCGCGTCGTTGGCCTGTCTGTGTCCATCCATCCCTTTAGTCCACAAATAGTTTTTAATGTGCTCTGTGTGCGGGCACTGTTCTAGACACAGGGGACAAAGCTAGGGAAACATTTTTTTTTCTTTTAAATCCTTGTCTTCATGGAGCTTACTATTCTAGCAGAAGGAAAACAATCAACAAACAAAAGACAGAGACCAGGTGGGGTGTGGATGGTGATAAAGGAGGGACGGGGGATGGGGTGCTGGAGTCCGGAGAGGTTTGTAATTTGAGCTAGAGAGGGTGGGGAAGGCCTGGCTGAGGAGGTGGCACGGCTTCTGATTCAGAACATTTCTGTAATCTGCACAAAAATCAAGGACGTGGGTACGATTAGTCATCCCGAGGAAGGACGAAGAAATCAAACCACAAGGATGAGTCCAAGGTCAAAGGGCTGGAAAGTGGAAGAACCGAAATCCGAGCTCAAGCTCTAGCCTGTGCTTGCAACCACCACATAGTATTGGGCGCAGAGAGAAAGAGGGGACGGAATGGAAGGGAAAAGGGAAAGGGCGTATGGGGGCCTTGCAATGGTGGCCATCTGTTTTCCAAACTGAAAATCAGGACACGACCTGAAAAGATTTTCCTGTTGCTCATAATGAGAGTGGCCGTCTGGGAGAGGCAGTTTGGATGCTGGCCCGAAGGGTGGGATTTCTGAGACATTCCAGTGGCTTTTGGGCTCACGAGGCAGTCCAAGGGTAAGGCATTGCCATGGCAACCCCAGCCAGGCCTGGGGGCCAAGAGCCTGGTGCAGGGCCACATGGCAGAGAAGCCGAGCCGGGCACGGGCCCAAGACTCTGCAGGCCAAGGGGGTGGCCGAGGCCCAGGAGGTGGTGGAGAAGGGAGAGGGGTACGACCTGCCGCCCGAGCTCCGGGCTGGTTGGGAGGCTGCGCTGGCGGATTCCCAGAAGTCCCCGGGCAGGAGTCTCTGAGGCGTATGGGGCAAGAACTCGGGCTTTCCTGTTCGACAAGTCTGAGTTGAATCCACCCTCTCTCTGGCCCTGGGCAAGTCACACAGCTCCGATGAGCTTGTTTCCCCATCTGCGAAATGGGGATAAGACCCTCGTCTCCAAGGAGAGTCGCAGAGATGGTCAGGCGTTGGGACACGGCGCGGGCTGCGGCTGGTATACTGCAGGCCCCACCCGTGGTTACTGCGGTTTCCCCCCACCCGGCAGGGCGCTGGGGTTCTGCCAGGGTGGGAAGCCGGGTGGGAAACGGATGACCCAGCCAGCCAGGGCAGACGCAGATTCCCGGCCAAGCCCTGCACATAGGCTGCGGCTCAGTCAGCAGCAAGAACAATACGCTTCCCAAACAGCCTGCCCTGCGAGCCCTCCCCCACCCCGCGCTTCCTCCCCTCCCCTGGACAGCCCCAGTGCCCTGCTCCACAGGCCTCCCCCCGCCCCCCGCACTGCGTCCTGGGGGCTCCAGGGCCCGCGGTGTCCTCCGTGCAGGTGCGTGGTGAGGTCCCCCCACCCCGGGGTGGAACAGAGGCATTCCCATTGCTCCTGCCAGGTGACACCCTCTCTGCTGTCTGAGCTTTCCAGCCAACTGCCGCTCCCACTGTTGCTTCTAGAAGATGGTCCTTAAAGAAAGGAAAGAACCAGAAGGAACTTCAAAGGCTTTTGCCTCCCTGCTTCCATCACCTGTTCCGTGGGCTGAGCTGCAGCGTCGAGGACAGCTGGAATCCCCCCAGCTTCTACCAATAATTCACCACCGTGCGGCCTTGAGCATCCTCTCTGGGCCTCCTTCCCTTCATTTGTAGAGTGGAGGATTTAGCCTAGACCATCTCTAAAGTCTAGTCGTGGCCCCGAAGGGATTACATTCCTCCGCTCCTTCATCCATGTGCTCCCTCACTCACGCACTTCCTACTTCCTGACGTTGGGTCTGTTCTGTGCGCCCACCGGCTGCCTTCCTCCGTGCCAGACCTCCCGGGGCAGGCCTTCTGTTTGTTTTGTTCCCTGCTATACCCCTGCCGCCTATCAGAGGGCACGGCAGGTTGCAAAAGCTTGCATCTGTCCCCGTCCTAGAAGGGAATGGGCTGATCTGGGGCAGTTGCACACGTTGTAGACAAGGGAAGGAGAATGGACAAGGAACGGTGAAGCCTCCCAGAGCTGACAGCAGGGAAGAGGCTGGGGCTGGGGGAGTGTGGCCCAGCTGAGCTGTAGGATAGGGTGACAGGACAGGAGCTGTGGGTCTGGGGCAGAGGAAAGCGACCACTGCCAACCCCTGGTTCCAAGCAAGTGGGGGAATAAAGACCCCCATGATCTTCTCCTGCTTTTTACCTTGTGCTGCAGCTTCCCATTGGCTGAAGCCTTCCAGAAGCGAGACAATGAAAGAGCTCCGAGACACAGTCCTTTAGCAGTCAGACTCCGGGCCACAGAAAGGATTGGAGAGGGTGGACCCAGCCGGGGGGGGTTGGGGGGGACGTGGAGCCTTCCCCACACCATGCAAGAGATGCTGGCGAGCGCCTCCTCTGGGTCAGTGTCTGTACACCGGAGACAAAACCGTGCATGAACCCCCACGGAGCAAGGTCTCTGCCCTCCAAGAGGAACACACAGGGCCCCGGCTGGATCTCGAAGTGTCTCTCTTCCCTCTGCCTGGAGGGGTGTTCTCTCTAAATGTAATCTGAGGGCAGCAAGTAGTTAAATCAGTCTGATTTGTAAAATCACACCGACAAATGGAAATGAGGGAGGCTGAGGAGTGAAGGGAGGACTGGGGTAGGAGGAGGGTCTGGAGGTTGTGGGGGGCCGGAACTGGAGGCAGAGCCATGAACAAGCCCGAAGGAAGATGACCTTGAAGTTGTGGTTCAGGCTGCAGTTTGACGGGTTCACATCCCACTCCTTCACTCATTTGCTGTGTGATCTTGGGCCTGTTCCTTGACACCCCTGATTCTGTTTCATCATCTACACAAGCCGGGCGGGGTGGGGTCGGGTGAGGGGGAGAAAAAGGATGTAGGTAGGAATTTTGTGCAGATTAAACCAGAATCCGTGAGAAGGGCTGAGCACGCGGTCTGGGCACATGGTGATCACTATTATTATAATTAGAGAAAAGGGCCACCCCCCTCAGCCCCCACCATTGCCTTTCTCACGAGGAGGGATCTCCACCCCCTCTCCAGCTCCATTTAATTCTGAATGTTTTAGGTCATTCTATGCCTGGCATTCTGCCAAAGCTCTGACAAAGACAGGAGTTTCTGCTCATTCATCCTAATGCAAGTTCCTGCGTTTATGATAATAGGGGGAAAACTGCATGAAAGGACTCGCTGCCTGTGGAGGGGAAATCTGCTTAGAATTGAAAATCTGAGTCCTTCCTTGGCCTAGCTTTCCCCTCCCAGCGCTTTGGCAAAGGCAGCCGAGGGGAGGGTGGCTGGGGAGAAGAGGAAGGGGAGGAAGGGCTGACCAAGGGCGGAGGGGGGCAGGGGTAAGGCCCTGGCTCCCCACCCACCCGGGGCTGAATGGGGGGTGAATGGGCTTCGGGGTGGCTGAGGAAGCCTGCCGAAAAGGCAGAGTGGAAAGGCCAGGCCCCGAGCGGCAGCGAGGTGTGCAGTTTCCATGGCGACACCAGCGGCTGCCTGCGCTGGGCGCTGGGCGCCTCCTTCTGCGGGGCCTCGTCTGCCGGCACATGGTTACCCAGCTCGGTGAGGAGGAAAAATCGGAAGGGTCGCCTTGGCCCTGTGTGTCACCGGTAGTGCTCTAGGCGTCACGCATGGCTCTGCAGGGCAGACGGGGTCCCAGGGGGTGCCGTTGGAGCCTCTGGAGCGACATGCCTCATCCCGGCAGGTGTGGAGGGAGGGGCTGCCACGGGGCCAGACAGGCGGGTGCGGGGATGGGACAGGTTCCCCGAGGTCTGTGCACCCTTGGTGGGAAATGGAGGGCTAGAGGGCCCCTGGAAGATGGAGGAGGTAGTAGGACCCAGAGGCTGGGGGAGGCTTTGCAGCAATCCAGGAGAGGAACCAAGGCCTGCCCTAGGGCGCCTGCAGGAGGTAAGAAGGGCATCGGAGCTCTTTAAGAGGTAGAAGTGACCATATCTGGTGCCTGGGTGGAAGAAGGCTGAGGAACTGGAGGTATCTAGAACATCCATCTCCCAGGGCAGCAAGTAGGTGGGGCTGTGTTCCCCAAGGCAGAAACCGTATCCCGCACTGTCTGACATCAGGACTCTCCTTACCCTCCCTGTCTCAGGCTCCCAGCCCAGAGCCTACCAAGGACTTGGATCGAGGAGGGGATGCCCAAGTCTGATGAGTGAATAAGTGAAGGGGGAAGAGATAAGAAAGTGTTGTAAAGATAAGAGATAGGAGATGTGCTCCACCCCGGTGCGTACCGGCCCTCTCCCTCCGGGAGCACGCCACCCCAGGAAGCCCCAGCCACCAGCCGCCCCAGCTGTGCCGGCCTGGCACACGCAGACACACATTTTGTGGGACTTTGTCACCTAGATGTGTGCGAGTGCTTGTGTTATTTTTGGTCATCTTAGCGTCCAAATCAAGTATCACAAATTTACTGCACTTCTGTTTGTTTGTACTTATGCACATATTTATTTATTTAATAAGTAAGCTGAACACCCAACGTGGGGCTTGAACTCATGACCTCGAGATCGAGAGAGGCATGCTCCTCAGACTGAGCCAGCCAGGAGCCCGAGTTCTATTTGTGTTTGCTCACTGCAGAGGGTTTTTTTATTTTTGTTTTTGTTTTTACAAGCTGTGTCAGGGTGGAGTCCAATTCCTGAGCCATGAAAGGGGTCTAGCTATGAGGGGGTCAGTTTGCAGGTGCCCCTCATTTTAAGCAAGCAGGTCCGGCAGGTGGCTATTTAGAGGAAGGCAGGGCAGGGTTATCCTCGAGCTCTAGGGAAGGAGTCTCTGCAGTTTTCTTTTCCACGGGTGCGCCAGGAGGCTGGGGCTCCCCGTGCTTCTAAAGGGCTCAGTGGACCTTGTTTTGTTTACTTGTTGATAGTCAAATGTTGATCATGGGAGTGTGAGGTCGTTGACGTAAGGACTTGGGGATGGCTCACCGAGGTGTCCGACCCTAGAGCAGGTTCCGGGCTATCAGGAAGCACCCAGATTTTGTAAAGGAGTGAGTAAGTGGATATGCGAATGGAGGCATCCGAGAACTGGCCAAGTTTTTTCATGCGTTCCTCCTTCGAGGGGACCCAGGAGGCTGGTGCGAGGTTTTCTCGTTCATCTCATTGTTTCCAAGGAGAGCCGGATTCCCAAACCCCCAGAGACCACGAGGGCAATGGTGTTATCGATCACCTGACCAATGCTCTCTGTGTGCCTACGGGTGCCAGATCCAGCGTGGGGTGCAGCAGGTAGAGCTGTGGGCAAGACGGACAGGGTCCGTGACCTCCCGGAGCTTACCCGTGAGGGTGGCCGACAGAACATCACAAGTGAATGAGTGAATACATTAACTGGTATAAGTGAAATGGAAGAGGACCTATAAGGTTTCGGTAGGGCCATCAGGGGAGGCCTTTCCGAGAAGGTGGCCCTCTAGCTGAGACCTGAAGGTTGAGAAAGAGCCAGGCAGGTGAAGAGCTAATGAAATGTTGTCATAGGGAGAGGGGCCAGCAGGTGCAAAGGCCCCACGGCAGGAAAAAGGTCGACATGCTCCTGGAAGGCCCGTGCTCAGGGACGCGCGTCCGCCCCGGGTGTTGAAGGGCCGTAGAGCCCACGGTGAGGGCTGTGGAGATTTGAAATGCACTGACAACCGTTGTTAGGTTTGCATGTATGAGTGACAGGATGTGACCGTGGCTGCGAGGTGGAGGAGGGATTGGGGGTGGGGAGCGGTTGGAGGTGCGAGGTAAGGGGGACACGGGCCTTGTTCGCGAGGGGCTGGCTGCTGGGGGAATGGGACAAGTCTCTGGGCCCCTGGGTTTCTGGCCTGGGGAATCCAAGAAACCTGGTAAATGATGCAATGTCCAGTTGCTGTCAAAGGAAGACCTTCTGTTTACTGGATGTAAACAGATGGAGAATCTTTCTTCCAGAGTCCACGCAGGCTGGCCAGGAGAAGGTTTTGCTCCTGTTCCTTAACTAGCGAGCCCCCGTGTGCATGGCTCCCACCGGCAGGGGTGTGTGAGACACGGCGTCAGGAGAGCAGAGCTTGGAGAGAGTCGTTATCAACCGTACAGTGTGGTTTTGAATCATCTAATTCTTTCTGTGGCTCTCCTCCCAGTTCTAGCATTTGGAAGCTTGCCTGGATCCCAACGTCTGGACACAGGACTCTATTTTTGCAAGGCCTTTCTGGGGGAAAGGGGCACAACTTCATGGCCCCGGAGGGAGATGATGAGCACAGGGATGGTGATTCTAGCTCAACACAACAAGGGAGAGCTTACTGATCATCAGAGCTTTCTCATGGGGATGAGCCTCTCATCCCTTGATGTATTCAAGGCTGTCAGGAAGCTGGGGCATCCCCAAAGGGGGGGCCAGTCAACAAGGAGACGGAATCCCAGCCGTTGGGAAGGCATCTTTCCTCCAGCTTCCCTGCATCTCAGGAGGATAGGGGCTGCCTCCCACGACCGGCAGAAAACCCCCTCTGCCGGCCCGTTAAAGACAGTGGCTCAGTCACAGTGAAGCCCGCCCTGTTGGCTCTGGGCTTAACAAGCTCTGTTTCCTCCCCACCCATGGCCGGCAGGAGAACCACCCCCAGCGTGGGTGGAGCAGTAGGGCCGCTGATGGAGTGCAGGCCTGCCCAAGGCCTCCCAGCTTTTCAGGAAAGGTCATCCTCTAGGGCCGGGCGTGCCCCCCCAACACTCCTCCACCGACCAGCTAGCCTCCTACCGGAACACTCTAAGGGCGTCCTGGGGAGGAGGAGAAGGTCGTCCTGACCAAGCCTTCCGGGCAACCTCCCCCCCCCCCCCCGCCCCCTGCGGGTCCCAGCAGCAGTGCCCACCGGAAGAGTGGCTTGCCTGTGGGGGACAGAGCTAGGCTGGGGTCCTCAGGGCCCACGGCCCCCACGGGCCAAGATAGGCTGCAGGGTCCCAGTGGCTGCAGTGGGTCCCCCTGAGCGGTGGGCGGAGAGACAGGGGGGCCAGTCTGCAGCTCTGGAGAGGGAGGGCCTGCCCTTGGAGAGGCAGCCCCAGGCCACACAGGCCCCCTGGCATCTCTGGGTACCTCAGAGGTCTAGTTCTTTGTTCGCATCTTGGAGCCAAATGAGATATGCTGAGAGCTACTTTCTGTGCGAATGGGGTGAAATGACAGGACAGGAGCAGCACTGTCCGGGCCCCTAGCAGTGCTGGACGGCGAGTTTTCTCTGGGAACTTTCTTTTCCTCCACGTCCTCCCCTCCCCTGTCATCTAGAGGAGTAGAATCGCCTACCAGGACGGGGAGAGCTGTGCTGGTAGGGAGAACAAGGTCCTTCGCCATCTGAAGGAGCCCTGCCTTTGCTGATAGGGCTGCAAACTTGTGTCTTGGTCCAAAATATTAGGGCAGGAGGGACGGTCAGCTGCGGAGCTGTGGGCCGGCTGGACTTTCCCTGTGGGTGCGGTGGAGTGGGGCTGGCCGGGGTGGGCTCCGCATCTCCCCGGGCTGTGGCCCCACACTTAGGGGCAGGGTCCGGGAAGGGGACAGTGGACCTGGGGAGAGCAGATTAGTGTTCCAGACTGGAGGCTCAGTTGAGAGTTGGGGGCTGTCCGGCGGGTGGGGGAGGGGGAGAGGTGGAGGAGAATGGGGGAGGGGCTGGGGCCCCACTAGCTCCTCCAGCCAGCGGACCCTGTTATTTTTAGCTCTGGAATGCTCCTCCAGAGACCCCTTCAGTGTTGTTTATCTTGCTTTTGTGTCCCTGTTCCTCTTCAGGAAGTGGGTCAGTGAGGGGAGGAGAGTAGGGGCGCCCAAAAGAATAGGAGAAACTGACTGGGGCCGGGCAGCGGGAGCAGTGGGAGCTGCTTCTTCCCCGCCCCCCACCCCCCACCTCTGCGCTGTCTTTTCCCCCTTTCAGCCTTTCCTGTTCTGGCTTGGGACCACCAGGTTAGCCCTGGTCCCTCTCTGCCACTTGTGCTAAGACCTCCACTGTGCTTGTCAGACATCCTCCCTCTCCCCGCCCCCAGCCAAGGGGTCACTTGTCCTTCTGGGCCCTCCAGCGAGGTCTTCCCTAGGGTGGGGCTGGCAGGAAGGGTGGCCCTCAGACCCCTGCCCCTGGTGAGGACACTCTGGGGGCCTTGGAGGAAGTCCGGAGCGCAAACGAACAGGAGCGGCATCCCCTCTCTGAGGGGACTGTTGTGAGGACGGATGAAACGGCGAGTCTACTGCACTCCGGAACCAGGAGCCAGGGCTGTTAGGGCTGGACGGGTCGGTCACATCCCTGCAGGGTGCTCGTGGCTTCGGATGGGCCTGGAGGGTCCTGGAGTCTAGGCGCAATTGGAGAAAGCCACGCCCTTCCGTATGCACGCAGGCCATGGTCACCGCCAGGCTGATGAAGCTCTCCCTTTTTTTATTTTGATTTTTAAAAGATTTTATTTATTTATTTGACACAGAGAGAGAGATCACAGGTAGGCAGAGAGGCAGGCAGAGAGAGAGGGGGAAGCAGGCTCCCCGCTGAGCAGAGAGCCCGATGCGGGGCTTGATCCCAGGACCCTGAGACCATGACCTGAATCGAAGGCAGAGGCTTTAACCCACTGAGACACCCAGGCGCCCTTCTCTCTTTTTCTTTTAATAAATATGGGGGGGGGGTGGTCTGGGTGGCTCAGGTGGTTAAGCTTCTGACTCTCGATTTTGGCTCCCACATCTGGCTCTGTGTTAGTAGTGGAGCCTGTTTAAGATTCTCTCCTTCTCTCTCTCTTTTCCCCTTTTCTCCCCCCCAAAATAAAAAAAAATTGAAAAAAATATAGAGGTGCATGTATCCCTTTGAATTAGTGTTTTTATATATTTTTAAGTTTATTTTTTTTAGTAATCTCTACACCCCATCTGGGGCTCGAACTCACAACCCTGAGATCAGGAGTCAGGTATCCTTCTGGCTGAGCCAGCCAGGTGCCCCGGTGCTCGTGTTACTGGGGCGTGTCACTCACTGGGTTCCTCTCCCTCCTCCCCAAAACTGCACCGGTGCAAGGTGCAAGGCCTGTCGGCTGGCTGCCTAAAAATAGGGGCTTCCAGACTCCATTTCCCCTGCCAGACCCCAGTCACAGACCCCAAAAGGAAGCGTCAGCAGAGAAGAGGGGGCAGCGACCGGAGGCAGGGAGGCAAGAAGAGTGGAGGGGAAGTACAACCCTGGAGTTACCTTGATTTCCTCCTGGGTAGGTGAGCTGCCTCTTCTGGTCCTTTCCTTTAAGCCTCCTATGGAAAGGCTGTCCCCCCTCCTCCTTCCATATAGGAAGAACCCACTGGTCCCAGTGGAGGGTCTGGGATGGCTTGGAGCCGGACCTCTCGGAGAAAGGCCAAGGGGGTCAGCGGGGAGCCCCCGAGAGCCCTAGTGCTCAAAGAGCTGCCAGGATATTCTGGCCACTGGCTGCTGTCCGTCAGTCTGTCAGTAACTCTCTATGCTCTGGGCCTAGCGGCAGCCTTGAAAAACCATATGTCAGCCCTGGGATGGGCCTGCCCAGGACAGTCCTGGCTGAAGGCGAGGGAGGGGGAGCCAGTCACCTGGGGCAACCACCCCCCACCCCTGGGCATGAGACTAATACCACTTAGAGGTGGGGAAGAGACAGCAGTTGCCATATTCCAGGAAAGGCAGTGACCTTTAGAACCAGAGACAGAAATAGCCCAGGAGAGGACAGATCTATGTGGGAGAGATGTCCAGGATGGGCAGGGGCAGGCCCAGATAGGTGAAAGGGAGGACAGCCCCAGCAGCACCAATAGCGCCCGACGCTGTACCAGGCATTTCACGTGCTTTCTCGGGCTTCCATCCCACCACCCCGTCTGCAGGGTCGCCATCTGCGTTACCTTGTCACAGATAAGGAAACCGAGGCTCAGAGAGGCAGAGCCAAGTTTTAAACGGCAGGGTGGGAGACAGACCCCAGCCTAACTTGTCTGACGGCCCAAGACCCCACATCGCCTGCGGCACCCCTCCCCAGGCCCGATCACCACTGCCATTGTGGGGGGAGACGGGGGTTCTCCGCTGAACCTGTCCTCACAGTTGGCCCCCATGTGGGGGAAGAGGATAGTCCCTCCTGGAGGCCTCAAAAGGTGAACCTCAACTACTTCTGTTTACTCAGTGCCCCCAGAGGGGCACCTGGGTGGCTCCGCGGGTTAAGCATCTGCCTTCGGCTCAGGTCATGATCCCGGGGTCCTGGGATGGAGCCCCGCATCGGGCTCCCTCTCAGCGGGGAGCCTGCTTCTCCCTCTCCCACTGCTGCTCCCTCTGCTTGGGCTCTCTCACTTTCTCTCTGTCAAATAAATCCTTAAAAAAATTTTTTTAGATTTTAAACAAATTACAAAAAAATAAACGACCCCAGAGCCTCTGCACCTTGGCAGCCGGTGACCAACTCCCCTTCCCTTCCTTGCTCACAGAACGAGGGACAATCAGCCGTTCTCCCGCTACTTCCCTCAAATTGGGGCTGGGCTCAGGGCTGGGCAGAGCCCCAGGAGACCCCTCTCCTGAGGCAGTGGCCAGGATAAGCTTGGGGGAAAGGCCCTAGCTCAAGCTGAGGTCTGGGAAGGTGAGAATAAACAGCTCAAAATAACAGCCGACTGGCTGGCTGGCTGGCTCTCCATCTCCCTCCCGCCGGCTTCCCAGCCCCGGCAGCTCCCAGCTGTTTTTGCTTATCTCCAGCCAGGGAGGCTGGTTGCCTGGATACCAGCGCTTCTGATTAGCCCTTGGGTCCTCCTGGGCCGGTGTGCCGCGTCCCCCGCCAGCCGGCACCGTGTGCCCGGGGCCCTCCTGAACCGGCCCTTGGAGTAGTGGCAAGGGAGGAATCGGGGTGCCAGGGAGCGTGCTTACAAAGAGAACCCCCCCTGCCCGCAGTTGCCTCAAAGGGGTGACTTCCAGCCAGAGAAAGTGGGCCCTGCTACTTGCTGGCTGTGTGACTTTGGTCACAGTAACTGCTCCGAGTCCGTTTGTTTATCTGTGAGGAGAGACGCATATCCCCTGTGTCAAAGAATTGCTTAAGAATAAATGCAGCAATTGGGGCGCCTGGGTGGCTCAGTAGGTTAAGGCCTCTGCCTTGGGCTCAGGTCATGATCCCAGGGTCCTGGGATGGAGCCCCGCGTTAGACTCTCTGCTCAGCAGGGAGCCTGCTTCCCCCTCTCTCTCTGCCTGCCTCTCTGCCTACTTGTGATCTCTCTCTCTGTCAGATAAATAAATAAAATCTTTAAAAAAAAAAAAAGAATAAATGCAGCAATTAGATGGGTGCTCAGGGCCCGGCTCCTGGATGATCACAGCCCCTGCCCCCACGGGTCCCGGTCAGGCCCCCCTGGGCCCTGCTGTCTGCGTGTGGCCCAGGGAGGCTGGGAGGGCCAGTGAGGCAGGCAGCTGGGGAGCCTCAGTGAAGGCGGCAGTGATCCCGTCTCTCTGCTCCCGGAGGAGGGTCTGCCCCACCTGCAGGTGCAAGGTGCAGCCGCACCCCCCGGCCCTGGGGGCGCAGAGCCACGGAAGAGAGCAGGGCCCTGGGAGGGGGCAGGAAAATGACCAAGACGACGCCTTCTTCTCCTTGTAGCCTCAGGACCAGTGGTCCCAAGGGAACTTCTTCACCTGAGAGGCTGGCGTGAGGGCTGTGAGCAGGACGGGAGAAATCTGAGGCCTCTGTGCAGAAAGGGTTTTCCCGAGCTCGTCTCTCAGTTCTCTGGAGCCCCCGTCCGGAGCTAGGCCCACGGAGCCGGCTGCGGCTTGGGACGAGAAGCAGCAAGTGATCAAACACTCCCAGTGACCCCGAGAGGCGTAGGTGGCCGTCACAGACCCTCTTCCTGACCCTCTTGACTTAAGAAATGGGTAGAGGAGAAAAGGCAGAGTGGGAGGGGCTGGGGGCTCCGTGTAGCAGGGGCCTTTACTTTCCTACTCTCCGAATGGAGCATGAGATCAGCCTGTGCCTGTCGGTAGCCAAGAGTGAAGCCCATGAATAATGCAGAGAGGAGCACAGGGCAGCTAGAAAATGGTTAAAGCAGCGAATGGGCCCGGAATACAAAATGGAGGGAAGCCTGGGGGCTGCGGCACCGAGGGAGAGCCAGGGGCACTGTGGGGGCTCCTCCGTCGAGCCCTGGTCCTGTCAAGGGGGGGGCCTCCCCGGGGGGCCTCCGCAGCCAACCTGGGCATGTAGACCAGACCCGACTGCTGGGTCCTGCCCAAGGCCAGCCTTCCAGTTGGTTTGGGTCACAGGAGGCAGGGCCCGTCCCTACCTCCCAGAGGAGCCAGAGCTGGAGAGCAGAGGATGAACGTTCTCAGGGAAACTGAGGGAGCTTCCAGGGACGCCCATGGGGGTGGTGGTGGTGGGGGGGAACATACTTTCAGCAGCTTGGGAATTTGGGGAACTCTAAAGGAGGGGTGTTCTTGGGGGCTGCCTGGGTGGCTCGGTCGTCAAGCATCTGCCTTTGGCTCAGGTCATGATCCCAGGGTCCTGGGATCGAGCCCCGCATCGGGTTCCCTGCTCAGCGGGGAGCCTGTCTCTCCCTCCACCTCTGTTGTACCCCCTGCTTGTGCTCTCTTGCTCTGTCAAATAAGTAAATAAAATCTTAAAAAAAAAATAAAGTAGGGGTGTTCTTAAGAGTCCAAAGAAGAAAGGAAATCCCACCGGGAGAGATTTACCGGAAGTGTGGGTGGGAGGCCCCCACGGCCATCTAACCCAGGGGGCCTCAGAGCTACACTCTGGGCATTTTTTCCCGACTTCATGGGGAATCTAGGGAGGATTTTTACAGGACAGAGACAAGATCAAATTTGAATGAGCAAATCTACACGGGCCCCAAGGTAGAGACTGCGGAGTGGCCAGAGGATCTGGAAACATGGGTAATAGCCCCGGGTGGTGGACAGTTAATGTGAGAACCACAAGCCACAGCGTCTACTCGTCTACTCAGCTGTGCTTGCCTCTGCTTCCAGACTGGGTGGCTGCTTCGTGATCTGGGAAGAGGCGGGGCAAGGGTGAGCCAAGGGACCGTCGGAGTAGCCCCGAGCAAGAGGCCGGTGTGGCCCAGGGCCTGGGCCGCCGCTGATGGTGAGAGCGGTGGTCCACAGGCAGCACCGACCACCCCTGGCGGCCTGCTCCGTGCGGTGGGGCAGCGAGGCGAAGGAGACTCCCTGCCTTCTGGCTTGGGTACCTGGGCGCGGCTTATCCAGAAGAGACACCCCGAGGCTTTAGAGCTGCGGGATAGAGGGAGGGTGCTGAGAGTTTGAGACGGGGCCTTGCAGCTGCGCTGGGCACTGTGAGTTCAGGCGGCCCTCCTCCTGCCTCCCCTGCGCACGGGGACGAGGACAGTCCTTGCAGCTGGGGCCTGGGGCTATGGGTGACTGTTATCCAGCACAGCTTCCCCACCAGGAGGGGACCCTCAGCAGCCCTTGCTACTCTGACCTCTGAAGCCCAGGGCCCCCGAGGCCTTTCTTCTCTCTGCCTTCAGTCAGGCCCTGGAGCAGCCCCAAGATGTTGGCCCATGGGCGACACCCCAGGAGAAAGGCTACCATTTTTCTCTGCCAGCAAAAAGCCCCGAGGGGTTCGAGGTCCCTGGTGAGTACCGAGGGGTGCCCTGGGGTGGCGGGGGTTGAGGGCAAGCCCGCTCCCTCCAGGTGAGCGTCTCTGCTCTCTGTTGCCTCCCGGCTCCCTGAGGGGCTCCTGTGTCCTCTCCCGCTGCACCCAACTCCACACCACGGCGCCACGGGACGGTTTCCCACAAACACATCCCCAAACAGCCCGTGCACGCAAATAATCCAATTACAGGAGCAAGTAGCAGTCCAGAGAGAGGACAGCGCTGGGCGGCCCAAGTAGGGTAAGAAGGGAAACAAGTTCAGCTGAGACTGGGATACGGGGGAGAAAGCAGGCTGTTGAAAGAGGCCCAGGGGTGCCTTAGTCGGTTAAGCGTCTGCCTTCAGCTCCGGTCATGATCCCAGAATCCTGGGATTGAGACCCACATCGGGCTCCTTGCTCGGCAGGAGTCTGCTTCTCCCTTTCCCTCTGCCCTCCACTCATGCTTGCTCTCTCTCCTCTCTCTCTCTCTAGTGCTCTCTCTCTCTGTTTCAAATACATAAATAAAATTAAAATAAATAATTAAATGCGTAAATAAAGAGGCCCAGAGTGCTGGGTGAGGCTGGGGAACAGCTGGACGTCAGAGAGGAGGTGGTCCCAGGGTTGGCGGGGGACAGAGGGTCCCAGGGACCCGGTAAAGACAGGTAGGTATGAAGTCACACGGAAAACCGAGGAATATAGAGATGCAGATCAAAGGAGACTGGGTGGGATCGGGCAGATACGATATCATTTATTCACATGTGCTTTGTCCGTGTGCTCCAGGGACTGTCCTTAGGAAGCTGAGAAAGGACACAGCTTCTCCAGGACCTCACGACTATAAGGGGCAGAGATGGGACAGGACTCCAGAAGGCAGACCCTGCCCCGGGCTCGCGGGCAAGGTGGGGGGGGGGGGAAGCGAGGGGGAGGGGTGGGCGGGAGGCAGCATCCTGGACATGGTGGACACAATTGAATCTATCTTGAGGGAGAAGTAGCAGACGTCTGGGGAGGGGCAGCTGTGGAAAGACCCAGAGGCAGGAGAGAGCCTGGTGCTTCCCAAGAGCTACTGTTGGGTCAGAGCGTGACTTGAGAATGGTTTGTGTGTTTGTGCGTGTGTACGCGTGTGACGGTGCAAAACGAGGTAAGCTCTTACACCAGTAAGTAAGAGCAGGCTTGCTAAGGGTCCTGTGTTCTGTGCTGCAAATTTTTGTACCTTAACTTGAATGCAATGGGACACGTTTGGGTGATAGGGTAAGATTTGTGGAGGGTGTGTGTGTGTGTGTGTGTGTGTGTGTGTGTGTGTTAAAGATTTCATTTATTTATTTGAGAGAGAGCTGGAAAGAACCCAAGCAGGAAGAGGGGCAGAGGGAGAAGCAGGCTTCCTGCTGAGCAGGGAGCCCCATGTGGGGCTTGATCCCAGGACGCTGGGATTATGACCTGAGCCAAAGGCAGATGCCCAACCGACTGAGCCACCCAGGAACCCAAGATTTGAGAACACGCTGGGGTGCTGGAGACTGAGCCAGAGAGCTGCTGGTGAGGAACTGGCAGGACATCAAGGACGAAGAGTCAGGCTGATCGCCTGAGCCCAGAAAAGCTTGTTGGGGGCTGGAGATGGGGGATGGATAAAGAAGAGGGGGAGGGAGTACTCTGGGTGGAATAATGTCCTCCCCAAATTCACGTGCACCAGGAACCTGTGAATGTGACCTTATTTGGAAATAGGGTCTTTGCAAATATAACCAAGTGAAAATGAGGTCATACTAGAGGAGGGTGGGCCCGAAGTCCAAAGACAATATCCTTATAAGAAGAAGGAAGTACGGATACAGGCGCGGAGAGACACGCAGGGGGAAGGCTGTGTGATGGTGGAGGCAGAAATTGGAGTAATTGGTCTACACACCAAGGAGAACCCGAGATGCAGGCAAACATCTGAAGCTGAGAGAGGACAGGGAAGGATTCTCCCTGAGAGCCTTCTGAGGGAGCAGGGCCCTGCTGACCCCTTGATTTCGGATGTCTAGCCGCCAGAACTGTGAGGGAATAAACGTCTGAAATGTTAGGTCACCCAGTTGGTGGTAATTTGTTACGGCAGCCTCAGGATACTCATATGCTCTCCCTATTTCAAAGAAACGGGGACTCAGAGGGGAAGCCGGTGGCGTATCTGACTCGGTCAGGGAAACCTTCAAAACAATGAGGCCAGAGGCAGGTGCGATCTATAGGGGAGCCAGAAAAGAATGTTGGGAGGGTCTGGGAGGCCCTCACCAATGAAATTCTCCATGTAATCATGAAAGATCTTGATGAGAAGGAGAAGGGGAGGAGCCTCAGAGATGGAGAGCCGGCAGATGAGCTCAGACTGGAGAAGGACACATTCAAAGCTGGAGGAAGGGCGCAGAACCAAGGGCAAGAATAAAGGAGTCACAGAGATGGCAGGAACAGAACCCGGCCCGCTGCACCCCACATGGCGCTCAGGGCCACCAGCCAAACAATTTTTTGGAAGATGGGGAGAAGGGAAAGTAGGGAGTTTTTTAGAATCACCCTTGGGGTGACAGCTAACTTAGCATGCATGGATGATAGATATGCCCAGATGTTATTTGTCACTGATCTTCTCTGTAAAGATAATGGAATGGGACACACAGTTCTTCTTTTTTTTAATGGAATGCACAAATATTAACAAGAGGGAGTTGAAACAGGAGAGAGGAGATATCTGTAAGGAGATGAGCTCCCTGTCGCAGGAGGCATCCAAGCAGAGAGTGGAGGAATGTCTCCTCAGGGCTGTTGTAGAGATGACTCCTCTGAGACTTTCTTGTGGACACCATCCACGACTCGTTGCCAGGCTTCCTGACCCTTGGATCGCCTCCCCCACAGTCAGTACCCTAGAGGCACTCTTGCTTTGCCTCATGTGGCTTTAGTGTAGCAGAGAGACAGCTTCACCTCAGTGTCCTGGCCCGGACTGGGCAGTAGAGAGCCGATCAGAACCTTGAGACATGGTGCCGTTCTTGCAGGTGCCTGTAGACCTTCACAAAAGGGCAACTAACTGGGTCAGCTCTATTTTTATTAACCAGGTAATAATTAAATTATATAATTTATATAAATAAATAAAATAAAAATAAATTTTGTTACCAGGTAATAATATTACCATTATTATTCTATTTTATTACCAAAGGCAACACCCCGTCATCAGTCTCCTAACCCTCCCCCACTTCGTGCCCACCTAACCATCTTTGGTGTCCCCTTCACTTGGACCTTGGGTGCTTCCCTCTCGGTTCACAGAGGGGCATAGAGGAGCAAGGCAAAGCCCTCTCCTTGGTGGCAGTGACCAGGCCAGGCGGAGAGCCGCTTTCCTCCTTCTCCTCCTTTCCCTTCTTTCTTGGTCTCTCTTTGTTCTCTTCTGTCCCTCTCTCCGCCTTTACAGAGGGCAGGATTAGCTGGCTGGGGATGAGCCAGGGCCAAGCCCTTGCCTCCCTGTCTTCTGTCTGTCCCTCAAACGGAGGGATGATAGGAGTACTAGCATGACCCCCGCACCAGGCCCCTGCACCCCCACAATCCGAAACGCTCGGATTTCCGAGGTGCCTGGGCCCCCCTGCCCCCCCAGTTTGTTGGCTGTAGGTTTCAGGGAGGAAACAGAGAACTGTGCCCTTGGCTGAGGCCAAGAATCTGGATGACGTCTCCTTTGACCTTGAGAACGCCTTCCACTCGCCCTGCCCCTCAGGAGACAGGGAGCTGGAGTCTGCCCCTCTGGGCAAATCAGCCTAGGCGGCTCTCACAGTTCTCCACATGATTGAGCCAAATTTCTAGTCTGAGGCGTGAGAGACAGGGCGGGGGTGGGACAGGGGGTGGCAGCGCCCACCTCCCAGGGGATCGGCCTCTTAACATCATTGTCACCGCAGTCTGCACAGATGACAAGAGTCTCACTCCCAGCTGCCCTTACCTGGCCTGACAGCCTTTCTCTCCTGCTCTGACTTAAGATTCCTGGCGCCTTTCTCATCCAAGTGGAGAGTCACCTCACCCCTCGGGGCGGCATGTGACGCGAGAGACGGCCTGCTCCGGCTTTGAGGGGGACTTGCCTCTGGGTTGCTCCACAATCTGGCCTCTTTCAAATTCCCTTCCCTTTATCCTCTCAGATGAAACAAATACACCTGTTGTTTATTCTTTTTATACATTTAATACGTGTTTGCTGCAGAAAGGAAGTAAAAAGGCTATAATAAGAACCATCACCTAAAAATCCCTCGCCATGAACATGTTGGTGTGTACTATTTTTTCTCTCCCCCTCAGACACTGAAGATTCATCAGTGACAAGACAGGCAGGGCTCCCACTCTCTAGGTGCTTCCACGTCCCTGGGAAAAAGGATGCAGAATCTTTGTGCCATCGACTGACAGACAAGACATAACTCTCCGTCTGCTCCCTCTCTCCTCTGTCTCCGTCTCTGGCCATCGATTTCCTCCCCGAGGATCCTTCCTTTTCTTTCGCATGTATTTGCTGTGGCAGAAACAGGCTTCGTCTGCAACTCGAAGGTGCTGGACGTACGTCTGGGGGGGGGGGGGCGGTCCGTGCCGGGCAGGAGAGAGGACAGCCCCCCACTCTTGCCAGAGGCAGGATTCCTTTGGGTCCTCGTCTGGAGCACTATAGTCAGCCTGCGCCCCATGCCCCAGACCAGCCAAGGCGCACCCCAGTGTAGGAAATATGGAAGGAAGGGCCCCTGAGGACGGACGGACGGATGTGTCCCCCCTCCCTGGCCAGTCGCAGGGGTCCGCCCACATGGCTCCTACCGGGGTGGGGGGCCAGGACCCAGTTTGCTCCCACAAATCTTGCCAGGCAGGGGGACCACCCATTGCCCTTTCTTGCATCCCGAGTGGTGCGAAGGAGAGGGAGGGGGTGGTGAGGTGGTGAGGATGGAAGGGAAAGTGAGAGAGGAGGGGAGGGAGAGGAGGAGAACCAGCCTCGTTTCCATAGCAACCACACATGTGAGCCAGCTGCTGTTGCCATGGAAACACGGGGAGCCTGCTCAAAGGCTGTGCTGTCTCAGGGGAGACACAATTTTTGACAAAAAATACCCTTTGATAAAAATAAAGAAAAAATAATGAAAGCCACCCTCTCCGGGATTGGGGGCACTGCCTAGCGAGGTGACAAAGGGAAGGAGGGGGCTGGGCTGTGGGGGAGGAGGTTGCCTGCTGCCGAGAATTGCCGAGTCAGTGTTTTAGAGCCACGGGGGCCTCCAGAATCACCCCCACTCGACAGATGAGGGAGGGAGGCTTTCGGAGGGAGGTGGGCAGCTCACTCAAGTTCCCAGGGCAGAAGGGAGCGGCTCCGGGACCCCCAGAGGGAGAAGGGAAGGCACACGCTGTTTCCACGGGGCGGCTGGGCAAAGCCGGTGGGTTTTTCACCAGCCAGGGCCCAGAGACCAGGCAGGATGAGAGAGGCAGGGCCAGGAGCCAGCCCCTGTAGCCCGAGGGGTATGTGCCGTGGGCACCCCGGCCTCTGCTTCTCCCTCTACCCCACGCCTCTGCTAAGCTCAGCCTCACGGGGTTTTGGCTGCCTCTCAGGGAACCAAGCTCGGACGAATCCCCATCAGCAGGGCTGGAGAGAAATCGCCAGCCAGAGACAAGGAGGGAGCTTCCCAGTGTAAAGACAGGAGAGGGGGGAAAGGAAGGGAAACGCCCAGAGAAAGCTGTGTCTTCTTCTCTCTTCTCCAGGGAAAGCCCTGCCGACCTGAGATCAGCGCAGTGGCGGGACCATGGGTCAAGTTCACGGGGCACTTGGCTCTGGGTGAGGTGTTTGAGCGGAGGTTGGTGCTTCTACTTGGGGTCCCGTTCTGGGAGATCAATCAAGACACAGTTCATCCAGGAAGGTGAGGGCTTAACGAATCAGGGTTCTCATAAATACAGGAGGTTCTGAACTGCAAGGTTCCAGGCAGTCGAGCTGGGCCCTGGCCAGACAGGGGGGCCGTGGTGGGCTCTGAGTGCCCTCCCGTTTCACCAGGACCATCTCCGTGTTTCTCTCTTTTATGCTTCTTCTTTCACAAAGCATGTTCCCAGACGTGATCTCACTTGCTCCCCTCTGACTAAGCTGAGATGCAGATGCGTTGATCCTCACTGTAAAGAGCGGGGCCCAGTCTCAGAGAGGGGGAGCCCCCCGCCCAAGGTAACACAGCTCACCGCAGCCCAACAGGAAGGAATTCAAACCCTGGCTCCAGCGCAGAATGCCAACCCGCTTTCAAAGGAAGGGAAGATGAGATGCAACCAAAGGCATGTTTCCGCTCAGGGCCTCCCCTGGTTTCTCACGGAAGAGCCCAGAGGCGGGACAGGTTGCCGCCCTAGGGCCACGGCCAAGGGCACATTTGGGGGAAGAGACCTTGCTGCCTTTTTGTCCTGGATCTCTAGCTCCTCTTTCCTAGGGAGCTTTGCAGTGGCCTCAGCCGGGGGCCGGGAGGAGAGGGCGGATGGCAGGAAGGTGGGACTCTGCCCTCACCTTGCAGGAGCTCCTCGTGCCTCCTGTCAGCTGCCCTTCACCGCTCTCCACTTCAGCCTCCAAGGCAGAGACCACGTGGGTGAGTTGCCATGGAAACTGCGGAGTTCTTTTTGAAAGCGGAGCTGGGTGTAATCCGAGATGGCTGGGGGAAGGGTGCCGCAGGGAACAGAGGTGGGACAACTCCACCTGTTTGGCGACGGTCCCCCTAGCTCACCTCTCCAGAAACCATCTATTTCAAGGCCTCGCTGCCCTTCTTCCCCCTAAGAGACCCGCCTCCCATCGTCGCCGTCGTGCCTTCTCTACCCACGTCTGTTTGTGATCGCAGGCGGTAGCCCCACAGTCCCGGTCCTGATTCCCCAGAGAAGGGGCGATTATCCTTGTTACACAACAGAGGGTGGCAAAAACACCAAGAGAGATCATTTTTGCTATCCGGGGGTCGGGACGTCACCGCAGGGATTATCTGGATTATAGGGTGTGTGTGTGGGAAGGAGGGGGACCCTCGGGGACATGGTGCTCCAGAGATGGGAAGCTGGACCCCGCCCCGCTTCTTCCCACCGTGGTTCAATAGCAAGAGTTCAGGCGGGCTGACCTAGGAAACAGGAAAGCTCCAAGTCTAAGGGTTGAGAGCTGGGTTTGCACTGGGCTCGATCGCAATTTCCCAGTAGTCACAGCCAGACCCTTGCTGTCTCCCCCCACCCACTGTCACTCTTGCTATGTCCCCCACCCCCACCCCAAATGAAAGCAGAAGAGATAAGAATTTTGCTTCTCCACTTTGCTGTGTGACTTGGGGAACATTGCCTAGCTTTGCTGAGCCTCAACTGCTTCTTCCATGAAACAGGGACAAGAAAATAACTACTTCATAGGGTTGCTGGGGGATTGAAAGAGACAATCCATTCAAAGTGCTTAGCATATCGCTTGGTATCAACACAAACAGAAATATGATTACTATTATTATCTCTCCTTCCACACCCTGAACAAGCTCCCTCTCCTCCAGGAAGCCTTCCTTTCTCTAAGGAGGGAGGAAGTAGAGTTTAGGAGCAGCCAGCGTGCCAGGCACTTCCTGTGCACTTTTTCATTGCCTTCTTGCGACAGCCCTGGCAGGGAGGTGCTCTCCTTATTATCCCCATTGTACAGAGGTGGACTCTGAAGTACAGTGTCTTCCTCAAGTTCATTGGCTTATAAGAAGCGGGGTCAAGATTCAAGTTCACCCTGTCTGGTTTCAAAGCCTTGCACTTTGTTTCTTACCACAACGTGCACCTCATCTATGGTACAATCTTCCCCGAGCCGCTTTCTTTCTGATTGAGAGAACTTTATTATTGCTTCTGATTTCTTTCTTGCCTTTCTCACCTGGTCTCCCTGCACCGGGGCAGAGAGTAAGGAGGTAAGCAGAACCAGGGAGGGTCAGAGCTCTGATTGTCCCTGCTGCATTGGGAGCTTAAGCAGGAGGGAGCTAGAAGCAGGTTGCCTGGCATAAGAAATCTCCAGATAAGGACCCAGCGCCATTGTTGGTAGGGGTCATCTGGACTCCAAAAAAAAAAAACTCCCCAACTCATTCTGATTTTCTGCTCAGCTCTGACCTTGGTCTCTGGACCCCAGTCTGCCAGACCAGGGCTGGTGAGGGCTTGGTAGATGACCTTGACCCGGCTTTGTCAGTCTGGGGACTTGAAGTGTCTCATTCAGGTGAAGAGGAGACAGAGAGGTTGGGGGAGGTGGAGGAGAAGGGGCGGAGGAAGGAGAGACAGAGGGAGGGAATGGAGGGGGGAGGGAAGGACACCGGGGAGGGAAGGGAGGTGGGAGGGGAGACTGCCAAGTGTGATTCTGAGCTCAGAGGGAGAAGAAAGGATGAGAAAGCAAGAAATATGCTTGAAGGGCAGGATGAAAGGGGGAGGGAACTGAGGTCGGTGGGAGAATGAGAGAAAGGAAGAGGCCAAGAAAGTGAATGAGGGAGAGCGAGCAGGGGAGAGGAAATGGCAGGCTGGGAGAGACTGAGGGAGAGAGAGAACTAGGAACAAAGACAGGGCTGAGCAGCTGCCACGTCCTCCCTCCCGCCAAGTGAAGGCCTCAGAGGGCCTCAGAGGCTGAATGAGCGGCGAGCCAGCCATGACTCAGTCTCCGTGGCTCCTGCCCCCCAAATCCTTCCTGGCTCAGCAGTTTCCACAGGGAAGGGGGCACGTCCTCCACCACACACCCCTTCTCTGCTACAGCGTCTTCTCTGAGGCTCCATGAAACCCCCACCTCCCCAGTCTTGGTGGCTGGTGCCTGCCCTCGGAGTTCTCCCAGGTGTGCTATCCTGGACAACCTTTCTAGAACCTTCCAAAGAGGTAGAAACCAGCCACTGTGCTAGGAGGCTGGGGTAGGGCGGGAGCAGGTGTATATGCAGCGCAAGGAAATCCCCCTTCTTTCACTGCTGAAGCCTGGCACCTTCTAAGGAGACAGGGCTCAGGAATGACTCCACGTTAATAAAAGAACGAAAACGTATTGAGAGCTTAGCAAGAGCTAAGCAGGTTGTACTTTATCCCACTCAATCCTCACAGCAACCCTGAGAGCTCTGTACTGTTATTGGTTTCCATTTTCCAGAAGGCGAATGAGAGCTAAGGAGACCCAGCTCCCATAGCTAACAAAGGGAGGAAGAGGAGCCTTGGCATCTAACTGGTGGGGACAGAGGTCATGGTCCAGCTGGGCCCTGAGGGGTAGAGGAACGGTAGCTCTGAGGGCCCACGGAGAAGCTAATGTCTGTGATGCTTTGGGCAGGTCTCAGAAGTGTCCGGGCCTCAGTTTCCCCATCCAACATCACTGTTGGCTGTAGGAATGTGCGGGATGAGAAGCTGACCGGAGGAGCCAGGACACAGCCAGTGAGGCACTCCTTGAAGGTGATATCCATTTGCAGGGGGAAGACCTAGGTACCTGGAAGGAGCTGTGTATATAGTTTTCCCCTCTTACCAGCCTCACGGGCATCTCCAGGGAAGGTCAGAGGGGTGCTCATAAGACCCTGTGTTCTTGGGGCTCCTACGGACCTCTTTCTAAAATGCTTTCACATTTGGGTGAACACACACACACACACACACACACACACACACACACACACACCATTCTTACCTTCCCAGCCTCCTTCTGTGGCCCACAACATCCACTGGCTTTACTTTATAAGGCTGGAGGAAGCTAAGGTCCCACAGCTGGCGGCAGGGACAACGGACACCATCTGGATGCGTGGCCAGTAACGTGAAGTATCTGCCCTCAAGGTGCCTTGTGGGCTCTGGGAAGGAACAGCCGGCACTCAGCACCCACTCTGTACTCAGGCCTCAGCCCCCCACCCCTACAAGACCCAGGGGTCATCCTGCAGACACTGTGGGTGCCAACCGCCCCCTTGGCCACCTGGCAGGTTCTCCACACCCTCACCAGCCTGAGTGAGGAGCTATGCCTGCTTTTTGCCTGCCCCAGGGCCCTGCTGGATTCCCCTGTCACCTTCAATCAGTAGACTTTGGACAAGGGCTCCCCCTCCCTCTCCCCTCCCCCCACCCATGGCCGTCCCCTTCCCCAGGGACCAGGGATGCGGCAGCTTTGGTAGGCTGCCTGTGTTGCCATGGCGGCCCTCGCTTGGGTTTCGGTGGCAGCAGTGGGAGGGGAATGTCAGGGAGAGTGTGTGTGTGCGTGTGTGTGTGTTTCCATTTTCAGCCGCAGGTGAGGGGGGCTCAAGGTGCGGGATCCCATCCTCTTAGGGTGTGGTCAGCTAAGTCCCAGCCGGCTTAGCTGCATCCGGGAGGCAGGAAAGACTGTAAGATAGACAGAGGGACACTGGACAGAAGAAAGATGCCCCAGAAGGAAAATTGGAGGGGGAGGGTGGAGATGTGTTTCAGCACAGTTGTCAAAGGAGGAAGGCCCGGATGTGGGGTGGGAGCTGCGGGAAGGAGGGAGCTGAGTACAGAACCACTGAGGGGGGACACGGGAAGGGGTGGGCCCCTTATTTCTGCCAACCCCCCCCCCCCCCAGGTCTCCCGCTGCGCTTCCCCAGCGGAGAGAAGGCCCCTCTGCTCCTCCAACATGATCTGTAATTTCCGGCAGACATTTGAGGTCCCTGACATCTGCATAATGTGGGCCAGTCTCTTAGCAACGGGGAACAGCTGTCTGGCATTTCCAAGATTAAACTGTAACTATACACGGTCCTTGCCAGGGGGAGGGGGAGGGGGAAGGGGATAAACACTGCCTCCTGGCATTTTCAAACTCATTTAGCTTTTATTCATTTCCTGCCTCCAGTAAAGAGGCCAGGGATTCGGGCTGGGCCAGGCTGTTACTTCCCCTGCCTCGGCGGCTGCTGAGATGGCAGATAGCTCTTCACCCAGATCTGTGTGCTCCCAGGAGGAGAGAGGGATGGGGAGAGCCAATAGCACCGGCCGCTTGTTGTTTTTTATTGTATTTATTTTGTTCTAGGTGCAGCAATGCTGGCGATCCTGGCGCGCACCTCCCAGGTGTGGCTCTGGAAGAAAGGCTGTGTGGTCCAGCGGTTAAAGCCCCCGGGGCCGCTCTAGCCTGGTTTAATTCCATCTAGCTCCCTGGCTAATAGCTGTGTGACCTCGGGCCAGACCCCTTTACCTGTCCACACCTCCATCTCCCCATCTGTAAGAGGAGATAATTCTATTGCCCCGACGGGGGCTGTGAAGATAATGTAAAGCACTCAGCCAACAGAGCCAGGATTAGTAATGGAGCCTCCCAGTTCCTCCGATCACCCTCCGCCCCGTCATCTGTGTTAGCAACCTCGGGCTCTGCCATCGGGGCAAAGGCAGGCACGTCCAATTCTCTGCAAGCCACCACCTCGAACTCCTGTTCCCTGGAGCCCCAGGCAATGACACATAGGAATTCAGCAGCGCTCAGCAGTCCCCAGCGGGGGCCCTCTCTGCTGCCCGCCCGGAGGTGGCCTAGACCATGGCCCTCAGGCCCAGGCAGCCCCGAGTCCCATCCCATCCCCTCCATGGCCAGCTCCCGCCACTTGGCTGTAGCTGCTGAACTCATGCGGTGCTTCGGTTTTGATGCAAGAAGGGGGGGGAAAGGGCAGTGTGGGGAGGGCTGGGAGGACAGGATGGGAGAGGGAAAGGGAGAGGGAGGAGGAGGGAAAAACCCTTTAGCCGCCCGTGCTGGCCAGTTCCAGGAATGTGTTCTCAGACATCAGTGCCAAAGCAGTGACCCAGGCGAGGCAGCCAGGCCGGGAGAGGGAGCGGCAGGGCGCGGGGGCAAGAGCTCTCCCCCTCCCGCGGCAGCCTCTGCTGACTCACGGCTGCCCCAGCTGGCAGAGCCCTTCCTGGGGACGGCTGTTGCTAGGATTCCTGGGAGATGACTGATTGCTTCTCCTCGAGCTTGGTGAAAACATGTTTGTAGACTGCACACAAGCACACACATGTACTACTGTGGGCTTGCACGCCCAGCCCAGGTACCTGCACATGCGTGTGTGTGCGCGTGCGTGTGTCCAAATGCGTGCAGGCACATCGAGTAGCACGGCGTGCTCACTGCTCCCGAGGCCGTTGTGATCTCAGGTACTAGTGCCTGCACACGCGTGTGCACCAGCACTGACGCCGAGGAGGGGCGGAGCCGTGCCAGGTCTGCACAGGCCGCAGAAGTCAGGCAGCGGGGAAGCTGCCAGGGTCTGGGCCTGCTTTAATCTGAAGGAGCTTTCGGGTTGCCTTGAAACATTCTTGGCCTCCGGCCCTCCTCCCCTCCCTTGGTTTCTCGGTTTCCTTCATTCTGCTGGAATGATCTAATCTTCCCTTCTCCCTTCGCCTGCCCGGTTTTTGATGTCTGGTGTTCGAGGCACTCGGCTGGAAGCTGGAATCCTCTAGGGCTGGATTCCTGGCCTGGTCCGGACACCCCGAGGGGGCTTCTAGGGAGCCTCGGTGCCTCTGCTCCCCTGGTGAGAGGGGGCTGCTGCGAGGACTTCTGGATGGAAAGTGCTGGGCCTTTCTCTGGGCTCTGTGCCGAGGGGATTCGGGAAACGTCCTTCGCCCCTGCATTCGGGGCCCAGAGCCTCGGCTGGGGGGGCCCAAGGGCTCAGTGTCCAGGAGGCAGCTCCGGACACCCGGCCTCTGGCTGCCAGCTCGATGCATGACCTTGCGCACACTGGGCTCTCGCTGACTTGGTTTCCCCACCCGCTGGGCTGAAATTGGACTCCTTGCTGAGCCTGCCAGGGTTTTACTGCGACGCGGCTTGGCGAGAGCTTGGGCACCGGGCGAGGTAGTTTGTCACGGGTTCCTGAGGAGGCGGGGAGGGGGAGGTGGCCCCAGGCCAGCTCAGAGCCCGCACTGCCCTCGCCAGCTCCGACGGGCTCCGGCTCGAGTGCGGCTGTTTGAACGCACCCATCGGAGGGCCCGGTCCCACGAGCGCTTCTGCGGTGATTCAGTGGCGGTTGCTAAGGAAGGCCTGGAACCCGGCCCCCGAGGGAGCCACTGCGGCAAGGCTCCGCCAGCTACGAGAAAAATATCCACCTGTGCTCAGGGTCCTCGGTCCTAAAATGAAGATGAGGCCAGCTCCATGGTTTCTGCTGGTTTTGACACGCAGTGATGTGGGGCGGGGGTGGAAATTTAGAGAGTAGAGCAAATGACAAACAAAAACGAGCTGCACAAAGAGACAAGTCTTTGTGTGGATGTCAACAGCCTCGTGTAAGTTCCGGCGGCAGGAACCCTCCAGAATGTCTATTTTGTGTACTGCCACGAGAATCCTGCAAAGAGTCGACAATCCCAAGGCTGGAGAACATGCAGCTTCGTGCTCTGCGGACCCCAGCCTCCCTCCCCGGGACGCGGAGGTCTGCTGCCCAGCGCCCTGGCTCCGCCCCTGCCCCCCACCCCCCCACGGGACAAAGGCTCACGCACAGCTGTCCCTGTCCTCCTTTTCACCGGGAGGTGCTTGACCTTCTGTATGAGTTGCCTGCTGGTCAGGTTTGGGGATTGCAGGGTAAATTAGTAAACAGGGGAGCCCAGGGCGGTGGTCTCTGGGGGCCCAGCACTGTCTCTCCATGGAAGCTGGCTTCCTGGAATCCTGCCGGCCAGCGTGAGAGCAGAGAATGGGCTTTGTGATACATCTTGATTCAGCTTTTTCTCCACGCCAGGCAACCCCCTAGATTTGTTGCATTCATCCATCCATCTCGTCTTCACAACAGCCCCGTGAGGGAGGCAGTGTCATCGTCCCCATTTTCCAGATGGGGAAACCGAGGGTGCAGCGCTGTTCAGAAGCATCTAGCAAGTAAGAGGGCCAGGATTCCAGCCATAGCAATTTGTCTCCAGAGGCCAGCCCTAAACCACTTCCCTTCATTGGTCTCCGCTGACTGTCACGCTCCGGGTTGGCCCAAGTGACGCCGCATGTCACCACCTCCCCCACTACTGCCACAGTCTGAAGACGCAAGTGTTCTGCTACTCCAGTTCCAAGGCTCGTCTGGTGAGCTCCCATGTCATTCAAGACAAGCCTCCTGGCCAGTTTTATTAACCTGTTCACTTCCGAGTAACCCAAGGCAGATGACTGCACCCCTTGGACCTTCTCTTCTCTTCCTCTGGACAGTGAGAAAGGCCTAGGTGACCTCCCCATTCTTCTGCTACTCTGACACAATGCTTAGGAATTCCTTTCTTCCAGGGCTCCCAAGCACAAAGTCACAGGTGCTACCGAAGTGCCCAGTCAGACACACACACACACACACACACACACACACACTCACGTGCACACACAGACACACACAAGTGCAAAATCTTGAACAGAGCCCTAGACGCTCTAGGGAAATGGGGCGGGGCTGCCAGGAGCCTCGCATGCTTGTATTTTTCATGTTAGGAATGACCGGGGGTGGCTCTGAGCAGACATCCTACAGTTGGGGTCCCGCACAGCCGGTGTCACCGGTGACGCACGGACCTGGGTGTTCCTGATCATGAGGCTGGTGCCCGTGGGAACAGGGTGTTTCCTGGGGTCTCCCCGACACTGCCCGGCACAGTGAAGTTTCCAGCAGGTGATTCATTTGTATTTGTGTGTTGGTGAATGAAGGAAAGACACCGGATGATTCGTGCTAAGGGAACTTTGGGGTGAGACGCACCCACCATCTCCGTATTACCATCAGGCACCGTCCCCCAGAGCAAACCCACAGCCGCCTGTGTAAGCCCGCTCCCCACTCGGCGGGCCCACCCCCATCTGCCAGTGCCTGTGAAAGCTACACCCGCACCCCCTGTGTTTCTTGTGACCCTGTCCATGTCCTCCTCTCCTTTTCCATCCCCTACATGGAGGGTGCACGTACTCACCGAACTACTACCTTCTCTCTGCCCCTTGACCCCTTCTGATTTTCCACTCCAGGGAATTGCTGGACGGAGATGTCTGAGCGGCCGTTGGAGAGACGACTCCGTGGAGCTGGGGGCTGGGTTCCCAGGCCACCTCATTCGGCCCTCCTCTCCCCGGAGGCCCAGCTGGCGCCGGCTGGGCCAGAACCGCACCCGGACCTCTGGGAGCTGTAGGTGAGCCCTCCTCAGTCCTCAGGTGGGGTAGGCCCGAGGAGAGTCCTTCCACTGCCACGGCAGGGTCTCCTGTGTGTGGAGCCGCCGGGTTCAGGCCTAGGACAGGTGGGTTCCCTCCGCGGGCCTGGGCCGGACAGGCAGGAAGCCGGTGTTCAGTGCCTGCTGCTTCCTGGGCGACGTGCCTTCTCAGCTCAGGTTAGGCGGGGAGTGACCAGGCTGAATCTCCTAGTCCTGCCTGACCTTGAACTGACTTTGCTGGTGAGGGGCCAGGTCTGTGCCGTTCGGAGCTGGTGAGATGCATCCTGGGTCCGTGTGCGTGGTGGGTCTACGTGGCCTGCTGACGGCAGCGTCTGTGGATGGGGCCGGGGCTTACCGTGGGCAGGGTCCCAGGAAGCTGAATGGACTTCCTGCAGAGGGGCGAGGTTAGGGTGGAGGGGCCTCCAGTCCCCTCCGGTTGGCATGCTGGGATGAGAAAGCCAGACAGGCCAGGAATTGGTTCTCAAAACCACTTGGTTCTCAGCAGACAGGCCAGGAAATGTTCTTCCACATTATCTCCAGCCATGGATGGAGACCTTCACTGTCCCCAGGCATGTAGACCATGCCACAGGCCTTCACAGGGTGCCTTGAGGCTGGGGGGACAGACCCACTGCTAGGGGGACAGGCCTCCTGCCTTTGCTTCCTAGTCCTCAGGGTCAGCGCTGGAGAAAAGCCTCAGCACTCATCCTGTCGGCTACACAGCGACACCTGGTGGGCCTTGGGTGTGGTCACAAGAAGATGCCCCAGGCTCCTTGCAGGCCAAGCCCCTGGTTCCAGCATCTCACGGGGCATGGGAGCCTGGTGGCCAAGCTGCGGCGGTCCCAGTCCAATCTCCCAGGGGACTAAACGCCATGACTACCCCCAGCCCGAAGTCCTGGGCACCGGGGACCTCTGGAGCCTGGAGATGAGCCTCGGAAGGATTCGAGACCCCATCACACAAGGACTTTTGGGGGCCTGGCTAGGTTGGGACACCGTGTTGCTTGGTCACTAGGGTTGGATTCGGCTTGTCTGGATGAGAAGGGATGAGAAGGGTCTAGGGCCTGGGATGGGCCCTCAACCCCAGTGCCCTGGGATGACTGGGTACAGAACAGATTCTGCTCTCTCCTCAGGGCTGAGTCCAGATCTGTGCCAGGCTCTGACCTGGGCTTACACACCCTGAGCTGGACGCGCTGGCTGGACGGATTCTACACAGTTCCCCTGAAGCACCACCCATCCGGGGCCTGCACTTCGGTGTTTTCAGAACCAGAGAATGAACAGGAAGGGTTTTGAGCAGCTGTGTGGCCCACCTCTCATTTTCCACGACACGACTTACGCAAGGTCACCCAGCTGAATGGCAAACAGCTTCGGAGGGGACAGAGTCATTTCCAGTGGACTGTGTGAAGCCAGGGACCCGAGTTCATTCCATGGCGTCTAGATGCTGAGCTGAAAGGCCATGGCGACCTTGCTGCAGATTCTCATGGGGGATGGTGTGCAGTATTTTCCTGATCCCTTGTCTCAGCTTCACAGCATTGAGGGCTGCTGGATTAGGACTGCCGGGCTAGGATTCAGTTTTATAGTATTACTGTGGAACCTTGGGTCTCTAAGTTCTCTGTGCCTCAGTTTCCTCATCTGTATGATGGCTATAACACCGCCTACTTCACGGGGTGGCTCTGAGGATTCGGTGAGCTAAGGCATGGCAAGGGCTTTGAGCAGTTCCTGGCACAGGGTGATGCCCGGGAGCTCCTGAGAATGACGTCCCCGCCCCGGCAGGAGGGAGCACCCGGGGCCTTCCTGGTGGGGGGTCGGGGGAAGGGCATCGTGGGCAGCTCAGGCTATCGTAACAAAATCCCAAGGACTGGGTGACTTAAACAACAGACATTTACGTTCTCACGGTTCGGAAGGGTGCAAGTCTGAGATCCAGGCATCAACACAGTCAGGGGCTCGGGCGGCGGGGAGGGGGCGCCCTCTTCCTGGTCAGCTGACAGACGCCCTCCAGCTGTGTGCTCACATGCCCTCTTCTCCAGGCACATTCTTGCAGAGAGATCTCTCTCTTTCCCTCTTCTTTGAAGGACAGCAGGCCTATTGGTCAGGGCTGCGCGCTTATGACCTCATTTAACCTTCGTCATCTCCTAAAGACTCTCTACAGATACAGTCACCTCGGGGGTTGAGGTGTCAGAGTACGGCTTCGGGGAGGGCACAGGCAGCTTATAGCAGAGTGGAGCTTGGCTCTAAGAACCCAGATGCTGCAGGGGTACCAAGTGGTGACTTCTCGGTGACAAGCCCTTCGTAGCC
Source organism: Nasua narica (assembly GCA_028533885.1). Classification (NCBI taxonomy): domain Eukaryota; kingdom Metazoa; phylum Chordata; class Mammalia; order Carnivora; family Procyonidae; genus Nasua; species Nasua narica. Next base: position 103,853,544 of record CM052797.1, on the reverse strand, counting down.
CTGTGACTGGGGCTGGCTTCCCCATTCAGCGGCTTGAGGCGGTAGAAAGGATAATTCCAACCTGCCGGACATCACCCTGGCCTGGCGGGCTATTCTATGGCCCGGGCTCCTGTAATCCCAGCGTCAGGGGACACAGACCTCCCATGATGGGGTCGAGGATGAATACAGGAGCTGTGCTGACCACACCCCTGAGGACCCCTGCTCCCCATCTCTCTGACCTTGCTGGAGGCCATGTATCATAGATGCCATAGGCCTCTTTCCTGGGGCGCTATGTCCTGGGGCTGAGGACATCCTTTTTCAAGGCCACTGTCAAATTTGAGCTTGAAAAATGCGCACGGTGGTGTTGGCCATGGATTAGGTTGGGAGAGCTCCCCTCCAAGGCTGAAGCTAAGAGATCGTCCAAAGCACATGGCAGGAAAGATATGCCAGGAGTTTGGGGGTTTGCTGCCCCAGGCTGGAGGTATAAACTGGCAGATTCTACCCCCCCCCACCATGTGCCCTATAACCTCTCTCATAGCCCTACCGCTAAAGGGTTATATTAGTTAGAATTCTTTCAGTTGTAAGTTATGTCCAAATCAGACTAGCAGAAAGGGAAATTATTAATATAATTGGGTATCACCTTCAGGCATAGTTCGATCCAGGGGTTCAAATAATGTCATCAGGGATTTCTCTCTCTCGGCTCTCAGTTTTGTCTCATTCCATACTGGCTTTATTCTGCAGGTGGGCTTTCTTCCCATGTCAAGAAGGTGACAGCTAGTAACTGTAGATTCTCTTTTTTTTCCAGCTTAATAAGTCTCTAGAAACATCATTTCTGTCTTTCATATTCCAGGAAGGACCCTTAACTGACTTGCATGGGAGCATGTCCATTAATGAACCCATCAACATAGGGCTCTCTGACTGAGTGACTTGGGATGCTTTCTGACCCCTACATTCCTGGAAGTGGGGGAGGGCATCATGATTGACAGCTGCATCAGCACCACCTGGAGGAAGGGGGCGGGGAAGAGAGTAGAGTATGCAAAGCCAGGGCCTTTCTTCTCCAAGGGACTTGCCCAGGGGGCTTTCATCTTCAAATCAGAATGTCAGTGCAGGAGTGTTAAAACTTATCCAGTCCACCCTGGCTCACTTGACAAAGGAGAGAGCTGAGGCCAAAGTAAATGCCTTGCTCAAGGTCATCCTGTGTTCTGCAGAGGCATGACGTCATTCCTGGCTCCATCTCGAATTATTCTAGTCAAGAGCCAAGTGCAGTGGCCAAAGGGGTTGTCTGAGAATCCCCTCTTCCCCTGGAGGCTTAGTGGGGAGCCAGAGGGGTGAGGAAGGTCGGCCAGAGGCTCCTGACCGATCAGCCCAAGGCATTTGTCTCTCTGACTCCTCAGCCTTCTCGGGATCATAAGTCAGACCCCCCTCTCCCCCCAGAGACTGCCGCTGGCTGCCAGGCCCCGAGAAGGTGGGGCTGGGAGGCTGGCTGAGGATGGGGGGAGGTTACAAAACAGGAAGGTAGGTCTCTGCGTATAGGAATGAGTCATCTGAGGGTCTGGAAGGCAGGGGGTGGAAGCAGCTTGGTGAAGCCTGGTGAATTCTGATCAACATGGGACCCTCAAGCAGAGACATTTTCAGGTGCCCCGTCTTAAGCAGGGGTCCTCACCCAGGCCACGTCCTCACCCAGGTCCTCCTTCTGGCCACGTGATCACAGCTTTCTCTCTATACCGTGGACATGTGACCACCCAAACTGCTTGCGCATGTCCTCCCTGGGACCCCCCCCCCCCACTGTGCCCTGTCATCCCCATCCCTCCCCAGAGAACACTGCCCCACTTCTCTTGGGCTCTGCTACCCACGTGTCTGGCCTCCTCGGGTTGCATCTTCTCTGGGATTCTAGCTCGCTCACTCTAACCCAGTGGCTCTCGACTTCAATTTTGCCCCCTCGGGGGCTTTTGACAATGTCTGGAGACATTTGGTTTGTCACGACCAGCAGGGCAGTGGGAAGAAGCATCCAGTGGGGAGAGGCCTGGGCGGCTGCCGAGCACGCCCCCGTCCCGCCCCGCCCCTGCACAGAACAGCCCCCGGAACAAGAAGAAGTATCCAGCCCTGTCTGAGGAATCATGCTGAGGTTGAGAAGCCCTGCAGGTTAGGGCACCAGGCGCAGTGGCTAAGCCCCAGTCCCCCAGCCTCTGCCCCAAGGAAAGCCGGCTAACGGCTAACGCTGGTTCAAATCCCAGCTCCCCTGCTCCCTGGCTGTGTGAGCTTGGGAAGTAACTCGACCTGTAGGCCTCTGTTTCTCATCTGTAAAATGGGGCTAATGACAGTACCTACCTCAGGGTGTCCTGAAGATTAGACGGCTGTATGCACACAGGTGCACACACACGTGCACACACACATGTGCACACACACGCACAGAGTTTAGAATGCCCGGCGCAGAGAAAGCACTCACTGCCTGCTTGTGATTATTATTCTAATCAGTGGTCCTTCTGGTCGAATCTCCTCTAGGGGAAGTTTTGGAAGTTTGTGTGTGCCCTTGGTCAGGGTGGATGGTGGGAAGAGGTCGTCCTCTGTATTCCTGCCTGATATTTAGTATTGAAATACATGGTGTTTTATTATGAACTGTTTCTTTCTTTACAATACGGTTAAGGCATTCGATGGATTAAAAAATATGTCTATATATTGGTTCACAAATTTACTTTCGGATTGTTAAATTATTACACGACATATTATTTATTTATCTATTTAGTTTTTTTTTTTTTCAAGTAATCTCCACACCCAATGTGGGGCTTGACCTTACAACCTCGAGGTCAAGTGTGATACGTTCTACCGACCGAGGCAGCCAACTTTTATTTTTTTATTATTTTTAAAATTTTTAAAAACATTTTATTTTTTTAAGATATTTATTTATTTATTTGTTAGAGAAAGAGAGAGCACAAGTAGGCAGCCTGGGATCTTTCTATCAGGTTTGTCCTTGTTACAAAGCAATCATTGTAAGAAAAAATGGACAAAGTCACAGAACAGAAATCATACCTACTCCTTGAACTCGAAGAAAGGCCTTGCTAATATTTTGATTTTCTTAGAAATCATACTTCTGCATTTTATATATTTATTTATTTATTATCTATTTATTTTTAACATGTGTTGTGTTGCAACCTTTCACTCCGCACCCCCCCCCCCCCCGGCACCCATCTGTATATCTTGACCATCTTTCCTGGTCATTAAATATTCAACTACCAAGAAATGTCAATGACTGCCCAGTATTCTCTAAAGAAACCATTATTTAGTTAACTAGTTTATTGATTGTTGGACATTCTGGAACTCATTTTTGACCTTGTTTGAATCTGAGCTCTGCTACTTAATATCTGTGTGAAATCAGGAAAGTCACCTCCTCTTTCTGAGCCTCTGTTTGCTCACGTGGCCATTGAGTTGTCAAATGCCCAGTGCCCTTGGGCACTCTTTCCCAGATCCCCAAGTTGGTGTGTGATGAAGCACTTGGCACAGTGCCTGGGACACGTTCCCCAGAGGGTTTTCTGGAAGGGAAATCTTCATCCCCTTCTCTGGGGCACCTTCTTCTGCTAGTTTAGGAGCTCCAGCCGAACAAGATGGCCCCAGGGTCTTCTCATGACCTCCATTCTCAGGGTAGGAGCCTTTCTCCCTGCTCTTGGCTGCAGGAACAAGAGCTCATCATGGACCCTGGACTGGAAATGACATCTGGTAGCTATGGGACTACCAACCAGGCCAACATCTTCCATGGCTGAGTTTGGATTTCCGAGGAGATCTCTTAGGGCAGAGACTTTGGAAATTCCCATGAGGTAAGCTCCCTGGGCTAGCAGGAGTGACTCACCACCCACCTCTTCCAAGGTGCGTGCAGAGGTCTACTACGGTCCCCGGGCCCATGCCAGGCTATGTGCTCCACCTTGATGTCCAGAGTTGTGGCGTCCCTGGACGGCAGCCATGGTCCAGGAGCCTCACACGCCTGCTGTGGGCCATTCTAACGCTGGGTGAAAATCTGAGCGCGCCTGCCCTGGACCAGCTCGGGGGCCCACATTTCTCCAGTGGGGCCTCCCCAGGGCCCAGCCACTGGCTGGACTAATTGCAGAGCCCATTTCTACTGCAAAAGGAAATGCCCAGGCCCACACTGCTGACTACGAAAAAGGCCTCTCAGCAGAGAAATTTGCTTCCAGGAACTGGAATGCAGGCTCTAAATAACCCCAAGTAGAAGACTTGTGCACAGGCCCTTAGCGTGCACACATACATTCCCGCGCGCGTGCACACACACACGCACATTTTCTTACATCCCTCCGTATTTGTGCACACGTGCATGCCCACACGTGCCCACCCACACGACCACCTTGTACAGGGGCCAGACAGCCGTTTTTTTGAACTCCACTTGGGTTTGGTCATGATGTTAGGAGGAAAAAGCGGAGAGAATCTGACGTGAGACCCTAGATGCCAGATTGCACTCCTCCTTTCCTAATTATGACTATAGGTTACTCTAATTTTCATAGCCCTCGAAGGGTGAGGGAGAAGGCACATGCGTTGTGAATGGGACAGGAGACAACTCGCCCCCTCCTGTGGCACCCCACTTGTCTGACCGTCCACCACGCACAGCGCTCTGACTGAGGTAAGAGGTCCTTACCTCCTCTTGACCCGCGCGGTAAACGTAGGAGGTCAAAGAGCTAAGGGAGGTGAGGAAGGGGCCTGGGAGCAAGGCCCTGGGCAGGGAGGCGAGCGCGGCCTCGAGGAGGAAGCAGGACAGCTGGTGACCCCGGGGGACTGAGAGGATCTTGTCAGAAAAGGTGGGAACCTCCATCCCCCCAAAAAGCCCCAAACCAAGATGGAATTGGTGTAGAAACCTTTAAAATAGAGCCCAACTCACCCAGTATTAGGGAGGAAAAACAATCCCATGGGCGTCATACTCCCTGAGGGAGCGCTGCTGCCAACAAGGCACCCGAGGGCCAGACAGCTGTCCGGCTCCGCCCCTTAACCAGCTGGCCGAGGTTGCTGGGCTCTTTCATTCTTGTGGCGGTTGTGACTGTCACTGCCTCTCTTCTGTCACTGCGGTTCTCCACTTGGGGTGATCTTGTCCCCGAGAGAGACAGCGGCAATGTCGGAGACATTTCTTGGTTGATACAAATGGAGGGGGTCCCACTGGCATCTAGTGGGTGGAGGGGGCCTGGAATGTCCTGGAAGGCACAGGATGGCTCCCAGTGACGAAGACTTCACTGGCTGGAATGCCATGAGTGCTGAGGGGGAGAAACCCTGCTATAGCTTATCAGTTCCTCTCAAGGTCATTGTCATCCCTCTACAGCAGCCTCCCCCTCCAACCCCCAGGTCTCATGTGGGATTTCCAGTCCTTCGCAGCCTGAGGAATAGGTTCATGAAGCTTGTTGGACTGGTTCCCAAATGAGAATCAAGAGGTGGTACCCAACGTGGACAGCTCGTGAATGGGGTGCATGAACGCTGTGACCCTGACTCGGGCCAGACTGGGCCTTTGGAACAGGACACAGGACTCTCTAGCCCAGGTAAGGAGGTGCCAGGGATGGGGGTCCTGGGCCTTCAGGAGGGGTGTCCGTACACACAGGACAGACCAGGAAACAGCAGGGCCCTCTCTGGCAGGGTGGCCCCCCCATCTGGCTGGGCCCTGCCCCCTTCTCTGCCGTGACTTCTGCTCCCCAGTGTCCCAATCCACAGCCATCCCCCAAGCTTCCCTCCGCTCTACCGGTTGGCTCTCCTGGGGCCCCCGCCCCGCGGCCAGGCAGAGAGAACAATAGGCCCTCTTTCTTCCTTCAGCGTTTTCCACCGGGTCCTGCATAGGCAAGAAGGTCACGCTTGTGACCTCCGGGTAAGTGACGTTTTACCATATTTGGTTTGGGAATGTACCATATGTGGGATGTGCCAACACTCCGTTCTTGGCTCAGGCTTGCTCATTCCAGAATTTTTAGGACTTCTTTGGTTGCAAATAATGGAAATGCGCTCTGGCTGGTCTAAGCTAAACAGGAAATCTATTGGAAAGACCCCAGAGGTATCTCGAGAATTCCAGGGCAGGCCTGCCATGGGGCCTCAGGGATGTACGCACTCCAGGGACAGGGCCCTGCAGGGACCCAGAGAGTCCTTCCTCCCCTCTCTGCCCTCTGCTTCCTGTCCTTTGCTCCCTATCCACAGCCCCGCCTTCCCGGATGTACGGAACTCAGGATAGAAAATATCCAATAAAAGCAAAAGTAGCTGAGTCCACGTGTCCTCCATTCAGGAGAAAGCAGCCTGGGCTGGAGCCTCTTGGTCTTCACCTCCGATCCCCAGGGAAGGACTTCGACTGCAGGTGTGCAGATACTACACTAGATATCCGTGGCGACATGTGCATCAATGGCCAGAGCAGGACGTTAAAGACACCCTGTTGCAGGTGCTGAACAAGGGCCCCTGTTTGGGGCTGAAAGGGAAGCAGAGGCATTTACTAGCACATGTCTGGGATGGGGAGGGTCTGGCTTCATCCGACTCGATCCAACCTACCTTTAAGAGCAATAGGCACAGCCCCGATCCCCAAGGAGCTCCCCCTCTGCGGGGAGAGTCCGTCAGACGCACAGACCAAGAACTACGATACCGAGCTGGGATGACCAGAGCAGTGGTATAGACACAGTGCCCTGTGTGTGCAGGGACAAGGGGACAGCTAACTCCGCCAAGCCAGGTTAGCTCAGGAAAAGCAATGTTTGAGCTGAGCCTTGAAGGACGGAGGGAAGAAGGACATGCCTGAGCTCATGGAAAGCTCCAGAAGGCCTAGGTTACTACAAGACAACGTCCTTGGGAGGATTTCCCCTCCCTTCCGCACCATCCCCTCCCTTTCCAGCCCCTGTGTGAGGGGCCTATTGCTGCTGTCACAAATTGCCACCGGCTTAGTGGCTTAGCACAACACAAACATATTCTCTTACGTTTTGGAGGCCAGAAGGCTGAAATGAGTCTTATGGGGTTAAAATCAATGGGGGGAGGGGGCAATTTGGCAAGGAGAGTTTCCTCGTCTTTCCGGCTTCTAGAGGCCACCTGCATTCCTTGGCTCATAGTCCCGTCTTCCAACTTCAAAGCATATGACTCCCACCTCTGTCACCATGATCCCACCTCTTTCTCTCGCTTTTGAACTTCTTGTCTCCGAGGACCCTTGCCATTACATAGGGCCCACCTGGATCATCTAGGATTTTATTTTTTTAAAATATTTTTATTTATTTATTTATTTATTTATTTATTTATTTATTTAACAGAGAGAGAGACAGCAAGAGAGGGAACACAGGTAGAGGGACTGGGAGAGGGAGAGGCAGGCTTCTCGCTGAGCAGAGAGCCCAATGTGGGGCTCGATCCCAGGACCCTGGGATTATGACCTGAGCTGAAGGCAGATACCTAACTGAGCCACCCAGGTGCCCCTTATCCAGGATTTCTATTCTCAAGGCCTTTAACTTAATCTCATCAGCAGAATCCCCTTTGCCATGGCAGAGAACATTCCAGGTTCTAAGGATTAAGATGTAGCTATTTTGGGGTGTGTGTGAGGAGTACCAACTGATCTATCACAGCCTCCTTCACCTCCTTCCTTCTCCCTGCTGGAGACAGAGGCACTAATCTAATTAGAGAGCATGACGTCCTGGGGTGGGCCTTTGCTCCTAGTGTCCCAGTTTCTCCAGCTATGATTGGGGAATCCGTTAGAGTTGTGCAGGGTCTAGATTTCAAGGGGGCAGTTGGAGGCCTTGCATCTCTGTGTTCATTGAGCTAACCCTGTGGGCAGATCCATGCTTACTCAGGTCCTTCTGGTTCCTTCTTGATGATCCAAGAAGCCCAGGGAAGAAGTGAATGTTAAGCTCTTCATGCCTGCCACAGTAGTGGGGTCACGGCGAGGTGGTGTTAGAAGGAAGCCCAGAGCCCAGAGCAAGACACAATGGCGTTTTGTGTTCCATTGTGGGGCTACCTTTTATTTATCTTATTATTTACTTTAAAGATTTTATTTTTAGATAATCTCTACACCCAAGGTGGGTCTCAAACTCTCAACCCCAAGATTAAGAATCATCTGCTTTTCCGACTGACTCAGTCGGCTGCTCCTATTTATTTTATTTTTTAATTAATTAATTAATTAATTAATTAATTTATTTGAGATAGAGACAGTGAGAGAGAGCATGAGAGGGGAGAATGTCAGAGGGAGAAGCAGACTCCCCATGGACCTGGGAGCCCGATGTGAGACTCGATCCCAGGACTCCGGGATCATGACCTGAGCCACAGGCAGTTGCTTAACCAACTGAGCCACCCAGGCGCCCTATTTTATTCTTTAAAATAGCTTCTTTAAAATAGCTTCTCAAACTCGTGACCTGGAGATTAGGAATTCACAGCCTGGAGATCAGGAGTTGCATGCTCTATCGGCTGAGCCAGTCAGGTTTCCCCTGGGGCTACCTTTTAAAAGAGACATGAGAGGGGCGCCTGGCTGGCTCAGCTGGTAGAACATGTGACTCTTGATCTCCAGGTTGTGAGTTCGAGCCCCATGTTGCACGTAGAGATTACTTTAAAAAATGAAAAAAATAAAAGAGACATGAGAGCAGATATTAGAAGCATGTCCAAGAGGAAAGGATTAGGAACATGTCACATAACGAGCAATCACAGGAAGTAAGAGAATAATTAACATTTGTTGAGTGTCTAAATGTTAAGGTACTTTGCACGGAGGTGCTTTAATCACTTCAGAAGCCCTTGAGAAAAGCACATTTATCCTCTTTAAGCCAACAGGAGTGCAAAGAGCTTAAAAATATCTCCTGAAGTCACCCAGGTAAGGAAGTGGGGGCCAGACTTGGAGTTGGGGACCTGTTGGACCACCCGCCCATAGTCAAGGTCTCAGCCTCTCCGTGCAAGAATTCTGTCCCAGAGGAAGCTTCTGAAGTAACTGCTAGTTGCCTAACCCACACGCACTCTCCCTTTTTTCTATACCAATAGTACCATCATTTTATTTGAGGCAGCAACGCGCCCAGATTTAAGCAAATAAACAAAAGACATGCTCTTTTGCAATTCGTGATGGCCATGTGACACAATGCTGACCTATGTGACACACACAGCAATCTGCTGGCTATTTCTGAGAAAGTTTTGTTTCCTTGCAGCTTTCCTCTTTTCCTTCCTGCTTGAAGTGCAGACTGGAATCCGGAGTTTGCACTTTGCAACCTTGAGGCAACCGTGAAGATAAAAGTCACTTACTGGGTTAGTGGAGCAGAAAGACAGGAAAGAGCAGGGACATTGAGGTTGTGACGCCAGTGCCGGACTGTCTACCCAGCCCTACCATAATGTCAAGAAATCTCTCCCTCAGCACTGGGTTAAGCCACTATAGTCTGGTTTCCGTTTCATGCAGCTGAATTCAATCCCTGTTCGTAAAAAGGGACATGACAGCTCTCCGTGAACACTTGAAGCACTGTCTTTGGACTTGGGTTTGGGCTTTTCCTATGTTGCTCGCAACTATGGAAGGTTTAGGGAAACAGAAACTGGCTCAGTCAGATGGAGGAAGAACCTTCTAGCTCCATTCTTGTTTCTTGGCTCAATGGACAAGCTGACAGTGAGTCAGGGGCAGTCCTCACCCACGGGAGAGTCTGAGCAGAAACTGGATGGCCCTAAGTGGGGCGAGATGAAGAAACAATGTTTGGATCAGGCAACAGGCAAACGAGATGATGTGTACATATGTGAGCGTGTGAGAGGTTCGGCTCTGTCAACACATGACCCTCCTGATTATGAGTTTGCAGGGTTGGGTGGTGGGCCTTTTCCCACGCACATGTAAGGGAATAAAACAATTCCCAGCGCTGGGGCAGTCCTGGAAGGAGAGTCACAGTGGTTGGGGGACCATGGCTGGACTCAGTAACCTGATTATTCTGATTTTGTGTTTTCTCTCAGAGTCTCCCTCTTCTGGCATGTTGTCTCCCAAGAGGTGTAGTGCTCAAAATCTTCTCAGTTATAAGTGGCATAAAATCCCCCAAGGGATTATCAACTCAATTAAATAAAAGTCTTAGGGGTTGTTGTTTTCAGGCATGGCTGGATCCAGGTGCACAGGTGACATCATCAGGAACCCCTTTCGGTCCCTGCTTCGGTGCTGCTTTTCCCTGAGCAGACTTCATTTTCAGGCAGTTTCTCACCTGGCAGTGGCCAAATGGCAAGCAGCAATGTCAGACTTGCATCACAGTCACTCTAGCAGTAAAATTGCCCTTCTTCTCCAATACTTCAGCAAAAATACTAAAGAGGGCTGTCATTGGCTCATCGAGGTCACATGTCCACCCCTGACCAATCATGGCAATCAAAGACACATAGTGCTGTCGTTGGTTGGGTCAGAGTCATGTGCTTCCTAGGAGAGTTTCGTTAGCTGTCAGCCCTCCTTGGACCGAAGGGAGGAAGGATGGGGTCCCACTAGGAAAAAGAGTAGGATGCTGGATGGGCTGAAGCAACAGATGTCTCTCTACTGTAGGGATGCTGTTCCCCCTTTCACACTCTGGCTGAAGTCTAGGCCCACACCTTAGAGAGTCCATTTACATGGCCCAAACTGTCAGAGTCTTTCTAAGACTGTTCTAAAGGAGAAAAAGGGGTCCTGTCAAGGACTCTTCAGGAAGCATAAACCCAGTCTGGCTCCCAAGTAAGAGTTTATGACTTCAATGTTCAGTTCAGCTGGGGCTTAGATACCACTCGCAGGAACCTTCACTGGTTTGTTTGGCTCTAAGTTTTCTATCTGACACTGGAAGGCACTGATAGAATTTCCCCAAATAAAGAAGCTAGACTTTTCGACACGTGGATTTATTGTGACTCCGCCAAGACTTCTAACTGTCCTGCCTACCTCAGTCTCGCTGATAGTATTCCGTAGACCACCACCTCTCCAGTCCCTTCACAGAAAAGGAAAGAGTTGGCTACGTATGTTGCCTTGACTCCCTCACCAGCTAGCCATTCTGTTTGTATTTATTTATTTTTATTGTTTTAATCAAAATAATAGGTGTGTTTTAAAAATCAAACACACTAGGAGGCTTATAATGAAACCTCCCAGTTCAACTTCTCCTCCCCAGAGGCAACTATATTTAACTGTATTTTTTTTAAACATTTTATTTATTTATTTGACACAGAAAGAGAGAGATCACAAGGAGGCAGAGAGGCAGGCAGAGAGAGAGGAGGAAGCAGGCTCCCTGCTGAGCAGAAAGCCCGATGCGGGGCTCGATCCCAAGACCCTGAGATCATGACCTGAGCCAAAGGCAGAGGCTCTAACCCACTCAGCCACCCAGGCGCCCCTATTTAACTGTGTTTTTTAAAAATATTTAATTTATTTATTTGAGAGAGGGAGAGAGAGAGAGAGGCAGACTCCCCCCGAGCAGGGATCCTGATGCGGGGCTTGATTCCTGGACCTGGGATCATGGCCTGAGCCAAAGTCAGACGCGTAACTGACTGAACCACCCAGGTGGCCCCATTTAACTGTATTTTTAAAATGTTTAAAAAATAAACTCTATGCCCAATGTGGGGTTTGAACTCATGGCCCCAAGATCAAGAGTTGCATGCTCTATCAACTGAGTCAGCCAGGCGCCCCTAACGTTAAACTTTTTTAGTAATTTCTTATGCTATTTACTTCCTGATTTTTAAATAGACTATATATATATATATATATATATATATATATATATATATATATATATATATATATAATATAATCAATTAACTTCCTATAGTGGAATCTTAGGATTTAATTCTCTAATCGTATACCCTACTCCTCAGCCCAATGTACCAGTCCTTCTATGACATTTTTGCTTAAACCATTAGTTAGTGTTTATGTTATTATGTGCATGTGAAACTTGTTCACAGCTGAGTCCTATAGTGCACTATGATTACGTTTTCTCTCTCATGCAACCTGAAGTTACTCATTTGCCTGTTTCTTCTTCTTCCTTCTCCTCCTCCTCCTTCTTCGTCCGCTTGGTTAGCTTTTTTTTGGCCTCTCTTCTGGAACCCTGTCTGGCTTCAAATTGAACTAGTTGACCCTACTGTCATCCTAGAATGTTCCTTCCCTCCAACATCCTGGGGGATGTTCTGTATTCCTTTCCCTTTCTTTTTGCTGGCACAAATCCTTCCTTTTTTCCTGAAAAAGTATGCATTAGAGGTAAACATTCTGAGGCCTTGTTTGTCTAAAACATTTGCCTTCTCACCACACACCGATTGATAGTTTGGCTGGATATCGAAATGCAGGCTGGACATAATTTTTTCTCAGAACCTTGAAAGTATTCTTCTATTGTCTTCTAGCTTCCAGTGTCACTGTTGAGAGGTGTGAGGCCATTTTAATTCCTGGTTTTCCTCTCCAGGGCCTAGCAGAATGCCGGGGACCTGGTAACACTCAGCAAATGTTTGTTGAAGGAGCAAAGCCAGGCACGCTTGTCACGTTCAGGGTGGTTGGCGAAGCTGCAGAGCTTGACGTACTCACTTAGAGCCTGTTGCTCGGCTCTCATTACCCACCCACGGTTTCTGGGTTTCGTGAGGGGCACGGCTCTCACCCTAACCCTATCCTGGAGGGATAGATCCAGAAGATTCCCACTACTGGGTGCCAGGGAGCTTTCAGCCTGGCTAGTGCTGGTTCCATTCATCAAGCTGCTACAGAAATCTACTACATCCAAACGCTCCTGGAGACCATTGATGGCCTGTCACCCTCTTCCTATTTGCAGGGAAGGAGGTTCAGGTACTGTGTCCAAGGCCGCTCCTGCCAACAGGCTCCTGATCCACCATAGTTCCCCATACCTGAGAGCCCCCCTGTAATAATAACTCTTCAAGAGGCCTCCCCTCTCCATCTCCAATGCGCCTGCCTTGGTTCAGGCCATGACGTCTCCTGGAATACTCCTACAGTCTCCTAACCCGTAGCTAAGCAGTGTTGAAACAGATCCACAAATCTTTGACACTCCCCCTTCCAAAAGGTGGAGGCTGATTCCCCTCCCTTTGAGTGTAGGCTGGGCTTACTGACTCACTTCTAACAAATGGAATTTGGCAGAAGTGGCTTTATGTGATTAAGTCATACAAGCACTCTGGGCTCCCTTTTGTTCTGTCTTGGGTTGCTGGTTGTGGTGTTAGCTGCCATGTTGCGAGGACGCCTGAGGAGAGGCCCACGGGGTGGGGTTCAGAAGCCTTCTGCCAATGACGTGAGAGGCAGCCATCTTGAAGAAGACCTTCCAGCACCAGGCAAGGCTTCCAACAGCTCGCAACCGCAGGAGAGACCCTAATCCAGAAGCACCTGGCTGGGCTGCTCCCAGATTCCCCGACCTCACAAATTGTCAGGTAGTAAATATTCGTCGTTTTGAGCTGCTAAGCTTTAGAGTAATATATTATGCAGCAATAAACAGCGAATACTCCATTTTGCAAATTACCCTCCATACCACTGCCAAAGTCATCTTTCTAAAATGAAAATCTGATCAAGTAATGTAAAAAAATTTTTAATTGAACTATAGGCGACATGTAATATTAAATTAGCTTCAGGCGAACAACAAAGCGATTCAACATATATTATCTACATTACAAAGTGCTCACCACAATAAGTGTATTGCAATATTATTGACTATACACCCTATGCTGGACTTTTCATCCCTGTGACTTATTTATATTAAAATGGGAAGGAGCTCTTAATCTCCATCGCCCATATTGTCCATGATCAAGTAATTTTCTTTCTTTCTTTCTTTCTTTCTTTCTTTCTTTCTTTCTTTCTTTCTTTCTTTCTTCTTTCGTTCTTTCTTTCGTTCTTTCTTTCAAGATTTTCATTTATTTATTTGACAGAGAGAGGGAGAGAGAGAGCACAAGCAGAGGGAGCAGCAGGTAGAGGAAGAGGGAGAAGCAGACTTCCCGCTGAGCAGGGAGCCCAATGTAGGACTTAATCCCAGGACCCTGGGATCCAGCCCCACATTGGGCTCCCTGCTCAGCGGGGAGTCTGCTTCTCCCTCTGCCTCGTCACCCTCCCACACACACTTGGGCTCTCTCTCTCACTCTTTCTTTCAAATAAGTAAAAATCTTTTAAATAAATAAATAAATAGATGGATTGATTTAAAAAACCCTGCCATAGCTACCCACAACTTTCAAGGTAAAGTCCTGACTCCCTGCTTAGCACTCAGGGCCTCTGTGTCACGTGTGGGCTCTCTGCCCCCTCCGGAGGGGAGTGCCGGCTGCACGTCTCACGCTCCTTCCTGTGGGACTGACCACTGGTGTTTCCTCGGCCGGGCCACGCTGTCTTCAGGCCCTCGTCCACCTGGCTCTCTCTACCTGGATTAATCTGCATGTTCCTCTTTCTCTAACTAACGAACCAGCTAACTAACCAGCCCACCAACAAACCGACTTACAAGAATGGCTTGGGTGCTGGTGGACGGTGAGCCCTCCCCAGCCTTGGGGTCTGTGGCACATGGATTCCACTTGGCACCGGGGAGCCTCGCCGCCTTTGGACTTGGACAAAGAGAATCGAGCCAGAGGGGGAGGGTGGCGAGGGTAGCTAGAAATGCATTCCTGTTCAGAAGCCCTTTGTGACTCGTCCCAGGATAACCAGGAGCTCCTGGGTGGTTGGGGCGTGCCTTCTCCTTGCTCTGTAATTGCTCTCAAGTCAGCTCATGTTTGTGCTTCCTATTTCCATAATACGAGCTTCGTGGTGAAACTTATTTATTTTACCCCTTCTTCCTCCGCTCTGCCCTTTCCCCCCTCTCCTCCGGATCAGGGTGTGTCCGCCCCATGGACGCAGAGGGAGAGCTGGCTGGGGAGGGCTGGGTGGCTGGCCAACTCAGGAACGAGAGCCCCCCGCTTCTCCCCCACCTGTCACAAGCAGCCTTGTTCCCCGCTGTCTTAGGTCAGGTTGCCCAGCAGCCGCGTGAGGTGGGGACTCTTGCACATGTGAGTTCTGGAGGGAAAGTTCTCAGGGGAGATGGCAAGGGAGCGAGGGGAGCAGGCAAGGGCGGGGAAGATGCTTGATGTCTTGGTGGGTTCAGCTGACGTGTCACGTCTGCTATTTCTTCGGGGACCTCTGGAGTATGAGCAGCGCCACAAAATTGTCACCTCCTGAGGCAGGGAGGCTGGCCTTCTGTGTTCCGGTCTTGTTCAGTCATTGCCGAACTGGGGTCGGCACTGGGGAATAACCAGCATTCCAGGCTGGGCAGCTCCAGTAAGCTGGGGTGGGTGGTAATTCTCAGAAGAAGGGGTCCCCAGTGAGCATCTGACACTCTCGGACACTGGGGGGGGGGAGTTGCCATCCTGGCACAAGGATCTGGGTCACTGTGCCCAGCATCTTGGATGTGCCCTTCCTGGCCTGATGCTGCCCCTCTGGGTCCACGGGCATCCAAGTTTCAGGTTCCCGGAAGCCTGAGGCTGGGGGTTGGCGGCCCAAAACAGGCCCACAGTTTGCCCAAGGAACCGTTTATGAAAGTAGGCTTTGTAGTGGGCTGAGCAGTGTCCCTCCCACATTCGCGTCCACCTGGAACCCAAGGGTGCGATCTTATTTGGAAACGGTCTTTGCAGATGTAATAAGGATCACCAGGCATAATTGTCCTAGATTTAGGACAGGCCCTAAGTCCACGGCTAGTGTCCTCATAGACTTTTCATAGGAGAAGACACACTGAGACACAGAGCAAAGAAGGCCATGTGACAAGGGTGGAGATCAGAGTCATGTGTCTACATGGCAAGGAATGCTAGGAACCACCAGAAGCTGAAAGATGCAAGGAAAAACACCCCCACCCCCACTTTTAAAGATTTATTTATCTATTAATTTGAGAGATGCAGATCACCTCGCATCATGACCTGAGCGGAAGGAAGGCAGATGCTTAGCCGACTGAACACCCAGGTGTCTCTGTAGGTTTTCAATTTTTTACCTTCTGCACGTATAACTTAAAAAAAAAAAATCAACATGTTTTAAAACAAAAAGAAAAATGCTCTGGTGCTTGGAGATGAACATGGGAAAAAGGGAAAGGAGTTTCTTTGCTCCTCCCTTTCCATGGGGAATTCCCCCTGCTGGGCTGTTCCATCTATTCACGTATCTGCCCCCCGCAGCGCCCAGTGCCCAGCAGGGCGGGGTGCTAAGGGTGGCAGGTGAGCCCAGCGGCGCCCCCGTAGCCTGGAAGCCAGGAGCGGAGGGTTCCAGGCACAGGCAGTCACGTGTCGGCAGCAGAGACCGAAAGCTAGCCGCACGAGGCAACACACGGAGGCCGGCTGGAGGACTCGTGTGTTTCATTTCATAGCACAAAGCCTTGCCCTCGACTTTTTTCTTAATTAGCTAAATCGCCAAATGAATGGGGGAGACCGAGCCCCCCTGCAGATTCCAGGGGAGGAGAGGGGGCTGTGAATGGGCAGCAGGAAGGGCTTGGCCCAGGGTGGGAGCGGGGGAGCTGACCAGGGTCAGGGACGGGGCTGGGTCGAGGGAATGGGCATCCTGGGCGTCGGCTCTCTAAGCGAGGCCTGTTAACCTAATACGTTGACACGAGGGTTTCTAAGACCAAGATGAAAAAGCATCTGGAGCAGAGCTTCTACAACTCTCTGCGGTCAAGGGCCAATTGTTTTCTTAATGTCTAGTCAACGATGGGCCATTTCTTTTGTGAAATATAACACAAGAGAATTGCTGGAAAAAAAGGAAATGAACAAAGGACATAACATACAAGCCAAAAAATATTTTTTTTTATTAGATTCAAGAGACATAAAACAACTCTGTCGAGTTGCTATGAAAGGATCCAAACGCTCGGGGACAATTGTGATACTTATCTCATCTAGGATCTGAGAACGTAGCTTGCACAGGGGGCCGGAGCCCACTTTGAGTAGCCCTGCTCCAGAGGGAGCCTCAGGGAGCAAGATGGTGAGAGCTTCAGAGAAGAGGATGGCCAAAGACTGGGGCCTTGAGCGCAGCATTCCAACCCCTGCCCCCTCCAGGGCCTCCACCCCTTCCGGGCTTCTCCCACATCCTGGTCTGGGACACTCCTGGGAGGAGAAGGCCCTGGGGAGGCAGGCAGGCCAAGCTGGGACCAGTGGTGTCCCGGCACATTCAGTCATCGGAAGGCCTACATATTGTGTTATTCAAGCGTTTGTTCAACATTGTTTGGAGGAGAGGCTGAGCTCTGCCTGGGGCACAGAGTTGGAGGAGGGGAGGCTGTGGGAAGCTTCAGTTTCTCCCTGACTCTCCTGGGCAGTGTGGCCCTGCTCCCGGTGGCTGGCCCTTCTTCCCCCACAAACGCCCTGCCAGCGACCGGACCACCCTCTTCGGAAGGAGGCTCAGTGAAGAGCCCTGGATGGAGGATGTTCCTCGGTGGAAATCTCTCCCTACCCCTGAAGGCAGCTTGTTGCAGTGCTCCCGTGGGCCCCTGAGGAAGGCTCCAGCCCTTCCCAGAGAGGTGCTGGGGAGGTGCTCGCTCGGTCCTGGTAGGACCGGCCGCATTTTAGCAGCCAGCGTGGGGGCCTCCTCCTGGCGTCGTACATGGACAGCTGCCCAGCAGGCCTCCTTTAATTAGCTCTGTGAGGGAGCAAGTTATTAAACTGTTTCCCCGCTGCGATGGGGTGAGGAGAGTAAGGATAAAAATAGCCTCTGAGCCGTGCACCGGACTCAGCACCTCCCTGCACGCTCTGCTCTGAGCCTCACCGCCCCGGGAGGGGGAGGGGGTGTGTGGACAACGCTCCCATTTTGCAGATCAGCAAACTGTGGCTCAAAATTTTAAGCAACCTGCTGGGGTCGCACAGATGGAGCTGGGAGAGGCAGGGAGAGCCAGGTCTGTCCTGCTCTGGGCCCACGCTCTGCGCCAGGGCGCGGGGGCCTCGAACGAGCGGTGGGGAAGGTATGCCCAGACTGGGGTCTAGGAGTTTGTCTAAAGGAGCCGGGCGCTGGGGTGCGGAAAGCTGAGCTGCAAGGTAGCTGGGGCTGTCTGGGCTTTGGGGAGGGGCGGGGCCGAGAGCAACCATCATCTTCTCCATCCCCATGGAGGAGGAAGGGGGCCGCCCGCAGCTCCCCTGCCGCAGTTTCTGCTCTGGCTCTGGGCTCAGGGGGCACTGGCGGGTGCTCCCTGCTCGGCCTGGCGTCCGCAGGCGCTTTACGCCCAGCCCTCTCCCAGGGCTCAGTGGTGCCAGGCAGGCGCCGCCGGTGACTTTACCCTAGGACGCTCCGCAGCTGGCCCGCTGCAAGACGGTGGATCAACTTGGGGCTTTGACATTTTTTTAAAGGTTCAAAAACGGGAAATCGGGGTGCCAGGCTCTCTCAGGCGTTAAATGTCTGCCTTGGGCTTCGGTCATGATCCCAGAGTCCTGGGATGGAGCCCCAAATCCGGCTCCCTGTTCAGCGGGAAGCTGCTTCTCCCTCTCCCCCTCCCCCTGCTTGTGTTCCCTCTCTCGCTATCTCTCTCTTTGTCAAATAAATAAATAAAGTCTTAAAAAAAAAAAAAGGAAATGGATTTGTGGGATATGATTGAGGAAGACTAATGACCCCTTCCTCTGTGCCTTTTCCCAGGAAGACCCCGGAGAGAGAAGGTCTTCAGGTCAGAGGGAAAGAAGGCAGCTGCTGTGAGACGGCTACCGTCTGGGCCGGGCGCGGGGCGGGGGGCTTTGCCCGGACCTTGTCACCTCTTCCTAGCGGCACTGAATCCTCAGCAGGGCAGACACGAGAAGCCCCACTTAGGTCTGGATCAAGAGTAGAGGGATCGGTGCTCTGCTTCCGGCTGTAGCTCCGGGGGTTCCGCCCGCCGCAGCCACACGGGGTCCTTGGGCAGTCTCACCCGGGGTCCTCCCCTCCCCCCAAGGAAGGAAAATCCTACAAAGGTGAGGCTAAGGGCTGGAGGGCCCTGATGAGGGAGGCAGGCCACAGAGGCAGAGTGTGAGCCCACACGGGGCAGGTCCACACAGAGCCACGAGCCCCAGAACATCAACCCTGGAGAACCGGTCCCTGAGAGGAGGATGATAAGGAGGGAAATCCTGACTTTGCCGGAGTTTAAACAAGAAACAACTTAGAGATCGTTGCAGTGACTAAGTTTATCTGGACGTTATCGGATTACATGTTATCGGAGATAATATGGGGGCTAACGTAGCTTATGATAAAAGTGAAGCTGAATTGGGCGCCTGGGTGGCTCAGTGGGTTAAAGCCTCTGCCTTTGGCTCAGGTCATGATCTCAGGGTCCTGGGATCGAGCCCCACATCGGGCTCTCTGCTTGGCAGAGAGCCTGCTTCCTCCCCTCTCTCTGCCTGCCTCTCTGCCTACTTGTGATCTCTCTCTGTCAAATAAATAAATAAATAAATAAAATCTTTAAACAAAAAAGAAGCTGAATAATGAGAAAAAGAAAACTTACATGTTTGCGTGTCAAAGTGTTAGGAATGTGGCATGATGTCCCTGGAAAACTGAGGCCAGGCTTCTCCACGAATCCTAGAGGCTGAGCTCTCCTGTTCAGCCCCAGGGTAACCGCCTGCCCCCCTCACCCCGTGGACCTCCTGAAGCCAAGGGCCCTTCTGAGGGGCTAAGCTAAGGGTTCCCCATGATTCTTTCCTGTAAGGTGTCGGGGAGGCTTTCTGGCCCCCAGGGGAAGGAGGGAGCGACAAGCCCACAGGGAACGCCGCAGTAAATCCGTCCCTCAGTAACACACACGTCACGGCAGCCCCCGGAGAGAAACCTACGGGGTCAGAACCTCGTTGGACTCCACGTGAGCTCGAGCCCCACAAATTACGGATGTCGCAGACACTAGAAAGGTTATGAAGCATAACCTACAAATGCCCCAGGGGAACCCATCACCTCACCTGAGGACTGAGCACAGCATTTACTCCTCGCCGTGACCTGTGAGGTCCCATTTCACAGATGAAGAAACAGAGGCTCATTGAAGTCGAGGTCACAGAAACCAGTGAGTGGCTGAGTCAGGACTTACACGCTGTTGGCTTGTGCCCTTCCTGCTCCTCCTCAGCTCTCTCACGAGGGGTCAGAGTTCCCTGCCCTGGCCCTCTGTGCCCTCATTTTCTGGAGGACTACAGGCTCGCCCCCCCAGGTGTCTGCACCCCACTGAATCACAGAGCTTGAAGGGACCCCCCATGCTGAGCCGAGTCACCCCAGCCCCTGGGCACCCCCCAGCGTGAGGAGCCTGCAGGGTCTCGCTCTGTACCCCCGCAGCAGCCACATGGGGACTCCGGGACTGCCAAGAGTTGAAACACCCGGTTTATCAGTCGTTTCCAGGCTGAACACACAAAGCGGCTGTTGGCCACAGAGAAAGGAAGGCTGGGGTTTGGATGGTCCATTGGTGGGTGACCTGGCCAGGTATCCAGAAACTAAAGGCTGGTCCCTGTCATTTGATTTCTCTCATCCCTTCCTTCACCCCATGTAAACGGAAGCCAGTTGTCCCTGGCAAGCTAGGGGCTCAGTTCCCAGAGAGGAAAGGGTCGTGCTCACGCACCCCCCCCAAGAGATCTGCTCTAAAGGGCGAGGTGGGGAGGGGCACCTGGGTGGCTCGGTCGGTTAAGATCTGCCTGTAGCTCAGGTCATGATTCTGGGGTCCTGGGATCAAGCCCCACGTCGGGCTTCCTGCTCAGTGGGGGCCGGCTTCTCCCTCTGCCTGCTGCTCCCCCTGCTTGTGCTCTCTCTCTCTCTGTCAAACAAATAAATAAAATCTTAAAAAAGAAATTAATAAAGGGCGAGGGGGCTCTCTTACCCTTGGCTCCCCTGGTTCACATTTAGCTGGTACAGCTTTGAAATGCTTGCCCCCCCAACTCCAAACCCTCCCACTACTGTCCCCATCACTCCCCCTGGGGACCTGAGGACCTCTCCCAGATCCCACAACTACAGGGATACCCCTGGGGCCTCCAGGACTCTGACCCTGTCCCAAGGACAATGTCCCATTCTGACAGCTGAGGCTGTGCCGTTGGGGGTCATTAAAATATTTGAATATCACCCCTCATTGGGGCCTATTGTCTCATTGTTAAGGCAACACCATTTAGAGGGAAGTTAGGGACGTTGACTTTAAGCTCTGTCACTAGTAAGGCCACGCGACCTTGGACACACAGTCTTTTTCCTCTCTGGGTCTCAGTTTCTTTATCTGTAAAATGAGGGCACTGGATCAGGTGACCTCTAAAGGCTTTGATAGAACCCCGTGATTCCATCTTCTCCCCAAAGCCAGTGTGTACATCAGGGGGGGTGGCGAATCCCCAGTTTCCTTGTCACTGAGCCTCACCTCCAAGAGGGACCTGTTGCCTTCCATACCTTCAGGCTTTCAAACGAGGTAACCCCTGGTTTGATGGTCCCTGGGCCCCTTTCTATGTGCCCTCCCCCCTCTACCCCGGGTGGTTCACAACTACATGAGCCTCGGGTCCTCTGTCTGCCTCGAGGGCTTCCCCAGGCAAAGCCAGGCTGGGCTGCCTCCCCCTGAGCAGCTCCCCTTCCTCACTGTCACCTTCCTTCTCCCCCAGCCCCAGTCCCAGCCCCAGTCCCAGGCTCAGCCCCGCCGGATCCCAGCTGGGGAGCCCCCAGTGAGCACAAAACCCGGAGACTCCCCGAATGCGGGCTCAGATGATGGGGGACGGGAGGGCCATGACCAACTACGAAGGAGCGCTGGTGTGTGGCAGTGGGAGGAGAAGGGACTTGAAGGGAGGAGGTGGCCCCTTTTCCCACCCTGCTGAGCGGGCTGTCCTGGGCTGCTGTCAGAGATGGAACTTCTAGCTCCCCTGTTCCCTGAGAGCCCGGCAAGCTGAATGGTCCTGCCCTCACCGTTCCATCAGAAGCCCCGAGCCCCACGGGCCTGGAGGCAGGGGGCTTTCCCATGGGAAGAGGTGGTAAATTGCATCTGTGCCCTGTTGGGGGAGGGGATCTGTGACGTGCACCCAGAGAGAAAGGGAGCCCTAAAGGATGAATCCCTGTGGACGAGGGAGCTTCCCCCTGCTCAAAGGGAACACCTGTGGTCTGTGGGTTCGCTGCACCACCTGGGCGCTCTGCAATACAGACCCCTGGGCCCGAGGATGGAGGCGGAAGGGCTTATTCCTGCACTTTTTTTTTTTTAAAGATTTTTTTTTTTTTTTTTATTAGAGAGAGAAAGACTGAGAATGAGAGGGGAGAAGGTCAGAGGGAGAAGCAGACTTCCCGCAGAGCCGGGAGTCCGATATGGTACTCGATCCCGGGACTCTGGGATCATGACCTGAGCCGAAGGTAGTCGCCCAACCAACTGAGCCACCCAGGGGTCCCTTATTCCTGCACTTTTAACAGGTTTCCCTCTCCTCTGATTCTGATGCACACCCAGGTTTGAGAACTTTCGAGAAAGCGAACGTGTGCTCTAATAAGCTTTCCAACCTTCTCCCCTAGGACATCCAGAGAGAGATCTGTCCTTGCAGCTACAGTCTGGAATTCTCTAGCCCGGCAGAGTCCACAGGGCCGGTTACCTCCTGCTTCCCTCTCAGCTCGGGGTGGACCCCAGACGCTCAGCAACGCTGCACGCAAACTGTGGCCTCCACGCTTGGGCACTGCGTCGGGGAGGGCCAGCCCAGCCAGCCCCTGCTGGTCCCGTCGGCGGAGAGTCGCGCCTTCCACACTACAGCCTCACCGCGCTCTGCTTCTCCTGCTCCAAGGGCTGGCTTCACGTCTAAGTGCCTTTGAAATTCCCATCTGGTGCTGCCTCGAGGCAGGATTCCTAACCCTGGCAGATGCACCCCTAGGAATTCTGAGGACGGTCTAGAGGGTCAGCAGACCCCCTGACATTTTATGCAAAACTGGGGGAGGGTGCGTTTTTCTGGGGCAAATACCCAGGTGTCATCAGATTCTCAAAAGGATCTGTGTCCCAGAACATGTTAAGAGACGGGTTAAGGACAAGGACTTTCTTCTGGACCACTCTGTGCCCCCGAGGTGCCCCTCACCATGGAGTTCCACATAGGATGCATGTGATCATGACGTTAGCTGGGTTTGTTCCTGGAAGGGTGATGGTCCCCACCTTCTAGATGCGCTGACACGGAAAGGGCCATCACCGTGGTAAGAAGAGAGCAGTCCTTTCTCTTTTCGAAATATCTCTAAGTCATCTTGGGGAATAAACACACCACACCCGTGCTTCCCCCCGAGACGGGAAGGTGTGGGGTATGGGTGGATGAGAAAGAGGCCCCTGGGCAGGTCTCCCAGTTAATTCATGGAAAGAAGGAGCAATCTGCCAGCCTTACAGCTCGTGTTCTGCCCTCGCTTTTCACCCTGCACGGCAGGGGATGCCGTCCTTGTCTCTAGAAGCTGCTACGTGTAGAAGGACATAGTACATGGGAGAGACAGAAACATGGACGGAGAGGGGGAGGGGGTCTGTCGCGTGGGCTTCCACGTGGGTCGTGTTGGAGACGGGGGACGAAGACGAACTATGCTGGATACTGAAGGATCATGGACTGGCGCCCTCGTGGGGGAGGAGTGAGTCCGGGCTGGTGGAGGGGTTGGGAGCCGGGCTGAGCTGATGGGAGTGTAGGAGGGTCCCAGCTTCAGCCCAAGACGTGTCTGTGCAGGAAGGCCTTCTAGAAATCTGTTTGCAGGAGCAGTGCAGGGCTGTGTGGGATCTGACTCATCTCCGGGGAGAGGGTCGGGCCCCGGATGCTAGGACCCAGAGGCATCCAAGGGTAGGGGTAATTCTGGGCGCCACAAGGGAGTGTGACAAGGATTCCTCTCCCACTGGAGCCACGCAGAAATCCGAGGCAGACAGAGAGTGGGTGCGGAAAACTAGAACGGGAAGAATTCTCTTATTAAAAAGTGATTTGTGTCCCTGGGAGCAGAAGCAGCCCTGTTTGGGGGTTTTTTCCAGAGCGAGGCACAGCAAGGAGAGATATTCTCCCCCTGCAACCGGGCCTGTGGACAGCAGCACGATTGTAACTGCCGGTGGGGCAGTGTCCCTAAGAAAAGGGACAGAACAAGTGCCCACAGAGTTAACCCACAGGTGCCACACGGTAATGAACTGGCCCGATAGGCAAATGCACACAGGGTGCCCGGAAGTTTCCAGAAGTTGTCGATAAGACTTAGGGGGCACTTTGCAAAGGCCCTGGGTCCCACATTAGTGACTAGAGGGGAGTATCAGGAAGACCAGGGCACAAGTGGGAGGGGTCAGCAGGGGTATGTGTGCGCGTGTGTGCGTGTGTGTGTGTGTGTGTGCGTGTGATCAGATGTGCAGCAGAGCTCATGGCTGGAGGTCTGGGACCAAGGGTGAGGCCTCAGGCAGGAATAGAGGCCAAACCAGGAGACGCCCACAATTAGGGGGTGGATCAGCTTAAGGGAAACTGAGTCAGGGAGCTAGCTGAGGTTTGTGAGAAGCAGGTGGGGTGGGGGTGAAGGATCAGAGGGCCCGGCCAGCGCTGTGGAAGCCGAGGATCATGAGGTCAGGCGGGAAGAACCGGCAGACTTGTCTTCTGGAGTAAGCAGAGGACTGTGCTCTGTGCTCAGACCCTCAAAAGCTCTGCGGAGATGGAGGCTCATTCAGGGGACCCCTTTTAAAATTAAAGGAGATGACGAATGAAGATTTGTATTCTGTGGCTCTTGCAGATTTGATAGACCCAGGGATGAGTCAAGGCACCTTTGGATTCTTTCAACAATGGAAGGAACTCAAATCAGGCCTCCAGGAGGGAAAGAGGGGTGCCACTGCGTTGATGGCCAGAGCTGCAGCACGGCCCGGGAGCTCTTGCGAGGACACATTCAGATCCCCTCTGGCTTGATGACGCCAAGTCTGAGAAGCAGGCCTGGAGTGGGCACTGGGCTGTTGGAACATGGGGGATGCAGCCGGGTTGGGGGGCAGAGTTACGCCATGGAAACCGCCAAGGAAAGGGCAGGACCTATTGACTGAGGACTTCCCTGCAGCCAGCCCCCCTCCCCCATCACCCTTATTGAGGTCTGGGTTCACAGGGCCTCCAGCAGGGGGCTGTTAGCTCTCCCCTTACAGGTAGGGCTTGTCCAGTGTGTGCCCCAAGGCCCTGAGGCCAGTCAGTGGCAAAGCTGAGGTCTGCGTCCAGAGGTCTCCTGGACCCTGTCTGGGAGGCCCCCCAGGAAGCTGGCGGCAGGAGCCTGGCTCTGCGCAGACACTTAGCCGTCGACCTCAGCCAGCATGTGGGGGCTTCAGCCTCCCTTTCTGCGAACACGTGGCCCCCAGGGAGCCACGGCGCCAGCCTGAGCCCGGAGAAGGACGGGGGAGGAGGTGGGACTGACGTGTGGTTGTGAGCTCTGGGACCAGGGCCCACGCGGGAAAGCCTGCCCGGGACCCCAGTCTGGAGTGGGTAAGCTCACCTCCCCTTCTACCCATCCTTCCTCCCTTGCGAAAGCAAGTCTTCACTGCCAGTGTCACTGAAGACCTCCCTGGTCCTTTTCTCGTGGTTTTACTTGAGGCTGGCCCAGCACAAACTTCCCACAAGCGCGAAGGACGAAAGCCTGATGGGAGGCCCGCCCCTCTCTGGCGCTCTCCCGGGGGAGGCCGGACAGTTTGCGTTTTCATGGGAGGGGATTAGCAGCCTGGGATCTGGGGGCGATGCCAAGGAGGGAGTCTCCAGTGGCCCAGATCGTGGCCTCAGGGACAGAGGTGGGGGTGTTGAGACAGGCGCTGCCCCGGCTCCTGGCTCCGGCCGACTCTGGCCAGCCTCTGCCAGGGAGGGCCGACTGCCCTGGGCCTGGCTTCTGAGAGCCAGGCCAGGCTCCAGGCTGGGCCCCGGGCAGATCTCCGGGTCTCCTTCGTTCCCCCGACAACACACCGAGGGCTGGGCCCCCTCACCACCCTCTTCTGGGGAGCGTGGATTCTCCCCAGCCCTGGCCCAGGACCCAGGACCGCTCCCCCTCCCCCCAGCTCTTTCCCGGCACCGGCTGACCCTGGACCAGCTGTGAGTGAGGTGGGGAGGCCACAGGAGCAGCTGGCCAGCCTCTGGGAGGTGGAAACCAGCAGTCCGCCTGGACCAAGCAAGCAGGCTCAGGCTGGGGGCGGGGGGCAGGGCGAGCAGGCCCCAGCAGCATTCTGGAGGAATTTCTGAATTACTTACTGGCTGGAGACCAGAGGCTGGGGCAGGCCTGAGCCGGCCCTGCTGGCGGAGGGCCTTGAGCAGCCTTTCTCCTGGCTCTCAGGCCCAACTGCCTCCGCCTCTCCCCTCCACTCCCTTCTGCCTGAAGTCTCCTGTTCCGGCCGAGGGGTTCACCCGTGCGCCCCATGACCTCATTGGTGGAAGAGGCGGCCAGGGCCTAAGGAGGAGGGACAGGTCTTCCCTCGGCCCCCCGCCCTTCTTTCTTCTTGGCCTTTTGGGCAACCTGTTGAAGTCAGGGCCGCCCTTGACCTCTCCACTCTTCTGAAAATATATTCCATCTGTCCGAGAGCCGAGGCCGCTCTAGTTTCCACGTCTTCACTGAGTTGTTGGGGAGCGGATGGTGGGCGGCTGTCCCCGCACCCTCCCATTCGGCTTCCCAGACGGGAAGGCCTTTCGTGTATACTTGTCACCTCCCTCAGACAGGACTGGCTATGGAATTGGCAGGTCCCTTTGTCAAAAAGTAATCAAGGATTGGGGCACTGGGGTGGCTCAGTTGGTTGGGCGACTGCCTTCGGCTCAGGTTGTGATCCCGGGGTCCCGGGATCGAGTCCCGCATCGGGCTCTCAGCTCCGTGGGGAGTCTGCTTCTCCCTCTGACCTTCTCCCCTCTCATGCTCTCTCTTACTCTCTCTCTCAAATAAATAAATAAAATCTTTAAAAAAAAAAGTAATCAAGGATTTTAAGACGGTGACAAGAGACCACGAAAGCAGGCCCCAGGCCCTTCTGAGTACGGGGCCCCAGGTGACCGCACACACTGCACCCATAAAGCCAGCCCCACTCCCAGAACCCCCTTGGCCCTCCTCGGCCCCTCCCCAGCCCTCTCCTGGACCGGGGCATGTCTGTGGCTGGAAGGCAGGTCTGAGCATACATGCACCCACTCTGCAACATTATAGCTTACACTGTCCTTAGCGGTGGTGTCTGAGGTCCCTCACTCACATTTCTCCCGGGCAAACTGAGGCAGCAAGGAGACTGGGGCCTCATGGTCCCATGCAGTAGCGCCCATCTCAGACAACGAGGGGAGGGCTTGGCGGTGACGGCTGGGCCCAGGGGCTCCCCTTAGCTGCCCGTGTGGTGTGCCAGGCCCAGAGCTCTGGGGGGAGGTCAGTTGTCCCAGTTCCTGCGGCAGCCCTCCGTTCCCCATGAGCATCATCCTTCCTGAGCGGCAGGAGTGGGGGCCGAAGGGGCCTCTCGGCCGGCTCTGGACCAGGCCTCCGTGCAGCCAAGCCGGGTTGCTTGGTTCTTTGTCACCACTGCACAAAGGCCCGTCAGTCGCCACCTGGCAGGGGCCTGCCCTTGGGGCCGTGGAGTCCCCTGAGCCAGAGGAATGAGGGGCCGGGGTCTAGGAGTGTACTGACACAGGAATTTTGGGTTGACTCCAGTAGCCGAGCTCAGCTGAGGTCAGGGAGAGCAGGCGGGCCCTGCCTGGGGGGCCGGAGCCTGCCCATCCAGCTGCACGGAAAAGCCAGGCCAGAGGGGAGGAGGGCCTGACAGGAACAGAAACCTGCGCTGCTCTGCCCTAGCAGGCCCCTGGGGCACAAGCCCATGCAAGACCTTTCTTTTTCTGTAGCCTCATCTGCAGGCTTCCAGGCCTGCCGAGAGCTTCCTGATGGTCATGGCCACCACCCCTCCCAGAAGGAAGCACTTAGGGTCTGGCCAGGGGCATTTATGGCCTACGGGCCTGTGTCCCATTTCTTCTCACAAAAGCCACAGGGGATGAGGGGAGGGAGGCGGGGAGAGGAGACGGCCGATCGAGGGTTCCAGCACAGGCCAGCCTGACGCGAAGCCTCTGCCTCTCACCACTGGACTGCACCAGCTCCTTCTCATCAGAAGCCCCCCCTGACATCCTCCTGCCCTAGTGTGGGTCCCTGCAGCAGACCCGATGGGGGCAGGACTGAGCTCGGCATCATGGAAGGAGCTTAGGACAAGGAAGAAATGGCCTTGTCACCCTCTCAACTCCCAGTCAGGGGTCCTCGGCGCTGAGGTTTCAGGAAGACCCCTCCTTCAGGGGGCAGCCCACTAGGCCAGTTGGTTCCTGGCTGACTTCTTGCCTCCTCAGCCCTGGGAAGCAAGGGTCTTGGAGGCTGGAAGAGTCTATCTCTGTAGGGGTTGGGTGGCAGGGTGGGTATCAACAGGGAGGCCTTTTCTAGAAGAAACGCTTGCATTAATAGCCTGCTTCAGTCGGGCCGCATGGAGCAATTCAGTCCTCCGTTCCCCCACGCACTTGGGATATCTGCTTTCCTTGTGGAGCTGGAGCCCCGGCCTCTGGTGACGTCGGTCACCCGGGGCCTCTGTGGGCGTTCAACCCAGACGTGTTTACACACGGGCACTGCCGGGCGGCTGGAGTGCAGTGTGTCTGCTGGGGCAGCTCTCAGGAAACCCAACAGGGGGGCTGCTGAGAGCAGGGATCCCCTCACCCTATTTCCCATTCTTTAAACATATCCATCAAATATCTCTGAGCCCCTACTCTGTCCCAGGCATGTTGCTAAGCCTGGAGATCACAGATGCGCCCACAGCCGCAGATTCAAGGGGCTCCCAGTGCCGTAGGGGAGGGACGCCCAGTGATGGTGGGGACAGGAAGCGTGGGGAGGGTGGCCTGAGCCTCCTCGGACGCCTTGGTTCAAGTAACAGAACTCAACTCAAAGAAGCCCGGGCCGAAAGACGTTTACTGGTTCACTTCCCAGGGCAGGTGTGCAGCAGGGTTGCCTAGCAACTTAATGATGTCATTGAAGTCAGGCTGGTCCTGGTCTCTCTGCCCTGCTATCCTCAGCATTTTGGGTGACTCCACCTCCAGCCCACGTGATGGACACTGCATCCTTGCACGATCACGCCCAGAAGCACAGTGGGAGGGCAGTCTCTCCCTCTGGCTGTTCCTTTCATCCAGGAGGAAAGATTTTCCCACAAGCCCCTAGCGGCCTGCAGCCCAGCTGGGTTGCGGGGGCGGGGCTAGCTGCAAGGGAGGCTGGGTGAGCGCGGGCTGGAAAGATAAGCCCGCAGCAGATTCATGGTGTGAGGACCCGCTTCCTGGTGTGCAGATGGCCGTCTTCTTTGTCCTTCCGTGGGGGAGGGGCAAGGCAGCCAGCTGTCTGGGGCTTCGTTTAGAAGGGCCTTATTCCCACGCATGGGGGCTCTGCCTCATGATCTAATCATACCCCAAAGGCCCATTGCCTAATGCCATCACCTTGAGGGTTCGGATTGAAAGACAGAGGATTTGGGGGCGGGGCACAAACATTCCCACAGCAGGGCATCTCCCGTGTGCATCACAGATGTTTGGCAGCCTCCTTGGCCTCGACCTGCTCCATGCACCCTTCCCCAGGCTGTGGCAACCAAAAATCATCTCCAGACATGGCCAAATGTCCTTTCGGGGATGCAGATCACCCCCTGTTGAGAACCACGGATCTAGTCTGCTTTAAACCAGGCTGAGGACACAGGGAAGGTTTCCTCCGACTGAACTGAGCTGTGAAGGAGGGCTTACTCTCCTTCTGAGGGTAGGTGAGGAAGGTGAAGGGCCTCCTCTGCCTCCTCTTCACGTGTCTGGCTTCCAGCAAACACGGAGGGCTAATCCCTCGTGTTTGTGTACAGCTTTATAGTTTGAAATGTGCTCTTGTGGATTTAATCTTACTTATTCCTCATCACAGTCCCGAGAAGGAAGCACTCGCCCCTCGCTTGCGGATAAGGAAACTGAGGCTCAGAGAAGTCATGGATGGTGGCACAAAGGTCTGAACCCAGGTCTTTATTTTATTTTATTTTAAAGATGTTATTTATTTATTTGACAGAGAAAGAGATCACAAGTAGGCAGAGAGGCAGGCAGAGGGAGAGGGGGAACCAGGCTCCCTGCTGAGCGGAGAGCCCGATGCGGGGCTCGATCCCAGGACCCTGAGATCACGACCTGAGCCGAAGGCAGAGGCTTTAACCCACTGAGCCACCCAGGTGCCCCTGAACCCAGGTCTTTAAACCCGGAGTTCTCCCCGCTGCTCTGAGTGCTTCTGAGGTGGTACAGACAAGGGCATTGCTACGTGACTGATGACGGTTGCTGAGGCGGGGGCCACTTTCCACTCTGTGACGTGGGCACAGAGCCGGAGGCAGGGGTCCTGGGCAGCTGCGGCAGCCTTGGAGACCGTGAGGTTTACGACTTCTGCCACAGATCCCCTCCCAGCCTGACAGACAGTCCCGTTGGCTGCCGATGCGACAGCACGGAGCCAAGACTCCTGAGGGGCCCTGGCAGGAGATTTGTCATTGAGGACCCTCTCCTGTCCCTTTCTTCCCCGGTGGTTTTTGCCCTCAGTCCGCCTGAGTGCTCCTCATCCTGCTCGCCCACCCACACTGTTCGTGGGAGAGGCTTAGAGGTGAGTCTTCCTGGCTTGGCCGTTTTCCTCAAGCAACCTGTGGGTCCTGCACTTGGGGGAGACCCCCTTTCTCCTGGCTGGGGAGTCCCCCCACGGTGCCCCATGCCAGTTCTGCTCTCTCTCTCTTCTCTGTCCATGCTAAGACCCCAGGGGCCTCTGCTGCTCTCCTGCCATTAAACGCCATCTCTCTGACACCCAGGACTCCTGAGCAGACTCCCCGGTCCTTATCCCTCCCCCAGAGCCCATCCTTGGACTCCGAAGGCCTGCGTGACTCTCCCCTGCAACAGCTCATACACACCCCTGAATAAATTCTGGCTTTTCTTTCTCTGCATCCCGAACGCCCGATTCTGCTCAGTCAGAGGCTTTCCCGTGTCAGTGATGAGGACTATATTTTTCCAGGTGTTTGAGCCACAGACCTCGGGGCCTCGCTTTCTCGAACAGTCCATAGCCTCTCTCAAGATTGGGGAATCTTGTAGGCATCCCCTTTAAATACATCCAGGGTCTGGCACCCCCATCAGCCCACAGCTTCCCCTTCAGCTTTTGCCAGTACGATTTTAATGGCCTCGCTAGCGACGGTCCTGATTCTGCTTTTGAGTCCCTACAGTCAAGCCTAACCCAGCAGGGCCCCAAAACACCCCTTCAAGTGATGCCTGAGTGTGCCTCCTGCTGCCCCAAACTCTGCGAGGGCTCCCGTCACCCAGACCCTGTGTTCTACATAGTGGCCCTCAGGACCCCACCTGGGCTGACCCTTCCCTCTGACGTCATCCCATCCCCCCCCACAGCCCCCCACACCTGAGCAGTCTCCTCCCCTCTCTGTGGTCCAGCCGCATAGGCCAGCTCAGGCACGCTCTGTCTTGGGGTCCTTGCTCAGCCTGGAAAGCTCTTCCCCAGATGTTCTTCAAGTCATCGCTCAAATACCACTTCTTACCTGCCTGAGATCGTAACCGCCCCCAGTCCACCCCCACTCCCAGCGATGACCCTCCCGAACCTCCTTCCCAGCTCACCCCCCCTCCCCACAGCGCTTAATATCTTCTCACACACTGTAGGACTCACCTATTGATTGTATGTATTGTTTGTGGCCGGTCTCTTCCTGCCGGCGTGTAAACTTGTGAGAGATGGGTTTCGTTTTATTCACTGATGTTTCCCAAACATACCCGCAATAGCATTGGACACAGGCAAAGCTCTTAATGTCTACTTAATTTAATTGAAGTCACTTACACTTTAGTATGAACTGAAGTACCTAATCCCTCTCCCTATCCCCATCCCTCAAACTTGCATTCCCCACTAATTTTAAGAAAGGTTATTTCCTGGGGCACCTGGGTGGCTCAGTGGGTTAAAGCCTCTGCCTTCGGCTCAAGTCATGATCTCAGGGTCCTGGGATCGAGCCCCACATCAGGCTCTCTGCTCGCCAGGGAGCCTGCTTCCCCCTCTCTCTCTGCCTGCCTCTCTGCCTACTTGTGATCTCTCTCTCTCTGTCAAATAAATAAATAAAATCTTAAAAAGAGTAAAAAAAAAAAAAAGAAAAGGCTATTTCCTGTATCACAGTGCCCTTAGGAAAGGCATTCGGGGGCTGTGAGTTTTACAATCTTGAAATAAGGGCAGGAGGATGGAGGACCCTTGAAGCCAGGGCTCAAGGAGGGAGAAGCAGCATCTGGTGCCTCAAAAGGCAGAGGGGAGAGAGGTGGCAGCCGCCGGGGTGTGGCAGAGAGGGAAGGGATGGGGGCTGTTCCAAGGACAGTGATGAGGGGAGAGGCGCCGAGACCTAGACAGGCGGCTGGCCGGAGCTGTGTCTTGCTAGTGTGTTTTCAGGGCAGGATGGGCTCAGGAAGCCAGCTCATGCGGAGGTGGCCGGTCCTGCTGGAGGAGATACAGCCAGAAGCGGAGTCCCCTGTACCCCTAAAGAAGCTGGAGAGGCTGGAGCTGCCGGGACCCTCACTCAGTGAGACCGTCCACCAGTTCCTGGGGTCTATCGGACATTCGGACTGCTAAGAACTTTCAGAAAATGGGCCTTTCATTGTGACTTTTTCCTCCTTCTAAATAAACATGCACTTACTATAGCTCATGTTGTTTTTGTAAGTGTATGTTTTCATAAAGAGGTCCCCCACATGGGGGGCAGCTCAGCCCCCCAAGAACCTGGATCTGCCCCTGAGTGGAGAAGCTTGCTCTCCAGGCAGGGTGAGAAGTCTGGCCCGCGCTCGACTACTATGCCCAGTGTCGCTGAAGCCAGCTGCACTGCTGCCCTTTTTGGGCATCTGAATTTGATTCTCTGGAGCCAGTCTGGAGTCCTGTTTTCTTTTTCTTTCCCCCAAACTCCCGCGTTAGAGAGCTGCAGCTTTCTGGAGGCGGAGAACTTGTGGGGTTGGAGCTCCCTCTGCTGGAAAATCAGAGGTACAGCCAGAAGAGGTACATGCCGGGAGCGGCTGAGTTGTTTTAGCCCTAGGCAACAAAGCAAATGGATCTGGGGGTTTGTATGCAGGTAAGCCCCTTTAGTTGGGCACATATCTGAGCACACACATTATGTCTCTATAATTCAAACGTGATCATGCATTCATGTACACAGTTTCCGTTTCCATCACCTGGGGCTGGGGCAGCATCACCAGACTGAGCGTTGGACTCCACAGGTTAAGGGCTTAGTCCCCTACAGACTACTTCAGATGTCAGCTGCAAGGGGGTTCCCCAGGATATCTGCACTTCTGATCCGCCAGCTACAATGTGGGGGTGTCCCAGGACCCCCTCAGGTTTGATAGTTCACTGGAACGACTTGCAGAACTCACTGAAAGCACTATACTCAGGATTACAGTTTTATTATGAAGGCCATGGCTCAGCGGCAGGCAAGCGAAGATGTGTGCAGGGCAAGATCTGAAAGGGAGGCAAAGCTTCCCCTCTTAGGAAGCCCCTCTGAGTCTCACTGTCCAGAGTTTTCACTGGAGTTTCATTAGGTAGGAATGACTGAACACTGGCTATGTCA
This sequence comes from Nasua narica, assembly GCA_028533885.1. Classification (NCBI taxonomy): domain Eukaryota; kingdom Metazoa; phylum Chordata; class Mammalia; order Carnivora; family Procyonidae; genus Nasua; species Nasua narica. Next base: position 103,820,299 of record CM052797.1, on the reverse strand, counting down.
TTGAACTCAATCTCTAACCCCTTCTCCCACTGGCTGAACGTCCCAACCTCGATTCCCTGCTTGGTTGTTCGGGCTACTAGCCTCCTGAAGCCACCTAGGGGAGCCCACGCTGGGTCACCTCATTAGCATAAAAAAGACACTGCTGCCACTCAGGAAATTCCAAGAGTTTTTTATTTTTTCATATATCATTTATTTTAGAGGAGAGAAGGGGGAGGGGCAAAGGGAGAGGGAGTCCCAAGCAGATTCCGGGCTGAGTGCAGAGCCGGACACGGGGCTGAATGGGGCTGGATCACGACCTTTGAGATCACAGCCTTTGCCGAAACCAAGAGTTGGACTCTAAACCCCCTGGGCCCCCCAACCGCCCTTCATGGGTTTCTAAAGTGCGTAGCAGGATCTGGGAGAAAGACCCAGTACGTTCTCGATGATACCACAGCACATGTACACACTCACAGGAGTTCCGTCTGCCTCCTGGCCACCCCGGCACCAGCTCGTCAGCCCCACTCCGGCTCCCCCACAGACTCCGTAGGGTGGGGGCCGAACAGCCAAAGGAGCCCTGCAAGGGCCACGCCACCGACGCTCCTGAAGACGGCGAACCGCTGGGCCTCAAGGAGTTCCTCCCAGCCCCCTGGCATCCCTCCCTCTCCAGGACTGCTGCTTCCGGAAGGAGAAACGGTCCCCTCCTGTAGTTCAAGGCCACTGATCTGCAGCCAGTGTTTAGGATGCAGGCTAGCCTTTCCAGTCATTGTTTGATTTTGTTGAACAGAAAATCCATCAAAACAAAACCAACCCGAAGCCCCTGCTTGGCAAGGCAGCGCAGTCCCTTGAGGACACGGCAGCTGTCACTACTGTCAGGGCCGCCACTTACACGGCTGACCTGGGGGCTCTGTGTCCTCACCGACCCCGGCAGCATCTCCCCCGCTCCCAGGGCTTGTCCACAGTGCTGTAGCACTGTAGAGAATTTGCGGGGGGCCTTGGTGCTTTGGGATGAATCCTGAATCTAGCTCAGAGAGTAGGTGTCTGGGTAGGCACATTCCTGCGTCCCAGCTGCAAGACCCAGCTGCCCCCAAGGCAAGGCCTTCCCAGCCCAGGAAGAGGGTTCAGATCTCAGCAGCCGAGAAAAATGCTGGGTGTCTACTGTGTTCCCTGAAGTGTCCACACGGTGCTGCTGGTCCCTGGTCCTCCCCACATCCCTTCAGTTCTTAAGATTCTGGACGGGGGCGTGTGGGTGGCTCAGTCAGTGAGGTCTGACTTCGGCTCAGGTCATGATCTCAGGGTCCTGGGATGGAGCCCTGTGTTGGGCTCCATGCTCAGCAGGGAGTCTACTTGTCCCCCTCCCCTCTCCTGCCCCTCACCTGGCTTGTGTGCTCACGCGCTCTCTCTCTCCCTCTCTAATAAATACAAATAAAGCCTTGAAAAAAAAAGATTCTTGACAAATTCTTATGATTTTTCTGCAAGTCTTAAACCAGACCTGAGATTAGAATGCTTCCGTGGAGTGTCAAAGGCCCAGTACTTAGATATTTCAATTAGCAATAATCGCGCCTCGGATAAACCTCATTGGCTACGATACTGCCACTGCGCAAAGCTTACTTAGATATTTCAAAGATGGCTTCTTGGTTTGGCGGTTACTGTGCCTGCTGGACCTAGGGCTCCTCTCATCCCCCTCTCGGAAAGAAACGCCCACCGTAATGAGGTCATCCTCATAAGAAGCACTTACTGTGCTAGGCCTTGGGCTCGGGGTTGCACATGCATGAGTTCAGTAAATCTTCACAGCAATCCTGTGGGGCGGGATACCATTATTATTTCTGTCCACAGATGGGGAAGTTGAGACTCAGAGAGGTTGAGTGACTTGCTAAAAGTCACGGAGCTGGCAGATGGTAAAGCCAGGCAGAACTCAAACCCAGAAATGTCACATATTGGAATCTGTGTGCTTAACCCCTTTATGATGCTGGCACACAGAACTTTCCAGACTTCCAGACGCTTCCTTCTGTTCTCTCATCCTATCTCTCCTGGTGCAATTCCTGAGCAATGCAGGGGACAGGAAGACCCTACCTGCAGCTCTCCTGAGGTGCCTGACCTTCAGAAATCAGCTGCAATACAACATTATCATTGCCCCTCGCCTCCCTCCCATTGGCTAGTCCAGCCTGGCCTGGAGCTCACGCTTGCTTATGAATTTAGTTATTCCTCACTTTGTTCCAGAAAGAGTATAAACAGAGTAAGTGATTTTCAACTTCCCTGTCTCCATCTGCAGTTGCCACTTGGAAGCCACAGAGGGGCAGGAAGTATGGTGGTTAGGACCCCAGGGAGCCATGGCCGTGTGGTTAGGGTCTGAATCTCAGCCTCGCCACTTACTAGCAAGAAACCTTGAGTGAGATGCTTCACTTCTCCATGCCTCCATTTCCCCAGCTATAAAATGGGGATAAGAACAGATCTTCTGTCCAGGGTCTCTGGGAGGAGCAAAAAGTTAGCGCACAAAGCTAATTGAATGAGGGCACGGAAGGAGGGACACACCCAGGGTGCTGTTTCCCAGGGCTACAGCCTGACCTGCTTCGGGGCCAGTCCCTCTGGGCCATTTCCACCTGCCAGCCTCTCCTACTTCTGTAGGGCTTCTCTCCCTCTGCCCTGGGCTTGCAGCTCCCGCCTGGGCCCTCCTGCCCGCCAGCCTCCTGACTTGGCAAGTCAATTGTCAAAGGATGAGTTCCATGTGCAATCCCCCCCCTGCCCCCCGCCGCCCTGCCATGAATCTGTCTCTCCTCCTGGGTCTTGCTCAGCTCCAGGGTGGGCTGACTGGGGGAGGGGACTGAATATTTATGGTTTTTACCAACCCCTGACTTTCTTCCAAACAGCAAGGGTGCAAATGTAGCTGTTAGAAATCTCAATTCACAAGGACGACACTGATCCTTGGTTTGCCCAAGTGTCAGGCTGCTGGACCATTCGGGGCTCAGATTTCGCGTGGGGCTCTTGCGGGGACAGAAGTTTGGGAGATCACAGAAAGTTGGTGACAAAGCCCACCAAGCAGTCTGTGAGATCTGGAAGAGATGTGCTCACCAGGACTTTTGGAGCTGACCTGACACCTAGTGGCCACTCATAGGAATTACTCCAATTTTGGGAAGGCTCCCAGGCGGTTACAGGGCAGGGTTTTTTGGGCTTGGCAATCCTTCACCCACTTGGGGGTGGCATCGTCAAGGAAAGGCCTGGAAGGTCAGGGGTGGTGGTAGGGATGGATTTTAGCTTCCCTATATCTCCATAATCCCCCCAAAGCTGCCCAAACAAAAAATAACATTTGATCAGAAGATTGCTGCCTTTTCACTTTTATGCAAGAGATGGATTAAAAGCATCTTGAGAAAACTTTGCTGTTTTTATTGATCTGTGGCCTATAGTCCACAAATTCTGATACTTTGTGGCTTCCTAATCCCCAGTTCCACCCAGACACCAGCAGTTTTTGAATGCTCAGTATGGACAGAAGACTTGATGGAGAAATTTGTAGATTATAATAAACTCAAAAGACCTAACCTGACTTCAAAGGGATTCTATTTATTTGTGGAGTCGGAGCAAAAGACATCTACATATGCTGATGAGTATGGTAGACATGAACTTCAGCCCTCAAATTCCCTAATATTCCTGATTGTCTTTTATTATCCTAATTTTGACTCTGAGCTCCTACGCCACCCAATCAATGGGAATTCAACTGTAGGGTGACTTCGATTAAGGAAGAGAAAGGGGAAAATGCACTATGGGGAGGGGGCATAAGTTATTTCGAATAATGCTTCTGTCCCGTGTGCAGAGAGGCCTTGGCATTAGCTCTACCCCCTGTGAAGCAAAGTGAAACCCAGGGTGGTAACTGGATGCCTAGATACAAGTCCGGTACTCCACCGGTGCTCAAAAGTGTTGGTTCTTGGTCGCCCCCCAATTTTCCCAGTTTTCCACCACTTGCCCCAAACAATTGCCACGCGAATGTATTTGTCCATTCCATAGAGATTTATTGAGCATCTACTAAGGGCCAGGCACTGTGTGGTGCTACAGAAATGCATGTTTCAGTCCCTGCCTTTGTTCATCCACAAAGACAGCTGGCGAGGTTGATCAGAACCCTTTAAGGTACCCATCCACCCCCACCTGTGCAGCTCACACTGTTCTCGACTATCCCTGCTCTTATGCTAAGCAACTCTTATCTCCCAGCTTCCAAGGAATTTTAGAAAAGAAATGCACAATAGGAGATTCCCCAGAACAGATTGGGAAGCCTTTAGTTCAGCTGTCCTACTTTTCGGATGGAAGCATAAGGCTCCAAGGTCAGGTCGCCAGGTAGCGCAGGGCCACGACCACATGCCAGGTGTCCGTCTCCCATCCTGGGCTCTCTCCACGTGGCCCCTCAGCATTTTGCTTCCAAAGGTTCCCGTCCTCATTTCCTGAGCGTCTGTTCCCTCAGGCGAAGCCTCCAGCATCTCAGAAATCTCTCTCCTGGACACGGTTTACATTTACTATGATGACCACTGTTCTGCACTGATCTTCCCTTGCTCCCATTCCCTGCTTTTCTTTTGCTGCCTAGCAACAACCCCATTGCATTCTCAATTTGTCTTCCAGGCTCTGACCAAGGCGGCCACGGATGCGCCCCCTGCTGGTCACCGAAACCAGGAGGTGCTGCCCCGGGGAAGGGCACACCACCAGCAGCCCAGAGACGCAGAGACCCAGCCAGACTTTATTGGCTCGCTCACAGCCTGGCCTTGATGTGTGTCTACGGAGGTTTCAGACAGATCTCCGCCTCCTTCCTGCCACCGTCGGACTTGCCAGGACTTCTGGGTCGCCAGGACTTCTTTGCAGACCAGACTTGTTGCTATGGCTTCACCGTTTTCAAGAGACTGGTTTGAAAGGTAAGAGGAACACATGGAGAGTCGGTGGAGCCTCGTGGCAGACAGGTGGGAATGTTTAGGCACACTCCAATCCAAGAGAGGCCATTCGTCAACCCACCCCTCCTGGTGGCAGAGGGTTGAACACGGGTAAGTTTCGGTGCCGGCTCGGGGACGGGGCAGTGGGCTGGTTTACGTTGTTGGCAAGGGTTCGGCAGTAGGTTGAAATTCACAACGTGCACCCCCTTTGGCCCAGGGATTGTATGGGATCTGCTCCAACGAGCCCTCATTAGAGACTGGTGCCTGCAAGCCCCATATACCCAAGGATGCCGGTTACACCTATTGTTTGTAGTGGTGAAACAATGCAAGTGCCTTAAACGTCCATAAAATTGAGATTCAGCAATGAGATTTCTGTGCTATGAAATAGCCCGTGGCATTTAAAAAGACGGAGATGGTTCTAAATGTACAAACATGGAAAGATTGCCAAGACATCCTGGAAGGCAAAGCAAGTTCAGAGGAACGTGATAACATGATTCTATTTATAAGAAATAAGAAACTGTTTTTGTGAGGGTACGGTAATATATAAGAAAACATATGCGTCCCCTGAGCCTACCACATGCCAGGTAATGTCCTTAATGTTTTGTAGGCATTCATCCACTCACTCCTCAAAAACTCCGACGCCGTGGGTACTATTATTAGCTTCATAGTACAGATGGGGAGACTGAAGCCCGGGGGATTGGGTGGCTCGCCCAGTAGTGGAGCTGGCCTGGGGACTCCGGAGGTCTGGCCTCGGAGCCTGTTTTAAAGCACTCTATCACACGCGCACACGCTGATCGGGCCCAGGACAGAGGTACCCGCGGAGGGCTCGACGGGCAGGGCCGGACGGGGTCCCTGGGCCAGAGCTCCGGAAGGACACTGCGAGGCGCACAGGCGCGGGGCCAGACGGGAGCCCAACCTGCAGGCCTCGGCGAGGAGGCCCAGCACAGAGGCCTGGCTTCAAAGGCCACAGCGGCCCCCTCCTGTGTGCACACTGAGCTCCCGAGCTGCCCTTCTCCAAAGCTCAGAGCCGGTCACTGCATGCGGGCGACGACAGCCACTGTTGGGCGCCGTGAGAGGTGGGGCACCTGGGCAGGTCCAGGGGCCCGCAGAGCACAGGGCCCGCGGAAAGGGCTCACAGACGGTGTCATTACCCCAATGACTGTTATCCCAGCCTTTTCCTGTCTCTTTATGGGAAGGAGTCTATGTCCCAGGAATGGCCTGTGGCTTCCAGCAGTACCTGCCCGAGTGATCCTCCTCTTTGGGCTCCCGGGGGACCTGCAGACCCCTCCCAACAATGCGCTCCACCGCGTCACCTCACTGTGTCCCTAGAGTCTGGCCCTGCCGCCGGCAGCCCGTGGTTGAGGGGAAGCTGAGGCGGAGGCAGACCGTGGAGCGGCCTTGGGCCCCGGAGAGCATGGCCGGCTGCTTCCGCCGAGCTGAGGTCGCCTCGTTGAGTGTAGGAGGGTGGCCCTGGAGCTCAGCTCAGCGCCTGATGGGGGGCGGGGGCCTGATGGGGGGCAGTGGCCCTGATGGGGGGCGGGGGGCCTGCCCAGGGCAGGAGCGGGGTCAGACGGCCGCGGGGCCCAGACTGACCTGAAGTTCACCATGCCTGTCTTGTCATCCAGCTTCTTTATCAGCTCCCTGACTTGCTGCAGGTTTACAGGGACCTTGTCCTGCTGAAGGGGTGATGGACCGTGCAAGGTCAGCAGAGGTCTCTGCGGGCCCCCCTGCAGCCCCCAACCCAGACACACACACAGACATGCACACACACACACACACAGATACACACACACACACAGACACGCACACACACACAGACATAGACATAGAGACAGACACACACACAGACATGCACGGACACAGACATAGACTTAGAGACAGACACACACACACACACACACACACACACACACACACGCCCGGCTGTAGCCACAGGGGCCAGCACACCTGTACCATAGCCTTCCGGAAGTCGCCCACAGGCATCGTCATCATTCCTTTAGGGCTCAAGCTCTTGAAGAAGTCCAGGACTGTGATTTTGTGCTGGTCGGCATAGCTCTGAGGGAAGCCAGAGACGTCAGGCGCACACACTTGACTTTAGAACGTCTGCTCACCCCCACCCCCCACCCGCCGCCCCCTGCCAGAGGGGAGGAGCGAGAAGGCCGACGGGGAGCCCGAGGCTCCTGTGTGCAGCGGTCAAGCCCAGGAGCCCCGCACGGAGCGAGGCGTGGTGAGCTCCCCGCCATCACGGCTCTGGGGGCTGCTCGGTTTCCAGGGGCCCCCACTCTACGGAGCAGGCTCTCCAGGCAGCTCCAAAGAGGGAAGGATTAGAGTGCTGTCTGTCTGTCTTCCTATCTATCTGTCTATTTTTCATCTACTATCGATTACCTGTCTCTCCATCCATCCAACATCTTCCTATGGTCCACACTCTTTCATAAAATGCATTGCACTAATACATTGTGAATACCTCTTCCCTATCATTCAAACATTCTTTTGGGGTCCTTCTGAAGTATGTTTACATTCCTCTTCCCCTCCCGCTCTCAAAGGGCCTTCAAGGCCCAGCCAGACTGACAGACATTCCTGTAGGCAGCGCGCTCACGGAGGAACTCCTCAGGGACCAGTCCCCGGTCCCCTGATCTTCTCTCCCCACACTGACCCCTCTGGGGTGCACTGCCTCTCCCCCGGAGGGACCCTGCTTCTGCATCCTGAGCAGCTGCTCACATGCCCATGCCGACACCCACTGGCACCTCAGTCCAACCCGTCCCAGGTGACTCTCAGGCAGCTCGACCCTGCCGACGGTTGTAAGCTCCGTGGGGGGCCCCACGGGTGAGTCACCACGCGGCCCGCCCCTCCATAGCACGCCGCAGACACCGCAGAGCTAAACACGGACCTCCCCAACGCCTCTTTCAGCCAGGCATCAGAATGGCATGCGTTTCACCAAGTGCCCCGGGGAGGCTTGTGTTGAGAGGTCCAGTTTGGAGGGAGCAGGGGGACGGTCCTGATTCTGCGGCTGATTCCCCACTGGGCAGCCTCCTGTTCATAGCAGAAGCTGCCTCCGTACCGGCAGCCCACGTGGGGGATTTGGGGAGCCATTTCTAGAACCTAAACCAAGAGTCTGTTTCTTCAGCCCCCCTCCACCTCTCTGGGGTCTGTCTCTGGTAATATATCCCTCTCTGCTTAACCCAGCTAGAGTGGATTGTGTGCTCAGCGACAAGAACTTAGACCAGCTCAAGAAGGGCCTGTTGCTTTGGTAGGTGCTACTGATACGACCCATCATCACTCCTGCCCTGGACGAGTTCAGAGAGGGCCTCGCTACTCCTGACTAGGGAGTCTGGAAGGGTTGCCCGAGGACATGAACTTGAGTAGAGACCTGGAAGAAGAGTAGGAACGAGTGAGACACAGAAGGCAGGAGGAAGGGTGTTCCAGGCAGAGGAACGTGTGTGCACCGGCCTGGGACTGAGCAAGAACTGGTGCAGAGAAACAGGGAGAAATCCAGTGGGGCTCCACTGTGGAGAAACAGCCGGGAGGGGCGGGCAGAGAGGGTGGGGCCAGAGAGGACTTCCCTTCCCCTGCCAATTTTTCTAGTCCCTTGGGCTTGAACTTTTGGTGTTATCTTTGGCTCTCTCCTATCATCACAAGCTTTCTTTCTCCCAACACACACACACACACGCACACACACACGCTTGCACACGTGCACCATGTACCCAGCCACTCACCAAATCCTGGAGATGCTCCATTGTGCTCCCTGCTACATGGGTCCCTCCACCTCCATTGCCACTCTCGGGCAAGGGACCATTCTAGAATACTGTTACCACACCTAGCATTTGACCATAGTGTCCTCACTGGCATTCCCACTCTCACCTTTACCCCCTTCGGCTCATTTCCTCTCCACTGCCTGAAAAGTTATCCCTCGGTCCTGCTGGATTCACATCACCCACTGCTCAGCAACTATCGCTGGCTCCCTGCTCCCTGTGGAATCAAACCCCAACACTGAGCCATATCCAGCCCCAGCCTCTCTGCGCAGCCTTGACTTCCAGACTTTGCGGGAGCCTGGAACCATGTGGTTCTGCCCATTCTCCGAGCACACGGTGGGCACCACCCCCTGCTCCTTTGC
>CM052797.1:103774440-103810811 GCA_028533885.1 Nasua narica | reverse complement strand
GCGTGATGGAGGGCTCCCGCGCTCCAAAAATCAGACGGACCAGAGTTTTTAGACCCAAGACATTCTCCAAACAGCCCTGCTGCGGCCGTGGCTGTTGTGAGGCTGGGCAGAGTCCAGACCCTCACCGGCTCCCTAGACATTCGGGGGGACCTCACTTCTCTCTGCCCGGAGCCACCCGCCAGGCCCCCCACATCGCCCAGGACCATCTCCCACAGGGCTCTCGGGGGCACCCGCCCCTCACTTCTTACCGACAAGGCTTGGCACAATAGTTCTGCAGATTCGTCCGTGAAGTTATTTCCTGCAGTGAAGGTGGGGGATTGTTTGCAAGGCTGTCCGAACTAGGGCTCCCTTCCCCTCCCGAGACCTGGCCCTACCAGACTCTTCCCACTGGAACAATCAGCCATAGGAAAGGTGGCAAGTACTTAAAGCAAATATATGGACATGGAAGAGAACAGGGACAAGAGGGCAATTGTTTGCCTTTCTCTTTAACCTCCCCTGCTCTCTCTGCCAAGATAGGGCAAGGAGTTCCAGGAGCCTGTGCACGGTCCCCTGTGCGCCCCCTGTGACACCAATTCCTAGCTTAGTGCCTAAAGTCAGTTGTGTGATAAAAAAATAAGACTAGAGCCGCAGGGCCAGGACTGAGGGGGCCAAGTGAGGCGAGCCTTTTGCATGCAAAATCTCAGCTCTGTAAGCACAATGAGCAATATCTTAATGCAGTATTTGTAAACATCAAAATTAATGCAACACTTCTAAGATGAACAAAGTTTTAAAATTTTACATAAAGGCAGGATCTGACCCTGCCCTTGCAAGGCTAGGCCTCACCTCACCACAATCTGTCCCCTTTGGATCTTGTTTTATATTTGAAGTGTTGATATTTTGTTCACCACAGACTTTTTTTTTCCCCCATCAGTTTTTACTTTTACAAACATTGCAACACAATATTATTTACTTGGTTACTGAACTTTTCTGTGCCCCTTAAATTCTGGGACTGAGGCGTGTGCCCTCCTTATCTTACTCTCAGCACTGTACCAGTGCAATAAAATGAGATAATAAGCTAGTCAAGGTATAAAATTAGGTTTCTAGCTATTCAACTTGTGCTTACATTAGTGGTTGGAAATAGTAGAGCTGGCTCTAAGTTTGATAAAATACAGATGCCTAGACCCCTCCCTTTAAGGATTCAGATTCAGCAGCCTGGAATAGGACTGGGTAATTTGTATTTTCACAGAGCTTTCTGTACTATGTGAATGTTATATTAGGAGTCTTAGCCAATGGAACTAGAAAAGTCACTGGGAGCTATAAATACTGGAAAGAAGAGACAAAACTCCCAGTATTTGCAGACATGATCACCTACCTAAATAATCCGAGAAAATTAACTGACAAAACATTAAGACTAGGAAGATAACTCAATAAAATGACTGGGCGGGGGGGGGTGCACTGGGGTGGCTCAGTCAGTTAAGCGTCTGACTTTTGATTTTGGCTCAGGTCATGATCTTGGGGTACTGAGTCTCATGTCAAGCTCTGCACTGAGTGTGGAGGCTGCTTCAGATTCTTTCTCCCTCTCTCTCTGCCCCTCCCCTCCCCCCACTTGTACTCTCTAAGTGAATGAATGAATGAATGAATGAGTGAATGAATATATAGATAAATAAAGTGACTGGATATAGGATCAATGTACTGAAATCAATAGCTCTCAGACATACCAGTAATAACCACCTAGAATATATGACAGAAAAAACATTTTGTTCACGCAAGAGTAAAATGATAGAACACTTGGATCTAATATGAAATGTGCAAGACTTCTAATGGAATAAAAGCATAATACTTTATTGAAGAAGATAAAAAAAGACTTGAAGAAATAGAGACAATCCTAGTGGTGCTTGGGATTTGGACCCAAGCATTGACTTCAACATCCACACATTTAGTCATCCTCATTTACAGATAACTTGCTGAGAGCCAAAATGGAGACAGCGTGGGGAAACAGATTTTCCACTGATAGAATTGTAACCTGTTACTGTCTTCTTAAATGAAGACATTGAATATTTTGAATATGTCAATTCTTTCCTAAATTAATCTAGAACATTAAATACAGCCCCAAGCAAAATCCCAACAGTTTGGAATTTTTTTTGATGGACCTTGACAAGATGATTCTAAAATTCAGCTAGAGGAGAAATTGCACAAGAATAGCCAAGATTACTTTGAAAAACAAGGTCAGAATTTGTCCACTCAAATATAAAACATATTGTGTCATGTAATTATATAGCTAATATATTACATATTGTATACTTGATATAGTTCATTAATTACAACTAATCATTAAATTAAAACACATGGCATATAATTTTAATATTCTAAACAAATATTAAAATGGTGTGGGATTGACATAGACATAGACACAGAAATTAGTGAAAGGGAAAAGAAAATCTGGAAAGAAACCTGGAAACATGGAAGTTCAATATGCAATAAAGGTGACATTTCACATTAGTCAGTAAAAACTAGATTATTCAGTTGATGATGCTAGGGCACCTGGCTATCGGTTTTGGAAATATAGAGTTTGATTCTTTCTCTACCTCATGCCATGAACAACAATAAGTTCGAACTATATTGAAGATTATGGATGAAAAAACAAAATCACAAAAACATCTGAAGAAAATTAAGGAAAAAAAATTGTAAAATCCGAAGTAGAAAACTGTTTTTTGAGCAGGACTACAAAAATCAAATCTATAAAAAAAGTATGATGAACTTTTTTTTTTAAGAATGATGACCTTGACAACAGTAAAAAAATACAAACTTAATAAGAAATCTGTATAAGAAAACACCATAAGCAAAGCCATATGTAACATTCTAACATTCAAGTGTGAATATGTATAATATATAAAGAGTTTCTAACACTCAATAATACATACAATCCCATGGAACAATTGACATTTCATAGAGGAGGAAATAAGCATCTGAAAAAGATGTTTTATTTCAGTAGTAATATGCGAATGTAATAAAGATCGTAATAGTGAGGAACACTTATTGAATACCTAGGTCCTAGGTATTGTTCTAGGTGTTCTAGATTTTAATTCACTTCATCTCAGCAGTCACTGTTTGAAGTAGGTAATATAATTCTCCCTAGTTTATAAATGAGAAAAATGAGTCACAGAAGGGCTAGCTAACTTGCCTTGTGTCAAAGCCGGGATTTGCACCCACATACTGTGACTTCAACATCCACAGATTTAATTATTCTGATTCATAAAAAACTTGCTAATAACCAGGAGTTCACAAAAAACTTGCTGATAACCAGGATACAGATATTCCATTGGTGGAATACAGTATATTATATTATATACTATATACTATTATATATATATACTATAGTATATTATATACTATATATAGTATAGTCTTCTTCTTTTTTTTTTAAGACATTTTTTTAAAGTAATCTCTTACTCAATGTGAGGCTCTAACTCATGACCCTGAGATCAAGGGTTGCCTGCTCTATTGACTGATCTGGTTAGGTGCCCCTGGGATGATCCTCTTATTCTTTTTTTTTTTTTTAAAGATTTATTTATTTATTTTAGAGACAGAGAGAGAGTGCACACACGAGTGGGGGGCAGGGCCAGAGGGAGAGGGAGAAGTAGACTCCTCACTGAGCAGGGAGCCTGATGTGGGGTTCCATCCCAGGACCCCAGGACCATGATCCGAACTAAAGGTAGATGCTTAACCGACTGAGCCACCCAGGCGCCCCTATTTCTAATAACTCTATTTTCTCAAGTTCTTGATGCTGCCACTTGTTAGAATTTGACAGCTCTTGCAGTGTTTTGTTTCCTTGTTTTGCAATTTTGGACTGTGAGCCCATCTTTAGTGGAGTTTTATCTTGGGAACCCCAAACAGCCTGGAGCCGGGATCAAGGGATTGTTCCTCCAGTGAGGTATTCTGTTTTTTCCTGTCGCATGCCCCAGGGCATTGCCAGCATAGGACCACTTAGGTTAATTTCTTAGGGGTTCCAGGACCCTGAAGATAATAAAACCCCCAAACCACAAACCTGAGTGAGAATAAGTCTATGGGTGCTAGAGTTCTCAAGTGACTTTTTTTTTTTTTCTGTGAGGGAGACAGATAACAGACTAATTACAAACCGAGTGTACAATTGGGGATCAGGCAGCAATAAACACTGTTAAGAAAAACCCAACAGGGAAACGGGACGTGATGGAGAGGGAGGGGAGGTCAGGGAAGTCCCCACTGAGGAGATGACATTTGGACAGAGGCATGAATAAAGCAATAGAGTGAGCCATGCAGATACCTGGGGTAGAGACTTTTCGAGGGGAGGCAGACGTCCTGCCGCGTGAGTCAGAAGTCTCTTGTCCGGGAAAGTCAGGAAGCCAGTGTGGCCATGGGGAGAGGAAGGGATGAGCCGAGGGCTTAGCAGGGTGCGCACGCAGCGTTCTGATCTTGGCACTCAGAGGGGGCCTGGTCCAGCTCAGTGAGACCTGGGATTCTCTCTGCCCTTCCCCTTCTCTCCTTTCCATTCCCTTGTCCTCTCCTGCCTCTTCCGTGGGCTCACCTGAAAGCTGGAGGTTCCAGAGCGAAGAAGTATTTCTCTGAAGGAATTCTGAGATGATTCTGGCTCCCTTCAAGCCAAGATCATTGTCGGAAACATTCTAAAAAGCAAGAACACGCTTATGTGTGTGAATACACCACCCGTGGACCCTCATTAACACTTACTTGAGGCCTGCACCAAGGGAGTAGGGCTGGGTGGGAGAGGGGCAGAGGTGAAAGGGTAGGAAGGATTGGAAAGAACAAAAGAGCAGAGGGCGAAGGGAATTCAGCTTTCCTAAAGCCTGGCTGTGCGGCCCTCCTGCTGGTCTCCATTTTCTCTGAAGTTGGTTTTATTGACTCCCCACTTCTCTGGTTTAGCCCTCGTGCTTTATTCATTTTTTTAAAAAAAGATTTTATTTTATTTATTTGACAGAGAGAGAGGGAACACAAGCAGGGGGAATGGGAGAGGGAGAAGCAGGCTTCCCATTGAGTTAGGAGCTTAACGCGGGGCTCAATCCCAGGACCCTGGGATCACAACCCAAGCCGAAGGCAGACGCCTAACAACTGAGCCGCCCAGACGCCCCTAGCCCTAGTACTTTAGATAAGCATACTGTACATTTTTTTTGAAACCCAAGACAGCTTTATTTGGAGAGTTCGGCATAAAGCAATTGAAAGATTTGTTTAGAGTAATTCACCATCGTAAATTTCATTCATTGATTTGTGAAACGTGAATAATTGCTGGGGACACGTAAGGATACAGAGGGTCACAGTCCTTTTGGGCTTGTGGGAGGGACCTTTATATAAACCAGTCCTTATTATCTTAATTGTTTCTCCTCTTTTTTCCCCATTTTTAAGTTACTGTAAACTAGACGTAAATGCCACTTACCCTCTTAACTATTGCTAAGGGCACTGTTCAGTGGTCTGAAGTATATTCACATGCTTATGCAACCCTCGTCATCAGTATTTCATGCCTTTATTTTCTCTAAGTTCACTTTAAAGCGACTTCGAAGGGCCAGAAGAAACTGGTTTCTTAGGGTTTCCTGCTACACAACCCCCTGGCCAGCCTCTGACGCGCCGCCCTCCTCTGAGAAGTCACCTCTGGAGGAGAGGGGCCTCAAGGCCCAGCGCAGAAAGCTGGAGGCTGGCCGGGGCGGGGGTCTCCGGCACCTCCCAGGTGGGTTTGGGAGCCCCGGTGCGGGGTGGGAGCCGGCAAAGGGGGCCACAGTACCATCTCCTGCAGGTAGTAATTCTCTCGCAGCATCTCCACCAGGCTCAGGAGGCCCTCCTCCATGAGACGGTTGTCGGCCAGCTCCAGATGGGTGACACTCGTGTTGGACTTTGGCCGTCACAAGCGGAGGGGGAGAAAGACAGAGGGAGTCGGTGACCCGGTGAGTTCCCCGCCCTCGCCCAGAGCCTGTCCTTTCCCTTAACATCCCAGCCTTTTTGGAGGGTACCGAGCTGTAGGCTAGCACTTCCGGAGAACACGCAGGGGCAGGCGCAAGCCCGGGGACGAGCCATCCTGCCAAGGTGTGCTGCGACACTATGATTATTCTGGGCACCTCCACCAAAGGGGGCTCGGTGGGGGAATTTAGAAAGGGGACATGAAAACGATGAAGTCCTTGAAAAATGCGGGGCACAGGGATGAGCTAAATACAGTGTAGCTATTTAGCCTGAAGGAAAGAAACTGTGACCTACTCTAAGATTAAGGAGAAATTGGTGCATTTAATCAGGGTATTGAAACATAAAGCATCTACTACGCCTGCTTCCTCTGGAGGAAGGAAGCTTCCTTCCTTCCTTCTCACAACTGAGAAGTCTTGCTCAGGCTCTGGCTTATCTGGCACATTTCTTTAGGACCTGGACTTCAGTCTTAAATGTCTACATTCAAGCTAGTTGGCACGCCCACAGGCAGCAAGGTCAGAGGAAGTGACTTGCAGCAAGAGGGCCAGGGGTCTGCTCTAAGCAGCACTGTTTGCTATTCTCCCCTTCTGCACCTCGGGGGTCCTGGTGCAGCATGGTGTGTGTGTAGGGGGGAGAGCAGCGGATAGGCGCCCCGCCCTCAGGCCTATCCACATCCATCTCACCGAGGCCAGTAGCCGCTGGTTACTCTTTGTGCCCACTGTTGGGGAAATAAGCACGAGAAGGCAGAGAACACCCCTGCACCCCACCAAGCGCAAGGGCGCAGAGAGGGGCAGGTGAGGGAGGGAGGAGACCCCTGAAACACGACTGCTACTGTCAGGGGGCTTTTAAGCTAAGCCGGGAAGACACAACATGTGCAAAGTTAAACAGTACAAAAGATAAATACCAGTTCAGTCCCCCGACAAGTCACAGTGATTAATTGTTAAATTAGTGACACAGAGAATCAGAGAAGAGAAAACTCCCCCCAGACAGAAACAGTTGTTACTAAGAGACAAGTGGCCCAAGTCCTGAGAGAACTGCATTATTATCTGTTTTTTTTTCCATGAAGCTCATGAGGTAATGGTGCATTCCTAACACCTCATTAATCAGTCTTTCAACACTCAATAAATTTCGAGATGGCTTTGTTCCTTCTCTGCTCTTCCCCTCTTCCCTCCCCCCCCACCCCCAGAAAGCAGCACAATCTCACATTTCATGTAGCCTCTTAATGGGCATGTGCTCAATGCAAATGCTGTTCTATTTCCCAAAATGAGTGAGTGCTTTTTTTTTTTTTAAATCAAACTTTCCCTTTACCGTCCTAAATGGACAGTGTTGACCTACAGTCGTCACGTGTTCTGTTTTTCTGGGATGCAAGGTGGTTTGTATGCAATCAGTTATAATTATATAAAGCCATGATGAATTCAAGGTCAAGTCCTTGGATGCTCTTGTCAAGCCGAGAGAGAGAGAGAGAGAGAGAGAGAGAGAAGTATTCCTATGGGAAAACATGATCTACTCTACAGTGTGATCTTTTAAGAATTATAATGCTGCAAAAGGAAACACCGAATAGGATAGCTCAGTAGTGAACCTATTTATAGCAAAGGGGAGCTTTGGAATTGAGACCCAGTCTGACATTGCCTATTGCGTACTTGCATTAGTGCCCAGCCCAGCCACTAACCCGGAGCTGTGGCCTTTGCTTAAGGCATGAAGCTTGCAACCTAGGGTCCCCTGGAGGATCTCTCTGAGTCCTGGGCCCGCCACTCCGTCAGCCCCCACCTCAACCAGTCCCCATGCGCCCCCACTGGCATGCTCACCACCAAGGCTATAGCAATAGCCTTGGTACCGTTGGGGCCCAGCCCATGGTGGTTGAGGTTCATGTAGGGCTCCTCCATGTTCCGGAGAAAGTAGGAGACCGGCACTACGCCCATCAGTTTGCAGGCCTCCAGGTACAGATCCCTTTGTCCGGTGGTGAAAAATTTCTCCGTATCTACACAAAAAGATGCAAATGGATGAAGTGGGGTTTCTCTTCTCCCTTTGCCTTATTTCCCCTCCAGCCCCGGGCCAGGTGTGCTTCTGCCTGGTGTCCCCTGTGCCTGAGGATGTCCCTGTGGGGGTGTGTGCAGGAGGGTGACTCCAATCGGGAAGGCAGCCTGAGGTGGGAGAGGGACACCCGAACTTCAGAAAGCCCCAGATGGACGTGTCCCTTTGCGGAAGAGACAAGGCCCTGCTTTTAGGCCCCAAGCTTTCCTAGGAGAAGTATGCCCACGCCCACCTTCCCAGGTTGCCCGAATCCAGGGCTGATTACCAAGGAGGCTTAAAGGCCCAGCTCTCTTGCCCACTGTACGACAGCTCTGAAAGGCCAAACACACGAGAAGCTCATTTGTGAAATGGGGAGCCTCTGTTTAGTTTTAGTTTCAAGACCACTGTCGAAATGAGAGTCACCAGGGAAGCTTTACTAAAGATTTTGAGAGGTTCCAACTTTAAAATCCCCAAGGGGGACTGAGTGGGCTTCACAAGATGGTCAATCAGTGCAAGATGGAGAGATTTCCCCCCCACCCCCCCAAATCAGCTGGAAACAAACTTGTATTTGAGGGGGTTTTCCTCTTTCAGAGACTCGCATGTTATTTTTCCTCCCAAAAAGGAACAGTCATGTCTCCTTTACCAATGACAAATGTAGCCCCAAATCACACACATCTGATCAGAATAGGGCACTTTATCTTTCCATTCCAGCCTCTTGGGGCCTTTGTTTCTCGGGCTTTAGACCTGCCTAGCTTGCGGGCACCGGGCACCGGGCCTCCCTGGGGTCCGTGCCCTCACAGCTGTGTCCTCATTAGGTGAGCCCCTTCGATGGCGAGGCCTCCATGGCTGGCTGGGGTCTGAAGCCTGCCTCTGTTTTTCCTTCGGATGCCAGGGCCTTTGGCCGACCCACCCCGGACATTCCTGAGGCAGACAACGAGAGCTTCGTCGCTGAAAGGACAAGTTTACAAGGAAGTTGACTTTGGACTTTGCAGGCACAGCTACTACCTGGCCTTCTCCTTAGGACGGTTGGAAAACAGAGCCTCTCAACCTTGGCACTACTGACCTTTTTTTTTTTTAAAAAAGATTTTATTTATTTATTTATTTGACAGAGAGAGATCACAAATAGGCAGAGAGGCAGGCAGAGAGAGGAGGAAGCAGGCTCCCCGCTGAGCAGAGAGCCCGATGTGGGGCTCAATCCCAGGACCCTGAGATCATGACCTGAGCCGAAGGCAGAGGCTTAACCCACTGAGCCACCCAGGCATCCCGGCACTACTGACCTTTTGAGTCGCCTAATTCTCGGTTGCGAGGAGCTGTCTTGGGCCGCAAAGGATATTTAGCAGGATGCCTGGCCTCTGCCAAGTGAGACACCGGGAGCAGCCTCCACCGCGCCCCGGCCCTGTTTGCCAGAGGTCCCCTGGGGTGCGAAATCGCCTCCGAGTGAGAACCACTGCTGCAGGGGACAAATGGCATGGCACGTGGTAGGTGACAACTTGTTCTGCCTTCTCTCCCTCCTCCGTAGCTTGGTTGCCAGCTTGCTCTTGTCTCCAGGCTCCTGTGTCAGGCCTGCCCAGGAAGCCCTCCCCGTCCCCGTTCCCAGCACCTCGGTCCCAGCGGCAGGGGCACGAGAAGCCAGAGCAGCTGGGCCCTGGGTTTTGGTCCCAGCCCAGCACAGTTGCCATTAGAGATCCCGTTTGCCACCACAGGGCCGGTAAACCCCGCCTTTGTCCTGGGCACTAATTCTGCTCTGTTTCGTTCTGCTGGCCCTTTCTAGCTGTAGTCACTGTGGTTGGATTTCATGTGACTTTTTATTTTTTATTTTTTTTAATTTATTATTTTTTTAAGATTTTATTTTTTTTATTTTAACAGAGAGAGAACACAAGCAGGCAGAGAGGCAGGCAGAGGCAGAGAGAGGAGCAGGCTCCCTGCCGAGCAAGGAGCCCGATGTGGGACTCGATCCCAGGACGCCGGGATCATGACCTGAGCTGAAGGCAGCTGCCCAACCAACTGAGCCACCCAGGCGTCCCTCATTTGACTTTTTAAAATATTTTATTTATTTATTTATTTATTTGGGAGAGGCAGTGAGAGAGAACACGAGCTAGGTGAGCAGCAGATGGAGAGGGAGAAGCAGACGCCCCGCTGAGCAGGGAGCCTGATGCGGGACTCGACCCCAGGACCCCGAGGTCATGACCTGAACCAAAGGCAGCCGCTGAAGGGACAGATCCACGGAGCCAGGCAGGTCCCAATTACGGTTGTGTTTTGGAGGCAGCTTGCAACAGTGTTATCTCTGGTGGGGAGCTGGAGGGTGCAGGAGGAATGGGGGTGGAAGCGGGAAAATGGGAGAAAACATCCAGCTTCTATCTGCCACTCCCTCCAGCCAGGTAAAATTCCGTGTTGAAAATGTTAGTACATTAGCGGCAGTCCTGACATGGAAAGAAGTCCGAAAAAGAGCAACAAGGGGCCGTGTGGGGGCGGGGGCAGGAAGGAGGCATGCGTGGATGGGAAGTTGGGTGTTGATGGTGGGTGGAGAGGGTTGAACTGGCTGACCCAGAGGCCAGAGCACAGGAGAGGATGGCCACTGGGCTAGCCTTGGACTAGAAGTCCCAGGCTAGCCCATCCGACAGAGAGAGCCAGCGTTGTGCTCACCTTGCTTCATAGGGGTTCTCGGCACTTCCCTGCTTGGGGAAACGAGAGGGAGAGGGTAAAGGCGTTGTTTGCCGCAACGGACTCTTTGCTGCAGCTCAGACAACTCCCTCCTCCCAGGTGCTCCCACCTCCCAGGGCACACTTGCTTTGTCCAGCGCGAACTCTCAAGTAGAAGAACTGAGACCTCGAATGTGAGTAGAGAGGAAAGTCTCCAGGATGCAAGATGGGCCACACACACTCCGGAGGCCCCCACAGCCGGAGCACAAAGATGGATCAGCAGGGGTGGGGGGAACAGGGGATCGGCAAACGCTGGCAGCTCTCCGAGGCCTTGGGCAACTCGCACAATCTCTGTAAGCCTCAGTTTCCTCCTCTTTAAAAGGCGGGTAATAATGACTACCTCCCGGGACTCTTGCCAAGATGACAGAAGATGCCACATGGGGAAACATTGAGAAAGCCAGAAATCCCCGCTCGTGTATGGGTTAGGTTTCCTACAAGCTGATGTGACCACTCTGCTCACTGGGGAGGTCACATGCCCAGGGAAGCTGCCACTGCGGCCACTGAGGCCGGCCTTGAGGAGGATGTGGCATAAAGAAGACCCCCAGGCTGCTGCCACATTCCTTCTGCAGGACGGCCCGCGGGCCGGAGCCGTGGCCCACCCGGGAGAGCAGAGCCGTCCAGCCTGGGGCGCCACCACCTTGCCGACGAAGGGCCCACTCTCACCTTCGATCTCCAGGTCTGTTTCTGAGCTCTCCCGGGCTGCCTTGTCTTTATCCACAGCCACGGAGGCCTCAGCCTCACAGTAGAGGGTTTCATCGCTGTTCTGCGGCACTGGCTCGGTTTCTGGAAGAAAAACTCATCTCCTGATGCTGGAAATGAAACGTGCTGGCCTTTCACGTGGAGCCCAACCGATGCTCCCTTGCTCTGCAAGCGGGTCCTGGCCAGAGCCTGTGACGCCCCAGCCTCCTGGGGCTCGGGGTGCAGAGGAACTGCAGTGTGCATTCAGTCCAGCCAGGGGCCTCCGTTCTACGAGCCCTCCCTCCCAGACACAGTGCTGATGGCCTGTAGGGCCTGCGCTGAACAGCCTCCCGGCTCCCACCCAGCTCCCTGCTTGGGGCCTGCCTCGGAGACCGGGGGCAGGGCAGGACAGGGTGGGAGACTTGGGTCAAAAGTTGAATGAAGTAGACAGGAACAGTCCCGAGGAGAAAGAAGCATAACTTGATTCCTAAGAACTCGACCTAGCTTCTCTCCCTTCCAATCCAACATTTTAGGGCCACGAAGAAGGAAGGGCTTGCCAAACCTTGCTGGGGTTGAAATTAATTGCTATGATTAAGGATCTATGCCCTATGCTTTCCTCCCACCAGCCCCTGCACTCGCCGGACGTGGGTTTTCTGCCATTGGACCGCTGATCTGGGACCAGCATGGGTTCCCGAAACCGTCACACAAGGGTTCAGAGATGGTTATCCCACCTCCGTGGGTTGCAATGTTCAGGGGAGTCGTGCTGCATCACCAGGAGCCCATCAGAACTTGGCCAATCTGCGCTTCGGGGGGGTGGGGGTGGGCTGAGCATTTGTGGCGGCGGTCCCAAGTTTGAACTCCCTGGGTTCTAGGATAGTGGGTTCCTAATGATTCCATGCAGGTCTCTGCTTTCTCAGTCCTTATCCATAAATCCAAGCTCCAGTGTTTATTTCCAAGAGGGTAAGACAAGGTCTGCAGGATAAGCGGTGGAAGGAGCCATAGCCCAGCAGTTGGAAGACATGCAGCGGCTTAGCCATCAAACTCAGCCATCAAAAAGTGATGACTTTCTGAGTCTTTTTTTTTTTTTAAGATTTTATTTATTTATTTGACAGAGAGTGAGAGAGATCCAAGTAGGCAGACAGGCAGGCAGAGAGAGAGGGGGAAGCAGGCTCCCTGCTGAGCAGAGAGCCCAATGCAGGCTCCATCCCAGGACCCTGAGATCATGACCTGAGCCGAAGGCAGAGGCCTTAACCCACTGAGCCACCCAGGTGCCGCAACTTTCTGAGTCTGAATATCCCCCCGAGTCCTACAATTTTAGAATTCCGTCCAACCCAAAGAATGCTAGTAAATGTTTAACTGGCTCTCCGGGGTGGGGGCGGGGTGGGAAAGAATCCTGATTTGTAGTGTTAGCCAGTTCAGGTGGCGTAAATATTCCCAACATGGCTGATTAGCTCCACTATGGATTGTATTTGTATTTTACCCGTTCTTTCACAAAATGAAAAAGAAAATGAGCCAGAGCTAGGACAAGCCAATCCCAGCACAGCATCGCGTCCGACAATCTCACTCCGTTTGGGAAGCCCTAAGGCCAGGACACTGTGGCACCCCATCCCTATTCTAGAGGACAGGTCCCGCGTGAGGAGGGGAGGGGGCTTGGCACAGGGCCCACATGATCCCTGGGTATTACGCTGAGACAGCCCAGAGGGGCCGAGAGGTGAGAGACGGGAGGCCTGTTCACCTTTTGTGTCAGGCTCGAGAGGCTCATCGTTGTCCATGGTTCCAGGGCCCTCCCGGGGGCTGCTGTCAGCTTCTTCCCACCTCTCTGCTGCTCCCCTAAGAAGCGCACCCGTCCATTCACTTCTGTCCCAAAGTCTGTGCACCCTGCCCCTCACACGGATAAACTGCAGGGGGGCCTGGAGTTATCCTTCCATCCCAGCAAGCCCTGGGGACAGTGGGCTTTGGTGGGGACAGGATAGGCATGGAGTGGACGCCAACTCTGTCTGGGAGGAGTCGCTACTTCCTCGGAACATCAGGGAAAGTGGTACAGCCCGATTCCTGGGAGCCCTGTCGAGAAAGGATGCCCACCCGCCTGCGACTTTGTGACTTAGGAGCCGCTTTCATTTCACCTCTTCAACATTCCATGACCTCACGCGGTCATTGTGACCCACGTGGGTGGACCTGGCAACAGCCAGCCTCCCACCCTCTTGGTGGCTCTGGCAGGCCCTCTTTTCTCATATGTCCGTGGGGGCCGAGCCCAGGCTTGGCTGTGAGTGTGCAGGTGCTGTGGGGGGGCCTCCCAGTGGTGTTGCGTTTCCCTCTGAGGCAGGAGCAAACCCAAGGCCCTTAGTCAGGTGACTGTGAAGAGCGGCCACCATGTTCTTCTCTCAAGGTGGTTGTGCTTCAGGTACGAAATATTTCAGTGATGGGTGAAGTCCGTTTTCTTCTACCCAGTTCTCTTTCCTTTTTTCTTTCCCCCTCGGGAGAGTGTCCTCAACCTTGGAGCAGAAGATCAAAAGCAAAGCCCGAGAAACATATGTTCTATCACTACAATTTGTTGCAGCCAAAGGACTGTTCAGCCCAAATTACCGGGCTGCCTAACTTGAAACCACTCAATCATCATTCACATGCTGGGCTGTTTTCACATGTCTTGGAGTTGAAGTTCACTTGCAGTTTACTCTCAAGAGAATCTGGAGGCGTGTTTGTTCCTTCCTGATAAGCTTTCAGCCCATCAACGGTCAGGTCAGTGACTTGGAGGGCTTGGGGACGTTGGAAATCCCTCTTTGCCACTCAGAAGAATGACGACAATCTAGGAATTTGTTTAGGGAAGCCATGGTCAGAACCTTGGACCAAAAGAAACATGTATATCTGAGATGCCACTCATTCCTTCAGGCATTCATTCTGTAAGATATTTATGGAGTGTCTATTAGGTAGAAGGGACTGAAGTAGGGAACAGCTCTGGGGAGGCGGTGCAGACATGATTATGGCAAGGACCTTTCAGGGCACGTATCATACAAGATAGAAGTTGACACAGCTACCCCTAGGGTGTGAGGGTTGTGGGCAAATATTTTTGGCAGAGCTCCCACTCATAAAACAAATCTGGGTCACCCTAAGTTAACATGGCAACATCATTCTCCTGTGGTTCAATGTCATGTGGTTTCCTTGAAAGAAACACCGAGCAGACCAGAGGGAGTGCTCGGCTCGAGCATGAATTGGTAGGCATGAGATCTGGAGACCCTTTGGGCATCTGGTATACTCCATGCTGCTGCAGAGGATACGGAGGTACCCTCAAAGAAGAAAAAAGGGGACTGGAGAGTATGTTGGTCCTGGTCTAAACTCTCGGTGCTCTGTCTGGAAAGCACCATGTGGTGGTCTCAGGAATGAAGGGAGAATTAGAAAATTTGGAGGACAGCACCCTAAATAGCCACTGGGCTGAGGCACTGGGAAGTTACTGGAAATTGATTAGGGTCATGAGGGAGATTGAGCTCAGGGCACGGTGAGGTTTCTTCAGGCTGGGGAGCATTGCTGCGCTCAGGACAAGTACTATCCTGGCCAGAGGCATTTCCAGGAATGTGGAATAAAGGGAGCAACGGAGCCCCAGGTGGGTTTGGGGGAATATAGGGCACAGAGACTAGTAGGGGAAAGGGGAGGGAACAGGGACCACAGCAATTTCAGGGCTAGAGTCAATGCAGTGGAAAGTAATAGGAAGCCACTGAATATTTTTGAACAGGAGCATGATTTAATCAGAGCTTCTCTTTGTGATAGTGGACAGCAATTATTTATTTATTTGGGGGAAAGAGTCCATTCTGGAGAAATGAAAAGGTTCAAGAACCATAATTTTAAAGCTTTATTTATTTCTTTTTAACATCATAAAATGTATCTGCAACTTCTTTTTTTTTTTTTTTAGTGTATGTGCTGCCGAAGCGAGCACTGCAACTTCTTTTTATATGTTATTTTAAAAGTTTATTTCTGAGGGGTATCCTTTTTATTTTGTAAAGATTTTACTTATTTATTTGAGAGCGAGAGGGAGTGAGCACAAGTTGGGGGGGTGGACAGGGAGGGAGAAGCAGGCTCCCTGCTCGATGAGGGTCTCCATCCCAGGACCCTGGGATCATGACCTGAGTTGAAGGCAGATGCTTAATGGACTGAGCTACCCAGGGGCCCCAGGGTATCCCTTTTTTAACTTAAAGTTTTAACTTTGAAATATTTAAGACTGTAGCAGAGTTACAAAAATAATAGGGTCCCGTATACTCTTCACAGTTTCCCCTTGTACTTACCCCTTGCATAGCAAAATTATCAAAAGTAAGAAATTAACATCAGTACAATGCTATTAACTGTACCATAGATCGTGTTTGTATTCTACTCACTCTTTTTTTTTTTTAAAGATTTTATTTATTTGACAGAAAGAGCGAGATCACAAGTAGGCAGAAAGGCAGGCACAGAGAGAGGAGGGAGCAGGCTCCCCGCTGAGCAGAGAGCCGGATGCGGGGCTCGATCCCAGGACCCTGAGATCATGACCTGAGCCGAAGGCAGAGGCTTTAACCCACTGAGCTACCCAGGTGCCCCTCTACTCACTCTTTTACTAATGCCCATTCTTTGTTCTGGGATCCAATGCAGGATCCCACACTGTGTTACCATGTCTTTCTCTGTCTCTCCCAAAATATGACCTTTCTTCAGCCTCTGTCTTTAATGACCTTGGCACTTCTAAAGAGTACTGGTCAGATATTTTGTGGAATGTCCCTCAATTTGGGTTTGTTGGACGTTTTGCCATGATTACTGGGAAAGGTGCCAGAGCCGATGTGCCCTTCTCAGTGCATATCGGGGACACCTGAGGTCAATACGTATTACGTCGACGTCTTGGTCAAGCTGCCAGATTCATCTACTATAAAGTTACTGTTTTCCCCTTTGTAATTATTACATATTTTGGAGAAGATGTTTTATGCAAACATCCTATTTCTGCTTTAACTTTTTGCCCAATACCTTAATTTATTTATTCTGCCCAATAATTATAGCATCCATTGATCTTACTGAGGTCTTGCCTCAGCCCGTATTACTGTCATGTTTTAATGGCGATTTTCTGTTTCCCACCGTCCTTCTATATTTGCTGATTGGAACTCCTTTGTGGGAGAGAGTAGTCCCTCTCCCCTATTTATTTGTTTATTCAGTTGTTTATATTAACAGGGATCATGGATGCTTATTTTATTCAATACAGTCCTACCATTATTTTGCTATTCAAGTTCCAACTTTGGTTATGGGAGCTCATCCAGATTCACCCCTGTGCCCTATTGACATGTGCCCTGACTTTTATTTTTATTTGTTTGATCCCTTCCTTCCCTTCTGGCTCCACAGGCACCCAACACTTTCCCAAGGAGAGTGAAAACCTAGGTCTGAGTGCTGGCATGATCACTGTTAGGTTGGCACTGCTTCTAGTCCTTTCCAGTGGATAGAGCTAGGAAATACACGTCTGTGTATCTGTCTGCATATACACTAACCCACGCACAACACAAATCTGTATTTATTTCCATATCTGTCTATCCATATATATATATATTAAACAAAAACCATGAATACACCAATATCCCCTGATTCCAATCCAGTACCACAGGAGACATTCCTGTCTTTCCCCTTTTCATATTTGTCATTTCTTTCCCCTCAAGAAACCCAGCTCCCGTTTTCTACAGTGTATTTACTTATTTGCTCATCTCTAGTATACATATAAAGTAGCTTCAGAATTGCTAAACCTTAACAGGGAAAACAAATTTACCAACTAGAATACAGTGTTTGTTATTATACAGTTTATGTGTGTGTGTGTGTTTATCCTTATGTATCCAGTTAAAACAATCCCCCCCCCCCAATTATCTAGGTCTGCTCTTTCTTCTTAGCCCCTTCAGTGTGGTTATTTGATTCATCTGTAACATAGGTTCACTGGTCACAGCCTGCATTTCATCTTCCCCCCCATGTCCTGGTTGATTTTATTTAATTTACATACAGCAGTACTCACTTCGTACAGCACAGTTCTGTAGGTTTCGACAAACCCAGAGAGTCGTGCATTTACTACCATGGTTCCACTCAAAACAGTTCCATCACCTGAAAATTTCTCTCATGTCACCGCTTTTTGATTAACCCCTTCCCAGCCTAACCCACTGTTAGAAATCACTATTAGGTTTCCATCCTTACAGGTTCCTGTTCTCCAGAGTCATATAAATGAAATCATACATTATATAGTTTTTTTTTGGGGGGGGGAGGGTCTGGCTTCTTTCACTTAGTAAAATGCATTTAAGATTTGTCCATGTTATTGCATGAAGCAGTAGTTTGTTCCTTCATATTTCAGAGCAATATTCCATTAGAGGATGTACCACATATTATCCATTTACCTGCGAGAGCTTCATATTTTCTCTTTCTTGGTGATTATGAATAAAGCCGCTATGAACAATCATGTACAGCTTTTTGTGTGGACAGAGATTTCTCTTGAGTAGATATTAGGAGTGGGATTGGTGCAGGTACATAGCGCGTATACGTTCTGCCATGTTGTTACCCAAAGTGCAAAGGGGCTGCACTAATTTGAATTCCCCCTGGGAATATATGGTGGCACCGGTGGTCCCACATTCTTGCCAACCCTTGATATTGATGGTTTTGTTTTTGTTTTGCCATTCTAATTGTGCAGCGGTGTTTCCTGGTGGTTTCAATCTGCATTTCCTTAATGATTAGTGATGTTGAGCATCCTTTCATATGCTTTTTAGTCATTCATCTATCTTTCTTACTGTTCAGATTTTTTGCCTATTTTAAGCTGGATGGTTTATTTTCTTACTGAGTTTTGAGAGTCCTTGAGCTATTCTGGGCAGAAATCCTTTGTCAGAAATGTGGTTTGCAAATATTTTCTCCCAGTCCATAATTTAGTTTCTTATTCTTTTTTAAAAAATATTTTATTCTTTATTCATTTATTTGACAGAGAGAAAGAGAGACAGAGAGAGTGAGAGTGTATAAGCATGGGGAGCAGGAGAAGGAGAAGGCTTCCTGCTGAGCAGGAGGCCAGTGTGGAGCCCAATCCCAGGACCCGGAGATCATGACCTGAGCGAAAGGCAGATGCTTAAGCATCCGAGCCACCCAGGCACCCCTCAAAATTCATAATTGAAAAATTTTCAAAATTGATCTAAACTACCAATTTTTTCTCTTATGGATCATGTTTTTGGTGTCATATCTAAACTTTCTGCCTAACCCAAGGTCGTACAGATTTTCTCCTATGTTTTATCCTAGAAGGTTTATGGTTTTAGCTTTTACATTTAGGTCTACGATCCATTAAATTATTTTTTATTGTGGTAAAATATGCTAACATAAAATTTATCATTTTAACCCTTTTAAAATGTAGAATTCAGTGGCATTAAGTACATTAACAATGTTGTATGACCATCACCACTATCTGTTTCCAGAGCTTTCTCTTTGCAGAAGGTAACAAAAGTACCTTCATGAGGGATGGGTGGAAATTCATTTTGCAAGTGGATGTTCAAACAGCCCAGTACCATTTGGTGAAAATATTGTTCTTTCTCCATTTAATTGCCTTTTTACGGCTGTCAAAATTCTGTTGACTATATGTATCCTTCAGGGTTATTTGTGGGGCTAGCATTTCAGAAACCATATAACCAGCGTGTGATGTCCCACCTAATCAAAATGTTGTACTTTTAAACTACTAATTCGCGAGGCGAGCTCCTGTGGCGCTGGGAGGCAGGCATAAGGCACTTAGCGGGTGGGAGGTAAACAGACTCAACAGGTAACCCACAGGGCAGGGGCAAAAGAGACAGTCCCAGGGGCGGAGGGGCGGCTTGGTTTTGACTTGAAATGAGTCAAAGAGAATGTTATCCTGCAAAAGTATGGTGCAATACAAAGAGAATGAAAATTTCCTTCTTTATTGCCAGTCTCATTGCTATAACACTTCTGCTAGTGGGGAAGATGGCAGAGGGACCCTTTTCTATCCTATAACGTACCCTTTACCCAGCACTTACAAGTGCAGACACTGTTCTATGGACTTGACATTTAAACTGTCTATTATCATGCTATTATGAGATACTATTTTTAATTCCCATTTTACAGAGGAGGAAACTGAGTACCGAGAGGCTAAGTAACTGGCCCCAAATCACACAGCTAGAAAGTGGCAGAGCTGGGACCTAAGCGAAGTCAGTCTGGTTGCAGAGCTCACGCTGACTCTCTACGCTGCCCCCTTGCCGGTGGTTTAACATGACAAGGTTGTTCCACTCATGGCTCAGAAGGGTCTGGGCTCAGGTGATAGATCTCAGGAGTTGGCAAACTATAGTCTGAGGACCAAATCTGGTCCATTGTTTGCCTTGTAAGCAAAGTTTTCTTGAAATACAGTCATTATCACTCATTTAGGTATTTCTGTGGCTGCTTTAATGCAGCCACGTGGCAAAGTCAAGTTGCTGCTGAGACCCATAGCCTGCAAAGCCAAAAATATTTCCTATCTGGTCCTTTAGGGAAAAGTTTGCCATTGTATTTGACTGCCATTAACATAAGATGATGAAGGTTCTAGTTCTCCAAGGAAAGAATGGAGAGAAAAGAATCCAAGAAAGTTGGCAGAAACCACATTAGGAGGCAAGGTGAAGAAGTGCAACCAAAGAAAGGGAAAAGATGCCATTATTATTAGATGTAATCATATCCCATTTTTCATGAGAGCTTTTTTAAATAAAATGATAGTTGTAAATCAAGTGGGATTTTAAATATGGGAGGGTCTTTGAAAGAAAGGCACTTGCAGAATTATAAAGCAAGAAATGCCCCATTATGTGTCCACTTTTGCAAGTTTGGGTTTTATTATGCCCAGTTTCCTTATGAAACTGAAGTTCTCCAGAAAGCAGGACTTTTTATTCATTCATTCATTTGTTTATTGCATGTGTCAGATGCCCGAGGCTTAGGCAACGGGAACAGAGTGGCAAACCTCCTGAAGTATACAGTTCACTGAATATATATACTCACTGATGAGTAAAGAGACAGTGACAGTGTTGGGTCCAGAGTGAGCAAGGGTGTGAGAGAAGCAAATAGGAGGAAGCTTCTGGTCCAGACCAGGGGCAGTGGTGTGT
This sequence comes from Nasua narica, assembly GCA_028533885.1. Taxonomy (NCBI): domain Eukaryota; kingdom Metazoa; phylum Chordata; class Mammalia; order Carnivora; family Procyonidae; genus Nasua; species Nasua narica. The sequence continues at coordinate 103,790,434 of CM052797.1, read as the reverse complement.
TTGTGTGTGGGTAGGTGCTGAGGATTTGGGAAAGCTTATCTGAGGAAGAATTGTCTAAGTTGAGACTTGAAGGTCCATTAGGCAGCAACCAGTGAAGACAGGAGGAGGGGCAGACCCAGGAGAGGAGGAGAGGGATTTGAGGCTGGGAAGAAAGCATCTACAAAGTTCCCGAAGCTTGCTGGAGTGGGATCCTCACTGCGGGGAGTGGTGATGGAAGGGAAGAGCTGAAGGATGAGATGGGAGGTGGGCGGAGGCCAATAACAGAGGGCCTTAGCCGCTATGCTAAGGAGTTTGGCCTGCATTTTGAGGATAGTGGGGGTTTGCAAAGAGGTTTTAAGAAGCAGTGTGACTGGCCATGATTCACAGAGGAGCATACTGCTCTAGCTGCCGTGTGGAGAGCAGACTCAGGACAGGAGGAGGATCAACACCAGTTAGAAGTGGCTGCAAGGGCAAAGAGGACTCAGTGCATAAACATAAAGAAGGCCAAACCCCTTGGATTTGGGACAGATCAGATATGAAAGTAAAAGGGAGAAGACAAGGCAAAAAGCCAGGATAACTTGATAGATGATTGTGCCATTCAAAAAGGAGAGAACAGAGGAGCCAAGGGGACTGAGGGGCTGTTGTTTTTTGGAGGATGGTGGCAGAAGGTGCTGAATGCAACTTTGCCTCTGGGACATCCATTGAAGAGGTCCATAGGCAAAAGGATTTATTAGTCTATGGCCCAGGAAAAGGAATAAAAACACAGATGTATGAGTTGTCAGTATGTGGATGGTATGTGAAGCAACTGGAGGGGTGACATTTTCTCAAGGAGGCACTTTAAAGTAAGAAGAGGAAAGAGACCAAGGATGAAATCTTAAGAACATCATCATTGAAAGGGGGGGTGTTCGGAGGAACAGAAATGAAAGACACTATGACAAATGTCTACAGAGTCAGAAGGAAAACAAGAATATTACAGAAACCAAGGGAAGAGAATCTTACAAGAAGGGGGTAGTTATGCAAAATTATGGAACATTCAAGAAATAATAAAGACATAAATAGAGGTGTCCATTAAATTTGGCAACAAGGAAGGCACTGGGAACTTTGGTGGGGAGTTTCAGTGGAGTGATGAGGGTAGAAGCTATATTTCAGTGGAATGAAGATGAATGAAAAGTAGGAAGTGTGGATATCAGGAGAAGACAACTCAAGAAGCTGGTCTGTGAAGGAGATGTGTGGAGATAGAAGGATGGCTGGAGAAGGCCTCGGGCTGGGGGAGAGTTTCATATAGGAGAGATCTGAAGCATGTTTAAATGTTGATGGGAAGGAGACAGGAAAGAAAAGGAGAGGGGTGAGCAGAAGAAGCATAATCTCTGAGGAGGCAGGAAGAAGGGATCCCAGGCATAGTGGAGTAGTCAGCCACTGCGTTGGGAAGGAAGAAAAGTGGTTATGGATACTGGCCAGCATATTGGTGTGGCAACAAGGAGTAGAGAGTTTTCACTTGGCGGTTCTACTTTTTCTCTAAAGTTGGCAGGGAGCTGATCTCCAGAGAACAGAAGGGAGATCATAGGACAACAACTTAGAAAAGAATGGTCATCATGGAAATGGGAGAGAAAGCTAATTAAGAACAAAGGATTGCTGCGGAGGGTTGAGGGCTGAAGTGTGACGTTGGAGACCAGAACACTAATGGGCCCAGCCAAGGGGTTGGTAACTTTATTCTCCAGTGCTCAGCATCCCAGATGTCAGACCGGGGAAGGAGAATGGTTTCGCTGACCTCAACAGGATGTCATTTAAGAACAGTGGGCAGGAGAGTTGATATTGGGAAGAGTGATAAAAGATGCTTCATGGGGATTCCATATTGGATAGAAAAAAATGGCGACTGAGGGGAAGCGTGAGGACAGAAGAGAGAATGCCAGGGTTTGATGGGAGTTAACAGCTGAAGCAGAAGTGAGAGTGGGAGAGGCAGAAAGCCATGAGGCAAGCCGTCAGGGTAGGTGTCTGAACTTATGATTTCAAGGGTAGAGCAGCAGTGCTTAGCCATGATACTCCACGGGTGTCTGAAGTACAGTGGGAATGAGGCCACTGAGGAGGAGGTGGTGACAGTGACCTTCCAGGGTTTGGGATGGCTCATTGACTTTGGCTATGGGAGGACTTGAGGTAGGAAAAGCCAAGTCAGGGCTAGAGTCTGCAGTGAAAGAGGAGGAGGGGGGCCTGAGGTCAAGAAAAATCAGGGTGAGGTTGGGGTAAACACTGATGAGTGCTTGATAAGCATCTGATGAATACATGAATGCAGCAATCAGTGAATAAATGAATGCATCAACTTAGACCACGCTGGCACATTCTGGGACTATCTAGCCATAAATCTCAAGATCCCAGAGGAAACACTAGGATTACAGAGGCCTGGTTAGGAGGAGTGTACAGGTCTCAGGTTATCATAGGAGTTGAAGGTAAGCAATTCTTTTCAACCTATCCTATCTGAGAGGCATTTGAGCCCTCTAGATCTGCCCAGATCCAAATAGATAGTTACTAGCCCCTTGTAGCTATTGAGCACTTGAATTGTGGCTAGTCTAAATTGAGATGTGCTGTCCACATAAAACACACATGGAATTTCAAAGACTTAGTACAAAAAAGAGAAAAAAAAGAACATAAAAAACCTCATTTTAAAATATTGATGATGTCGAAATGCTAATTTTGGGGATAGATGCATTTAAATAAAACATCATTAAAATGAATTTCACCTGCTTTTTTTTCTTTTGTATATTCCCTTTATATATTAAAAAATCTTAAATTACGTATGTGGTTCACAGTGTATTTCTCCTGAGCAGCTTTGCTCTAGGCCTTGGTCAGTAGCTTCTGCAATCCTGAAGGAAGGAGTATGCCAGCCTGTATGATGTACATGTTCTACCGGTAAATGAATAAAGGCAGCCATCTCGAAATTCCACACATACCTGGTGGCAGAAGTAAAACTTAAACCCGCAACGGCTTACGTTTCTTGTATAAAGGAAATTCCCCTGTAAGAGAATATTTTTTATCCCTCAAAGTATTGCATGAGCTTCCATTGGCCCTACTAGAGAGGGTCTGCATCTTTGCAACCCACCCAGTGGTTTATCATTGCCTCCACTGTATCACAGTTGGGATAAGTTGAGGGACTCATCCGGTCTCTCTTCTTGGAATATTTCTGACACGATGAGGCTGCAGATGTACAGATTGCACTTTATACTTTTCCTTTGACTGAGGAAGCCCGAGACTGGGCTTCTCCATGCCAAGTCTCCTTGGAATCTGTAGGGAGGGCTTACTTAGCATTACAGTTTGGAAGGCCCTTATTTCTGCCAGGGATTGTAGAAGATGACCCTACAGTAGCAGTAGCCAGAGCTGGTTTGGGCTTAAATTAAAAAATATATATAGTAAACACGAAGAGCTTACCCTAGGTTAGAGGAAACTGAGGCTCCGAGAGTTTCAGTAACCTGAGAGGTTCCACAGGTGTGAAGTTAGCAGAGGCAGCTCTAACCTCAGGGGGTCTAACTCCAAACCTTGTGATGCTCACATCCCCCTACACTTTTCAACATAGCTGATTATGGATTGGGAAACAAAAAGAGGGCAGTCGCACTTACTTGGCCTCGGGGAACAGCCTTTTTCTCCGAAAGAGTACGGCATTGGTTGGCCTGACACATTTTGCTCACACACGCATTGAACCGCACAGTTGAGGGCAGGTCCTTCGGCAGAGGTTCCCAAACCGAACGCCAGAATAACTTGGTCCTTGTTAAGGGCTCCATTCCAGACCTGTTAAATCAGAACCCTGTGAGTAGGGCCTAGGAATTTGTATGTTTAAAACATTTCTAAGTGGATAAGGGAGTCCTCATTTCACAAAATGGTAAACATAGGCTCTAGGTAAGTACCTTGATTTAGGATCTGATTTAGAACTTGGACTTCTGTCTGACCATAGGGACAAAATGGAAGGAAGCGACAAGGAAGGTTTATTTCAGCCACCTGAAAAGAGTGGGTCTGGCTTTGGGGGCTCCTTAGGCAGAGCTGACATTTGTGCGCTAGTTCCTAAGAGGCTTCCCGACCTTCAGATTGCCCTTGGGGCCCCTGCTTCATGTCAGACAACGGGTGAGTGCTGTTAGCTGAAGCCAGACTGACTGTCTCCTTCTTCTTCCTTCTAGCCTTTCAGTGTTATGATGTACCCAGCTGGTCCTGGATCTGGTGACTCCCCAGAGGGCTTCCCCGAGCAACCGAGGCTCCAGCCACAAATCGGAAATCACACAGCTCAGACACTAGGTACTGAACTTGGGAGTGTTACACAGTCCTCGCTCCCCAGTGTGGCTGGGGTAGACTGAGGGTGAGGGATGGGGAAGAGAGGCTCAAAGAGGTCTTCAGGTAGCAGAGAATCGACAGAAGACCTGGCCTTCATTTAATTACGTGTGCTTTGTTCGGTCAACAAAGATCTGGTCCCAACTATGTGCCTGGCACTGTTGTAGGCACTAGAGAGACACCTCAATGAAAACCAACCAAGCAACCAGACTCAGTGCCTGCCTTGTGGAGCTTTCTCCTCCGGGTTTTCTTGACTCCCTTACCCATGGGACACCCTCTTTTTTCCAGATTAGGTAAAAAGAGGGCCCATTTGGAATAGGATGGGAAGGGAGACGAAGATGTAGATTTCATTTGTGACCTAGAATCTGAGCTGGGGAAGACTGAGCAGAGTCAGGAAAAGAAAATAAATGGGGAAGCACGCACTCTCTTCTGTGGGATGAGGAGAGAGAGATTATAGAAGTCAGGGCTGTGTGAGGCTTTAGAGAAAGTCCAGCCCCTCATTCTACAGGTGAGGAAATTGCGGGACAGAGAGGTTATAGTGTCCCCCAAGGGGACCCCTAGTTAGGTGGCAAAAGTGGGAATGAAACTGTGGCCCCGGAATGATACTACGCAGCCTCCAGGGAGGCGCTCAATTTTGAAACTGGGCGCCTGGATGGCTTCTGGGAGGTAGGCCCGGCCGTTGCCACGGGAACAGGTTCCCCGCCCCCGCGAGCCCACGCGTGTCACTGCGCTCCCAATAAAGTTGTTGTTGAAGCGCAGCGGTACCACGTGAACCGGACCGGGGGCGGGGCCGGAGCCGGAGCCGGAGGCGGGGCCGAGCAGAGAGAGACCCCGCCGGCGGCCTTGAGGAGGGGAGGCGGGCGCGGGCGCGAGCGCGGGCGCGAGCGCGGCGGCTGGCCATGATCGCGTCGTGCCTGTGTTACCTGCTGCTGCCGGCCGCGCGCCTCTTCCGTGCCCTCTCAGGTACCGGCCCCGCGTCCGGGCAGGCGGGTGCCAGGCCCGGGCCCACGTCGGCGGGGCCCCGCGGGGCCTGGGGCGGCGTGCGGCGCGTCGGGCCTCACGACCACCCTTCCCCGGCCAAGGTGTGGGGAGGCGGCCCTCAGCCTCCGGTGTCTGTCCTGGACCCCACGGGGCCCCGGGCCTGCCCCACTACCCTCGCGGGCGTCCCTCCTCTCCCCGCGCCTGTGGCCTGGTGGCGTCCGGCCACAGTTAACGTGGGAGGGGGCCGGCGAAGGGTCAGGAGCCGCTCTTCCCGAGCCCCGGGGGTGCACAGGTTTCAGGGGTCCGCCGAGTCTCTGCCCTGGGGGATTGGCGAGGGTTGGCAACTCGGGTCGAGGCGAGCGCCCGAATTGTCAGGGCGGGGGGTGGGGGGGTCTGTGCGCCGAATACCCGCACGTACCTGCCTTCCCCCGGGGTTACTCCACAAGCACCTTTCACAGAAGCCTCTCCGCTCTCCAGCCGAGTCTTTCCTTGAAACGCTGGTGCTGACAACTCAGAGACCATTGAAAGCCCAGCTTTGAAGCAGTCTCCTTTGCCTTTAGAGATGCGGCGGGGTGAAGCCAATCCCCAGCTGGTACTTTAGACGGAGAAGAGAGTTGTTCTTTCACTTTTTCATGATCTGCCTGCGCTGCCATTCCTGGTCTTTGAAATTCCCCGAGGCTCTTAGGAGACCATCACTATCCTTACCCCCACCCCCAACTCCCAGAATGTGCTCTGGCAATTTAGAGGCCGGGGCAGACCCAAGACCCACTTTCAATAAGCAGTCAGCTGCATTCTGTGCTTTTCCTTTCTGGAAATTTGCATGTGTTGTGTGTGTAAATTCATTTATCTGTTGTGTGTCTGCCGCTGGATTGCAAGCTCCGGTAGGACAGGGCCAAGTCTGTTTTGCTCCCTGTGTCTCCAGCGCCAGCACACTGCCCAGAATATAGTAGGATGAGAAACTCCACGGAAGTAATTGTTTTCAGAGAATTAAAGCATATTCCTTTATCCATGTTGCTGTCGTTTCTGGAACTCTTCCGATGTCCACTGTGGTAGTCTTAGTGACATATACTAGTCTACAGGTTTCTAGGCCAGAAGTCCAAGTTTAGAGGTCTCAGAGGAGGGACTGCTTCCCTCCCTCCCCCATTAAAGGAGTGCCACTTTTTTTTTTAAACTTTGTGTATTTGTTTTTTACAGAAGGTTTTCTTTCTTTCCCTCCCTCCCTCCCTCCCTTCTTTCCTTCCTTTAAAACAATCCTGTTGAAAAACCAACCACCACCACCAAAAATCTGTTAAATTTGAAAACAAGTACCCTCACACATGTAAACCAGAGAGCCTCTGCCATCTGGTATGCAGAGAATATTTCAAGGGACAGGGAATTAGCAAATCCCTGAGAGTAAAACCAGCAACGTAGTTCGTGGATTTAAAACAAGGTTTCCAATTCTCAGCACTATTGACATTTGGACTTGGATAATTTGTTGTGGGGCTGTCCTTTACACTGTAGGATGTTCGGCAGTATCCTTCTAAACCAACCTCTAGATGCCGGTAGCATCCCCACAGTTTTGGCAACTGCTGTGTTTCCAGAAATGCTAAGTGTCCCCCGAGGGCAAAATTACCCGTTGTCGAAAACCACTGGTTGAGAAGGACTTAGACTAAAATTCACATGGACTATAAATAAGATGGTATTTTTCAACATGTGAACCATTTTGATGCTTTTCTTGCCTTTTGGAAAAATAGAGCTGATAAAATGAATCTCTGGTGATTGAGGGTGAGCGTGTCACTTGTCCTGCGCTGTAAATAAGTGATTTAGTGAGTGTGGGTGTTTGCTTGCACCAAAATACTGTGCATGGAGTTTGGGGGCTCTAATTTTAGAGTTTTCCCACTTGCTTTCTTGCCTGTTGGCTGTCATTTGTGGCTGCTGTGGCAGCGAGATGACAGCTGTCTCTTACTGTCACTCATTGGCACCTTCTAATATACAGCCTCTGGTGTGTTATGGAATGGGAAGGCTGATAATGAAGTTCGTGAAGACTTACGAATAGAATATATCGCTTTGAGAAAAAAACCAAGGGCCTTTGCTAAGAAATGAATTGTATAAATTTTGAGACACCCTCTTTGTGTACTTCATGACTTTTTCTTTTGGAATGTATTTATAGATTGGGGGATTTATAGAACTAGAAAGGCTGTTGGAGATTATATAGTCCAAACTTCTCCTGTCCCCCTGTATAGTCAAGAGTGAGTCCATCTCACCAGGGGCATCGTCCAAGGTCAAATGGTTTGTTAATTTCAGTGCTAGGTCATAACCCATGGTTCTGATTCATGGTCAAGTGCTGGTTCCAATATAATGTGGCCCTTAGAACCAGAGAGTTGATGCTTCATAGGAGTCGTGCCCTCTAGATAAAAGGGGGGGTGGTTATATGTGACCATCTCTGCCCCAGATTATGTGGGACAGCCATTCTTTCATTCATGCACTGAATATATATCAGATCCCTACCATACAAATTAGTTAATACTTGTTAAGCACTTAGAATAGCGCCTGGCACATAGTAAGCACTTTATGCTAATGATAATGATGTTCCAGGCACTAAAATGGGCAGACTCAGTGATGGTACAATGATGAGCAAGGTACATATGATTCTTGCTTATATGGGACTTTCATTCTAGTTGGGAGAGGAGTATGGGTTGGGGGATGTTGTCATCTTATAACACGGTATTTTGGTTTGCTTCCTAGATGCTTTCTTCACATGTCGAAAAAATGCGCTCCTGGCGAAGAGCTCGTCCACCCAGGTAGAGGGTGACTTTGCCATGGCCCCTCGGGGGCCCGACCAGGAGGAGTGTGAGGGCCTGCTACAGCAGTGGCGAGAAGAAGGGTCGAGCCAGGTGCTCTCGGCTTCGAGTGAGGGTCCCCTTGTAGATAAGGGACTAGCCCAGAGCAGCCTGGCGCTCCTGATGGATAATCCCGGAGAACAGGATGCTGCTTCAGAGGACAAGTGGTCCAGCAGGCAGCTGAGTGACCTGCGAGCAGCAGAGAACCTGGAGGAGCCTTTCCCCGAGGTGCTAGGAGAGGAGCCACTGCCAGAGGTCGAGGGCCCAATGTGGGCCACTGTCCCCATGCAGACTGGCCCCCAATATGCAGACTGTGCTGTCCTCCCAATGGGTGCCCTGGCTGCAGAGCAGTGGGAAGAGGACCCCGCAGTGGTGGCCTGGAGCATAGCACCTGAGCCTTTGCCCCAGGAAGACGCTCCCATCTGGCCTTTTGATGGCCTGGGGCAGTTGCAGCCTCCCCCAATGGAAATCCCGTATCATGGTGAGTCTGACAACTGGCTGAGTGAGCCTGGGCGGCAGCTTTCTCCAGTGCGAGCAGAGCCATTGCTAAAGAGGAGATTCTCTGGCAGGGAGCTCTATTGCTGCGTTCTGTTTTTGTGAGAATCTTACAGTATCAGATCTAGGGGGGCCTGAGAGATTGTCTCATCATGTTTTTCAGATGAAATAGCCATGGTGCAGAGAGGTAGCAGGACATGCCTAAAGTCGCACAGCTAAGTAGAGGCAGAACTGAAAGCGCACCCTCGTTCTGATTCTCCACGGTATTGTTTCTAGGAGTAGTGGTGGAGCGATCTCAGGGTCTCCACTCTCTGCCTCAACCAGAATTTTATCTTCTGGTTTTATCTATGTTATATATATTTGGCTTCCGTTAAAATTTGAAGAATGAGTTCAGTGGCTCAAATAGGTTGGAAATCCACTTTGCAGCTCCCTGCTCTAGGGGAGCCGGGGACATGTGGTTTACAGCCCCACAGCCTTTTTTGAGTTTAAAGGTTAGGAAACACTCAAGGCTGAGATTACTCTAGAAATATCTTTAACCTCAGGTGACTTTGAAACACATTGATCTGTGATTCTCCAGAGACCCCCCAGATTTATCAAAAGCGAGAAATTGTCACCCTAGAATTATTGAACATGTACTAGGTGCCAGGTACCATGCTAGGGACATTGGTGAACAGATCACGATTGTCTCTGGCTTTGTGGAGCTTATTATCTAGTCGGAAAATGTCCTATGGGTGCTGCTCAAATAGCCATACAGAGGGATGGGTGGTAGGGAAGATAGAAAAAGGAACTTGAGGCACAGTATCTCTGCCTCAGGGGCGGAGATGGTGGGGCCTGAGGATAACATGTACTTGCCGCGGACCTCTTCTTCCTGACCCCTTTGCAGAAATCTTGTGGCGAGAATGGGAGGATTTCTCCGCTCAGCCAGATGCTCAGGGCCTGGAGGCGGGGGACGGCCCTCAGTTCCAGTTCACTCTGATGTCCTATAACATCCTGGCCCAGGACCTGATGCAGCAGAGCTCAGAGCTCTACCTGCATTGCCACCCGGACATCCTCAATTGGAACTATCGCTTTGCGAATCTCATGCAGGAATTCCAGCACTGGGACCCGGATGTGAGTGAAGAGGGGAGGAAGTGCCACCTTGTATTTGCTCTGAACCTGGGCTGTTCCCTAGTGCTCTTAGAAAATGACTTCAACCCCATCGTTGTCGATAGGATTGGAGTTCTGCCTAGGGCCGGAGTTTTCCTGCCTGGAGTAAATGAGTTTTTGGCAGGTGCTGAGAAGAAACTCCGTGGGTACACACTTTCTAGCACCTTTATGCAGGGAGGGAGACTTGAGGGATTTAGGAAGCAGGAAAATCCAGCACATGCGTCTGGTCTACTCCTCTTAACTCTAGGCCTATCCTTGCTGGTGATGGCTGGCTGGCTGGCTGGGAAGAGTCAGCTCTGTGGGAAGTTTCAATGTGACGCTGCTTGAGAGAAGCAGCAGCTTCTCCCCTGGCCTCAGTGCCTGCTCCTTGGGTGGGAGTCACTTTCTAGCGCTCTTGGTACTCTGGAGTGATTGGTTTCCTTGTCAATTTCCCAGATCCTGTGTCTCCAGGAAGTCCAAGAAGATCATTACTGGGAGCAGCTGGAGCCTTCTCTGCGAATGATGGGTAATGCAGCTCCCTGGCATGTTCACCGGTTTTGCTTCCTCCGGCCCTGTCTGCTCTCTCCTGAAGGCACCATCTTTTTCTTTTGCTTCAGTAAATCCTTAATCTCACCTGTGCACTGGCTCCTCCTCTGTGTGAGTGAGAAAGAAAGAGTTCTGCAGTTTTAAAGCAGTTCTGACATTTAGTGCCACTTAATCCTTGAAGTAACCCACCCTGTGAGGCTGAGTTATTGTTATCCCCATTTTTATAGCGAGGAGACTGAGGTTCTGAAAATGTGTGCGACTTGCTCAAGGTCACGCAAGCTACAAAGTTAGTAGGTTGTAGAGCTAGGACTCTAATTTGTCTGACTCTAGAATCCGTGCTTTTCCTATCCAGTGATACTGCTTCAAACCTTTCTGTCCTACTTCCCCTTTAGCCACTCCGTCATCTGGTTATAATTGTGAGGGAACTTCTGCAGAACCAAGGAGTTGGCAAGGACAGGAATGCCCTTATGGGGCAGGAGGAGCAGTGCCGTAGGCACACACGCCCCGGCTACTGCCGCTGGTTGGAGGGGTTCAGGCTTGGAGGTCTCTGACCCATCTCCTTGGCCGGGTGTTCCTTGCAGGTTTTACCTGTTTCTACAAGAGGAGGACCGGGTGTAAGACAGATGGCTGTGCCGTCTGCTACAAGCCCACGAGATTCCGTCTGCTCTGTGCCAGCCCTGTGGAGTACTTTCGGCCTGGCTTGGAGCTTCTCAATCGGGACAACGTGGGCTTAGTGTTGCTGCTGCAGCCACTAGTCCCAGAAGGCCTGGGGCAAGTCTCAGTGGCCCCTCTCTGTGTGGCAAATACCCACGTCTTGTACAACCCACGCCGGGGTGATGTCAAGCTGGCCCAGATGGCCATTCTCTTGGCCGAAGTGGACAAAGTAGCCAGGTTGTCTGATGGCAGCCATTGCCCCATCATCTTGTGCGGGGACCTGAATTCTGTTCCTGATTCACCTCTCTACAACTTCATCAGGGACGGAGAGCTCCAGTACCATGGGATGCCAGCCTGGAAGGTGAAATGGGAGAGGCCACTGCGAGGGTGGGAATATGGCCAAGGGAGAGATTCAGGTATTGGCAACTAGTGCTGCTTCTGTGGCAAGGACCTTAGATACACCATTTCTGGCTCCCTCTGGCTTTTTCTGGTTCTTTTTTTTTTTTTTTTTAAGAATTTATTTGACAGAGAGACAGTGAGAGAGGGAACACAAGCAGGGGGAGTGAGAGAGGGAGAAGCAGGCTTCCTGCTGAGCAGGGAGCCCAATGCGGGGTTTGGTCCCAGGACCCTGGGATCATGACCTGAGCCGAAGGCAGATGCTTAACGACTAAGCCACCCATGCGCCTGCTTTTTCTTGTTCTGTTGAATAGTCTGTACTCAGGCCTGGAAGTTAGAAATTCCTGAGTGCCTGTGTGGCATCTTGGAATCCTTTTAGTTTTTATCATTAATTTTTAGTTTGTAAGTAATACAGAAGTATATCCTTGCAAGAATTCAAACATTGTAAAATAAGACCAAAACCCCCTTTATCACTTACATTCCTTACCTTTCCCTTTAGAGTGAAGTAGTAATTGAAGTTTGGTGGTGGTGTTCCAGAATATAATGTATGCATTTACAGTGATATCTATGTTCCTGTGATATTATAATTATAATTTACTTATTAGGCACTTACTGGGTTCCAGGTGCTATTTTAAGCATTTCACATGTATTAGCTCACTCAACTTTCACAGTTTCTATCATTGTTTCCATTTTTTAAATGAGGAAACTAAGGCGTAGAGAAGTTCGGCAGTTTGCTGGCTCTAGGCTATACAAGTAGCTAGTGGGTGGAATCAGGATCCCAGGGCTCTTGTCCTCCAATACTGTGCTGTGATTGCTTCTGAGAGCTGATACAGGATCTATTGGGTGTATTTATAAACCTATTACTATATGTTTCATTCTGTAGCTTGGTTTTTTCCCTTCAACAATGTATATATGGATCTATCTCATTCCTTTTAACTGCTGAATGTCGATAGCATAGATATCTCATAGTTTTGTCCCATTTAGCACTGCTGATGGACATTCAGCTTGTGCTGATTGCTTTATATGTCACTTAACCTCCCTGTTCCTCTGTTTGGCCATTGCTATCTGTCTTATCACTTAACTTTTGGCAAGGCGCGGTGGAGAAAGGACACAAAATGACTGAATTATTGTTGAGCACTCTGGGCTTTTATTTTAGTGAGGTTACTCAGGTGCCAGCAATGTCCTGGTTCCCATGTGTACAGAGAAAGGTCTTATCCTGCTGGAAAGCTGCTATAATCAAGGAGCTCGGAGAATGATGGGAAGAAGATTTTACTAGGTGCCTACCACGAGACCGGTGCCATTAGGCATAGTGATTAAGAGCCAGACAGTCCTGAGTTCCAATCCCTGCTCTGCTACCTTGTGCAAGTTAACTTTCTTAAGCCCCGTGTGCCTCACCTATACACTAGGGACAAATGGGACCCACTTCAGAGGGGTTTTTTGTTGTTTGGCGGATCAAATACAAGAATGCATGGTAAAGTATTTTCCTGTTCCTGCTTCAAAGGAAGCAGTCAACCATCAGTTGTTATTATCAAGATTCTTAATTGTGATATTATTATCCCATTTTATAGTAGAGGATATTACACCCTAGAGAGTTAAGTAACTTGCCCAAAGTTAAACAGCCAGAAAGTGGCCATTAAATTTTAGGTCTATCTTACTTGAGATGGCATATTGAAAGTTTATGTCCTTCAAGGGCAGAGAGATTGTATCATGGCGCTCTCCCCAACAGTTAGCTAGTGTCTTGCACATAGCTGGCATTCAAATATTTATTGTTGCTAACTGAAATAAAGGGAATTTTGCTATACACGGTAGAGATATGCAGATGACTGATGTTACCCAATGTTTCCCTACTACATTCTGTCCGTTCCCAGGCTGCTCATTGGCTTTGACTGAGGATGGTGACGTAGATATGGTAAAGTTCTTTGGTGCATTTCCCATTTGGTTTAACCCTGCGGTTTCCTCAAGATGGACTTAAGATGCTCGACCTTGATCCAGAAGATCCAAAGATCAAGATAAAACCTTTTCCCACTGCAAATTAAAGCAAGCCCCTGAAACTTGATTTTCCCTGAGGAGACTCATGTAGATTTTTCTGAAGTGAAATTTAGGGGACTGTATGTTCATACAGTTCTATTCTCTTTGACTCATATACCTTATTCTCTTAGCCCTTGTTTCTGCTTTGTGGACATTTCAGTGCTTCTAGTATTTAAAAAAAATGTTGAATTAGCTTCTTATTTTTAACTTCCCCCTGAGACTCACATGTTCTGCTTATAATATGTATACAGTGTATGATTGTGTGCATGCCTGTCTGCATGTCCCAAATCATGGGCTGTTTTCTTTTTCCATCTTCGGATCCTCATTCCTATCTGCTCTTTCCTTCTAGGTGTCTGGACAGGAAGACTTCTCCCATCAGCTTTACCAGAGGAAGCTGCAGGCCCCACTCTGGCCCAGCACCCTGGGCATCACTGACTGCTGTCAGTATTTCACCTCCTGTCATCCCAAGAGAGCAGGTGAGCCTGTGCCACATTCTTGGTTGGCTGTGCCTCTGTGCCCATTTTGGGAGAAAGCTGGTATTTCAGTGACAAGAGAAATTGTAATTCCCTCAATTCTCTTAGCAAATTCCTTTGTTTTTCCCACTGTCGTCCTCATGACCTCCTGGTGAAACGGACAACTTTAAATTCTGTCTGTTGGAAAATCAACTTGTCTTCAGAGCAGGCTTCCTCTGTGTCCCTATATTGGAAGCTTCTCGGTATTAAGGCAGGTTCAGCATGTGGCTTCTCTTCCTTTCTCTTACTGCATGGCTTTTCCTGGTTTGCAGAGAGACTAAAGTATAGCCGAGACTTCCTGCTGCGATTCCGTTTCTGCGACATCGCCTGTCAGCGACCAGTAGGACTGGTTCTCATGGAAGGAGTGACAGATATTAAGCCAGGTAATGGAAACTAAGCTTGTTTTCTTGACCTTCTTTCCTCCTTACCCCTGATATTTGCCAGTTATGTGATTTCTTAGTCTTTTTGTAGGTATAATTCTTAAGGTCAGCTTCTGTTAAGAAGCATGCTTAGAAGGAAGGTCAGTGGAGTTCTGTGTCCATACGCACGCATAATGTGCAGCACAGTGAGGCCATGGACAAGACTTGAGTTCCATATTGCACAAAGCAACAAACATTTCTGTGGCTCTGTTTTTTTTTTTTTATTTAATTGCAAAGCTAAATCTATTATATAGCTGTAGCAATAGCGATAATGATAATGGTGACCCCCAGGCATGAAGCAACAGAGTCATGTCTGAGACCCTGAATGAGCATGTAACCTTTTTAGGTTTAAGTAGCTAATAATCAATATGCGTACAGCATATAGGGAAGATGCCCATGACAGGGTTTGAAAATCATAAGATGACAGTAGTCCTGCTTGTGATAAAAAGTTACTCCTCCCGAGAACTCCCAGATCAAACATGGCAGAGTATACTTGACATTCTCCCCTTGCTGTCTCTGAAACCATTCCAAAGCGACAAGGAGAATGGAAAAAAGCAAGTCAAACTCCATCTTTGAGAAAACTAGGAGACCTGAATGTTTCTGAAACCATGGATCACAGCACAGGCAGGAAGCACTGGAGGTCATGCAGGGGTGCTGGAGGAAGTATGGAAGGACTTATCTGGGGACTGTGTAGATCTCAACAAAGCACCAGCACAGTGCATTTCTCCAAGGCGAGGAGAGTACCTTAAGGCACAAAATTAAAATCCCTTGTTTTATCAGCAAGAATAGGATGCCCACGTTGTGATAGGAGATTGTCTGAACCTGCTTTGGTCTTAATGGGCATTGGAGAAAAGTCTGATCAAGGAATCAAGCCCTTATTTGCATTAAGCAGTCTGTTTGAGTGGCAGGAGGGGTGATGAGATACTTACAGAGTTGCATATCGCTTTCGGCTGGGGAGAAGTAAAGATTAAAAGGACTCATATACAGCCCTGTGTCATCAGGAATATCCCTGTTACTTGGAATGCATACCCAGTTCTTCCCTTAGAGAAGGTGTACAGATAGCTGGTACAGAAAAATCTCAACTAATTCAAAGCCAGGCTACTTAAAAGGAACCAGCATGCGAGCTGTGCTAGAATATTGCAAGAAAGAAAGCAGAAGGAACAGGAAAAATAAAAGGCAGATAGAGAATACTTACCTCAACGATAAAAATTGTTGTCATGGGGCGCCTGGGTGGCTCAGTTGGTTGAGCGACTGCCTTCGGCTCGGGTCATGATCCCGGAGTCCCGGGATCGAGTCCCATGTCGGACTCCCGGCTCTGCGGGGGGTCTGCTTCTCCCTCTGACCTTCTCCCCTCTCATTCTCAGTCTCTCTCTCTCTAATGAATAAATAAAAAATCTTTAAAAAAAATTGTTGTCATGCAACATACGAAAGATTATGATTATTTTCCCATGAATAAAAAAATGAAGCAATTGCCTTTATAAAATAAGAGTACAAAAATAATTGCTTTTATGGAAAGAACCTAGATGTCCATCAAGAGATGAATGGATAAAGAAGATGTGGTGTATATATTCAATGGAATACTATGCAGCCATTAAGATAAACGTAATCTTGCCATTTGCAAAGACGTGGATGGAACTAGAGGGTATTATGCTAAGCAAAATAAGTCAGTCAGAGAAAGACAATTATCACATGATCGCTCTGATATGAAGAATTTGAGAGGCAGGTCAGGGGGTTA
>CM052797.1:103713342-103773940 GCA_028533885.1 Nasua narica | reverse complement strand
ACCTGGTTTGGGGATCAGGGTAACGCTGGCTTCATAGAAAGAGTCTGGAAGTTTTCCTTCTGTTTCTATTTTTTGAAACAGTTTCAGGAGAATAGGTATTATTTCTTCCTTGAATGTTTGGTAGAATTCCCCAGGGAATCCGTCAGGCCCTGGGCTCTTGTTTTTTGGGAGGTTTTTGATCACTGCTTCAATCTCATTATTAGATATTGGTCTATTTAGGTTGTCAATGTCTTCCTGTTTCATAAATAAATAAAATCTTAAAAAAAAACAGTTAAAAGGATTATGGGGGGGTTCTTGTCCCACTTGAGTGCAAAAGAAATAAAAAACTTGGATGGCATATATTAATTTTAGAAAATGTATTTTAGTAAAGTTGGTTACAGAGGAGAGAGAGAATCTAAGTAGGGAAGAAATACATAAAGTTCTCAGAGATGTAGTCCCACAGAAACACCAGATTCAAATTGATTGGAGAACGTCATCAAACCTTTAAAGAACTTGTAATTTGGGGGCACTTAGGTGGCTCAGTGGGTTAAAAGCCTCTGCCTTCAGCTCAGGTCATGATCTCAGGGTTCCGGGATTGAGCCCCGCATCGGGCTCTCTGCTCAGCAGGGAGCCTGCTTCCCCCTCTCTCTTTGCCTGCCTCTCTGCCTACTTGTGATCTCTCTCCTCTCTGTCAAATAAATAAATAAAATATTTAAAGAAAAAAAAAAGAACTTGTAATTCCATTACTACTGAAATTATTAAGTGCACAGAGGAAGAAAGGGGCTGGTTATTTTTACGCAACAAGTATTTTGACCCTGATACCTGACAACAATTACACAGAAAAAACTATGAATGCTAAAATTCTTCACTTAGGAATACTGATGCAAAAAAAAATTTAAATTGAAGCTCTGAAAACAATCTAGCAGCATATTGAAAGAGCAGTATACCATGACCAAATGGAGTATATCAGAAATACAAAGATTGTTTGATATTGGGAAATCTATTAATATAACTTAACATACTAATTAATATATATGAAATCTATTAAAATATACGAAGTGCATCCTGTAGATGTCCAAGAGATTGTTAAAAATTCAACATCTATTCTAGATTCTTTTTAAAAGACCCCCCCTTAAATTAAGGAAAAATTAGATACAGGCATACCTTGTTTTATTGTGCTTTGCAGACATTGTATTTTTTACAAATTGAAGGTTTGTGGCAGCCTTACATTGAGTGAGTCTATTAGCACAATTTTTTTTAAAGACTTTATTTACTTATTAGAGAGAGAGAGAGAGATCACAGGGAGGCAGAGAGGCAGGCAAAGAGGGGGAAGCAGGCTCCCTGCTGAGCAGAGAGCCCGATGCGGGGCTCGATGCGGGGCTCGATCCCAGGACCCTGAGATCATGACCTGAGCTGAAGGCAGAGGCTTTAACCCAATGAGCCACCCAGGCACCCCTATTAGCGCAATTTTTCCAACACCATTTGTTTGCTTTGTATCTGTCACATTTTGGTTATTCTCGCAATATTTCAACCTTTTTTATTATTATTATATTTGTTATGGTGATCAGTGATCTTTTTTTTTTGGTGATCAGTGATCTTTGATATTATTATTAGAATTGTTTTGGAGGGTCATGAGCCACACCCATGTAAGATGGCAAACTTAAACATTAAATGTTTTGTGTGTTCTGACTGCTCCACCGACCAGCCATTCCCCTGTCTTTCTCTCTCCCTCTCCTTAGGCCTCCCTGTTCCCTGAGACAAAATGATATTGAAGTTAGGCCAATTAGTAACCCTACAATGGCCTCTTTAAGTGTTCAAGTGAAAGGAAGAGTTGCATCTCTCCCACTAAATCAAAAGCTAGAAATGATTAAGCTTAGTGAGAAAGGCATGTCAAAAGCTGAGACAGGTACTAGCTGGGGTTCCTGTCCCAAATAGTAAGCCAAGCTGTGAATGCAAAGGAAAAGTTATTGAAAGAAACAAAAAGTGCTACCCCAGTGATCACGGTGAATAATAAGAAAGCAAAACCGCCTTACTTCCAATACAGAGAAACCTTTAGTGGTCTGGATCGAAGATCAGCCTAGCCACAACACCTCCTTAAGCCAAAGCAAGTCCAGAGCAAGGCCCCAATTCTCTTCGGTTCTGTGAAGGCTGAGAGGTGAGGGAAGTGCAGAAGAAAAGTCTGAAGCTTCAGGGGTGGGTTCATAGTGTTTAAGGAAAGAAGCTATCTCCATGACATAAAAGTACAAGGTGAAGCAGCAAGTTATCCAGAAGATCCAGCGAAATTAATTAACGAAGGTGGCTGCACTTAATGGATTTTCAGTGTAGACAAAACAGCCGTCTGTTGGAAGAAGGTGCCATCTGGGACTGTCATAGCTAGAGAGAAGAAATCAATGCCTGGCTTCAAAGTTTCCAAGGACAGGCCGACTCTCTTGTTTGGGGCTAACACACCTGGTGACTTTCAGTTGAAGCCAATTTTCCATTCCAAAAATCGTAGAGCCCTTAAGAATTATGCTAAATCTGTGAGCTGCCTGTGTTCTCTCAACGGAACAGCAAAGCCTGGATGAGAGAGCACATCTGTGTACAACATGACGTACTGAATATTTTAAGCCCGCTGTTGAAACCTACTGCCCAGAAAAAAAGATTGCTTTCAAAATATTATTGTTCTTTGACAAAGAACCTGGTCACCCAAGACTCTCTGATGGACATGTACATCGAGATTAACGTTGTTTTCATGCCTGTTAACATAATATTCATTGTGAAGCCCATGGATCAAGGAATGATTTTGACTTTCAAGTGTTATTATTGAAGAAATACATTTTGTAAGTCTATAGCCCCCACAGATAGTTGTTCTTCTGATGGATCTGGGCAGAGTGAATTGAAACCTGGAAAGACTTCCGTACTCCACATGTAGCTAAGAACATTTGTGACTCCTGAGAAAGAGGTCAAAATGCCTACATGAATTAAGAATTTGGAAGTTGATTCCAGCCATCAGGGATGACCGCGAGGGGTTCAAGACATCAGTGGAAGATGTAACAGCAGATGTGGTGGAAACAGGAAGACAACGAGAATGAGCGGTGGAGCCTGGAGATGGGACTGAATTGCTGCAATCTCAGGATAAAACTTTAATTTATGAGTTCTTTCTTTCTTTTTTTTTTTTAAGATTTTATTTATTTATTAGAGAGAGAGCATGAGCGGGGGAGGGGGGAGAGGGAGAGGGACAAGCCAACTCCCCATTGAGTGGAGATTCCCAGGACCCTGAGTTCATGACCTGAGCTGAAACCAAGAGTCGGACGCTTAACTGAGCCACCTAGGCACCCCCGAAGGATTTAGAATATTACATAAACTTAGTTGATAAGGCAGGGTCAGGGTGTGAGAGGATTGATGCCAATGTTGAAAGAAGTTCTCTGGGGAGAATGCTATCAAACAGCATCACGTGCTACAGAGAAACTGTTTATAAGCACCACCCTCGTTAGTCTGCAGCCATCCATACTGAGGCAAGACCCCTCCACCAGCAAAAAGATTACGACTTCCTGAAGGTTCAGGTGATGGTTAGCATTTTTTAGCAATTATTTTAAAATTAAGGTATGTACATTGTTTTTTTAGACACAATGCTATTACACACTTAGAAGACTGCAGTATGGTATAAACATAACTTTTATGTTCACTGGGAAAGCCAAAAAATTCAGTTGACTGGCTTTATTGGGGTATTTCCTTTCCTGCCGTGGTCTGGAATGGAACCCACTTTATCTTTGAGGTTTGCCCTTAATCCCTTACACCATTATAATGATCTTGGTGGGTGGGAGGGCATGGTGGCAACAATGTACATAGCGGTGAGGAGCGGGAGGAGGGGAGTGGAGCCACTGCAGGCACTGCAGGCGAATTAAAAACCGAAACCAAACCACAACATTTATCTTAGCTCCACATACCTGCATCTGGCTTAAAGAAGACAGGGTAGTAGCATTCCAGTCATAGTCAGGAATAGGACAAGGACGACCTCTCTTCGTATTCAGCCATCTTCAAAGATGCCAGCCAACAAGATAAGGAAACAGAAATGTGGGTGGGAAAGCAGAAGTAACAAAATGGAGGGGAGGGGTTAATTACTTGCTCATGTTGTTAGATAACTGGTGATCCAAGAGAATCAACTAACAACTATTACAAGCATTAGATAATTCTGGAAAGTAGCTGGTATAATATGAATATACAGAAAAACAATAGTATTTGTGTATAAAAATAAGGATATATTTGTTAAAAGATAATAAGGAAAGAAAGACCCTATTTATAATGCCAACGAAAAAGAAAAAAGTCAACAAGGAAAATGTGAAGTATATAAAGGAATATTCCATTTAATCTGAATTATTAAATTTGTTGGCATGAAGTTGTCCATAACATTCCTTTACCCTTTTTTTTAAAAAAAAAAAACAGCTTTATTGTGATGAAATTCATAGATCATAAAATCTACCCATTTAAAGTGCGTAAGTCAGTGGCTTTTATTCTATTCAGAATTGTGTGTACGTCACCACGATCTAATTTCATCCCTCCTGAAAGGAGCCTTGTATCTATTAGCAGATTGTCCATCCACCCCTTCCCTTGTGAAGCATTAATTGAATATGGCCGTACCGTTTCTGGACACTCGGTTCTATTCCATTCACTCTGTGTCTGTCCTTATGTCAGTACCACAGTGTCTTGATTATTTTAGCTTTGTGTAAGTTTGAAATAGAGAAGTTACATCCTATAACTTTGTGAGGTTTCAAGATTATTTTGTTTATTCTGAGTCTTTTTCATTTCTATGTGAATTTTAGTATCAGCATGTCAATTTCTGCAAAGAAGCTAGTTTGGGGCATTTTGATTGGGATCTAGAAATCTTTTAGATCAGTTTGGGAGGTATTGCCATTTTAATAATATTATCTTAAGATTGGTGAACATCAGTGTCTTTTCATTTATTTAGATCTTTAATTTCTTTCCATGTTTTGTAGTTTCCAGTATGTGAGTCTTACACTCTTGTGAAATTTATTACTATTTTAGTCATTTTGATATTGTAAATGGAAATGTTTTCTTAATTTCATTTTTAGATTTTTACTGCTAGAGTACAGAAATGCAGTTCTTGTATATTGATCTTATATGTTGCATTCTTGAGAACTCATTTATTTTAATAGTTTTTTGGTGGATTTCTTAGGGTTTCTGTATAAAAGATCCTGTCAGCTTGCAAACAGAAACAGCATTACTTCTTCCCTTCTAATCTGGATGCCTTTTATTTCTTTTTCTCCCATGATCGCCTTGGCTAGGCATCTCTAAAGTTGAGTGGTAGGAGTGGACATCCTTGTTTTGTTCCTGATCTTACGGGTAGAGCTTTTAAGTGTGTTGTGAATTAATGTGATATGAGCCCTGGGGTTTTTGTGGATTCCCTTCATCTGGTTGGAGAAGTTCTCTTCTCCTCCTCCTTCTTCTTCCTTCCTTCCTTCCTTCCTTCCTTCCTTCCTTCCTTCCTTCCTTCCTTCCTTCCTTCCTTCCTTCCTTCTTCTTTCTTCTTCTTCTTCTTCTTCTTCTTCTTCTTCTTCTTCTTCTTCTTCTTCTTCTTCTTCTTCTTCTTCTTCTTCCTTCTTCTTCTTCTTCTTCTTCCTCTTCCTCCCTCCTCCTCCTCCCTCCTTCTCCCTCCTCTTCCTCCTTCCTCCTCCCTCCTCTTCCTTCCACCTCCTCCTCCTCTTCCTTCCCCCTCCTCCTCCTCCTCCTTCTTCTTTAAAGATTTCATTTATTTATTTGACAGAGAGAGAGAGTTCGAGAGAGGGAACACAAGCAAGGGGAGTGGGAGAGAGAGAAGCAGGCTTCCTGCTGAGCAAGGAGCCTGATGTGGGGCTCAGTCCCGGGACCCTGGGATCTTGACCTGAGCCGAAGGCAGACACCTAACAACTGAGCCACCCAGGCGCCCCAATAAGTTCTCTTCTATGTCTAGTTTTTTATGTTGTTTTTTCCCCCATAAACCAATGTTGAATTTTGTGAAATGGTTTTTCTGTGTGTGTTCAGATGATCATGTGGTTTTTATCCTTCAGTATTCTATTAATATAATGTGTTACATTAATTGATTTTTCGGATGTTAAACCAACCTTAGATTCCTAGGATAAATTGTACTTGGTCATAGTATATAGTCATTTTTATTTTGCTGGATTTGGTTTACTAATATATTTGTTTTTGTGTTCTGAGACTTAATTTTCAACATGGGGAAAGGCGAGTGTTAACACTCCATTCACTTCTGACACTATCTACCCAGAGATAGCACCAGATTCCACCGGTGAAATAAAGGCTCGTGCTGTACGACTTCCCCCACTCCCCAACTTCAGACACCAGCCACAAGCCCAGCCTGTGTTTCCCACAACCTCCTGCGTGGACTTTAGACACCAGTCATAAGTCCAGGTTGTCATAACTGTACTTTCTGACCAACTGGCTATTATACATCAGAGGTTCCCATGATCCTCTCCTTCCTTGGGTTTGTTAAGTTGCTGTAATGGCTCACAAAACTCCGAGAAGCATTTTACTCACTAGACTGCCCGTTTATTATAAAAGGATAAAACTCAGGAACAAGCTAGATGTTTTAGAAGAGACACATAGGGCAAGGTATTTGGGGAGCTTCCACGCCCTCTGTTGGCCCCGTTCTCCCCAACTCTCCACCCATTCACCAGCCCAGAAGCTCTCTGAAGGCTTTGTTACACAGGCAGGGTTGATTAAATCATTGGCCATTGGTGAGTCAGACTCCAGCCCACTTCCTTCCCAGGAGGTTTAGGGAGTTGGGACAGAAAGTTCTAACCCTCAAGTAACAGGTTGATTCTTCTGGTAACCAGCCCCCATCTTTAGGTGCTTTCCAAAAGTCACCTCATAATATAACAAAAGACACCTTTATCATTCTGATCTCTTAAGAAATTCTAAGGGTTTGGGGAGCCATGAGTAGGAACTATGGACAAGACCAAATATTTATTTCTTATAAATTATCATAGTCATTGAGGAATTTTGCATGTACATTCACAGGGGATATCCTTTCATTTTTTTTTTTTTTTAAAGATTTTATTTATTTATTAGAGAGAGAGAGAGACTGAGAATGAGAGGGGAGAAGGTCAGAGGGAGAAGCAGACCTCCCGCAGAGCCGGGAGTCCGACATGGGACTCGATCCCAGGACTCCGGGACCATGACCTGAGCCGAAGGCAGTCGCCCAACCAAGTGAGCCACCCAGGCGCCCATTTCATTTTTTTTTTTAAAGATTTTATTTATTTATTTGACAGAGAGAGGGATCACAAGTAGGCAGAGAGGCAGGCAGAGAGAGGGGAGGAAGCAGACTCCCTGCCGAGCAGAGAGCCCGATGCGGGGCTCGATCCCAGAACCCTGAGATCATGACCTGAGCTGAAGGCAGAGGCTTTAACCCACTGAGCCACCCAGGCGCCCCATTTTCTTTGTGATGTTTTTTTGTCTAATTTTGGTTAACTGAGTAACACCTCACAACATGAGTTGGGAAGTGTCCCATCTTAATTTTTGGAAGTGTTTATGAAATATTTGTATTAATTCTTTAAATGTTTGGAAGAATTCACCAGTGAAGCCATCTAGTCCTGGGCTTTTCTTTGTGGGAAGTTTTTAAATTATTAATTCAATTTCTTTACTTGCTTATAGGCTATTCAGATTGTCTATTTTTTCTTGAATCAGTTTACATAGTTTGTGTCTTTTTAGAAATTTGTTCATTTCATCTAAGTTATCAAATTTGTTGGTATGTGGTTTATATTCTCATAATTTAAAAATTTCTATAGGGTTGGTAGTGGTGTCCCTTCTTTCAGTCTTAGTTTTAGTAACTTGAGTCTTTTTTTTCTTGGTCAGTCTAGCTAAGGGTTTGTCAATTTTGTTGATCCTTGTTACCCTGTTGTCTTAGTCAGTTTGGGCTATTATAACAAAATACCATAGCCTTGATGGTTTGTAAACAACAGAAGTTTATTTCTCACAGTTCTGGAGCTGGACGTCTAAGACCAGGGTACCAGAATGATCCAGTTCTAATGAGGGCCCTGTTCTAGGTTGCTGAGTGTCCTCATACGGCAGAAAGAGGGTACGGGAGCTCTCTGGGATCCAAACCTTTTATAAGGGCATTAATCCAATGCACAAAGGCTCCACCCTCATGACCTAATTACCTCCCAAAGGCCCACCCTCAAATATCATTTCACTGGGGGGGGGGGGTGGGATTTCAACATACTTTGGGGAGACACAACTATCCAGTCCATAACACTTACTAATGTCAGTAGGATCTGTAATAATATCCCCTCTTTCTTTCCTGATACTGGAACTGTGTATCTTTTTCTTCATGTATGTGTGTATACTTATTTTTGTGTATTTAAGAGTTATACATACATGTTACATAGTGTGCATACATATGTATATTATACATATATGTGTATATACACACAGGATATGGTTTGTGATAGGAAATCTCTGAAGTAATATACCAGGGATTTGGTAACATTGGTTGCTTCTGGAGAGGGAAATTGAGTGGCAGGAGTTCCGGAATGGGAGGGAAACTTTTCACTGATGTTTTTCTTTACATTTTGATTTTTGTACCATGTGACTCTATTACCTAAAGAATAAATTTAAATAAATTTATTTCTAAAGAATAAATTTAAATAAATTATTTGAAAAGTTGCTGAGCCGAGGAAGAAATGTCTGCATACAAGGTCTCTATCTTCCTACAATTTTGATCCATTGTTTTCTTTGTCCCATCACCTCTTCTCTCCCCCTTTCGCCTTTTGGAGCAATCTGGCCAAGGATCTGAGAGGGATTCCAGGGTGCAAGGTTCTGACCCTGCTTCACTGTCTGGGAATAATAAAAGCTCTTCTCTCTGGTCTTCTACAGAGCGACCTGCTGGCTGGGCCCCATCTGTCCTTGAGGAAGACACTTTGGAGCCTGAGCCTGTCTTCCCCAGGTGATCTTCCTTCCGGTTCCCTGCAGCCTGCTTTCCAGCCCCCACCTGGGTGAATGAGAGAGATTCTCATTGGCTTTCCTGAGGCTGATTTGGGGGGTACTTTGTGCTGAGGTCACTCTTCTCCTGATGCGTGCTAAGCTTTTGGAAGGGCTGGCCGAACATGACCCACCTAGGTTCTTGCCCATGAAGAACCCGTGCGCTTTTCCTCAGGGAGTAAGGCCTCACAGAAGAGCTTGCTGACCCTTGGACAGGGTACATTAGGTCTGCTTCACCAGGCAGTGAGAGGAGAGTGGGCTGGGGGTGGGGTGAGGAAGGTCAGGGGGACTGTGTATAAATGTGTCTGTTTCTAGGCTGATTTTAGCTAAAATGATCCGCTTCTTATTAGCATGGGAAGGAATTTGCTGAGATAGAGTTAGTTGGGATTGTCCCTTAAAATTAACTGTAAAACCCATAGAGGAAGTGACTTTGAGAAAAGTTCAATAATGTTTGTTGACTGACCTCTTCCCCTTCCTCCCTGTAGGACTGTAGGCACCATCCAGCACTGCCTTCACCTGACCTCAGTATATACTCATTTCCTGCCCCAGCATGGCCGCCCAGAGGTCACCACAATGCCCTTGGGTCTTGGAACGACAGTGGATTACATCTTCTTCTCAGCTGAGTCCTGCGAGAATGGGAACAGAACTGGTAAGCCTGGTGGATCCTGGGTTCATAGAAGCCACCCTCAGAAGTCCCTGGGAATAGCTGATGGTAGGTCAGGCATTTGGTCACATGGCTCGGGCTGCTGGGATCAGACTTGCAAAAGAGCAGATTTCACACCTACCCAGCACTAGTCATCCTCATATAATTCCTTTAGGCCACTTGCCTGCCTTCTCTTTATATCTTTGCAGCATTAGAGAGAGGGGGGCAGAACCAGCCCTACCTCTATTTAAGAGGTAAAAATAGAGCACCAGGAGGTAAGTGGATTTTGAACGTAGCAGCCATTTGGTGAGGGACTTGGTTAGGTTAGAGACCCTATTTCTTGTTTATCCCCCCTCCACCAGCAGTCAGTGTGGCAGCCTACCAGCCTCATGCCTATTTTATTTACAGCATGTCTTCTAAAATGTTTGAATTGATTCCCTATGTTTAAAAAATCAGATTTTATGTAGAAAATCTGGATTTCCAGCTTTCCTTGGAAAGTCTAAAGTTTTCATAGATGCTGGGCCTAGGCACACATTCTTTGGTTGCCACAGTCCCCCTGAACTCACCCTGCTTCATGCAATGATACATCACGGAGTATCCGAGAAAGTGAAGCCTCAGTCAGAGGCAGCAGGGGGCGGGGGCGGGGTGGCCAAGGGGATGCAGCCTCCATAAAGCGTAGCTCCCACAGACCCCAGTCTCCCCATGCAGTGGCCATGACTGCTTTCCCCATTGGCTTCTGTTTTGTGCCCCAGATCGCAGGCTGTATCAAGATGGGACACTCAAGCTTCTGGGCCGTCTCTCCCTCCTCTCTGAAGAGATTCTCTGGGCTGCCAATGGCTTACCCAACCCCTTCTGCTCTTCAGACCACCTCTGCCTGCTGGCCAGCTTTGGGATGGAAGTCACCGCCCCATGATGGGGCTTCCAGGGGAAGAGAGCGTCTCTTCCAGAAGAGCTTACTGGATCAGAGACTGTGGAAATACCCCATGCTTCTGGAAACTTAGATCCAAGAAACTTACGTCCCATTCCTCCCCCTCCCCCATTTCCCCTTTCCCATGGTTAGATTTTCTCCAGGCCTGTCCACGTTCTCTGCCTGTGGTCCCTGCCCCGCCCCAACCTCTTCCTAATCCTGTGCCACATACTCAGTGGCCCTGGGAGAGGCAGAAAGGGGGGTTCCCCTTTCCTTCCATGTATCCAGTGCTCGCCCTTAATTTTTAATTACCAGGGTTGCGGGAGCTATTGATCTCATTGGTTATTTGCTTTCAGGCCATTTCTTGATGGTATCTTCTAACCCAGTCTTCTTTCTGCTTTCATGACCCCTGGGCCCAGCCCTCTTGCCAGGCACACACACGCGAGGTGTGTAGCATGCATGTGTCCTCTCAGGGCGGGACTGCTCCGGACGGCCATGCCTGCCACTGAGCAGCCCGCTCTGCACCCTGGGGCTGCTGGCCTTGTGACAGGCCGAGGGCATGACCTGGTAGCTCCGTGTTGCCAGGCAGCAGCAGGGGTGTGGGCCCTTCTCCCCTTCTATCCTCTGTGTCTCGTGAGGCATTCGTCATGCCACCCAGGCCATCCTCCTCACCTGGCCTCTGGGAAGGAATGGGCCTCAGAGCCTGAACAGCAGACTCAGGGATGCACCACGTGCCCAGCAGCCTCTGAGCCTCTGACCCAGAGCCTCCACAGCCCCGGCGCGCTTTCTCCAGGGCTCGTCCCTTTCCCCAGGCCGCTGGGCGAGAGGTGCAAGTGTGAAGCCCTGTGTGGGGTCAGTGGACTGGCATAAGAGTTTGAGGTTTAAAAGGACGAGAAAGAACCTTTAGGAAACTCTTGTCTGACTGGACTCTGCCCCCTGCAGAACTGTGGGGGTGGGGAGTCCTGGTAAGGGGTAAGAGCAGGCAGGCGGTGCGGCCACACTTCAGCTGGGACCTAGACCTCAGGGACTTGTTCTCTTTCCTCTGCACACCTCAGAAGCTGTTTTCTGTCCCTTTCCTCCCACCACTTTTTACCTCGCTGCTTCCCCCATTCCTGTCCATTTCCTCCTAAAACAGCCTGATGCTTCGCTCAGGCCAGACTCTCTCTGCAGAAGGTGGCCTTGGGCAAAACTTGTCCAAGAACTCGAGGTGGCAGTGCTGTAGGGTTAGTTCTGGCCAGCAAGGCCTCAGCTGCTCCTTGCCAGTGCTTTTCCTCCTGGCACGGGGCCTCCCTTGCCCACATGTATCACCTGCATGCCTTAATCTTTCATAGCGGGGGTGCAGCCTGGGTCTTCCTGGGCTGGTGGCTCCGCGCAGCTCCCTCAACTCAGAGTAGCGGCTGGTCCTTGCAGATTAGCCTTGCCATTGCCCTGCTCAGCCTCCGGAACGGGACTGAAGGGAATGGTGGAGAGGCTGCAATTAGCGGTAGTTAGCCAGAGGTTCTCTCTCCCTTTTTTGAAAGCCAAAGCCCCAGCCTGAATTCTGCTGCTGCGTTCATGGTTATAAGCTTTCCATGCCCAGGTACTGGGGAATTTATCCGTGCGTGTGTATTTTTGAACATTGTATCCTGGGTCCTGGGCATGTGCCTGTCTGAGCCCCAGGCCCACCTGTCCACGCCCCACCCATGGTTCATTGTGTTCGTCTCTCGCCGGGCCCCTCCTGAGATGGTCTCAAGTCAGTGCCCTATTGGTTTTCAGGACTGTGGCCCATCACTGTTCTCTTCTGCCAGGAAATGCAGTTTAAGACAGCTCAAGATGGCAGAAGGCAGGAGTTTTTATAGGTCTTTTTCTTGTTCTCTTATTTGTTTGTTTTGGAAATGAAATGGGGGTTTTAAGTGGTCATTTAAGCTTTTTTTTTTTTTTCCAAATAAAGGTTTACCATTTCCCCCCTATTGTTGATCATTTTGTTAGGATGCTGAAGGGCATGGGGGAGAGAAGGCCTGGAGAGTGAGGTGGGCGAGAGGAAGAGACTGATGTTGGGCTGGACTGTCGGGTCCTAAAGCTTGGCCTGAGAAAGGGGTAACCGCCCTGTGATAACTGGCACCTCTCCCTGCTGCTGTGAGGCCTGCGAGGAACAGGGTCTGAAGAAGCCTCCTTCCTTGCCTTTTGTTGGGGTCCAGCTCTCTTCTCCCTCCTCACCAAGCCAGAGAGCAGCTCTTTCCACTGCTTGCATTCCCCTTCCGTTGCCCCCATACCTTCCCCTAGTCCACATGCATTTTAGGAGGGTCTGTATGGAACGTGGGGCGAGCGGCGTTTTCCCGGTCAAAGCCACGGCCGCCGCGTGAGGCATGACGTGTGCGTGCCAGTTGCCTCTTGCTCAGTGCCTATTTCTGATCATCTCGTTTGCACGCTGGAGTCAGAGCTGGACTGTGGGCCCCCTGTTGCCGGAAAGGTTTCCCCCCGGGGCCTCATTCTGCTGGTACCCCCATCTTCCTCCCGCCCCGTCCTGCAGCAGGTCCGTGAAGCCCACATGCCCACGGGAAGCCCTGAAACTAGGTGGGGCTTCCTGCCTTGCCTGAATCAGCCTCTGAGAATCTGAATTATTTAAAGTTACCTGGTGCTTCTGTTGAACCACCTGGGCTGGGATTCAGCCAAAAGAAAACAGCCAGGGATAAGGAACACCGCTTGTCATGTTGGCTTGGTCACTTGGTGACTGTGGGTAAGTTCATTCCTTGTTGTGTCTGTATCTTGGTGACATGGGAATTAAAGTAATAATTTTTTCCACTTGTGAGGAGTTTTCAGACCTGATATTGTGGCCTTTGGGCTTTGGCAAACAAGGGATGCTCAGACTTGCAGAGTATCGTTGGTAGGTGTTGCGGGTGGGCAGTTCTCGCCTGGCTGCGTGGTTTGCCTGTGGGCGAAGCATTATTTAGCAGCTCTGAGCTTTGAGGTGTATCCCTAGAGCCCCTTTCCTGGCCTGGAGGGTTCCCTGAGTCTCAGAACATTTGCACAGACTTTTATTGGGTTCAGACAGCGCTTCTGCGCCCGCTCTCAGCCGTGCTCTCACCACGAGGTGGCCGTGCGGGTGTTCATCTATTACCTTTATTGACATCGGAGGAAACACAGTTCCCAAAGAGGTAAACTGAGGATCGCCTTTGCTTTGTTCCTTGACACCCCACACTCCTCAGAGTAGGAGAGACAGATTATCTTGTTAGGCAGACCCATGGGGGGCGGATGCTGGGAGAAGGGAAATGACCAACCAGCCTGCTGCTGGATTTTGTCTTTAAACTTGGTTTTGTTTTTCTCCCCAGTTCTTGCCCTGGTGTAGCAACTAACCGGAGGGTGGTTTTTTGATTGGTTACATAATGCACAGTGTGGCCTCTGTTCTCCCAGGGGCCGAAGGGGGCCCCTCCTCTAGTTTCTAGCCGAGGAGAGAGTGGACCTTCGGCCCAACACTTGCAGCCTCATCCTGGTGCGTCTCCCCCTTCCCGAGCAAATGTGTGAAACAAAACTGTTCTAGGCGAGGACCAGCCAGATGAGAGCCCGGTAGAGTGCAGCTCCCACCTGGTGAGGAGAATGTGAACCAGAAGTGCTTCTGAGGCGACTCTGCCTTCGGCCCCATCCCTCCTCAGGTCCTCTGCTGCTGAGGCGAGAAGACTGGAGTCTCTACCAGTTCTGGGAGGTATTGTCTTTCCCACGACCAAGCCCTTTCTTGTTGGGGGTTGGAGGGAGTGCGTATCCGCAGAGAGCTGTCCCTCCAGCCTACCTGAGGGGGCCCATCTCCAGCCCCTGCCAAGCCTCAGCAGCTGGTGCCCTGGCCCCTTGGCAAACACTAAGAGTTAGCAGGCAGCTCACATCAGGCCCAGATGCTTTGGTCTTTGCTATGACCACCCCTTCCTGTCACCACTGCCCTCTAGAGTGGTGGTCAAGAGGTCAGATCCTGGGAGATGGGGGTGACAGGGATTTCTACCTCTTAATATTCAGGGCTCTCAGAAGTGCCACCGGCATCCAGAAGCCCAACACAAATCAGTCATGTGCCTAAATGAGGCTGGGACATGCTGAGAGCCTGGAGGAAACAGGGTAGCAGGAAATGAGGCACCCGCCTCCCCATTAAGTTGGGTCTCAATCCTCCCGGAAGTCCATTTCTCTCTCCGTTAATTCTAAGCAGTCCACAGTGAGTCTGCTGAACCCATGATGGACTCTGGTCCCAGCACTGACCCCCTCATTTGTACACCAGCAATCCAGGGGCCCGCTGTGAACGGGCCCATGTCACTGAACTCTACCCACAGACCCCTGACTGGGTATCTTAGCTGGACTTGAATGTGTACCTTATAATGTTGCCTTTGGGTAAAGGTACACAATCCACATTATTCACAGATTCCGCTTACATTTGCTGAAAGGTTTTTGGGGGGCTATCATTTAAATCAGACTAAAATGAACCTGTAAGTAACAAAACTCTGGATGAAAGACAGCCTGAGATGTTCACGGATTCCAGCAGACCTCTCCTCTTCTTAGCCGCTGTGCTTTCTACACCCCCTCCCCGCAGTGAGGGAGTCTTGCTGTTTAGCACCAGACTTAATGGGGACCGGCTGGAAAGAGGAGGAGGAAACACCCTACCTCTTCTTCTAAGTCCAGGTTTCACTCTCAGCTGAATGGAAGGCGAGCAGAGGAAAGAAGGGTACATGTGGAAACTAAGGCTGTGGGGTCTACAAGCTATTTCTGTGCAAGTCTGGTTGCCATGGTTGGGCTAGTCTCGAACACGGGAAGGGGCCTGGAGCTGGAGGGAGCGGGGCGATGGTTGGAACCAGAGGTGTTCTCCAGACCTGCGGCCTCGGCCACCTGCTGAGCTCAGACTGTGGGCAACTGTGCTGACGAGGGACTTCAGATCCCTGTTGCTGTGCTTTCCTGAAACCACCTTTCCTCCTAGGGGAATACTCCTCCACCTCCTCGTCCCTGGGGGACTGCTGGCAACTGGGATGGGAGGAGCAGCCGGCCAGCGGGCCCAGCGGGCTGGGCGGGGGGAAGGCCATTTGCGGCCAGCAGCAAAGGTCTCCCGGGTTGGAGAAGCAAGAGCAGAGTGGCTCAGGCAGGCTGAGGGTGATAGTCTGGGGCCCCAGAAGTTTCACGACTGCAGGGGCCTCATGGTTTCCTGTTGGCTGGTTTGGGGCCCCCTCACTTCGGGTCAAGCTCTTCCTGGAGCCCCGAGGCTGACACTGGTGGGCGGGGCGGGCTCCGGCCCAGCTCCTGGGGGAAAGGAGACAAGGCTTCCATGTGCTTTCTGCCCAGCCCGTGCAAGCGGAGCCGGGGAGCTTTTATTCATTTCAGGAAGAGTGAGCACAGCGATGAGAGGGGTGTAAAAGAGAGAGGAGGGAGCAATACTGACACGGGAAGAGCAGGAAGGACAACGTCTGCTCCCACAGGCAGCCCAACACAAAGTTTGAGGGAGGGGTGGCCCCCATCACGAGGCCCCTGGACCAAGCACGCCTGAGGAAGGGGAACTTGGGACTCAGGAGCACCAGGATGTGGCAAGAGCGTCAACTGATGGGCTTGCGGCCAGCACCACAGCAGCCCTGCCTGGCCTGGGGCGGGCCCCCTCCCACCCTTCAGCTGGTTTCTCAGCAGGAAGGAACCGAGATTTCAGCACAGGGATGCTCGGGCACAAAGAACAGTCAGTACGCCGCCGGCTTGCACCTTCCCGCACTTCGAGGCCGACGGTGGGCCTGGGGATGTTGGTGCATCGAAGCCAGAAAGACACCCAGGCAGGAGACCCAGGTGCACACAGACACCTGGGCTTCTGGGCACGCTGCTGACCGGAACCGGACCCCATCTCAGAGCCAGAAGGTCAAGTTCGAGATGGAATTGGGGCGTGTGCTGACAGGTCCAGAAACCAGACACAGCCTACTTAAGGCCCTTTCTGCTCCTCGGAACCCTGGCCCCAGGCTTCATGGCCTCCAGGCCAGGGGGCTGCTCCCCTTCCCATGAGGCCGTGCCCAGGAAGGATGGGGTCTGGTGTGATGGGTGAGGGGAACACGACTGTGTTGAGGCCATGGGAGAGGGAGGACTGGCGGTTAGGCGGGCAGGAAGGCTCTGTAAACCGTTTCCCAGCGTTGGCAGATGGCACTGAGGACAAGCAGCCGGGCTTTGGGGAGCAGGCACTGCCGCCCGATCCGCCTTCACTAAGCTGCTTTTTCTGACCTCACCTTGGGGCCTCCTCGGCCAGCAGCACCCCCACTCCTGGGAGCCGAGGAGCCCCCACTGAGGGCTGGGAGGCGGTCCTGAGTCAGGAGCCAGGCCCCTGTTCTTCACAGGAAGTGAGATGAGGTGAAACCAAGGATGGTGACTAAGGCCCCGAAGTCCCTTCCTCTGCCTCCCCAGAAACTCTGCAGTCAGGCCAGCCCCGGGGAGCAGAGCCTGTGTAAACACGCTCAGGAGGGGAGGAGGGATTGCTACATAGGAGAAAATGTTAAAAAAAATTAAAAAGCACCGCTGTATCCTGTGGTGGCCCCCAAAGGCCGGAGGTCTCAGCGAGGGAAGGGAGTGCAGGCGGCTATGGCTCAGGGTGACCAGTTCCCTCCCGCAGGCAGCAACGGAGGGGGCCTTCTTCCACTTCCTTCTCCCCCACGGCGTTGGGGAAGGAGCCTGTGGGCTGAGCAGTTTCCTCGCATCTCCCTGACCCCCATCCCCTCTCACAAGTCTTCCCTCAAGTCCTGGGATCTACGGGGGTGTCTGAGTCCCCACCCCCCCCGGCTGATGAGCAGCCTGCACGAGGCACCCGCACGTAGACCCAGAAAAGGCCTTGTTCGTTTCCAGCTGCACACCTCCCAAGTGAGCCGTCTCTGCCTCAGCCAATGTGGGGAACGCGGGGACCCCCACCCCATGCCCTGAGAACTGGGATGGGGTGGGATGGTGGGTCAGGGGTCACGAAGGCCCTGGAATTGGCCTGGCTGGGGTACAGTCCAGGGGCAGGTTAGGTGCCTCCCCAGGACCTGGTGAACCCTGAGGAACCCCAGCGGCTGCCCAGCTGGCTTCCTGCGGGGCCTGGCTCTGGGCCAGGAGCTGCTGGTGTGAAGAGCTGCTGCCCCTGGTGCTTCCCTGACGGGCACTTGTGTCAGCAAAGGCATCCTGTCTCTCTCCTTCCCTCCGTCTCACACCCAGTCCATCTCCCCGGTCTCCTCTCCACCCCTGCTGGTGCCCTGGTGGGTCTCTGGTCTGCACGGAGAGTGAGGAAGACAGACACGGGCCAGCCGCCCTCTCTGCGAGCAGCTTCAGGGGCGAGGACCCTGCCCCAGCCCAGCCTGCCCTGGGAAGCCTAGAACTTTCGTGATTTCCACCTCAAAGCCTCTCAGTGGACTTCTACCCAGCACCAGCTCTCTCTACCTCAGAGATTACAAACTGGCATTCTCTTTCATGTTGGGTTTTTACATTTTCTGAACTGATTGCCAACATTTAAAAGTCAGGATATTTCACATAAAAATCTAGAGTTCTGGCTTCCAGAAAAAAAAAATCAGACAATCCGGCGATGCAGGGCCCCTCTCTGAGAGCAGCGGAGCAGGAGGAGCCGCTGTAGTTGGCCACAGCGCCCACCCAGCCCTGTGCCCTCCTTTTAATCCCCCACCTGGCCCTGTGGGCGTGAGCTTACCATTCTAGTTCTTTCCAGGGCCCAGGCCCTGGCTGAATCCTAGCCTCTCGGTGAAAAGAAACCCTACCAGTCACCGTATCCAGCTGCCCTTCCATCGCCTGAATGCTCTCTCCAGCTTCCCGACAAGTAGCCATCCAGGCTTTGCTTGGGTACTTCCGGCAGCAGAGAACTCGTTATTCCCCAAACAGCCTGATTCTCAACTCTCCCCCACATCCTCTTCTCACTTACACTCCCGTTCCTAGGCTCTGCTCCTCTGTGTGGCCAGCTGCACCCTTGCCCTACCACCACCTTGTTGCTTGAACCTCTAGAACCTTCGTCCAACCCTGCCAACTTCTTTCCACTTCTCACTCGCCCGCCAGGTATCTCATACCTGACGCCCAGGCTGTGCAGACTCCAGCTGTCAGATTCTTCCCTGACAAGCCATGCTCATCCCTGGTACCCCCTAGATGGGCTGCTAAATGAGGGGAGACAGGCCTGAGGCACAAGCATCCTGATCAGGTCTTCCTTTTTACAGCAAGGACTGAGGTAACAGAAAGGGGGAGGGGGAGTAACAGTGCCTCCCAACCCTTGGGGATGGCTAGGGCTAGGCCCCAGGCCTGAGTGTCCCACCCTATCCCCAGCCACAGTTCCTGGACCCATCAGGTCGGCTCAGTCCCTATAGTTAGTGCAGCTCTGGGCCTCCCAGCTCCTCTGCAGGGAGCCCCCCAGCTTCAGCAACAGGCAGAACTGGACTAAGCAAGGAGACCAGGTAGGGACCGGGGATCTCTTCCCTAGAGGTCTCTCCTGGGCTCTCCTACAGCTCGCATAGCACGGCCCATGACCACACGGGCCTGAGGGCTCTCCTGGGCCATGGGCTCTGCTCCCGGGGCAGACGTGGCCTTGTGCCAAGTTCCTAATACTGGCCGCACACACCTTTCCCAGGCTGATTTCTACCCTGCTTCCCGTTCCCTGGGTCAAGATTCTGCCACGGCAGGCAGAACTGGAGGAACACCTCCATCCCCCCCGCACCCCACCCCCATCCTGCCGCAGGCTTAGTGGGGCTAAGAGGCTTCCCACAGACAGGGTGGAATCAAGTCCCAGAGAGACGCCAGCAGCCCCAGCAGCCCCTCCTTGCCCAGCCTTGTGGGACTTAGATCTCCTAAGCACTGGCCTTCTGGCGACGGGCAGATCCATTAGTTTTTTAAGTTTCCCCCAAACACTTTAAACTTCAGTTATCGGATTAAAAACTCCAAATAAAATACTAACTGCTTCTAGGCCCAAAGTTAGGGGTCTTGGCCCAGTGGGAGGGGCCGCAGCTTGGGTAGCTGAGCTGAGACAGGCTCTTCCTGCTGCCTCTTGCCCTGCCCCCCGCAGCCCCTCCCTCCCCACAAACGAGGCTGGTTCTGGCAGAAGGATGCTGGCCCCCAGAAGTGGCGAGGCTGGGGGACGGCCACGCGCCTCACACCCGGATCTGGTACCCATTGAGGTCTGGCACGGCTTTGGGCTCAGAAGGCTTCTTCTCACCCGATGGCCTGCAGGGAAAAGAGAAGGGAGAAGGGGTCGGGGTGAGTGGCTTGGCAGGGAGGTGGGGGAGGAGGGAACAAACAGTGGCTGCTTCCGGGAGCCCCCCCTCTCCATTCCTGAAGGTGCCCTGAGGCAGCAGCAATTCCGTGTGGGAGTGTACCCCCAGAACCCCGTCCTGCGTGGTCCCCACACTCTCTTACAGGCTCCTGCTCTTTGCTGGAGGCCCCCTCCTAAAGCAGCTGGCAGGAACAGCTCAACTGTGTAGCCCTCCGCCCTGGGAGCCCATTCCCTACAAAAGCCTCCCGGGTGGAAGGGAATGACTCTGCCCATGGGAGGCCCGCTTGTGCCTCCTAATCATCCCGGAGCTGGGAGCTGCGGCTCCTGAATGACAATGACATAGAGCAAGAGGAGCCGACCAACAAGTAGGAGTAGCAGACAAAGGAGAGGCGGTGGCCTGGTATTTTAATGGGATGTTTCTGCCATCTAGATGGAGGCGAACACCAGACTTGTGGGGCAAAAGTTAGGTTCAAAGCCACCCACCAGCTGGCATCTGATATTAACCTTTCCGGGTGGTGTTCCTGGGAGAACTCATTGTCTGGCAGGAGCCCACCCATCCCCGCCTCCCTCCCACCTAATCCTAACGTAAGTAACTTAAGTAACTCGTATCTCTCTCTCTCTCTCTCTCTCTCTCTCTCTCTCTCTCTCGTGGTGGGTGTGGTTTACCAACCCACATCACCTCCCTTGGGTGGGGGCAATAAAGCAAAGCATGGGAAAAGAGAAACACGGGATCTAGAAGATGAGAGGGAAAAGCTGCCTTCGGGCTCCCCCAGGTACGACCCCATCACCCCATCCCTCACCGCCTTTCGCTGCGGCTGTTCCTGCGGTGGGGGCTGGACTGGCCCCGCTGCGGGGAGGAAACGTCCTTCTTCCGGTCCTTGGTGGGGGAGGGAGGGCCTGTCCCTTTGCCAATCTTGGTGTGGAAGAAGAAACAAAGACACACTTAGGGCTTTCCGGAGCCCCTCCTGCCCTGAGGCTGCCCTGTTTCCGGGGTCATCCCAAACCTGTTTAGGAACTGCCGGGGAGGAGCTGAGCTTTGTGGTGCTGCAAGAAGCCCTCTGGAGAAAAGGGCCATTTACCCACGCTGAGTAAATGCAACAGCTGGGGAAGCAGCCTCTGCGTTCTGGGCTGGGATCCTACCAGTCCCAAAGGGGACACTGGTAATCTCGAGCCACGCAGACGCTCAGACTGGCAGCTGTGTATGGTTAAGAAAAATGAGAAAAGCAACTGAAACATCTTTAATATGGCTTGACCAGCTTGACCTGAATTTTCAAAACATGGGGTATATGGTGGGAAGTGCTGGAGAGGGGCTTTCTTGGCTCCGATTCTAGGTCCAACCCGGTCCCCTGAAGACCCAGTAGGACTCCAGCAGCGGGAGCCGCTGCGGGGGGAGGCAGTCCCCCCAGAGCCCGAAAGGTCCCTGCCGCTGGCTTCTACCCTGGGGGAAGGTGCCATCTCTGCACAAGGTCGTGCCTGGGGCCTGGCAAAGCAGGGCAGCTGAGCTCTGCCCTGCCCTGCAGGGGCGCTGCGGGTCCCTGTGATGCGCCTGTCCGCTCTCCTCAACACCTGCGAGCAAGCTCCCAGGCTCCCTTGTATCAGTTTCCTGCCCTGAAAACAGAACTCCTACCTGCCACCAGCAGCGTCCTGGGCTCCACTGTGACCGACCAGTGGGGAAGGGCTAAACACCCAGGACGGACTAGGCAGGCATCAGGGGAGGCCCCCTCATCCAGGGGAACCCGAACAGAGGCCAAGATTCTGCCCACTGTAAGGCTGGGGGCGGGCAAGCTTCTCAGCAGCTCAGCCCACCGGCGGGAGCGCAACAGTCCCTCGTCCTGCTCACTGCAGGTGGGGAAGAGGGAGAAGGAATGGCCACCCTCATCCTCAGCGTCTCCCATGGAGTGACTTCCTTCCTGTTTCCGGCTGCCTCCTAGTCCTTTACTGAATGCAGGGTTTGGGAGGTCGAGGGTCAGGATACGCAGGACTGTGGCTCCCTGCACCCCACCTTTCCCTCCAGACAGCCCCTCATTTCCCAACCACGGGCTCCACCGGAAGGTCGCACCCCTGCCCTTCTCCCCAGGTGGCAGGCTCACCCTCCACCCACAGCCAGCTCACCTGCTGCTTCCTTCCAGAGCCTTCCCTGGCCCGCCCACCTGAGGGGACCTGGGGGCAAGGGCGGCCACATAGACCCTTCACCCCCATCACCTCCTTGGAGCCTCGCTCCACCTCTACTGGGGTGGGGGCCAAGGTGAGGGGGTTGGTAGCCCTCCCCGGAGAAGTGGAGCGCGAGGAAGCAGCAGCCCCTCCACTTCCGGGGGGGGGGGGTGGAGCGCCGCTGGGCGCACTGACCTTGAGCCGCAGGTCGCGGGCGTGGCGCTCCAGCTCCTTGCGGAAGTCCTCGCGGCCCAGCCTCTCCACGTCCAGCACCGAGTGCTTCCACTCGATCTGCTCCACGCTGTGCGGGTCGTGGGACACGCACTGGCCCAGCTTCACCTTCTTGAGCACGTGCCAGCAGCGGCCGTAGGCGGCCTCGTAGTCCAGCACGAGCTCGCTGAGCGTGCGGAAGGCGGGCGGCTTGTACATTAGGTCCTCGCGCCGGCTCATGCCCAGCGCCCCGTAGCGGCCGCCGAAGTTCACCCCCAGCACGATGTGGCGGAAGTAGTTCCCTGAGAAGTAGGTCTTGAAGCTGATGGGGAAGCGCTCCAGGGTGGGCATGCTGTTGGTGAGGTAACTGGGCCCGCCAGCCCCGCTAAGGAAACAGCCGGCAGAGGCGCAGGGGCCGCCCCCCAACTCGACCCGACCCTGGGACCCACGGCGCAGGGCCGGGTGCAGGGGGGGCGCAGAGGCAGAGCCGCCACCCTGGCTCTGGAGGGCGGCCCCCGCGACTGGCCCCACCTGCATCCTGGCATCCTGCCCTCCCGCCCGGAGCCTGGCACGCAGTAGGTGCTCAATAAAGTAACCTGTAGGGTCAGGCTCTCAGGCATTTGTGGCCGCTGCCAGGATGTCAGGCGGGGCTCACCAACTATTAAAAGCGAACAGTGAGTTCCCCACTGCAAACTGCAGGGCTCCCCAGAGCTCTGGTGGCTGAAGGAGGGATGAGCAGGTCCCTGCCGCACCCCTGTCTCCCTCCCTCCCTCCCTCCTTCTGCCAGCCACACACATTTCCCCTGACCCGCCCCTCCACTCGCTCTCAGACACATTCTCTCGTGTTCCCTCTCTCTCACACACACTTCCGCCCCGATGCAGACGGTTCTGTTCGCTTTCTCTCACTGCTGCCCCCCAGTCCACATGTGCGTGCCCACTGCCGTCCACACACAGCCAAGCTCCCCGGGGCCAGGAGGCCCGCACAGCCTGGGCCAGTGGCCGCTCTGACCTCTCACCCCGCCTGCTGCGCTCATCCAGTCTCTCCGTCCTGCATTTCCCACCCAGGACCTTCTGTGCCAGCTCCTCCCTTTGACCAGAGGGCTGTCTCCTGCCCGCTTAGCCTGCTCCTCTCACGCCTTGGGCTCGGCGGTCATGGTTTCTCCCCTTCTCCCGTCCTCATGCACGTCGGCTCTCCTGTTTCTCTCCTCCACGACACACTCACCACAAACTGTAACAACTTTACTTCTTCGTCTGCTTATTTTTGCCTCCCCTGCTAGAACGCAAACTTCTGAGAGCAGGGACCTTGTCTGCCCACGTTTCCTGATGCCTGTCTGGGGCTCA
This sequence comes from Nasua narica, assembly GCA_028533885.1. Classification (NCBI taxonomy): domain Eukaryota; kingdom Metazoa; phylum Chordata; class Mammalia; order Carnivora; family Procyonidae; genus Nasua; species Nasua narica. The sequence goes on along the minus strand of CM052797.1, from coordinate 103,750,541 downwards.
GCCCAGACACAAGCTGCTAATGGTATTCCACGAACTCTCCGTGAACAAATGAGGAGAAGGCAATGAACGGAGAAGGCTTGGAGCAGACGCCGTGTACAGGGACCACGCCACGTGCCCTCTACGCAGTGACTTGTTCAGCTTTCCTGACAACCGGCAATGTGGGCACGACCAGCGTGCCCTTCGACAGGGGAGGGCTTCGAGGGCTGTGCTTGGGGTCACGTCAGTCCCCTACACAGTCAGTAGGCCGCAGAGCTAGGATTCAGGCCCAGGTTAGCCCGCCCCCCGAGTCTGTGCTCTTGGTCATTCCGCACATACTGAGCCCGACTCCGTGCAAGGGCCTGAGGACACAGAGATGAATGAGGTGCGTGCCCGGGGTGCCCAAGGACGAGAAACGGGCAAACTCAGTACAGAGCCTGCTGTGTGTGCAGCAAACGGGGGGCTGTGGCAGTTCCGTGGGGGCCAGAGGGAGGGGCCCCAGCCCAGATGGGAGCAGCTCTTGTCAGCTTCCTGTCCAGGAGTCCCCAGGTAACCTCTGAAAGGCCGGTGGGACCGTGGGATCCTGCCTGGGCCCGCTTCACGTGTTTCACCTGAAACATCCTGCTTCAGGTGAGCTCTGGAGGGAGGAAGCAGTCCCCTCCTCTCCCTCCTGCAGGGTAGGTGGGAGCCTCTGGAAGAAGACAATGTGAGGTCCCAAAGGAGGTGCTGCCAAAGGCCTGGAGTTCGCAGGCTGGCCTCAGGCACATCCCCGCCGAGAACCCTCTGGACGGGGACCTGCCCCTCGGGCTCTACGGAAGCGGGCCTGCCTGTCCGCAAACCGCCACCACAGGGGAGTTAGCTCTGGGGGCCTCCGCGGACCGGGACTAAGGAGGCGCCCCTGGGGTCTCGGTGTGTAATTCAAGGTAGGTGTGTCCGTGAGGGGTGGGGGGGGTGCCCCCTTGGATCACGGTCCTCCTTGGAGAAGCCATGCTCACGACCGTCATGTTCTCCTCCCCGAGTTGTCCCAGGGAGTGGAGGCCTTGCTCTGGTGGGCAGCTCGCCCCCTGCTCTCTCTGCAGCACTAAGCCTGGGACCTACACAGGGGGCGGGGGGCAGACAGAACCCTTAAGGTACTATGGCAAGCAGGAGATGGGACGGCTGGGCAAAGATGAGTCATGACCGGCCTCGCACTGGTAAGACTGAGTGATGGGCACATGGGATTCATCATATTGTTCCGTTTGCACAAGCTTAACATTTTCTGTCATGAAGCAAAACGAAAGGCTCTATCTAAGGCTCAGACGAATGAGAACCGAGAACAGCTATAAACACTTGCCCCCCTCCTGCTGACGTGGGGCTGCTCTGTCCCACCCCACTCCCCTGCTGACCCAGCTATAGGCCTCAGGCTGCCCTTTGGGTGGGGGTGACCCCAAAACTGCCTTTTTAAAGAGGCAGTTTTGTTTCAAAGACCCCATCCATCATCTCCACGAATCAATGCGTCTTCAAAATGCCAACATCTGGGCATTCGAATGGCTTCTCCCAGACTGCCTGGGCTCTCAGAAATGGCACAACAGCCTTTGTAAGACAATATGCCCTGATTCTGGGTCACTGTGTCTACGAGACTCAAAAAAGACCCGCCTAAGGTCACTGTGTCTACAAGACTCAAAAAAGACCCGCCTAAGGAAGCCTGGGTGGCTCAGTCAGTTAAGCATCTGCCTTCAGCTCAGTTCAGGATCCCAGGAAGGGATAGAGCCTGGCGGTGGGCCCCCTGCTCAGCAGGGAGTCTGCTTTTCCCGATCCCTCTGCCCCTTCCCACCGCTCGTGCTCTCTCTCCCACTCTCTCTCTCTCAAATAAATAAAATCTGGAAAAAAAAAAAAAAAGATCTACCTAATAAGCCTGGAAAGTTAGCAACTGAGGTGTTGGGGACTGAGTCCCCCAAGAACTCCTTCACTTTGGGACCAAGTTCATGACTGCTGGGAGGGCCTTGGAGCTCGTTCAGCCCTCCCCCTCCCGAGGAGGAAGCTGAAGCCCAGAGAGGCTGAGCTCCCCTGCCCCTAGTCTCTGCGGGCCAAGGAAGGATACATTCCCAGGATCACGGCTTCCAGGCATTTGATTGGCAGAGCCTCTTTGGTCATTTCCTTGGCCAGGTCCATCAGCCTGGGGGAAGGGGGCAGAACCATGAGGACACAGCCTCCAGTCCCCTCCAGTGGGGGAGGGTCAGCAGGAGGGAGCAGGTGGTCTAGAAGTGCTACAGGACAGGGAGTCCCCTCCCTTCCGGCTCAGGCCCAGCATCTCCCCCGGCCCTCCCCTGTCTTGTGCCTGAGCGGTGGGAGAAGAGGCAGCCAGTAAAGATAAAGAAGGAGGCCCCTTCTCCCACTCCAGACTTCTGGGAGAGGGGAGCATGAACCGGACGGGGGTGGGGGGGGCGCGCCCTGGTAGGCAGGTCTTTGACACCCACCGGGCTGGGGGTCTTCTATGAGGACGGTGTTTGCGGGGGCCGGTGGGAAAGCATGCCGAGGATGCTGGGACCTTGGCATTGCTCTTGTCCCTGTCAGAGCACAGTGAACACCCCTGACTCCACCGCGGCTTCTCCAGAGAGCTTGTAATTGATTACAACTGCTCCCTCGCAGCTGGCCAGCTGCCCGGGGCCGAGACACAGGCTCTCGGGCAGCTAGCCGCCCAGTGACAACCCAGCCTGTTTCTGAACTTGTAATTCAGGCCACTTTGAGACAGCCTATCCCTGAGGCCTGGTTCCTTCCTCAGCGAGTGCTGCTCCGGGGTCTGGGAACGCAGCCTGGACGCTGGCTTTGCCCGGGAGGTGCTGGATTTCTCCATCGCATTGAGGATGGAGCGGAGACCCCCAGCACCCGGCAGCCACAGGACAGCAGGAGCAAAGTTTCTGGGTTAGAGAGGCTGGATTCTACCCGGGGTAGAAGGGGTAATTGGAGAAGGGGTAATTAAAATCATTTAGCAAACAGACCCTTTAAGGTATTTTTCATAAGAAAGCAAACATGGACAGATTATATATGGAGAAAGATGTAAAATTCACATTAATTTTTAAAACACGGGGTCCTGGGGGTGCCTGGGTGGTCACCGGTCCTGGGACTGAGCCCCATGTCGGGCTCCTTGTTCAGCAGAGAGCCTGCTTCTCCCTTTCCCTCTGCTTGCCAGTCTACCTACTTGTGCTCTCTCTGTCAAATAAATAAATAAACAGGGTTTTAAACTTTGGGCTGAGCCCCCAGGCCCAGCAGTGGCATTCACTCTTCACTCTGCTGTGCCTTCGGGGCTTCCTTGGGGTGAAACCTGCCAGGCACCTACAGGGCCTGGCAGAATGGGAAGCGGAGAGGCAGTGCTCTCTCCTGTGGGGTCCCTGTTTCTCACACTGGGCCTTGTACTAAAGCACGAGGAGAGCGTCCAATAAGGCAAAGGGCAGCAGACAGGCCCCCTGCAACAGGGAGTGTGCGGGCAGTTGCAGGGAATGGAGAGAATGGGAGGCCTGCCTCTCTCCTGCTAGGCTCATCTCTTAGTAAAAAAGAGAGAGAGAGATGAGGCTAGACATCCAGCTGGGACACCCTCTATCATCACCAAGGCAAGGTGGGGGCTGCCCATCACTCTCCCAGCTCAGCAAGGATCCAGGCTGTTTCCTCTCCATCAAGGGAGCCCTGGATATTCATCTTGGGCAAGACTTCCCCCCATGGTGGTACTTGCCCCCCCTCCCCCCGCCCCGCTGGCTCCCCTGGGAAGTGTCCCTGCCTGTCTCTCCCCAGGCGCTCCAACCTGGCTGGGGGCACTGTTAGCCTCGGTGCTCCCCAAACTTACCCTGTCAGAGGTCTGCTCTTCTTAATTTCAAAGAACTGTGTCCCTGTGTGATTGTACCTGTGGGTGCCGGTTAAGGGTTTCCTAGCTGGGTCTGGAAGAGCTGCATCTGTCTGCCCCACCCCTCCCCCAGGCCCCAGGCCCAGCACTCCTGGGGTGCAGACTGGGCAAGAACCCCACAGAGTGCTGTCACTAGGCACTCAAGGCTGGAACATCGGAAAAGAGAGGCGGCCAGGCCAGCCAGAGCTGGGAGAGACGGAGAGACCGCTCCCGGCAGCACGTCGTTTTCCAACCAGCCAAGAAGCAATGTGCGTGGACAGGAGGCTGGAGTTGGGGGGCCAGTGCAGCTCAACTGCTGGGCGCCGCTCCCGAGCCAACGGCCTTCCCCAGTCCGGGCTACAACATCCCCACTGGGACAGCAGAAGGGCTGGACCTCATTTCCTGTAATGAGTCTGCCTTTCTTCCTGCTCAGGCCCCAGGCCTGGTCCTTCCAGCCCTGTCACATCTGCAGCTGGAAGGGCCTGGGAGAGGACTCAGGACACACAGCTCTGGGCAGGCACATGAGTGGAGAGGCCCAGAGCCGGGATGCTGGGGAATCGGGCTTGCGGGGGGGGGGGTGGGGGGGGCGGGGGATGGTGGTCTGGTCTTTCCATGCTAGGGAGCCGGCCTCCTACAAGGGAAGAAAAAGGCAAAGATCTAGGAGAACGTTACTTCCTGGAGCCTAACACCCTTTTGCTCCCCCACCAGCCTCCCGCATCTAAACCAGCTGTCAAACAGCCCGGAGGGAGCTTCCCCTCTCTCCTCCCGCCGGGGCTGGATGGCCAGCAGGGGAGGAAGTCTGTGCTGGGTGGCCTAGGCTTGACAGTCTCACCAGTGGGTGCCTCAGGAGACATTTACGTGTCACCTGGAGGATGGGGAAGTGGGTGGTGGAGAGGCCCGAGCGGCTCCAGCCCTCATCCGATAAAACCCCTGCACGGCCGGGCTGTGCTGGCCACCGGACAGCCACAGACACGCTGGGAACCCGGATGCCCCCGGAGCCCTGAGGACGAGCCCCCCGTGGGCTCCGGACCAGCAGGCCAGCCATACCGCGGCCGTGACCCCGAACCCGGCAGGATACTGCAGCTCCCTGATGTAGCGCTGCACGGCTTCCAGGCGCTCAGGGACAGGTGTAGAGGGCGGGAACGTAGGCACACTCGGTATGGGAATCTGGGGGCGGAGAGAGAGCTCTGGTCAGAAGAGGGAGGCTCAGCCTGGAGCTTCCAGCCCACCATTCGCCCCCAGGGCAGCCGCCGCCTGGAGAGATCCCCCCTTCTCCTGTCCTGACCCTCTGCCCTTGGCAACTCCTTCCAGGGATTCTGGTCAAGCCCCCCCCCCCCTCCCCCGCCCCCAGCTATTTCTGTCCCTGTTGGCGCTTGACAGCGTCCCTGATTTGGAGCTCATGTTGATGTTTTGATTTTATGCTTCTTCCATAATTTTAGAAAAACACAGACAGGTTGGCTCCCCGGCTGTTTTGAAATAATAACTTCCAGGCTTAACAAGAGTATCAATATTGGGGTTGAATTCACTTGTGTTCGGGGTTTGCTCTGGTTTAAGTGTTGGATTAAAGTGACCTCTACCTGGTGTCTCTTCCCCACGACCGCAGGGCCCTGCCTGGGCCGGGGGAGTGCTCCCTCCGTGAGGGTGAACACACCCCTGTATCACAGCGCATTGGAAGGCACAGGCCTCCCAGGGGCAGCCCGAGCTGCGGAGGACGAGGTCGGCGGTTGCGGGCTGGAGGAACAGGTTTGGGGACAGGTCTTGCCCGGGACCTACTTGCCATGGCCTAGCTGCTTTGCAGGGGTTTTGTGGAGGCACAGGAGCCCCCTTCCCAGGCCAGGGGTCCTGAATTCTAGCAGTTTGGCTGCAACAAGTCATGAGGCTGAGGTAGCCAAGAGGAGCACCTGAGGTAGCCAAGAGGCGCACCAGCCAGGGTGGTCCGGGGTCGTGAAACACACTTCTTTAGGTAGAAGCAGCGGACTTCTGGGAACAAGGCCCACCTGTCTGGGCTTCCCCTCAGCCACCAGCACATCTTGCTGGGAGGTGGCCTCAGGTTCCGCACAGAGCAGTCCCCCCCTCCCCCCTGGGGCCCCCGCCCCCACCTCCTCCCAGGGCACACGGAGACCACCCCACAGGCCGGGGCTGCTGAGAGTCTCTGGCGGCATGGATACGGGTATGCACGAGCCAGAGGGGAAGCGGGAACCCCGTCTGTGTGGACCTGGGGTAGGGCTGGGGTGGGAGAGGTTCTCCCTGCCGCAAGATGCTGAGCCCCCAGGGCACAGGCTCTTAACTTACAGGGCTACGATGTCTGGGGCTCTAATGTGGAGGGAGGTGACACACCAGTGATCACCGTACACTCACGTGTGGGTGCCACTGCCGACGGGGGGGACAAAGCACAGGCTTGGACAGACCCTTACTCACACTGAAGGGTGAAGAGGCAAGAGGGAAGGCCCGGCTGGGAGAGTCCAGAGGAACGGCTCTGTATGAACTTCCTGTCTCTTCCTTGCTGGTGCCCTCCTTCCTGTCTGGGCAGCCCCGAGCAGCTGACACCTCTCTCTGGAGGAAGCTATTTCCCCTTTCATATCACACGGCTGCCCAAACTGACGTGGCCACTTACAGTCACCCGGGGGATAAAAGTCCCAAGATGCGGGGGTGGGGGGAGTTCTCTCACTTCCCGCCTGACCACTGTGTTCCAGATGAGCTCCAGAACTCTCTGAGGGCCTGGCCTGGCTTTCCTCATGTCAGGATATGGGGGGAGAGGGGAGGGGGAGAGGAACTGGAAAAATTCCTTTGCGATGTACCATGAACAGTATGGCCCCTGACCTCCTCAGGTGGAAGGTCCCCGAGAGGCGAGTGGGTCATCCCCTTCTCGAGTGAGGCCATCACTAGAGTGAGGGGACTTCCAGGGGCTTTGGATAGAGACTGAAAAGATGCCCTCCCTTGAGCCACTCCAAACAAGGAGGGAGCTCCAGTCAGAGGGTCCCTCACCGACGCTTACCAGAGCCAGCCCTGGGTCAGTCAGGGCATCGCCTCCCATCCTGACAGAGGCCCTGGGGGTTGGTTACTCCAGGAGAAGGAAGTGACTCCAGGAGAGGCACCAAGTTCCTGAACGTCCCTCTGTGCCTCAGATGCCCCATCTGTGAAATGGGCACCGTAACAGAACCAACCTTATGGCCTGAAGGAGATGCTGCGTGTCGAGGCCTTAGAACCGGGACTGGCAGGAAGGTTCGGTAAAGGTTGGATTCCTGCCCAGCGTCACTACGGTGTGGGCCAAAGCGACTGGTCAGCACGTGCTGATGTCGGCAGGGTTACCTCTTTGGAGGAGATGTCCAAATTCCCATTCTGCAGGAGCCCCGTGGCCAGAGCCACAGTCAGAAGCGCTTCGGTAGCTGGGGCTGGGAGAAGGGGCCACTGAGCGTTTAAAGGTGGTGGCAGCTCGGGACATCAAAGAGAGATTCTTAGGAAAGGACACATACTGGGCCTGGACCTGAGATCCTTTTAGAAGCGGGCTGCCCTTCAACGAACTATATCATCCTCTAAAGGCTGTTCCCCCAAAGCCCCTGGGGGGTGGCCGCCGCACCCCGGGGCTGTGCTCCATTTGCTGGGCGCACATCACTGCGTGCTCACCTGTTTCGCACCCTCCACTTCAGCAATTCCTCCTCAAATCCCTTGGACACCGGTGTGGCTACTATCCCCATTTTACAGCTGAGGACACTGAGGCACAAGGGGGTTGTGTGCCTTCCTCCCACAAAAACAGCGATGAGAGAATCAGGACCTGCATATGCTGGATTTTTCTGCGTCACACTACTACACCTCGGGGCTCCCAGGCTGAGCCAGGGGGCAGGGGCCGGGATGGAAGCACAAAGCGGGATGGCAGGCGGGGAGGGCGGGCCAGGTGGGGCCTCTGGCCAGTTGGGGGAGGGGGAAGGAGTCCTGGGAGCAAGCTGCCAGCCGCCAGCTGCTATGTGGGATCACAGATTCTCTGTTCCCGGATCTTCTCATTTTCTGAAAAGGTGCCCAAAATCTGGATCTTTATGTGAAATCTCCCAATTTTACATTTCGGCTCCAGTGATCTTTTAAAACAGTACGCCATCCCAACAAAATAGCTCGTGGGCCCGCCATGACATGACCTCTGCAGAGAGCGCCTCTGGGCCACCTCCAGGGAACGGCCCCTCGGCCCCTCAGGGAGGGGCCAGCCCAGGGGTCGGTCGTCTCTGCTGCTGGCGATCTGGGATCCAACCCCCGGTACCTCCCAGACTCTAGGGCTCCTTTCTATTCTGGGCTAAGGTCCAAGAGGAACCTCAAAGGGATGTGCGGCTTCTCTGTCTGTGACCTTTGTCCTGCGGTGTAAGGAGGGCGAGACTGGAATTTTTCCAGTCTGCTCACAAAACCTTGTCCACTCCACCAGACCGTCAGTCATGACATCCCCTCCACACCCAGCCAAGAACTTCGTTGCTTCATGGGCGTCCTCCCTACACGTGAAGGCTCAAGATGGCAAGATGACATTACAGACCAGTCGCTAACGAATTCGCAGATTTTTTTTTTTTAGTCTTCGGGAGTGTTAATAGTTTTGCAGGGAACCATTCACACCCTCCCGCAGCCCGATTTAGACACAAGCAAGTTGGTTGGAGAGCTGCCTGCTAACCCCCCGCTTGCTGCTGTGGGAGAAGCATGGGGCTCGGGAGGGCCTCGACCCCGGGTGAAATCTAGCCTCCCCTCCTGACGGAAGATGTGCAGAGAGGCAACAAACACCCGGTAACGACTACGGGCTTGAGACTCTACTGTCTGTTAAGGGCTCTGACACATTGTGTCTCACTGAATTTTCCCCCACTCCCCTCCATTGTGCAGGTGAGAAAACTGGCTCAAACAGGTTGAGGGTCTGCTTGAGGTCACACGGGGAGGTGCGCGATCCAAACCAACATCCATATCCTTTGATGCAATGCTTCCTTTCCTTTCCAATACCAGGGAAATAATCAGACGGACCCCCAAAGGTATGTTTTAGAATGTTCGTCACTGCATTCATCTTATGAATAAAATATTAAAAACAATGTCCAACCATAGGGGATTAGCTTCCTAAGTTCCAAGTTTCTACATAGGACAATTACGTAGCCATACGAAATCAATCCACATGTTATCTCTCCTGGAAATATTAGGCTGTTGCTCAATCTTCAACCTCTGAATTCCCTTTTCCCAGAAGACAGTTTCTGATGGCTCTACCAGTAACTTGGTAAAAATGACACAAAACAAGCCATCTCCATGCCTGTTCTGCATGAAGGGCCGCTGACCCCGGCCCCCTTCTCACCTGAGCAGGCATGACTAAGCACTGGGCTCTGACCTTTGCCCCAAGTGCTTTTCTTTGGGCATTTCTGCATCGAGGAGAGTGTTTCCTTAGTCTCAACCACAATGCTAAAAAACCCAGAAAACTGACCATGTGAAAACTGCAAGCGCTCTTTCACCTAGCCAACACATGTCTGTGTCAGCTGCACAGAAGGCCCTGGAAAGACGAAGATGAATGAGACGCAGTGTCAGCCTTCATGGGGGACACAACTGAAGGACAGCCATCATGGGGCCAGCCCTACACGGAAAGATGATTTAACTTTACTCCTCTCCACAGGCCCTTTTCGGACTGCCCTCGCCGCCAGCAGAGCAGAGGATATGGGAACCCGAAGACCTGTGCTCGAGTCCTGGCCCCACAGTCACTTACTAGCTGTGGGACCCTGAGTTCCTACCTGAGTTTCCATCTGTAAAATGGGACCCGAAACCCCACTTGTTCTGCAAGGCTGTTGGAGAACTCAGTGGGATGAGGCATGAAAATATTTTCTCAATATCTGAAGCCCTGTATCCTCCTTAGTCCTTCATTCCCTCTCTGCCCACAGTTCATTGGCTCAGCAAGTGAGAGGTAAGCCACACTGGTGCACTCATTAGTTAATCCGCTACCCTGCCCACAAAACGTGGGTATTTAGAAAGAGATGGAAGACGGGGTGCCTGGCTGGCTCAGTCAGAAGAACATGAAACTCTTGATCTCGAGGTCATGAGTTCAAGCCCGACTGGGGGTATAGAGATTACTTAAATAAATAAACTTAAAAAAAGTAAATAAAAAGAGATGGAGAAGCACCTGCTGGAAACAGGGTAGGTGGACCTCACAGAACCTCGTTGGCAGTTGAAAGAAAATTCTTCTGGACAGGTACAACCTGTATTTTTAGGGTGATATCATGCCACAGCCCCCTACCCCACCAAAGAAAGTGTGGTTTTGTTCTCCCAGCCCCAACATCACTAAAACCCTGGATACCAAGCCCCCCCCCCCACCCCCACACATACACATCCCTCACCTTGGGCAGGTCTGTGGCCCCACGGATCCGCTGGGCCACCTTCTCTCCATCGGGGTGGATCTTGGCCACGTGCTTCCACATCCTTTCCCAGGTGGCCTCGTCCACAGGCAGCCCACCCCGGTTGACAAAGAAGGGGATGCCTCCATCTCGAAGGTCCTCTTCCCCTTCCTCTTCTGGCTCATCATCTCTCTGGGCTGAGGCCCCTTCGCTGGTCTCCAGACGTTTGACCCCAGAAGGGGCTGCAGAGGCAGCGGGGGCAGCGCTGCTGCTGCCACCCCCTGCCACCTTCTTCCCCCCGGGCATCCCCGAATCCTTGATGGGGGTGGAAGTAGGTATCAGGAGGCAGGAAAAAATAGGTGGCTCACAGGGGGCCTCCCACACACCAGCTGCACAGATAACACATGGCCAAACAGAGTGCAAGGCGCCTTTAAGAAACCAGGGCGTGGCTCCTGTACAATAAAATACTACTCGATAAGAAAAAAAAAATCAGTGCCTCAACGTGAAGTAGGGGATAGAGAGGTGGTTGTCTGGGGTCAGCCTTAGAGGCTTTGTTCTTTTTGTGAAACGGAATAAAGAGAACACACCCCAAGTTGGCAGCCTTCACAAAGCTCCCCCATTTGACAGCGAGAACAATGACGGCAGCAGTCTGGGCTTGTTGCAGAGAGAAAAGTCGGAGGGAAACTGAGGCCAGACAGCTCCGACCTGCGGTCACAGAGGGTCAAGGCACCGGTGCCCAGGCCGACCCGGCGCCCCAAGTCCCAGTTTTGGAGAGAACAGATTTCTCTGCAAAATATCGCACGCTCAGGCCAGCGTGCGCTCCGGGGGGTACGGAGGCGACTCCTGGCCGCATCAGCTCGGAGCCCGGATCCCCGAACCGGAGGGTGGCGAGGGGGCGCGATTTCTTCGACGCGACGAGCCGGGGAGCCAAGACTCGCAGCTGGCGGGGCGCAGGGAGGGGGCGCGCGCCGACGTGCTCATTCCACGCCCGCGGCCAACTCCCCGCACAAAGTGGGCTTTGTCTCGGCCCCCGTCCCCTCGCCCCCGGGAAACAGCAGCGCAGCTCCCAGAAGGGGGAAGGGCGCGGCGGGGAGCGCCAAGGCCCCGCCGGTCCCCAGCCGGGGGCGTCTCAGCGGGCGGACAGCGGGCACCCGGCGCCGCTCAGCGCCAGCCGAGCCATCGCGGGGCGCGGGTCCCGGTCCCGTTCCCGGGGCTCAGCGGGGCCGACTCGGGCGGGGCGCAGAGGCCCGGCTGAGGTCCCCGAGCGGCGGGCTCCGGCCGCGCGGTCGCAGCCTCGGAGTGGCTGCGGCATGGGCGGTGGCGCGGCCAGGCCGGGCGAAGGATGCTCCGGGGCGGTCGGCTCGCGCTCCCGCTGCCCCGGCTGAGATGGGGGGCGGGGGGGGAAGGACAGCCGGACCCGGAGGGCTCGAGGCTCGCGCAGCCACAGCCCGCGGATGGAGCTGGAGGCGAGTGACAAAGCCTCGGCGAGCGCGGGTTGCGCTAGTCCCGGGAGAACAGCCCGCCGAGCGCGGAGTCCACGCGCAGGTCTCGGCTCAGCTGCTCCGCGAGGCTCGGAACGCCGCCGCCCCCGCCGCCCCAGGGCCCAGCTGCCGCCGGCCGCGCGCGTCCCCTGCCCGCCAGCCGCCCACCCGGCTCGACTCCGGCCCGCGCCGCGCATGCGCTCCGTCCCCCCCTTAAAGGGCCAGCGCGTTCCCGCCGGGCCCTCCGCCTCCCGCGGCCAGCCCTGCGCCCCAAGTTATCTCTAGGAGGCAGGGGGTCGTCCGCTCCGCTCCCACCTCTTTCTCAGGGCGCGGCGAAGCCAGCGCGGAGCCGCGGAGGAAGTTCACGGCGTGCGGCACGGAGCGCAAAGTGCACGGAGGTTCCGGGCTCGGGAGGCCCGCGGTCGGGAATTTCCTAAAGGAAGCACCTCGCAGGGGCCCTCAGGGGGTAGAAGCGAGAGCTCCGACTTGGAGGACCGAGTTCTAGACAGGAGTCAGAGTCTAATTTCCTGCGGGACATCCTACAGATCGCTTCCCTCAGTGGGCCTCGGTTTCCCCATCTATCAGCAGAGCTCGTCACACCTGGTGAGCGCAGAGTCCTCCTGGCGTACGGGCTCCTTGAAGGAGGACATTTGGGGGCTAGGGTCACGACCTGTGGAAGCAAAAGGATTAAAAGCCACCCAGTTTCACTCCAAGATCTCCACCAGTGGGAGGGAGCGGCGCAGGGTCCGCCCCTAGTTGACTTCCCTGGCCCCAGGCAGTGAGCGTCCCCGCGTCCCGGGCGGAGGGGCTGCTGCTGCGTGCGCCCCAGGGTTTTGGGACCGCGCGACCCGTGGGAGTGTGAGGCGACGGACCTGCAAGGTCTAGCCAGCTCAGAAGAAGGGGAAAGTACGGCCTCCAGGACTGCGGAGACCCAAGGCAACCTTTACTTTCCCTCTGTAGCGCAGTAAAGTGGAAAAGGCGCGAACAGGGAGCCGAGGGAAAGAACTTTCTAAAAGGAGACAATAAATAGCTTTATGAGCTTTAAGACTGTCTCCTTTCTCCCACCAGAAGTTAGTATGAATGACAGTCTTGCTGCGTCTGGGGAGGTGGGGTAGTAAAGCAGATTCCTGGGCTCTGGCCTGCCTGCCGGCAGGTGCTGATTGTTTAGTTCTGTAACTGCTGCATTTCTCACCACCCCTTCTCTGACAAGCTGAGGTTTCTACACCTGGGTTGGGGCAGAGGAGGCCTTGGAGAATCCAGAAGTGCTCAGTGGTTCCTCGTCTGTTCCCTAAAGTCATCCCTGGTGTCTGAACTTTCTAGATCCCCTGAGCTCCAGCAGCTGCCTCTTGCTGCCTCCAGGGTCAGAAACCAAGGGTGATGAGTGATGGGAAGGGACATGGGACTTCAAGAAAGCTAGTTAAGAGGAGATCCTCTTAAGCCCACTGAGGCAAGCATGAAAAACCACCATGCACCAACAACGGCAACCTACTCATTGTATCGATGGGGAAATTGAGTCTCAGAGAGCAATTCCTTCAAGCTCACACAGCTCATAACTTGAACTGAAGCCTTATTTTCAGACACTTACCTTTCCACCCTGCACTTGGCCTCTTGCCCTAGCTGAGTGGTTGTGGTAGTTTAAGCATGATTGCAAGCTCTTTACCGCTTCTCTTTTCGAAAGATGTTGGCTCATACCCCTCCCCTAGACTGTGGGCTGGACTTAGCGACTCGCTTCTAATGAACAGAACATGGTGGAGCTGATGCTATGTAGCTCTTAAGCTGAAGTCGTATAAAGGAGATGTTCCTCCTGTCTTTCTCTTACTTTCCCAGGACAGTCACCCTGGAGCCTCGCCACCATGCTGTGAGGAAGCCCTGGCCACATGGAGGGAGGACAGAGGGCGCTCTGGCTGCCGTGTGCCGCTGGGCTCTTAGCTCCCAACCAGCATCACTCATCAGATAAGTGGTGAACTGAGATTATCCCACCACCAGCCTTTGAGTCTCCCAGCCGAGGTCGCAGACATAGAGCAGAGATAAGCCCACCTCGCCGTGCCCTGTCTGAATTTCTCTCCCGCGCAAAATGAGAGATAAGAAGCGATCCTTGTTGTTTTAAGCCAGTAAGTTTTGGGGTATCCTGTTATGCAGCGTTAGATGATTAATTCTGGGAAATGGCACTTCCTGAAATGACAAGTAATAAAATGGATTTGGAGTCTTTATTCGAACATTCCAACAGGAAGTAGTTACTGAGCATCTTTTTTGTGCCTGGCTCTGTACGAGGCACTGGGGATACGGTGGTGAATAAGAGGAGCGTGAGCTTTGCCCTGGTAAGGCTTCCGGTCTCCTACTGGAGGAGATGGTTAAACATGTTTATAGTAAAGCGCTTTGCCAGAGGCTTAGACCAGGAAGCTATGGGAGCGCACACCTGGGGCGACTTGCCAGTTAAGTGGGTTGCTGGGGAAAGAGGAAATGAATTGGGTACAAGGCCAGCATAGTCTAGCCTGGAGAGTTTTCTGGGATATGTTCCTAGAAGGAGGAGGAGACAGGTGTCAGGCAAGGTGGGGGAGGGGCATGGAAATAGATGAGAAAATGGCGGAACTAGAGAGGGATGTATCTTATTCTCGTTTTAGCAGAAAGCTGAGAAAGGACAAGAGCTCGTGAACAGGGCCCCGATCTGGGGTCCTGCAGCAAATCCTCCCATGGTTCCCTGTAGCTATACGCAGGAAACAAGACCTCTGCTGACACTTCTGTCACTCCCTCATTTGGCTCTAAGCTCTTATGACTAATATTTCTTTTGCTGCCTTTTCAAAAACTCTGGAAGAAATTTGGGTGAGTTAATTTCCATTTTACAGGTGCAGAAATGAGGCACAGGGAAGCTAGGCAGCCTAAGTACCTGGTTGAGGAGCCGGCATGTCGGGGCTGCTGGATACTGACGATGTACTTGGATGATGATAGGGATGATGAAGATAATGACGCCTAGGTCACATCATATCTCACTATTGTCACACTGGGGAGTAATGTTCTGGAAACTAATGCACAGTGTCTTGGGGAATCAACATTGGTATTAATCTGCTCCAACTCATTTTCTTGTGACACTGAAGGTCCAGTCTGATTCCTGGAAAGGAGAGTCTGGTTGACTGAGTTGAGGTTCTGGGCCTGCCCCTTGGCTGGAAGAGGGCAGGGCAACCTCATGAGCGGCCCCCCAAAGACCTCAGGCAGTAGGGGCCGGGGACTGCCCTAAATGAAAACAGGGGTTAGTCAGAGAGGGGCATGGAGGGGCACAGCTCGAGGTATGTTTGTGAAAGGCAGACACTCTATGTCTGCACTGTCTGATAAGGTGGCCAGAAGTGACACGTGGCTATTTGATTCACATGACATAAAATTTTAAAAATCCAGTTCTCAGTCACACTAGCCACGTTTCAAGTGCTCAAGAGCCGCATATGGCTTATAGCTACTGGGTTGGACAGCACAGATAATAGAACATTTCCATCATTGCAGAAATTTCTAGTGGGTAGCACTGCTCCAGGATTCTTATTTGCAATTCAGCTGTTTTTCTTCTTTTACCTCATAACATCGTGAATAGGGAAATAGCAAAAAACGTGGGTCAGACTCTTCACTAACTCATTCCTCAAACGTATACTAAGTGTCTACTTTGAATCACACATTGTTGTAGGCACCAGGATGCCGAGAGGGACTTTGGGGAGGTCCTGGGCCAGTGGATCTCATGATCAGACCCCTCTCAGAAGTACTGATAGCCAGGCTCCACCCAACAGAGACCCTGCCGAAAGTGGTTTGGGATGGGGCTGGCAGACCTGTAGGGGAGAAAAGCTCCCCAGGTGACGTGAATGTGTCGCAGGGCTGGGGAACCACGGCGGTCTGGTCTGGCTAGGGAAGTGATTTGTTTCAGACAACCTGAAAACCTGAATCGTGTGTGTGTGTGTGTGTGTGTGTGTGTGTGTGTGTGTGTGTGTGTGTGTCTGACCTCAGGGTCCTTATGCTAACGCTGGAACTCTCCATGGATGTGGCATCTATCTGATCAAATGCCAAATTCTTAGGGAAGAACAAGTCAACTCTTCCTTAACCCAAAGAGAATCCAGTTCCCTTCAAACACAGTGCCGAAGGGACTTCCGGTTTTAAATCGCTCCTTTCCCAAACCGTTTGCACGTTTGTTTTGTGGACCTGCCTTACTCAGCAAGTTGGGAAATCCTTATAAAAAGAGTGCGCGTTCTGAGGACCTGGTGTAGGTCAGGCACTTTGTATGCAGTGCCATTTCGTCCTCAGGACGCTGTTACAAAGTGAGTTTCGCTGACATCCATTTATAGAGAAGCAAACTGAGATGCAGAGAAGAGAAGGATATACTTTATCCAAGTTGGTACAGCTGGGATTCCAACTCCAGATTTCTTACTCTTTCCCCTTCGCCACCCCGTACCTGCCCCGTAGCCAAGAGTGCAGGGCAGCCTGCAGACAGAGGGATCCTGTTCCATCCACGGAGGGGAGAAAGCTCTGTGGAGGTGACCCACAACGCTGTGTTCAGTGAGAGTACTGGGGGAGCCTGGAGGGAAGGGGGATTCAGGGATAAAACAGACGGGGGGATTGGGAGTGGAGTTCGCCTTTTCCCAAGTGGTCGTGTCTGGATTCCTTTTACCAAGGGCTTTGGAGGAAGCAGCTAAGAACAGTGTTGTACCTGGAACAGTGAGCTCTTAGACATGTAGCAATTATGATAGATGCATGGAAGAAGATCTGTTCCCAGCCTGGATCCCTGTGGGTTTGCAGAATGTCTGTGTCACCGTGTATCTTTGTAATCTGAGTCCCTGCCTCATACTTCCTGGGCCGCCTGGCCTCGGTGGGGGGGGGGGGGGGGGGGGCTGGGAATGGACAGGATTCATTGTGTCCATTCCAAAAGACTTGAACAGTGAGGGAGATATGTCTCCCCAGCCATTCTCTGCGGGCCACCTCATATAGTAACAGGAGACCCCGGCCTTGGAGAACAGGAAGGGCTGCCCCTGGAATGCATCAGGGCTTGTCTGTATGGCATTCAGCAGGTCTCTTAGGGGGCCAAGCCACGACTGGCCATAGAGGGAGCATAGACTATCACATCCAGAAAGACCCTTAGAGGTCTTTCCTGGTTTCATTTCACAGATGGGAAACGGAGGCTCAGTGAGCTAACAGGACTTACTTTCCAATACAGTCAGTTAGAGGCAGGGGTCACACTTGCAGTCAGGTCTGCAAGTAGGCTTTCCCTAATGTCTTCACTAGCGGGGGAAAAGGGATAGTAGGTGAACCTTGAAAGCTTTGAGGTGGCAAGAGGTAGAGACGGTATTTTCATGTTTGTTTCCGGGTGTGGCTAAGCCGCGTGGGTAGTGGGGTGTGGCCTGGGTGTGTGCTCGGGAAGTCTCCATTCAATCTGAAGGATGGGAGGATGACCCTTCTTATTTTCCAGGCAGATCACACTCCTCCACACTTGCGTCCCTCCCGTTAGGAAGCTGGCATTTCCTCTGACTTTGTTCTGCGCCGTAGAGCAGGTGTTCGGTGGGTTGCAGGTTATTGAGTTGGTCCACCAGGAACGGCTGGGCCCCCGTGGTTGCTCCCCAGCAGTGGCCAGGACCCTGGCAGGCCCAGAAAGAATCAAAAGGTCGGCATCAGCCTCCCCGCTCAATGGAAGGGCCTGAGACCTGGTGACAGGGAGATACAGAGGCTGAGATGTCAGTGTATCCTGAAGTCTAAATCAAAGCCATTTAAAGTGGCGGGGCCATGTAGACGTCCCTGAGATGGGCTGGGTTTCTCTCTGGATCCTTGGCTTCCAGGGAAGACTTCACTTTAGTTCAACAGTTTCTGAGCACCTACTACATGCATGGCCTAGCCTGAGAAGCAGACGTACGCAGGACGTTACTTGATCTTGTGGGTTGTATCTAGCGAGACGTGTCCCGGGAACTTGATGGGAACTTGCCACGTGCCCTGGGTTCTGCACTGCTTTCTATGTGACCCTGCCCTTAAGCTTGCGCGTAAGGATTCTAACTCTCCACTTTTCAAATGAGGAGATGGTCTCAGAGAAGCTAAATGACCGTTTCCGGGTTTTAGCCAACGGGAGGCAGAGCCAGGAGTCAGCGCCTGGGCCCTTCCCGCCGTGCCGGCACGCCCCCAGCTAGATACCTGGCGTGGTCCAGCCCCAACCCAGGCTCAAACGGGGTGCTTGCAGTGCACAGAGAGAGGAGAGCTTCATTTTATTCTGGGCAACAGTGTTTCGCTGGAGGCACCGTTGATCCTTGGGGCTGCACGGTCCTGGGCTGTGGGGAGTGCCCCGTGCCTGGCAGGGGGCTGAGTAGCTCCCGGGGCCTCTCCCCAGGAGACACCGGTTGTCCCCCGTTGTGACTCCCAGCACCGAATCACAGGTTGTAGGAGAGAAATGGTCTTCCTCCGGGGCCTAGGAGAATCCTGAAGATCAGACAAGGATTTGGGCAATCGAAGACACGAGGAAAACAGTCATTGGCTTCGTGATTTTTCCACTGGACAGAGAATTTCCACTTAGGTTTTCCACTTTGCTCTTTCCCCCGGCCCCATGGCTTGCTTGTGTCAGCACACAAAGCAGAGAGCCACATGTAGTTGCCATGGGACCGCGGTGCACGAGGGGGCCCCGCATGGGTTGCAGGCGTCCTTGGGAGCCAGGTCCTTCCTGGCCTCGGTTTGTTTAGCCTCCAGCAAATGCCTCATTTTCATCTTCTGGCCCCTGTTCCCTTTCTGGGGTGGGTGGAGGGGCTCTTAGAGAATCTGTTTCACCATCAGCCGTCGCCACCACCAAGGACCCTCCTCCTGCACTCATTTGAAGTGTGGCTCTGTGTTAAGGGCTTTATAATGGTTAACTCGTTTAGCCCTCACAACACTCCGAGAGGAAGGGGTTCTTACCATCCCTGTTCCATGGGGGAGATGGCAGCCAGTCAGAAGAGGGGGAAGCAACAACACCCAAGTTCATGCCTATGCAAAGTGGCAGAGGCAGGATTTGAACCCAGGCTTGCTGAGTCACTTCTCTTAACCTCTGCATGCCACTGCCTCCGGAGAGTGTCCTTCCCTCGTCTGGGAGCCCACTGGGCTTTATGGGCCCCTGGGATGCGTTCCCAGGAGAACCACGGGCAGCAGCCAGCCCCAGCAGACTTATTGGTGGTTGGGATGGAGGGTGGTGAGGGCTGTGAAGGCTGCGGGAGGGAGGACAAGCTTTACTGGTGCTGCCGGTGGATCCTCCGCCAGTAAAGGGCAATTATCGGGTCTGCACAGCGCCTGGCTATGGGAGGGCTTCCTGTGAACGGGGCAGAGCGCCCAGTCAGGCTGCAAGACAAATGGGGGACATATGGACTCTAGATCAGTGCACAGTGGGCTCATTATTTTGCATCTGCCAGCAATGGTATAACACTCTATTATTGTAGGAGGCACGGAATAAATAAGCGCAATATTTGGGGCTGGGTTCTGAGGTCATTTTATCTGTGTCCTCCCTTATCTTGGGGGTCATAGTCCCTTCGGGACCATTCGTTCTGAAGCTTGGGCCTTATAGCTGCCAAGGAGTCAGACCAGCAGGGGCAAACAGACTCTAGATGAAACTCCTAAAGACATCTTGACATCCATGTTCTTTCTGGTTCACAAAGGACCCTTGTTGCATCCCTTCGTGCTGCAGGGAGAGACAGGGAGGGAGTGATGGGACAGCCGAGGCGTCCCTGGAGATGAGAGAGAAGGGTGACCTGGCCTGCTCTCCCCTGTCACAGACAGGCCGTGGTACAGACCACATGAGGTCAAGGTCCAAGTTCGCAACAAAGTCAGGAATAGAGCAACGTCCTGGTAGCGTTTCCTGGACGTCCTCAAGTGGCGCTTCTCCAACGGGAGTGTGTCTCCTAACCCGGCGGCTCCTCGCCACGCACATGGCTAGACCCACCCCTCGGAGTTTCCACCGGGGCTGGGCAGGGGCTTTGGAGCTCTGACCTCTTAAAAAGCCTTTCAGCCAGTCTTCCTGCCCATCTCTGCCCTCACTTCCCCAAGTGTTGGTGCCTCGTGTTTGGGGCAAGTTGCATTTCTTCTTGGATGTCCCCAGCGTGATTTTAGTCTTTCATTTTCCCTACTAGCTAAGCCATTTGCTAATTGACCATCTACTCTTCTGCTTCCAAAGTTCTGTGGATGTCCTTTCCTGTCCAGTTGCTTTGTCATCATGGGTTTATGATCCTCCCCCCTTCTAAAAATCCACCTCCCTTTACTGTCCTTTTGGTGTAGTTTCAGAAGGGGATGGAGCACAACACACCCATTATCTTGCCTCTGGAGCCCCCAGACAGCACTGTGGGATGTGCCGGGGCCTGGTTATCACAGTGCGTCTCGTACAAGTGAGGAAGCAGACTCAGAATCTACTTGACCAGAATCTCCTTTTGCAGACCTCATTCCCTATTCCAGGCTCTTTGCACAAGAAAAATTGTTCTAGCGTATTCCGGTTTTCCCAGGCACTTTGGCAGAGTTTCTCTTGTTGGCGCCTCATCCCAGTAGGCAAGGCAGGTGTCCGTGTCTGCTTTGTGGCCGCGAAGACTGATCAGGAAGGGGAAGGCACTTGCCCAGGATAACACAGCTTAAGGTGCTTTGAGGCCACTCTTTCTAGGTTCGCACCCAGGGCCCTTTCTTCTGCTGACTTTGGAATAGCTTTAAAGACATCTCCAGAAAATAAAACATCTAATCACTCAACAGATATTTATTGCCTACTATGTCCCTGAAACCCCACCAGGTTCTGGGCTTATCACAGGGAACAAGATGCCTGGGAGCAACCCATGCCTCCCATGCCTTTTCCGCCAGGATAACTCATCCTGGCGTCCCTCATCTTGGAGGTTGCCTCTAGACTCTTCTGTGCCTGCTGATGGCCTCGTTTTGTCTCTGCTGAAGGAGCCAGGGCATTAAGACCCTGGTGGGACCCTCAGATAATGAGGATGGGAGTGGATGGGTAAACCCTTGAGCTTCCTTGCCCCTCAGTGGGGGGGGGGACTTCTGAGGCACATTCTATACAGTCTGTACAAGGGTCTCCCAAGACTGAGCCTCAGCTGCCAGCAGTTGTAAGTGTCTCATTAATAAACTATGGCCTTCCTTCTTCACTGTCACTTCCCCATTTGCTCGCCTACACTTCCTGGGGGATCACTTCCTCAATAAGCAACCTATTCTCAAATCCCAATCTTGGGGTCCCCTCTTGGGGGGATCCCAAACTAAGATCCCAGGCTTCTAAAATCCTTTTGATTTGTAGCCGACGGTCCTGAAACCTGCTGTTCCCCACCATCCCCGAGGGCACAGACACCTCTCCCTCAAGTAATGGGGAAGGACCTTTCATTGTGCTGTTCAGTGCTGGGTCTCTGGTGTTTAAAACAGTGCCTGGCCCATGGTGGGTGCTTGATAAATGCTGATTTAGTGAATACCGATCGTTGCTACATTAATCAAGGCGGGAGTGGAATGTTGTGGGGGTAAATCACAGCAAGGTCTTTCTCTTTCTTGTGTGTTTTACAGTCTTCATGTCCTGAAGGCTTCATTCTGGTTCATTCTGGCCATTTTGTCCTCTAGACTGGTGGAAAGAGGTGAGCACCGGATCTGCGACGGTGGCAGGTGAAGGAGAGAGCCTCGAAGGCGGGGCTCAGAGGAGGGGGTGTGAATCACTAGTTCAGACTCAGAGGTGCATCCAGGTCCCAGGAAGAGGCCCGGCTTGGCCTTTGTTCTGCGGAGGAGAATTTCTCTGCATATGGGACATAGCACCTCAGCTCCCACTGAGGACTGGTCTAGGCTAATTTTCGACAACAGTTGCAGGAGCTCAGAGACGGAGAGAGATCTTGTATGGAGTGTATCCAGTCCCTGAGTTTCGACTGAATGATGTGCTTTTTGAACATCTACCCCCCGCCCCCAGGCCATCTGGTGGCTGTTGGATAAAATTAAAATTCAGACTGAGAACTCGGTTTTTGTTTGTTTGTTTTTGGTTTTGTTTTGTTTTCTTAGAGTTTATTCCAGGCCAGTAACTCTCCTCTTGGCCTCTGATGTCACTGGTTTTTGGCTGTTGGGGTTGGATAGCCTCAACATTTTGGTTAACCAATAGATACTGGGAAAAATGCCTTAAGGGGGGGTCTGTAGACTGGCTTTCCAAAAGGCTGTGTTCAGTAATGTCGATGAGAAAGAATATCTCGAGTTTGTATAATGTTTTACATTTTGCCAAGTATTTTCCCCAGACATTATTTCCTTTAATTAATATTTTGAGTATTTACCCGTATAGCCACCTAAAGACATCGCATATCCACGCCCAGATTTAATGAAGCGTGTGTAAGACCTCTTCCCTGGAAAAAACATATCATTGTTGAAAGAAATTAAAGAAAACCTAAATGCAGGGAGGGCTAGAGCATGTTCATAGATCAGAAAACTCAGTACTGCAAAGATGTCCGTTCTCTCCAAATCAATTTTTTGATTCAGTGTAAATCCAATAAAAATACTAGCAGGTTATGTTTTGTGGAAATTGACAAGCTGATTCTAAAATTCATATGGAAACCGCTAAGAAAGAGTAAACCGCTAAGAAGAGTAAAGATGATAGAGAAGAAGCAAACGCTGGAAGTGTATGCTGGAAGAATTAAGCAGTCTTACGAAGCTCTAGTACATAGGACAGTGAGACATGCCTATGGCCCCCTTTTATTTTAAAGTTTTCCTGGTTTGTATGGTTCCGAAGGCTGGGATGGAGACGGTGGGAAGCACAGAGATGTGGTTTCCATCTCTGTTTCTTTGTTTCTTTCAGTTGTTTAAAGTAGGCTGGAGTAAGTCTTATTGTGGGGTTCATGCACCAGTGACCCAAGGGCCACTGCGGGAGTTTTAGGCAATCATTCTCCACACAGCACCAAAGCCCTCCACCAAAGCTTAAGGCTCTGGGATGGCTTCCCATTGGAGTAAGGACGTAGTCCCAGCTCCCAAACCTATTTGAGTAAGATGGTCCTTCACATGTGGTCCCCGCCTGCCACACTAACCCAGTCTTCTGCCATACTCATCAACCCTTTCGGATGTCTTCAGTTCCTTAGGACTCCTAGACTAAACTTAGATTCTGGGCGTTAGTCTGCACGTTGTTCTTCCCTCAGATCCTCTCCTTTCCCTGCTCCGCCCACTCCTACTTACCTTCCAGGTCTGGGTTTAAATTTTCATTCCTTGGGAAGGCTGGATCCCCAGCTCCTTAGACTGGGTGCTGCCCTCTGGCCACACATTCTGAAGACACCTATTGCTTTTCCCTTTTCAAGCCGCTCTGCATCTTGTCAAGAATCTCTCCTTTCAGCAGCGTGAGAACAGGGACTGTGTCTGTCTTGCTCACCACCGTGTCGCCTGCTCCTAGAATAATCCCTGGCACAGAGTAGATGCCTAATCAATATTTATTAAACACATGAATAAATAAACAAATGTATAAATTAAAAATCCATACTTGAAAGGCTGACTTTATAAAGTCAAACCTATTAGGTTTTGGCAAACTTCACAGTTTGGCAAAGAGCACGAGTTTACGATGTACTGGGCCATGGATGAGGCTATAAAAGGCTAGTTGCCTATTTACCAAGCCTGCCCTCCTTGCCTCAGCACCTCCCGGACTGGGCCAGAGCGCGTGGCTGGACCATGGCCAACCATCTGTGCCCCTGGAGAAATAAAGCCAGTGTGGGTGTAAAGGGCAAGGCATGAGCCCATTCTCTTTGGTAAGCCAGAGAGCTACTTTGTTCTGAAAACTAGAGGTTTCGTCTCCTTGGTTGGTACTCGCAGGAAATCACTGGATGGATGGGATCAGCAGTGCCAGGATGCCAGCCTTTAGCTGGTGGGGAGGTTTTAAAGCCCACGGAGGGTGTTGCCCCCAAAGCTGCATTTACTCTCAGTATTATGTGTAAGCATTGGATAAAATGGACTTTTTTTTTATGTTTACCCTTCTCTTGTTCAAATGGTTTTTCATTACAGTAGTAGAATAAATCTTAGGGTATTGAAAATTTAGAAAACGCAGATGAGCAAAAAGGAAATAAAAATCAAGTAATCCCATTACTGAGAAATGAGGGCCAAGTCATCTCATGGCCTACGGACGCACAGAGCCTGGTGCCCATGAATATTTTCATTTTAATTTTTCTTAAAATGAGAAGAAAAAAATGAATATAATAACAATGAATCCAGCCTGACTGTATTTTTATACCAATACCACTATGAAATACAATTTTTAACATTTTTTATGGGGGGAAGGGCCATGAAGGCAAAAGTGACTAATGCCCATAAAAGTCAGAATGCAACCCGGCAGAAATAACCACTTTTAATATTTTGTTGTATATCCTCCTAGTGTTCCTGTAACCTGTACATGCAACACACATTTAGACGTATACATATTTATGTCATTATTACAAAAATGTGATCATATTTGCTCATTTTTTAAAGCAATACATTGTTCATGTCTTTCTGTGTTATCAGATATTCTTCTAAGTACTCGTCAGTGTTCTATTTTTAATTAGAAAAGTAGCACCTATAGGGCCTCTGGGTGGCCCAGTCAGTTGAGCATCCACCTCTTGGTTTCGGCTCAGGTTGTGATCTCAGGGTCTTGGGATCAAGACCTCTCTCTCTCTCAAATGAATGAATCAATCAATCTTTAAAAAAGTAGCACCTATAACATCATTCTTTTTTTTAAGATTATATATTTATTTATTTGACCCAGAGAGTGAGCGAGTGAGCACAAGCAGGGGGAGCAGCAGGCACAGGGGGAGGGAGAAGCAGGCTCCCGCCAAGTGGAGTGCTGGATGTGGAACTCAATTCCAGGATCCTGGGATCATGACCCAAGCCAAAGGCAGATGCTTAACGACTGAGCCACCCAGGTGCCCCCATAGCATCATTCTTAATGCCTGTGTGGTGTTCCAAAGAGTGGATATAGTGTAATGCATTTAACTAACCTATTTTTGCTGTTCGTAGAGGTTTGCTATTATAACAGTAAGATGAACATAATTCTAGCAAAATCTATTGCCTTCATATGTGATTGTTCCATTGGAATAAATCCATGGATAATTTGGAGACGTGATACATTATGCATAACTTCACAGTGAAATAGTACCAGTGTGATATGGGTCATTTATGATACCTCTAACTCATCCTGGCGCCTTTTCTTACCATTAGCAACCCTGTAGTGGCCTCTGCTTGGTTTAGGGTGGACATCTCTGGGTGCACGAGCATTGGCAGTCTCAGGAACCACCATGGCCTCTGGTCTCGTCTCTGTGTTCGAGACCTCTGTGGAAGCTCAGTGACTATTTGTCAGATGAACAAATAGATAGGTGGATGGGTGTGTTAGTCTGCAAACCCAGATGTTTGAGATTATTACATCTCTCTGTATTCCTTAAATCAACGTGGGTTTCTCTCACCTGTTGGATTGATGGGACGTTAAGCACTCTGTCTCCTCCAGGTTATACAAATATCTTAACACCTTAAGCATTAAAGCCTCATCTGAAATACTCTGCCCGTTTTGATCCCACTGGCCCACCTAGGGGCACCAGTTGGCCAGCCGTCTCTTCAGATCTTGCCAGAAAGAGGCACATAGCTCCACATTGCAGGCTGGGGGATTCTCTTCTGCCCTTGGCCATCCTCGCTCCCCTCTTGATGTAGCACACTGCTCTTCACTGCTTTTCCTTACTTGCCCCTCCTCCACCCTGTGCCCACCTCCAACCACCCAAATAGTGAAGGAGGCCTTGACTACAAGCTCTTGTGTCTTCTGCTTTGCAAAATCCAGAAGGTAAGCAGCTCCAAAGGGCCTGGTTATCCGATCGAAAGCAGAGGAAGGACAACTACAGAGGAGCGCAAACCCAAGTTAATGTCAATTGACGCTGCTGTAAATGGACTGGTGAAGGCATATTTCATTTGGGTTTGAGTTCCGTGGGCGTGAGACTACTTGGGAGCCAGCCAGTGTTTTCTGAAGCCTTTGTTTTGGCAGTGCCTGACCTGCACCTGCATTTCTTGCAGTTTCTTGCAAAGAAACTTCCTTTGGAGAGTCAAAATGTATCAAATGAACTTACTTTCCACCTGAGGGAAATGTTTGCAAGTCAGCCTTTGTTAGCCTAAAGAATATTGTTTCCTCCCCAGTGGTTGCAACAGTATTTCCTTTGGGAAGCCTATTGAAGCCAACTCTGGTGTTGGAAGCGAATGTTTGGGCTCTAAGGGTTACAACTTCTGGCTTCTTTGTGTAATTGTGGTGCGATGATAGTTTCTTCAGGTCTGAGCAAGGAAAACTGGGGTGGCTGGCTGGGGTCATGTGAAGAGGCGGTATACAGTTGAATGGGAGGAGCAGGTCCCGTAGAGCTGGGCTGCCTGTGTTTGCGTTCTTCACTCGGCCACTTCCAAGCTGGAATCTTTAGCAAGCTAAGTTAACTGTTCTGAATCTCAGTTTCTGTTTCTATAAAATGAGTGATGATAGTATGTACTTCCTATGATTGTTACAGTGATTGAAGAATTAATGTAATAAACAGCGCTTAGAGAAATCCAGTAGGGCCATGGCTTAGTTAATGGTATTGTATCCATGTAAATTTCTTGGTTTTAATCACTGTACCATGATTATATAGGATGTTACTATTGAAGGAAGCAAAGGGTACACAGGAATTCGATAGTATTTCTCTGTGAGGCTAAAGTATTTCAAAATACCAAGTTAAGAAAAAGCACTTAGAGGAACTGTATTTGATGGTGTCATTCTTTGAATAAGGTTTGTCTTTGACCAGAGACTGTGAGCTCTCAAGTCAGGGATCATGACTTGATCCCTGGTGCAGTGCCTGGCACACAGTAGGCCTTCAATAAATATTTGTTGAGTGAATGGACAAAGAATAAGTTGAGATGCCAAAGGTCCTATCCAACTGGTGCCAAAGTGACTAAACAGAGGACCCAGTTCCCACATTTGGGGGTGGGAGGAAAGAGGTGAGAGGGCCACATACTGATTTTCAGTAGAGCCTTGACCACACAGGTGTGTCCATGCATGCACTCACAGACACACACAAGCACGCCCGCCCCTGTGTGCATGGGGGAAATGGCTTGAGGCCGATACCTGGGTTGGTATGTGAAGCAACAGCCCCAGGGACAGGATGGCAGGATGATTCCTAACGTCAAGGAATTCCGCAGAAGCAGTTCAGAGCCAGAGGTGACCCCAAGAGTGGGAGGAATCAATATTATCTGGGTTCTGGGTGGCTCAGTGAACCCAACCGTTTTAGTAAATAAACGCAGAACATAGTAGGGAAGGCATAACTTTACCTCCACCTTCTTAGGGTTTCTGGCTGCTCCTGAGAATTAAATTAACATAAAACATTAACAGGAGAGAAGCATATAGAGTTTTGCACATGTGTGGAAGCCCCCAGAGGAAAATGAAGACACAGAGGGGGGATTGGACCAAGTGCTTATGTACCCGCTTGAACAAAGACTAGCAGCTGTGGGAAAGTAGCTAAAACACACAGGGAGAGGAAGATAAGTTACTTTAAAAAGGTCTGTTTGTACAGATTTCCTTCTGCCTCCACTCCCTGTCTCTGGAGAGGATAATGTTTCTTTCCTCCTGGGGGTAGGGAGGGCGGCTTTCTCACCAGAGTCTTAACTTCTGCTTCCCGGAAAAGGGGAGGTCAGAATGACCTTTTTGCACCTGCTGTTGTTCAGGTGTCTTTAGCTGTAAATAGTCCTTACACCAAAGTGGCGTATTTTGGGGTAATGTATTCTGCCAGCCTTCACCATCTTCTTCTGTACTCAAATGTTAAGTGTAATCTTGATTGTTTTAATGCTGTTCCAATCTAAACGATGCTGGAAAGCTACCTATTTTGCTAGAATATACTGGGAAACTGGCAAAGAGCATCAAACTCAGGAAGGAAGCTGTGTTGCTGCGGGAGGATCAGAGTCACACCGAATAAGCGATGAGCTGATTAGGGGATCACAGAGTTCAAGGAGTTAACACTATGATTTGGAAGTATTCTAGAAATGGGTAGATCCTCTGATATATTTATGCCTCTAAGAAATACAAAAGGCTTTGTTGTGAATTAGGTTCTATTTTATAGACAGAATGTTAATTAAAGACTTTGCAAACAATTCTTAGGCAGAGCTTAAAAGGCCTGGGACACCTGGGTGGCTCAGGTCGTTTAAGTGTCTGCCTTTGGCTCAGGTCATGATCCTGGGGTCCTGGGATTGAGTCTTGAATCAGGCTCCCCACTCAGCAGGGAGCCTGCTTCTCCCTCTGCCTGCTGCTCCTCCTGCTTGTGTGCTCTCTCTCTCTGTCAAATAAATTAATTTTTAAAAACTTGAAAAAAAAAACAAACCCAGACTTAAAAGGCCTGAAAGCATTTCCTGGAAGCTGTTCCCAATGCCTGAATTACATTCTGTCCATACCAGAAATAATACAAAAATCTTTGTGTAGAGTTTTTTTGTAAAAGGCAAATACAGTTTAGTTTCACTTCGATATATATCATGTCATTGGGGAGGATGGGCTATGTGACAAATACATACAGCTCGCAGCTCGCAGAAGTGGATGGGGCCATTTCATCTGCGTATGTCTTCGTTCCCCAAGTAGGCACTTGGTCTTGGAAGCCACAAGCTGTGTGTGGGACCACGGATCTATTTTTGGTACTCTCCACCCTACCTCCTATACTGTTTTGCAAATAGTTGGTAGATGTTTAAAAGCTCTCCACTGTGGACTGTTAGATATCTGGTCTTCCCAAACAGTAGCATTTCGAAACATTCTTAGTGGAACTGTTGTAAAAGAAAGATGTGTTCATTGCACCAAATACAAAAGGTACAGAAAACTGTAAAGAAAATAAAAATCAATAATAATTCCAGTATGTAGTGATAATCACTGGTGACAGATTCACATATAACCTAGACTCAGAGATGCTTTTCTGCACACGATGGAATTTATATAAATCAAGATAACCTGTTTTTTTTTTCTGATTATTGCCTAGAGAATTCCTTTCTTAAGTGCAGCATCATCTTTAATGACTTCAGAATATATATGTATAGGCTCTAATGTCTACCCCTATTGTGGAACATTTAGGGTATGTCTGCATTTTCTCTATCATGTGTTATAATTTCGGTAGATATCTGTGGCTTTTCTGAGGAAAAATTCCCAGGAGTGGAGTTGCTGTTACTTTTAGTTTAAAACTTGTTTATATGCTAAGTTGCTTAATTTTGCAGGACATTGAGCACATGTATATATGGCTAGTTTCCCCACCTTGACTATAAACTTCTAGAATAGAAGGATGAAACCAAGGCTTAGATGTCTCTGTATCCTTTACAGATTCTCTCATTGAGGGGGTGGGGGTATTAGAAATGTTTTGGGCTGCAAGCAGAAGAATAGCTTGTATCAGAAAGCCACTTAATTATCGCCCCTCATTTAGAAGTCTGGGTGTAGACAGTTCGGGGGTTGGTGGAACAGCTCAGCAATGTCACCAAGGGCCCAGCTTCCCTCCTTCCATCGTCACACGCTTCCTGTCCTCAGGCTTGCCACCTCACGGTGGGGGGTGACTGTCTGCCCACTCCTCGTGGAGATGGGAAGACATTTCCCAAAAGCTACTTGGGAGAATTGTCTTTCTCTTTTGGTGGCCAGAACTGGGTCATAAGGCTGCTTCCAGCTACAGAGAAGGCTGGGAAGGCAAGTCTTTGGCATTTTGGCCCCTCCCTGGAGAAGCAAACTCATGGCAAGAAGGAGTCAGGGCCAGCCTCTTGGGTGGGCCACCGACAGATGGGGGTACAGTGCCACGACTGAAAATGCTCCCCGACTTGGGATCCCAATTGTCTTCTTTCTCACCTCCTTATAGTCTCTCATGAAGGAAAATGAGTTCTTGGGGTGTCACAGTAGCTGGGGCACCCTCTGGGACAAAACGGCTGTGAAGGACAAAGGCTCTCCGTGATCATATTTGAGTCAGGTTCTCTGAGCGCTCTGCTTGACCTGACCTTGACCTTGACCTTGGTCCTGTCCGTGCAGGAACTGCATAGCCCAGTTACAGTAGCAGGACCCCTGCCAGATCAGTTTGGAGAGAATCCCCCCACCCTTGATGTTCAATCACCCACGTTGCCTTCAGCAAGGATCCTATGGAGTGGGTTGAGCAGGAACCCCTTGACCTTGAGGTTTCCTCCTAGAAATGCCCACCCTCCAACCTGCTC
Organism: Nasua narica; assembly: GCA_028533885.1. Lineage (NCBI taxonomy): Eukaryota > Metazoa > Chordata > Mammalia > Carnivora > Procyonidae > Nasua > Nasua narica. The sequence goes on along the minus strand of CM052797.1, from coordinate 103,720,785 downwards.
CTTGGCTATAAACCCCACCTGTTCTTGTTGTGTTTGGAGCTGAGTCCCATCTCTCTCCTCTCTTGTAACAGTCTTGATACCTATTGTGACAGCCTTACCACTTGAACAAGTGTCAGAGTAACTTTTTCTCAAATAGATACGGTACCCATGACTCCCTGCCCGAACATTTGGTGGGGCCTTCCTCGTTCGTGTGGTGTCCTCCAGGGTCTGAGACCTGGGGGGTGGCATCAGGGCTGCTCAGGGTTTGGGGGAGCCTTGGGTCACCTCTGTTTTTAAAGGTCCCCTGTAAATTAAAAAAACAAAGAACAGAACCAAATAGTACTATAAAATTTGTAATTTATTTCTAATGTTTGCCTTCTACAGATTAGCGCATTAACAGTGGCCACAGTCGTCAGTGAAGTTGTGAATGGTACCAGCTCGAGTGCATTGCGGCTGGAGTCTTTCAAGATGGGGACACACTTCAAGTTGAAGGTGGAGCATTGTCTTCAAAACACAGGTCTGTGCTTCTCAGCATTTCGTTTGGAGCCCTAAATTTGAGGGGATCGTGCATGCAGCCCTCCTGAGTCCTTGTGAGAGGCCCAGCCAGGCAAGAGTCGACCCAAAGCCCTGAGGACACAGGTGCCATGAGTTCATAATTAGTTACTCATTATGTTTCCTCTTCTTGGGTTTTCCCTTCCCCACCAGTTTCCACCTCCATTCTCTTAGATCCCTTCCTTGCCTCCCCCTTTTCCTTCCTTCCTTCCCCTCTTTGAAAGTCTGGACGGTGGAAAAGACTGGAGTCCGAGATCTGGCCGGCAGCCAGCAGGGAGCAGGGAACACCTGTGGAGTCAGACCAGGGTCACATCAGCTGTTGAGGTTGTGGGGCGGATAGGCAGTGAAGCTGCATGTGCTCCCTGCCCCCCTCCCCCCAACCCCCCCCCCCCCCGCTCCTTAACCCCCTCCATTTGCTGGAAAGATCAGGGCATATTTTAAAACCAGCGAGGGCATCCGTCACTCCTGCATCATTTTGCTCAGGACTGCTCTTTGTGGAAGGTTTATTATAACCCCAGGGTAGGAAGACACCCTCTTGAGTGGCACCCTCAGTGCTGGTCGAGAGTTTGCTCAGTCTAGGCTGAGCGGGAAGAGACGCTGTGCTTTTGACGCAGTTCTGGGGAGAAAGCCTGGAGCCTTATCAGCTCTCACTGCTCCTCTAGCTACAGCACCAACTCCCCACTTTTTTTTAAGTTTCGGGGTCTTACGGTGCCAAGACCTACATATGCCCAAGCATTTGGTCTGGGTCGTGGTCCCCCAGCTCACTCCTGAGCTGTCCCTCCGTCTTGTGCGTGTGGCCCCGGGGAGGTGTGGGGGGCTCTCTGCTCTGTGGCATGGGGGCCTGTTTCGTTCTCATCCTCTCCCCTCCCGCACCTGTCCGGAGGAAGCCTCCGCTCGATGTTTTGGGTTGTCACCTACAGTGTTCGTGTTCTCCCCAAGTGTTGAGACGTCAGAGGCTGGAAGCTGGGGGTTCTCAGACTGGTCTCAGCTTTCTGCCTACTCATTGCTTTCTTGGGGAAGGAATGTGGGGCTCAGGACCTGCTTCCCAGGGGCAGGTGGCAAAGGGCGCAGCTATCTGAAACTGTGACCCGGCCTCTGAGCGCTTGTCCCAAGCCACAGAGCCCCGCACGCAGGAAGTGGTTGTTCAAAGTGAATGAGCGAGCCAGAGAAGGTGCGTGTGCCGGGCCCCTGGCCTAGAGCCTCCGGACTTGGATTCGGACCGCGTCCTGGCCGACCGCCTCTGTGCCTCCCCGCGACCTCATCCCTAAGGGAGGGAAGGGATTAGATCATCTCCTGAACGCCTGCCAGCCCCCAAGCTCTAGATTTTGTATCCACATGGGAAAAAGAAAAAGAGTATTTCTGCCGTCATCCCACGGAACTGGAGCAGGAAGGAAACCTTCCTGAGTAATTCAGGCTCACATACACAGTTGCCTCCAAATAGTTCTCCCTGCTGTTGAACATGGTCCGCTCCACATCACCAAACAGTGTGATGAGAAGGCGGGAGGAGCTCCATGCTCACCACGGAAGGGAGAGTAGGGAGAGCACAGCTCCCAGGGGAGGGCAGAGTTGGGGTATTCACTGAGACTTTGAAGCCTGGTTTAAGGTGGCTCTTTCAAGGTGGATGTGACATATTTGATTAGGAGTGGTAGGGATCCTGATGTAATAAATAGTTGGGTTGGTGGACACAGCAAAGTGTGGATTTCCAGCCGCGGGGTTCAAAGAGCCTTGGGGTGTAAACGGTCTTTTGGTGCTTTCCTAGGAGAGAGATGATCTGTCTTTCAGGAAGTTCCTGGGATGAACAGTAAAGTCCTTTGCAACTTTTGTCTTCCTGGGCAAGAATCTTCTGGAGTACTAGTAAAGTTATTTTGATGAAGACAATGGAGTAGTAAGGTCGTGTTCATATAAGGCTGTGGGTGGTCCGAGTCCCACCCCAGACCCTTTGTTGGCCGCCTGAATGGCAAGGATGTCCCCTCCACCCTGCCGGACACTGGAGGCTGACACGTATGGCTGGATCCATTCTCTCTTACCTTCCTATGTCCAGTTGGCCCAGGCCAGGGGGGAGAGGGGAGGATAGTGAGGTCAGAATACTCATTTCTGTTCTCTCCTTGTTGGGTTGGTTCTCTCTCATTTGAGCTCCCAGCTCCCGTCAGGCAGCCTTCTCAGTCCCCCGCCTGTGGAACTGGTGTAACTGCTCCCTCTACCTGCCCTCTCTGACCTGCAGAAGCCTAGTTACTGTTGACCCTATTGTTTAGTCTCTTCTTTTTCTTTTCTTTTTAAGATTTTTATTTTTTCATTAGAGAGAGCACACAGCAGGGGGAGAGGCAGAGGGAGAGGGAGAAGCAGGCTCCCCACTGAGCTGGGAGCCCGATGTGGGGCTCGATCCCAGGACCTGGAGATCATGACCTGAGCCAAAGGCAGACACTTAACTATCTGAGCCACCCAGGTGCCCCCGTCTCTTATTTCTTATTCTCAGGGCTCATATGTCACTTTTCTGAGGGCATTTCTGTAACACTTTATGTTCTTAATTATTTTCTAAATGTTTATTTGAGAGAGAGAGAGGGGGAGAGAGGAGAGGGAGAGAGTGTCTTAAGCAGGCTCCTTGCTGAGCATGGAGCCTGATAAGGGGCTCGATCTCACAACCCTGAGATCATGACCTGAGCCAAAACCAAGAGTTGGACGCTTAACCAACTGTGCCACCAGGCGCCCCTGCACAACACTTTATTTTTAAATTAATTAATTATTTATCTATTTTAAAAAATTTAAATTCAATTTAATTAACATACAGTGTATTATTAGTTTCAGAGGTAGCGTTCAGTGATTCATCAGTCTTATATGACACCCATCACATCCCCTCCTTAATGCCCGTCACCCAGTTACCCCATCTCCCCTCCCCTCCAGCAACCCTCAGCTTGTTTCCTAGAGTTAAGAGTCTTTTATGGTTTACTTCCCTCTCTGATTTCATCTTATTTTATTTTTCCTTCCCTTCCCCTATGTTCATCTGTTTTGTTTCTTAAAATCCACGTATGAGTGAGATCACATGATATTGGTCTTTCTCTGACTGACTTATTTCTCTTAGCATAATACCCTCTAGTTCCATCCACATTGTTGCAAGTGGCAAGATTTCACTCTTTTTGATGGCTGAGTAATATATATATATATATTATACCCCCCACATCTTTTTTATCCATTCATCTGTCAATGGACATCTGGACTCTTTCTATAGTTTGGCTATTGTTGGCATTGCTGCTATAAACATTGGGGTACAGGTGCCCCTTTGAATCACTATTTTTGTATCCTTTGGATAAATACCTTATAGTGCAATTGGTGGGTCATAGATAGCCCTATTTTTAGTTTTTTGAGGAACCTCCATACTGTTTTCCAGACTGGCTGCACCAGTTTGCATTCCCACCAGCAGTGTAAGAGGGTTCCCTTTTCTCCACCTCCTCATCAACATCTGTTGTTTCCTGACTTGTTAATTTAGGCCATTCTGACTGGAGTGAGGTGGTATCTCATTGTGATTCGATTTGTATTTCCCTGATGTCAAGTGATGTTGAGCATTCTTTTCATGTGTCTGTTGACCGTTTGGATGTCTTCTTTGGAGAAACGTCTATGCATGTCCTCTGCCCATATCTTTCTTTCTTTCTTTTTTTTTTTAAAGATTTTATTTATTTATTTGAGAAAGAGAGAGGAGAGAGGGAGCATGAGCAGGGGGAGGGGCAGAGGGAGAAGCAGACTCCCCCCTGAGCAAGGAGCCCAATGTGAGGCTCCACCCCAGGACCCTGGGATCATGATCGGAGCCAAAGCTGACGCTTAACTAACTGAGCCATTCAGGCATCCCCTGCCCATTTCTTGACTGGATTTTTTTTGGTTTTGGGGTGTTGAGTATGGTAAATTCTTTATAGATTTTTGATACAAGCCCTTTATCTGATAAGACATTTACAAACATCTTCTCCCATTCCGTAGTTTGTCTTTTAGTTTTGTTGACTATGTTATGTTATATTGTCTTTAGTTTTGTTTCCTTTGCTGCACAACACTTTATTTTTATTTTTTTAAGATTTTATTTATTTATTTTTTAAAAAGATTTTATTTATTTTATTTGACACAGAGAGAGATCACAAATAGGCAGAGAGGCAGGCAGAGAGAGAGAGAGAGGGAAGCAGGCTCCCTGCTGAGCACAGAGCCCGATGTGGGGCTTGATCCCAGGACCCTGAGATCGTGACATGAGCTGAAGGCAGAGGCTTAACCCACTGAGCCACCCAGGTGCCCCAACAACACTTTATTTTTAAAGGCAATTGTGTAGAGAATATAAATGCTATTGGGGATCAGTGGCTAAACAGAACTAGAAAAGAAAGCTGAAACCATGACTCTCACATAGGTATAGATGAACACATGTTAAAGATTTCATTTAGCTCATTATTTTTTAAAGATTTTTAATTTATTCATTTGAATGGGAGAGAGAGGGCGCAGAAGCAGTGGGGAGGCTCAGAAGAAGAAAGAGAAGCAGACTCCCCGCTGAGCAGGGAGCCCAATGTGGGGCTCAATCCCAGGACCCTGAGATCATGACCTGAGCAGAAGGCAGATGCTCAATGACTGAGCCACCCAGGCGCCCCTGTGTAGCTCATTATTAAGGAGTGCAGCTGAGATGTTACAACCAGTTCAGATAAGAAGCCAACAAAGCACAAATTTATATGAAGTAAAAGCATGTTGACATTGGTTTTCTCTTGGGGGTTAGGGAGGGAAGTCAATTAAGCCTCCATACAGGACCGAATTTGTTTGTGTGTCTGTAAACAAGAATTATTTGCATTGCTATCAGTTGTCCACAATTTCCAGAGTTGTAAAACACCTCAAAGGCAATGAAAGGGTCCCCCAGCATCATAGTGAGGTAACCTGAAAGAGCGTGTTCTAAACGATGCCTCGTTTTCCACTGAAGCACGCGTTTTTTTCCCATATGACATTTATAAAGTGTTTAATATTTGCAGGGAGTAATCCATTGCTTTAGAACTGAGTGTCTCCCGGGGGTTTAAGGCCAGCGGAGCTGAGCTGTCTCCCTCCCTCTGACTGGTCACCAGCATGCTGATCACATCTCCCACGAAGTGACATAGGATATTTACAAACAGACTTCCATTCCAAAGTTTTGTTTGGGGCAGAAACCAAATGTTCCCTTGCTTTAAAAAAGTTTGAAAACTCCCAAACATGTCCAACCACTGGATATTATGGAAGAGAAAAAGAAGTCTCAGAGGGGGAAGTGACTTTCTCTAGGGCACACAGCTGGATATGTGATCTCTGGTTGGAAGATGGGCTTTGAGGGCCAAGAAGGCCTTACTTTGGGCGTTATTCGGTGACACAAAGAGCTTTCCTGGAAGGAAGGGCTTAGGAAGCAGGCTGTGACAGATGGTTTTCATCTCCTGGGCTCTGGGAAATCTGCTACCATCCCTCTAATCGGATGTTGGAAGCTTCAAGCAAACTTGCAATCTACATTATATCATTGTTTAGTATCCCTAATTATACCTTGGAATTTGGCTTAAGTGCAGCTTAGAGGATGTTCATTAAGAGTGTGGACAGGGACACTCAGCATTTATAAAATTCTTTGCAGTAATTTAAGTCCCAACACTGTTCCAGTGTGTTCAGGAAGCATGTTCGCTCCCAGCTGAAAGACCATTTAGGTTCAGAGAACGGGAACTGGCTGACAGAGTTGGTTTTCTAACGTCCGTTTGAATGCAAAGCTTTACAGTCTTGTTTTCATCAACTCAAGGAAGCTCCTAGCTGACCAACGTCCAGGGCTTAACCCACCAGAGTTGGAGCAATCCGCCCTTGGCGGTTCGTAACCAAGCTCAGCTTCCTATCTCCTGGCCATTGTGTTGTCAAAAACCTCAGATTCTTATTTGCACGACCAGTTGACAGAGAAGCTTTGTCTCCACAGACAGACTGTGGCTCCATCTGGCCCTGCCACCAAGAGCCTTGTGATTCCAGATGGAAAAATCCCCAGCCTCCCCCTAGTTCCAAAGCAGCTCCCACCCCCATTGTTTTATCTGCAGCCAACAGCACAAGCCCTCCACAGACCCTCTCTGCAGGGGTGGAAAGATCCACTAATGGGGGAAATAGCTCATCTCTTCTTCCTTCCTTAATCCCTGTGCTGTGTGAACACATGCACACATCTGGCCAGACTCGTTGAAACGAGGGGCTGTGGGACAGAGAAGCTGGGGGAGGGCTCGCCTTTATCACAGAAGATCTTAAGGGAGAGGCTATCTCGCTGTCAAGGAAAATAATAACTTCAGGTCATCTCAACTTTTTTTTCTTCAAAAGACATTGTTCAGGAACCCCAAATATTCTGTTGGAAGCTCCTGGTGATGGCCAGTTTTCTTCCAGGAGGTTGGAACCAAGCCCCGTATGCGTGCGTGCGTGCATGCGTGTGTGTATGTATGTGTTTAGAGGAATTAAAATTGAACTGGTTTTTCTCCAACAATATCCTCGCCCACCTGCCAAATGAGAAGGAAAGGGAGAGAGGATTAAGATGGGAGAAGGAGGAGATTTCTGAATTTAGGGAGCAAAATTTCAGCGGCCGACAGAGCTCTCGAGATACGCCCACTCTGCATCGGTCTCTACCTGTGGTGCCTCCCCACCCGGAGGCGTCTGGGACTACGCTATCACTGTTCATTCCCTCCCTTCTCTGCTATGAGACAGCCAGATTTCTGGTGACCTGTTGATCGTGCTGGAGTTGATCTGAGCCCTGAGCTTACAGAGAGCTGAGACTGAGACCTGGGAGGGACTGCAGAGGACCTCCCTCCCTGCCATCACAGACTCAGCTTGTTTCCCCATCCCCATCCCCCCCCAGAAAAACTTGTCAAACTTGTCATCCTCCCCCCCCCCCACCCCCCCGACTGTCGTGCCTCTGCAAAATCGCAGGCCCTCCTT
>CM052797.1:103683859-103712842 GCA_028533885.1 Nasua narica | reverse complement strand
ATTCTTCTCACATGGTGGAGGTTTGTCAGAAATACGTCAATTTATTTTTTTATTTTATTATTTCTTAAGATTTTATTTATTTATTTGACAGAGAGAGTAAGAGTACAAGCAGGGGGAGGGCAGAGAGAGGGGGAGAAGCAGGCTCTATACTGAGCAGGGAGCCCAATGCAGGGCTCGATCCCAGAACCCTGAGATCATGACCTGAGCTGAAGGCAGAGGCTTAACCGACTGAGCCACCCAGGGTGCTCCAGAAATGTGTCAATTTAGAGGAGAACTTATGCATATTTCTGGGAACCGATTTTCTTAAAAACTGGCTTTGGACCTTGTAAATCCTGAAGATGAACCACATGTATACCTTAAAACAAACAAACAAACAAAACCAGTAAGTCATAAAATGGAGGTAGAGGCCAGGCCAAAGAGCATTTTTCATTTTTTTTTTCCCAAAAAGATCACGATCACATTACAGTTTTGTGTTTTGAGAGGCTGATTTGGGACCCCCGGAGGGCTGATCCTCTCCTCCCAATAAGGCCACTACATCTGGCTCAAAATCAACTCTAGAGGCAAAGCTGAAGAGTTCCCATTTGGGGGTTCCATCAGAGAGGTATTTGTTTCTTGTGACTGTTATAACAAATTGCCACAAGCTCAGTGGCCTGTCATAGTTCTGGAGGCCAGAAGTGTGACATCAGTATCCTAAACAGAATAATGGCAAATGGCAAAACCAGGAAAACTATTTGTCACCAAGATGACAATGTGGTTCCTAATCCATGAGAAAAACATTAAAATCTAATGATAAAAATGACAAAAGACATGAAAAAACAACAAATAGAAGAAGAAATAAAGATGACTGTTAAGATAAAAATCACCCCTAATAATCAGAAAAATGCATATTGAAAAAAGATACAACTTTTGTTCATCAGCTAGACCGAAGTTTTAAATAAAACTGGAGCTGTGCAGTGGGAGAGGCACCCTAAGACAATTTTGTGGGAATGTGAACTGGTGTTCTTTCTGGAAAGACACCTGGCAATAGTCATCCAGAGCCTTTTAGAAAAGGGTTTCTAATCAAGTAACTCCCTCCATGTCTTGGAGTCTTTCCTAAGGAAGTGATTTGCCAATCAAGTGAGGATATCCATCATGCTGCTTATGATGATAAAGAGATTGAAAACAGAGGGGCACCTGGGTGGCTCAGTGGGTTAAAGCCTCTGCCTTTGGCTCAGGTCATGATTTCAGGGTCCTGGGATCGAGCCCCGCATCAGGTTCTCTGCTCAGCAGGGAGCCTGCTTCCCCCTCTCTCTCTGCCTGCCTCTCTGCCTACTTGTGATCTCTCTCTCTGTCAAATAAATAAATAAAATCTTTAAAAAAAGAGAGAGATTGAAAACAGAATGACTAAATATATCTTAGCACACCCAGGAAAGGAATATGTGCAATATAAAAATCTTGCTTTTGCAGAATGTTTAAATGACATGAGAAATGCTAATTATATAAAATCAAGTGAAGAAAGTGAAATAAAACGGGACATATTAGTAATGAAAAATGAGGGGCACCTGGGTGGCTCAGTGGGTTAAGCCCTCTGCCTTTGGCTCAGGTCATGATCTTAGGGTCTTGGGATTGAGCCCCACTTTGGGCTCTCTGCTCAGTGGGGAGCCTGCTTCCCCATCTCTCTCTGCCTGCCTCTCTGCCTACTTGAGATCTCTCTGTGTGTCAAATAAATAAATAAAATCTTCTAAAAAATAGTGAAAAATGTGCCTAGAAAAAGATTCTGATTGGTCGTCTTGGGTTAGGTGCCCAACCTTTGGGCCAATCACGGAGGCTAAGGGTGGAGCTCCGTACCGTGATTGGCAGCCCCACCAGAATCCCATGGAATGTGGGAAGGATAGTGCATCCAAAGAAAGACAGGAAGATGGGAACAGGGTGCTAATCTCAGAAAGGTGATGAATGGTTGTTGGGCAAAGCATCGGAAATCCAGATAAATATGTATTTGCTCTGTAAATGGAGAACTATACTATTTCTCAAATTTCATGAGCTTTCTCAGAATCCCTCTATGTATTTTCAAATCATATCCATGATCATGGACTTAGAATTTGAAGCAAGGCAAAAGTCACCTGGACCAATCTCCTCATTTTACTAGGAAACTGAAGTCCAGAGCGGAGATGAACTTTCCCAAGGTCACACAACTAGTAGGTTGCAAAGATGGGGCAGGACCTAGTTCTTATTTGTGGCCCAGTATACTTTTGGCTTCTCTGTCTCTCCCAGCAGTTAGCACCCTCCTATCCTCCAGCCCCTGCTACCCTGAATTTGGTCCTGGGGTCTTTCTCTCTCTCCCCATCTCTCCATCTCCCCATCTAGGAAGGTAGCTGTGGGAAGGATGCGCTAGGAATGGGCATTTTAGCCCCAACTCTGCCACTCCTATCGCATGATTTTTGGACTCAGTTTCTTTACCTATAGATTAGGGATAAGCATTCTTACTGGAAAGCATAGTTGTGCGGATAAAAGTGGAATGTCTGAAATCACCGATACTGTCTTATACGTGTTGGCCGAGTTTACAAGCTGGTGATGACTCCTCTCAGTTTTTCCTAAGATCCCTGTCTACAGGACCTCAGCTCATTCAAATGAATTTTCTTTGCTTCTAACCGGGTTTCAAGCTGTCTGCCACTTTGTCCTTCCTTTCCCCATGTGTTAACTAGACTTTTCTGCACCTTATCATTTTTTTTTGATATTGACCAAAATCAAACCAGCTCAGAATGTTATTTTGTATTTTTTCTGTCATCTGCTACTCATTTCTCCCTGTCCTTATCTAATAAAGGACCAATATTTCCCTTATTCTCCCTCCCTCTTTTTTTTTTGCAGTATCTTTGAAGACTGTGCCTTTATGTACTCAGTTCATAAATTACATTTCATTTTTTGTTTTGGCCTTTTGTCTTTTTTCCCCCTAAACTTTCATTCTTGTACCTTTTTTCTATCCTGAAAAAGAAGGTTACACTTTAAAAAAATAATTGTTTCTGGTGTAATGGATTGCTTACAGCAATGCACAAGTCATGGAAAATAGTCACTAATTGGTGATGACAGTAAATTTGGGGACTTTTGCTTCTCGCGAATTCACTCACTCAGCCTTGAATTACATCAAAATTGTGTTGTTCTGATTTAGGAAGGGAACGTGTTCCCATCTGAGATTTTCCTTCTGAGCTACAGAAAGTAGCTCTTTTGGGAAGGTTGTTGGGAAGCCCTCGGCTCTCCGGGAAGGCTAGGGAATCAGTGTGGGCAGATAGGGAATGAGGCAGCCAGAAGTGCAGCGAGGGCGCCGCAGACTAGCCCCCGTGACAACAGAGCTGCCACTGCTGTTAGACATTAGACACCTTGGTTGCCTGGCGTCACCATCTGACATGGGCACAGGGCTGCGGGCACAGTCACCCTGCTGGCCCTGGAAACTGGGTGTTGTCACCCAGGTGGGATCGCCTCGGTCCCTACCTCTCCGCAACATCAGGGGCGAGTCCTGTGTCCCCCAAGAGCAGCTATCCTGTTGATTGCAGAAGTTCGTTTATTCGGTGATAAGTGGTGCATTGTGTGTTACCTCTGTGTCTGTGCGTCGGGTGGGGAGCAGTGGGCGGGTACATCTGCCATCCCAGGAAGGGATGTTCACCCGGGAATGGAATCTTCTTGTCCCAGAAGAATCTAACTTAGACCTTCCAGATACACAAATGTGGCAAGTAACTACGTCATTGCTTTGTGGAAGCAGGATAGCCAAATAATTTTACTGAACCAGGGCTGAGGTCCCAGTATGGAAAGGCATGGGGCCCCGTCGCCTCTCCCGAGTATGCACGGGTGGGTGGAGCTTAGCGATTGCTGGCTCAGGCATGACAGTTGGAAAAGAAGGAATGAAGACGCAGCCCTTTTTACTCTGAGATTTTGAATCATGTTGGAAGGGACAGGGGCAGCCATGATCACCAAGGTGGCAAGAAACAGAATAGGATAAGATTTTAAGAGGTCCTGTCATAATCACCGTATTATCATCTATCTCTGGGTAGCAAATGCTCCCACAGCGTGGTGACTTAGACCACAGATACTTACTATGTTAGTTTCTGCGGGTCAGCTTCGCTGGGTGGTTTTGGCCTATGGTGTCTCATGAGGCTGTGGTCAAGGTGCCCACTGGGACTGTGTCCTTTAAAGGCCTGAGTGCGGAGGGAGGAGCTGCTTTCATCTCAGGGCTGATGACAGGAATTCTTGGCTCTTTGCTGGCTGTGGTGGGCTGCTTCACTACCTTGCCTCATGGGCCTTTCCTTAGAGCTCCGTGGTATATCTTCACAACATCATAGCTGGTTTCCCTCAGAGTGCGTGGTCGGAGAGAGAAAACAAGGAGGAGGTCCCAATGCCTTTTATGATCCTGGGTTCAGAATCACACTACTCACTGGTGATTGGCTTATAACCACTAGGTCTTGTTTCTCCTTGCAATGATTTTAGCTATAATTGCATACTTTTATATGTATTTTTTGATATTTCATGAGTATAGCTGGCATTCATTTCAGTCTCTTTTGAGCCTCAATGGGCTCATCTATAAAACAGAGATTTTAGAACGAGTGCTCTTTTAGGGGATGGTGAATGTGTGCTTCACTCCAGATTCTGTAATATTATAGCTAACATTTATATAAGGCATTAGTATTTCTAAGGGTAATGCTGGGCTGATCTTGAGCCTGGGAGCCCCCTAGTCCATTACTCTGCTCTTTACACTGGGAGCTGATCTCTATGTTTCCCAAGCCTCCAGGCCACTGGTGGGAGGTTGGAGGGTGGGAGAAAAAGAGAAGTCAGGGTATTTCTCTCCCTCTTTGACCCAAGATGCATCCCCAGCAGCATCCGTGTCTCCCCCATAGCTCCAACTCCTGCATGATTGGTCTTCTGCTCTCTTAGTAGTGTGGAACACTACCTTTTCCCTTTGTTCTTACAGCCTAGGGGTGATGGTGCTTCCTGCTTTCCTAGTTCCCAGCTGCCCCATTCTCCTCTGTTGGCTCTCAGTATTCCCTCACTTTGTGCATTAACTTCTTTCTGTTGTAAATACTCAGATTGGTTTCTCCTTCCTCCTGAGACCCTGACTGATACAAAACTCCTTTCTTTGTTGCATCTCTACAATTTTGTGAGAGAGGTGGGACAGGTATCATGACTTCTCACATAGTTAGAATTACTGAAATTCAAATATCACTGAACAAGTTTAACATCAGAGTAGTCACTAAAGAAGAAAAAATCAGTAAATTTGAAGACAAAGCAATAGAAATAATCTAAAATAAAGCAACAAAGACTGAAAAAAATGAGCAGAACCTTAGTAACTTATTTGAAAACATCAAGCTATATTATTGATGTGTAGTTGGAACCTCACAATAAAGAAAAGGGAAGAGGAGGTAAAAAGCATTTGAAAAAAAGTTTGAAAACTTGTGAAATATGATGACAATTATAAACCAACATATCCATGAATATTGACAAAACCCAATCAGGATAAACACAAAGAAAACAACACCAAGGCATAATCAAATGACTGAAAATCAGTGATAAATGAAAATATTAAAATTAGCCAAAGAAAAGGGTACGTGACATTAAAAAAATGAAGATTAAAAAATGTCAACAGACTTCTTTTTTTTTTTGTTAACAGACTTCTTATCAGAAACTGCACAAGCCAAAACTATAATGCTGAAAAACAAAAATTCCATGTTACCCAAAATTATCCTTCAAAATACAGGTGAAATAAGGACATTTTCAGACAGAAACTGAAAATATTTGTTGCCATTAGATCTGTACATAAGAAATGCTAAAGGAAATTCTTGAAAGGAAAATGACACCAGGCAGAAACTTGGATCTACACAAATAAATTAAGAAATGTAGAATGGTAAATATGTGAAATATAAAACATATTTTTCTCTTTTATTATTATATAATATGTATCTAGTATTATAATACATACTAATACATGATATATTTTATATTACTTTTATTTATTAAATTCCTTTAAAAGATAATTGTTTAAAGCAAAAGCAATAATAATGCAAAAATAAAGATAATAGGACAGAGAACAGAAGTGAGAAATGGAAGAATACTTTTATAAGATTTGTACATTCCACACAAAATGGCAAAATAAATTTACTATAATAAATTAAAGATGCATACTGTAAAAACTTCAGTTACTAGTAAGATAAAAAGTTGTAGCTAGCAATCCAGTTGAAGAGATAAAAAGGAATAATAAAAAAAATTTTAAGTAATCCAAAAGAAGATATGAAAGAGAGAAAAAGAATAAAGAACAAGGGTTAACTAGAAAAAAATAACAGTATAGTAATTTAAACCCATGGTATAGATTATTACATTAAATATAGATGGTCTAAACACTCCAATTAAAAAGCAGTGATTATTAGACTAAATAAAACACAAGATCCAACTATTTTCCCTCTATATGGAACTCACTTTATTTTTTAAAAATATTTTCTTTATTTGAGAGAGAGAGAGAGTGCATGGGTGGGGAGGAGAGGGAGAAGCAGGCTCCCAGGTGAACAGGGAGCCCAGTGTGGAGCTTGATCCCAGGATCCTGGGATTAGGACCTGAGCTAAAGGCAGACACTTAACCAACTGAGCCACACAGGTACCCGAAACTCACTTTAAATATAAAGGTACAGGGGCACTTGGATGGCTCAGTAAGTTGGGCATCTGCCTTTGGCTCGGGTTGTGATCTTGGGGTCCTGGGATCAAGCCCCACATTGGGTTCCTTTCTCAGCAGGGAGTCTGCTTCTCCCTCTCCCTTTGTCCCTCCCCACTGCTTGTGCTCTCTCTCTCAAATAAATAAATTCTTAAAAAACATAAAGATACAGATTATTAAAAGTAAAATATGGAAAAACATACACTATGAAAATGTTAATCATGTGAAAGTTGGAGTGGCTATATTACATATCAAAAAAAGTAGAGTTCAGAGCAAAGAGTATTGTCAGGCATAAAGAAGGACACTTCATAATGATAAAGGGGTCAAGTCATCAAGAAGATAGGACAATACTAAATGAGTGTGCATTTTTTAAAAGTAATCTTTATGCCTAATGTGGGGCTTGAACTCACAACCCCAAGATCAAGAGTCACATCTCCATGGACTGAGCCAGCCAGGTGCCTCTAATTGAGTGTGCATTTAATAACAGAGTTTCCAAATACAAAAAGCAAAAATGACAGAACTGAAAGAATAAATAAACAAATTTACATTTCTGTTGAAGATTTATTTCTCTCAGTAACTGATACAACAAATAGGCAGAAAATCAATAGGGATATAGAAAATATAATCAATATTATCAATCAACTTGACCTTACTACTGTTTATGGAAAAGAATACCCACAGAACATCACCAAGGTAGACCTATTGCTGCCATAAAACAAACTTCAATAAATATAAAATAATTGTAATTACACAGTTTGTTTTCTGATCACAATGGAAATTAATTAGAAATTAAAAATAGAGGGCGCCTGGGTGGCTCAGTTGGTTGGGCGACTGCCTTCGGCTCAGGTCATGGTCCTGGAGTCCCGGGGTCGAGTCCCATATTGGGCTCCCAGCTCTGCGGGGAGTCTGCTTCTCCCTCTGACCTTCTCCCCTCTCATGCTCTCTCTCGCTCTCTCTCAAATAAATAAATAAAATCTTTAAAAAAAAAAGAAATTAAAAATAGAAAGATATCTTAAAATCCCCAAATATGCAGAAATTAACCAATACACTTTTTAATCATCCAAAAGTAGAAATCATAAGGGAAATTTGAAAATATAATGAATTAAATAGAAATAAAAATACATAAAAATTTGTGAGATACAGATATCTAAATCCTATCTATCTATCTATCTATCTATCTACCAACCATCTATCTATAAAATCTCCTATGCATGATTCTATGCCATAACCAACTGTGTGTATTCCATGACCACAAGTTGTGATATCCAGGGTAATATCCAGTGGGGTGGCAGGGGACTCCTATCATCCAGCAGTAACAAGGAGGTGTTTCACTTCCAGGTGTCAGAGAAGGCAGACTGAAGAACTTGATTTTCTACTTGATTTTCTACTCCCCCTTTTCCTTCTCTGGGGTGGTGGGAGAGGGTTCCTAAAACAGGATTTGAGTAAGATTTAGAGACTCTTACCACTTAAAAAAATGGTCCTGGAGAAATTGGATGTTTTCATAGGCCAAAAAATGAAGCTTGCCTTATTTCATACCTTATAAAATTAACTCAAAATGGATAATATATTTAAATGTAAAGTTAAAAAACTTTTAGAAGATAACATGGGAGAAAATCTTTGGGCTTGGTCAAAAGTTCTTAGATATGACACCAATAGCCTGATCCATAATAGAAACAGTCAATAAACCAAACCTCATAAAAATAAAAAAATCTCTGCAAAAATATTTCTTTTTGACTTTGTCAAGAAGAAAAAAAAATAAGCTACAGACAGGGAAAAAATATTTGCAAACTACATATTACACAAAGGACTAGTATTTAGAATATACAGTTGACCCTTAAACATTGGGATTAAGGGTGCCAATACCTCACACAGTGAAAAAGTCCATGTATAATTTTTTTTTAAAGATTTTATTTATTCATTTAACAGAGAGAGAGAACACAAGCAGGCAGAGAGGCAGGCAGAGGCAGAGAGAGGAGCAGGCTCCCTGCTGAGCAAGGAGCCTGATGCGGGACTCGATCCCAAGACGCCGGGATCACGACCTGAGCCAAAGGCAGCTGCTCAGCCAACTGAGCCACCCAGGCGTCCCCCATGTATAATTTTTGACTGCCCCAATCCTTAACCAAGGTTTGACTAGAGGAAGCCATACTAATAAACAGTTGATCAACCTATATTTTGCATGTTATATGTATAATACATTGTACTGTACAATGAAGTAAGCTGGAGAAGAGAAACTGTTATTAAGAAAGTAATAAGAAAAAAGAGAAAATAATAAGGAAGAGAAAATACATTTACAGTACTGTAACTATAAAAAACCCACTGACAAATGGACCTGCGCAGTTCAAACCCAGGTTATTCAAGGGTCAACTGTATTTAAAAAAAAAAAGCAAAACTCTCAATGCACAACCATTAAAAACTCCAACACTTCAATTAGAAAATGGATAAAAGCCATGAAGAGACATTCCACTGAAAAATCTGTACAGATGGAAAATCGGCTCATGAAAAGATGTTCTGTAACACAAGCCTCAAGGAATTGCAAATGAAAAGTATAATGAGAAACTACGACGCATGTATCGGAACAGCTAAAACACAAATTAGTGACAATATTAAATGCTGGTGAGGATGCAGAGAAACCAGACTCAATAAGACCATTTCCAGGCAGAAAGTTGAAAGTGTCAGTTTCTTTTGGCTGCATATCATACAATGTGGGGAGAGAGAAGGGCTAAGAAAAGAATTATTCAGTTTGCAAGAAGAATTTAAAGTGACTGCAGACAAGCCAGGACTTTACATGCTGGAAAACAAACCACATCTTAATTCCAGTCCTTTAAGCCAGTAGATTATTTTCCAAGTAAATAGCAGCCTCAGGGAAAAGATCAAGTCAAGAGTGTGGCCATAGGATCCTTAGATAAGACCTCTGAAGTTTTGTGTTCGTTGCTATTAGACCTTCTCAGCCAGACAAAAGGGTTTTCAGTTGCCAAAAATAGTGAGAGGCCTATCTAAGAAAGAATTTTGAGTGTGGCTCTATAGCATAAAGCAGACCAGAATTAGATAAACTGGAAACCCACAAAGTCTTTATGAGAGTTGTATTGATGAAAGAACTGCCCACTAGGATTAAAAGGTACTGAAACAGTTAAAATACTATACATTAATAAAAACTAATTAATTGTGGCTACATACATTCATGACATAGGTAATGACCAATTGGGTTTATCCTAAGAATGCAAGGTTGGTTTAATGTTAGATAACTGAATAAGGTAATTCACCACATTAACAGATCAAAGGTGGAAAAAAAAACCCCATACTTTTTTTTTTTTAAGCAGAAGGACTTTTGGCAAAATTAAAAATTCAATTGTGTTTATAGCAGCATTATCAACAATAGCCAAACTATGGAAAAAGCCTGAAGGTCTGTCAGCTGATGAATGGATAAAGGTGTGGTACACACACACAGACACACGCACACACACACAGAGGAATATTACTCAGCCAACAAAAAGAATGAAATCTTGCCATTTGAAACAATGTGGGTGGAACTAGAGGGCATTATGCTAAGTGTAATAAGTCAGGGAAAGACAGATACCATATGATTTCCCTTATATGTGGGATTTAAGAAACAAAACAGATGAACATAGGGAAGGGGGGAAGAGAGAGGGAAACAAATCATAAGAGACTCAGCAATGGAGAACAAACTGAGAGCTGATGGAGGGAAGCAGGTGGGGAATGGGCTAGATGGGCGATGGATAAGAGGGCACTTGTGATGAGCACTGGGTGTTGTATATAAGTGACGAATCACTGAATTCTACTCCAGAAACCAATATTGCACTGCATGTTAACAAACTAAAATTTGAATTAAAAAAGTTAAAAAAATGTAATCATGATTTAAAACTTAGCCAATTATGAATAGGAAGAATCTTCCTTAACCCAATAAAGAAAACTTAATATATTTTAAAAGCTCACAACAACATAACTAATGGTAAATGTTAAGAGCATTCTCTTTAAAGTCAGAAGCTAGATATAGATGTTGGCTGTCATCACTTCCATATATCATATTAGAGGTTTTAACAATTGTAAGATAAGAACAGACTAAGAATTTGAAAGAAACTAGCATCATTTCCAGATGATATGGTTGTCTATGAAAAAATATCAAACTGTCTACAGATAACATTTTAGCATTAATAAGCGTATTTAGCAAAGTTATTGGATAAAAAGTCAATGTTTCAGCCAACTGCATTCCTATGTACCAGCAACAGCTCAGTATTTCCTCTTTAGAGGGTGTATATGTACTAGGGGACTTACAGAAGAATGCTCACAGTATCTCTGTTTATAATAGCAGAAGAACTGGGAACAAATGAATAGTTATCAGTAGTGAAATATACCAGTAAACAGCATCTGTTCATGGAACAGAATACTATACACCAATAAAAACTAACTGTGGCTACATTTACGAATACAGATAATTCTCAAAAAAAAAACAAAAGGTGGAGTAAAATAGATACCATGTCTCAGAATAATAATACTGTATTATTCGATTTACATAAAATTTAAAACCAAGCCAACCACGAAAGTGTATAGTTTCGTGCTGCATATAGATGTGGTAAATTTTTTTTTTTTAAATATTTTTATTTATTTGACACAGAGAGAAAGAGAGAGATCGAGATCACAAGTAGGCAGAGGCAGGCAGAGAGAGGGGGAAGCAGGCTCCCTGCTGAGCAGAGAGCCCGATGCGGGGCTCGATCCCAGAACACTGAGATCATGACCTGAGTCAAAGGCAGAGGCTTTAACCCACTGAGCCACCCAGGTGCCCCAGATGTGGTAAATTTTTAAGTGAAAACAAAGGGCTGGTTAATAAAACATACAGAGGGGATCAGAAAGGGACACTCAGAGGGACATCAGAGATACAGACACTGTTCTATTTTTTGGGCTGGGTAGCGGATTCACAGGTGTTCATGGGTTATTTTTATTGTTTTTATTTTTTAATTTTAATTCCAGTATAGTTAACACACAGTGTTACATTAGTTTTGGGCGTACAATATCGTGATTTAACACTTCCACACGTCACCTGGTGCTCATCAAAACAAGTCCACTCCTTAATCCCCACGGAAGTCCTTTTATGCTCTTTCCTCTATGAAACATCGAACAGTACAAAAAAAAAAAAGTTTTAACAACTTCGGAGTTTATGAGACACTCCCATTAAAAAGCCTTCCCCAAACCAACTTCCCCAAAGGACAGGGGAGTCCCCGTCTTATCTATGTTCCCACAGATTTTAAAAATGAGTGACTAATTATCTATTATGGTGTACATGTTGGTGTTGCCACCTAATGGTGAGCTCCTCGAAGGCAAAGATTTTTTTTCTTAATCATCATTAGTATCCTTGGCACTTAGTGCAAGGTCTAATTTATAGTATGTACACATAGAGTTTGTTTTGGGGGAATGAGGGGATTAGTTGTTGCCGAAAGTTGTAAACTATGCACATCCACATGCACACATATACAACTTATTTTTCTTTCGTATTTGTCCTATATTAGAGTCCAGCAGTTTTTTCAAACTTTGTTTTCATCCTAATCTTTTTTTTTTTTAAATTCAGAGCTCTAGTAGCTTTGGGGTGTGTGTGTGTGTGTGTGTGTGTGTGTGTGTGTGTCTGTTTGTATGTGCTGGGAGAGGAGATTGGAGTAGGGGGGAAAGATACAGGGAGGAAGAGGGGAAGGTGTGGATATTGAAAGCCAAATAATCCCCTTCTCGAGACTAAGGGCTAGTCCCAGCAAAGCTGGGTATAGGTAATGTTAAACAGAGTCATGGGGTCCCCACCCCTGCAATTCATCTTTCAGCCCATTTCTTCCTGCTCCCCACTCTACCCCTGCTCCCTGCCCTTCTCTCTTGGCTATGATTTTGCTCTCAAAAGGCTGACTTATAAATTACCTTTTAGATGTTAGTTGAGACCTAATGCATTCGCTCCCTCATAAACATTTGCTTTTCATCAGAGGACCTCTTAAGGAAGAAAACCCTGCAAGAACCCAAGGAATGCACCTCCAAAGTGCTATTTTAGGCACAGATTACACACAGATGCAAAATTGCACCTAAAGATATCTACGTTTCTGATTTCTGCCCATCTTCCTACAAAGCAATTACTCCTGATGGTGCTGAAAAGCATCCACTCCTTTAGAGGATGGTCCACCTGAAAGTCTTTTCAATCCTATGCATTATCTATGTGCTGGGGTTGCTGGGATCCTCTGTATGGGGTCCATAAGATGTAGGAGAGGAGAAAGTTCGAGAAAGTATCTCCAGAGAATCGAGCCCTACAGGAAAATCTTAGTGCCTCTTTTAACAGGACTTTGGGTTTTTTGCTTTTCTTTTTTTAATCTTCAGGGAGTCGATGGTCACCGTAGACTGTGCAGAAAGAAATTAATAGAGTCTTGCTCACTGGTGGGACGATGAGGGTGAGGATGTCAAGGAGGAGGAGGGGAGCTTCTTCTGTGATGTGCCTACATCAGGCTCCGTGACAGACCCTTTAAATGTTTCACTTCTGGTCATTAGAACAAGCTACAAAGAATTACTGCCATTTCACAGATGAGGAAACTGAGGATCCAGAGGCCTAATGACTTGCTCAGAGTATCACCCTTGGGTGGTCTCCAGACTTTTATGGCTGCAAACCCTGTCAGTAAGAAGGGTTTTGAACACGCCTGGGTCTCCATTCATGTCCGTTTATTTACCCATAAGACATAAATTAGTCCCGTGGTCATTAGGTAATGTCTCCAGGCACAGAATATGCCTAGAGCAGTTTACTGTGAATAATAGTGGATGTAAATCCACATTTCATAGAGTCTTCTTGATAATTTTTCATACTTTTTTTTTTTTTTGGCCAATTGCTTGTCAGATGCGATTAGATCAACATTATTTTTACCTCATCATATGGTTGACAAAGACCTTGTACCAGGATTGGAAGTTTCGCCTGTCGATATTACCTGGGAGTTGGCGAAGGTAGGCTGCGGGGGGACACCACACGGAGAGCTAACATGCCTCTCCCCACATCCGGAGTCGCGGTAGGCCCCTGGACGCACGGACCAGGGCAGAGGGAGGGCGCAAAACCTTTCATCGCACATTAGAAAGCTTAACTTCCTTCTTTTGTGTAGATTTCGGAAGTGCGTCAATAGTTCTAAAAGCTTCCAGCATTTCTGTGATTCATCTTGTCCCCTCTCCTCTGAGCCCCATGGAAGAGGCTGGTCAAGCAGTGGTGCTAAGACCCAAATGTGTTTCTCTGTTTCTTTGTCTGCAAACCCTGTGCCCCTTCCGTGGGAGACCATCTTGGCACCAGTGTTGTTTTCCACTTGATTTTAGAGCATAACTGGTTGGGATCAATAGTCAATGCCCATCTGAACTGTTTGTCTTTCTTTCTCTTCCCTTCCACATTTTGTTTCCTGCCCAAACAAAACTGATGGCCTTGAATTTGTGATAAAAGTGCTTCTATGGGATGGAGAATGAGAAGCTTTTAGGTCTTCTGTTTCTGGAAAGTATCTGTATCTTGCTTGACTTCATCCCCACCTATTTCCCTGATTCTGAGGAGCTCAATAAATGTTTGTTGAATAAATGAAGGAAGGAAGGAGGGAAGAAATGAATGAGTGCTTGAGGGATACCCGAGATGGTCGGAAGAGAGTCACGCTGAGAAATGATGGGGGTGGCGGGACTTGGATACAGACTAGGGGGTCTCAGAAGTCCTCAGGCACCCACCTTTGAGAATTAAATGACATCTAACCTTGGTCAGCGTTTGGAAGGACACTTTTTGTTCAAAAAAGAAAAACGTTACCGTACACTGTGATAAGACCATTTCCTTTCTCACAGCGTCTCCTTTAATGTCAGGTCTGAAATATGAAGTCATTAGGGGATATTAAAACAGTGCTGACAAACTAATTAACAAAAGACATTACGCCGGATGGGCTCAATTTATCCTTTTTAATGGTTCTTATAAATGGGTGCCGCCAATTAAAATTAATAAAGATTTACCAGCGATTGCCCGGTGTACATTGCTAAGAAGCGCTGCTGAAGGTCGGCTTAAAGTCAGCTTTGGCGAAGCTGTAAGTTCAGTTCAGGAGCCGCATGTCCCATGGAGCCCCCTGCTTTTTGTCTTCCCCTGGCTGTCTCTCCTCCAGCTCCTTTCCCCGACCTTTCTGCCTTCTGCCCTGAGCTCTTAGTGCATCTCCCCCACCCCACTGGCAGCTCCAACCCATCCTGCACTGCCTGAGATGCCCCCAAATTAAATACATGCAGGGAAGGGCAATGTGCTGAGCCTCGTCCTACACAAGCTGGTCTGATTTGTCACCATTTGCATCCGGGCACTTCAGCTCTCACTTCCGGAAAGAGCCCTCGGGTTTGTTTAGCAGCGCCATGCCTTGAGATCCACCCAGCCTGGGCTGCCTCGAAGCTTTGTTGGTGCACTTGGATTCCTGGGACAGTGCGGTATGGGTGTACTGATGCCCACAGAGGTGACCCCAAACTCGACTGTGTTCGGTGAGGGTCCAGCAAGGGTAGGCGTGGTCACTAGTCAGAGAACCCTGTGGTCACTTGTTTTTTTTTCTTTTAAATCAAATGCAGTTTCCTTTTTTTTTTTTTTTTTTTACACATAAGACGGCACCTAATTGATCTCTCTCTTAAACCAAGGAATACATGCGATGTGCATGCAGCCTGTGCCCCCTCTCTGAAGCTCTGGCCTCCTGATCACTTCTGTGGCTCAAGGCTGAACAGCTGCTCTGCTGGAACTCTTTTTACCCTGAGACCCCAGACTCTTCTATTCCTGGAGGCTGGCCTGGCTCCACTCATTAGCCTTTCCCAGGGATGGATCCCCTTTATAATGAGGCATTCAACCATTGAGGCCAGTGAGCTCCTGGAGATCTTCCTTGCTGGGAGGGTGCGAGTGTAAGTGGGGCTGCATTTTCACCCCCCTGTCCCCATGGCTGGATATGGTGGTAGTAGGGGCTTCAAAGAAGAGGTCAAGTCTTGGAGGCAGTCGTCCCGGCAGCTTGCACTGGCTGTATGGAGGATATACAGGCACAAGACCTCTGTTAAAGCTCAGCGGAGGTGTGTCCGCGGTGAGAGGTGGTAAGGGAATTCCATCAGGGCATACGCCAGTGGGTTGGAGTTCCCAGGAGCCTCTAGCGTGGTTCCAGGATGTGACGTGAAGGATGGCCCATGGTCCCTTCTCCCTTGGGGCTGGTCTTCATCCTGTTGGCTCAAAGTGTCCAGGGTGGAAGTCACGGAGGGTTGCATGCCAGGTGCTGATTTTGCCTCCAGAAGCCTCCTGTTAATGCCCTTCCCTGGCTGTCTTGGTGATCTCCAGGAACTCAGATGAATTTATCAGATAGACCATGGGGTACTTAGTATCTGGTGTATCCTCAGTATCCTTGAAGAAAAGGGCAGGCATGGCAACAGGGCGCAAGTGGGGCAGGAGGGAGCAAGAGACTCCCAGGCTTGGGAGAACAAAAGAACTAAAACCCAACTTTTCTGCTTCACAACTTACCTAGTACCTTCTTTTTCCCAGTGTGCCCTTACTGTGGCATTCTGTGAATGGGTTCCCCCAAGACTGTGGTCAAGGACCACTGGGTAGGCGCTTGGATGCTTCTTGAGTGAGATCTCGTTTTCCTGCTACGGTCCCCAAAAGGGCCGTGTCACACCCTGCTGTTGCAAATGGCGCCATTAGACTTTTCTCCTACCTCATGAGTCTGCGAGAGAAGGCCACATTTAGGATCATCCAAGGAAAGACATAGCCTTCAAGTTAGCCAGGCCTAGAGACCTACTGCGTCTGGCTGTGTGAGGTTGGAGATAGCCATTCAAAAGGCCAGTGCATGACTGTGTGCCATGCATGTGGCTTCCCTTCTTGTGGCCTTTTCCTGGGTCCCTGCAACCCCCATCTATTGGAAATATGGTGGTAGTATTGCCCTAATACCTGGGCCTGTGTGGTTGGAGGGAAGTGTCATTCTTATCAGTTGTCTTTGTTACAAGAATTCAAGGAAGACGCTAATCCTTCAGTCTCCCCAAGAGAGAACTAGGAGACCTGGACTTCACTTTAAAAATCAGAGAAACGCAGCAGGACAGTGGGAGCTGTTTTGTTCTAGGTCCTCTGAGACATCAAAGCCAGAGCAGGGCAATTCTTTCAAGCAAGGGTTGGACTCAAGGACAAGGGAAGACAGCATCCACAGAAGAGGTGGGCAGGTCTCTTCTGACCTTGGAGGGGTACTGGCTGCCTTGTCTATCCCCACTCGCCACTTCCCACCTAGCCCCCAGCTCCGCGTGGAAGAGGGCAACACAGACCTCCCACAACAGAGCTCCCGTGAAGGCCCCGGGGAAGCCTTCCATAGGCAATGAATTCCTGGGGAAATGTGACCTCCAGAGAACCCCATTCTCTGGGAGGCATTAGCCACACTCTTAATCGTGCATTTTATTGTTTCCTTTCTAGCATCGCACAGCAAGTCACTGGTGTGACAGTGCATTAGAGGCGACAGAGCAAGTTAGAATAAATAGATTCTGTCCCCTCACAGAGCCTCCTCTATCTGATACCAGGACGCAGATGCCCTCTGAAGGCCAGAGGGGTAGAGGCCACCAAACAGACTCGGAGAGATTCCGAGAGTTTCCACAAGTGCCTTCGGTGCGACCAGTCTAAAACAGCAAGATGCGGTCGTGTGGGCGCTAAACATTTGAATGCTTTCAATTACAATTTAGAGACAAAGTTAAGGGACCAGTTTAATTTTAGCTGTGATCCTGCCCCATTCCCAAGCTACCGCAAAGGCGATTTTAGGGTTTAACCTGAGAGCGCCCTCTTCAGGAGGAGGCGGTGGAGCGCAGTGGAAAGGCCCCCTGGACGTAGAACCAGAAGATAACCTCAAGATCTATAGCTCCTCAACGGCTGCCAGGTGACCTGGGATAAATGGCTTTAGTTTTCTGCTTTCTGATCCCCTCAGTTACCTGTCAATTGGGAATCATAACCCCCACGAGCGTCACAAGAAGCAGCACACTGTTGTGAGACTCAGATGGGACGTCTGTCCCTGAAAGAGAGGTGTACGTAAATATGAGAGGTTCCTGGACCCTCCTTAAGGATCTCATATCAGGAGGGAAAAGGCAGTGGGGACTGGCGGATGTGTCCTCATCTGGGGAAATTAGGTAGCACTTACTCTTCTTTAGTAGCTAACAGTCTTGTGGGTTGGGCACTCTGATCCTCTTTTTACAAATGAGAAATTCAAGGTTCAGTAAAGGTGTGAATTCCATGTGTTCATACAACCAGGGAGTAATGGACCTTAGACTCGAACACGTTTTCTAATTCCATTGCTCCTACCCTTTCCACCATACCGAGCCGGCATTGAGCAATGTCCCAGAATCATCGGGCCAGGGTTCCAGAGCTCAGTGCCTTCAGAGAAACCGTAAGGAGACAGTAGAGACAAACCAGAGCAGGCCCCGCTTCTATTACCTGTCCACAGCCTGTGGACCCAGGTGAGGGTAGCTGTCATTCATTGGGTCTGCCCATCCATCCTTCCAGCGTGATAGAGAAAGAATAGACTTTGGAGTCAGAAGAAGGGGGTTTCAGTTCCTAAGGCAGAGTTTCACCTGCATCAGAAACCTCTATAAAATGTATGGATTCTGAGACCTACTGAATTTGATTCTGGGGGCTGGAGCTCAGTAATCCACATACTTAACAAGCTGTCTGGGTGAGACCAATGCACATGCAAGTTTGAGATCTGTGGCTCTGGATCGTTATCCGAACTTCCCCAAAGAATAAAAAAAAATCAGACATTACTCTCGTTTGGAGGGAAGGCGTCCTCCTCCGTGAGCTCTGTCTTGGAGGTCAGATTGTCCTTGCCTCCCTGTGACGGGGGCGATCTATGCTGCACTCTCTTCTTTCATCGCTTCTGTCCCAGTCATATCTTTTTCCCTCAGCAAATAAACAATCCTCCCTGAGTTGGTGACACTCAGACTCGATCCTGCTGGTGGGGGGGAGTACTTTTCTCTCCTTCCACTGAAAGCTGACATATCTTAGAATCCAAGAGGAGGGAAGAGCCTTGGAGATTCAAACCTACTCTTCTGACGGTGGAGCCCATGCTCTTTCTGATACATAAAGCTTCCTTGCATAGAGTAGGAGCTTAATAGATGCTTGAAGAATGAGTCAATGACTAGTTATTCCCCTGAGCTACTGTAGCCCCCAAATAGTTGCCTAGATCAGGATCCTCATGCTCACGGGGAAACCAGACATCTATCGTGGGCATTGTAATAATTCTTGGTTATAACGGTAACTAGTGCCGTTAGCACCTTTTATTGAGCACCTATGAGCCCGGTGCCACAGTAGGTGCTTTACGTGCATTATCTCCCAACGGTCTGGAAGAGCCTGTGTGAGGATCTCCATTGTGCAGATGAAGGGATTGAGGCTCCGAGAGCTGAGCTGACTTGTTCACGGTCACGGCTAGGAGGTGGAAGAGCCAGGACTTAAAAGTCCTATCTGCTACTTTCTGAAGCCGTGTTTTGTGCGCCATTCCAGGCTGTCCCTCTTTATGGCTTGATAAACGTTAGTCTGGCAGGTCTCCAAGGAATCGTGCGGCCAGCTCGGCCTCCTTTCCCACTGAGGCTTCCTGGTCTCAGGGAGTCCGCAGAAGAGCGTTGGGGAAAAGGGACAAGGACCCTGCCCGAGCAGGAGCAGCTCTGGGCGCAGCCTCTTGGCTCTTTAACAAAACAATTCCATATACACGCCCCAGTAGTCCTCAAAACGGATCCAGTGGGCCATTGCACTTCTTCTTAGCTGTTCGGATTAAGATGCTTGTCACAACCTTGAAGTGTAACTGAGTCACCCCAGCATCTTACTAAAGGGCAGAGTCACTAGACCTGGGAGCGGGGTGGGGGGTGGGATTTTGCATTTCTGAGGAGCTCCCTGCCTTGCTTGTCCATGAGCCACACTTGGAGTAGCAGAGCCCTTCTAGGGTCACAGATGCCCTGATGTGGTCACAGTCCTTTGGGGCCCCCCGGCCTCGCTTTGTTGTCCTGTATGGGGGCTTCTTCTGGGGTAGGCTGGGGATGAGGGCTTAGTGGACGCGAGTTAGGAAAGGTAAGGAGGATTGCTTCTTTTTTTTTCTTTTTAGGAGGATTGCTTCTTGCTTTGAGGCCACTTTCTCATCCCCCACACCATCTTGCACGTCCCTTTCAGGGACACTGCAGAAAAGAAATACAAATGAGAAAAGCACCTCAAAAGTGTCCATCTCATTGCAATCCATACCAGGCTCTGGCCTCTACCCTCCTGTGGGTTTTCTTTAGGGAGGCATGGATATTGAAAAAAATAATGGTACTCAGGGAACCTTAGTGGAAAGGACGTTCTGTCTCTTCCCCAGGACGTCTTGTAGATAAACTTGAATTCAGGTAGCATTTATTGAGCATCTACTATAATTGCAACAACAGTAGAGCTAATGAGGATTTCCTATGTGTCTGGTGCTATTTAGGACACTTTTAATGAATCTATTAATTCATTTCATTGTCCCAACAACCCTTATACTTCTATAGTATTTTTCTTTTCTTTCCTTTTTTTACCAGTGAGGAGGGCTACTGGCCCAAAGTCCCACAGGTAATAAGTGGCAGAGCCTGGATTCAAATCCAGGCCCCATGACTCCAGGGTCTCAGCGCCCCTGGCTCTGTGACTTCCCTCCTGGGCCGGACTGGGACGTTCAGAGGAGTATGTGACATGGAACGGGAAAGCAGGTGATTTGACTGATTACCATGCAATCAGAGCTTTACAAGCAACAATCCCCTCAATCCCCTTAATCCTCCTGTCCTTTCAGGTAGGAGGCGTCTCCCCATTTTGGAGATGAGGAGATAGTGGAGAGATCTAGTGACGCTTCTCCCAGTTAGCTAGTGACCCCGCCAGGGTTCAAACTCAGGACGGACTCCACAGCCCACGGTCCTCCCCGTGCCCCTGGAGGATGACTTTCAGTTACCAGCCGGACACGCCATTCTGATGGGGAGGGCGTCTCCACGACCTCTCAGAGCACACCTCCCTTCCACGGCCCTATGCCTCCGATGAGTCAGATGTGAGCATCTGCACTGGGAAGGGATCATAGGGTCGTCCCTGCACCTGCTCAGGGGCCCAGAGTTTTACACCAGGTGGCAGGAGAGGCAGGCGACAGCAGCTGCAACGTCACGTTCTCTCTCCCCCTATTAGCAAAAACGTGTGCGACACTGAGGACTCTCAGTGCTCTGTATGCGTCCGCTGATCGTCAGTTTAGGAGCAGTGTCAGCATTTTGTGCTCAGTGGCTGTGGGATCGTACTCCTGCCATGTGAGTCATCCATAGTGAGGATGGGGTCCAGGTGGACCTCTGGTTTTTACTCACTATGACTCATTCCTTCGTTCTGCCAAGGAACCAATGGAGAGTGTTCATTAAGGTTCATTAAGGTTAAGACTGGGCCATTTTATCCCTCGGGCGGGGGTAATGTTCAAAGACTTAACACCTGCAGGATATGGCCATTGACCAATTAGAATGGGCAGCAGAGGCAAACAATAGGATAGGCGCACCAGCTGGATATCTGCCCTGCCCTTGGGCTCTGAGTTTTGCGAAGTCCTATCATAATGCTTGAGACTTAACAATGACAAAAGAGCCAAAGTTAAAGTTAATAATATTTTCATTAAATGTCTAAATAAATGTCTGTAAAAAAAAATGTCCTTAAAAAAGTTAGTTTCAAGTCAACTCTCAAGTAGTTAGGCATAAATTCGATTTCATGTAGACTATGTCCGTTAAGCAGTGGGGTGGGGTCTCCAGAAGCGAGAGCGCCTGGCGTTTGTAGAGACCCCAAGATCCCCATGGGGGCGGGGAGGGATGGTGACCGCGAATAATCAATTTCAAGTCCAATCTCTCCTTTCAGATCCTGTTCTGTTTCTTCTGTTGTTCTTCCCTGTGGTCATCAGTAGGGTGAAGGAATCCCCCACTTTTTGAGGAGGGGTGAGAATAGGATGTCCGTGAGTGTAGCCGGAGGGGCACTGGCCTATGCCAGGAGAGACCTGCATTCCTTCCCTGGGTCAACTGTTTGCTCATTTATGCTCGCGTATTTACTGAACCGGGCCATGTGCTAGAGCCTGCTGATATTACTAAGCAGCTGTGTGGCCAGGCAAGTCACTTGACCCATCTGAATCTCAGTTTCTCCACCTGGAAGACGAGGGCTTGGGCTAGATGTCATTTCCGGGTCCTTTTAGCTGATGTTGCCCAGAACTAGACTATATCCAGGGGTTGTGGTGGAAGCCACCACGTGGTCTTCATGTTTCCTTGGGGACGTGGGGGCATCACTCTTTGCATGGCTGGCTGGGTCCAGGTTCTTAAGAGCTGCAGACCCCAGAACCCGGGCTTGGGGATTTCCACGTGAGGCTGGTAGACCCGCAGGAAGAGCAGAACCTCAGTCTAGGGCGCGGTCATGATGAGCGGTCCCTGGTCACACCAGAAGGCTCAGTGCTCTGCCTTTGCCAAGAGGCTGCCGCATCTTCCCAGGGCCTGACCAGGGGCCTTCTCCCTTAGGAAGGTTTCTCCCTGGTCCCAAGCCCCTTTTCAGCCCTGGGTGGCTGCTGGGGAAGAGAAGAGGGATTTGTATTTCGTGGAAGCCTGGCCTGGTGCTGCCATCTTGACACGTTAGGAAGTGGGCAGTGGAGAAGAGGATCTAAAGCATATACTCGTAATTTGTAAATGCAGGGTTTCCTAAGGCTTGTGGAACAAGTGAAATTAATCCTAATAATGTACTTTGTTTAAGTCAGTATAGCCAAATATTATCATTTCAACTTGTAATCACATGAAAATTATTAGTGAGATAGTTTACATTCTCTTTCTCATACTCAGTCTTTGAAACCCAGTGTGTATTTTATACTCACAGCATATCTCAGCTGTGACTGGCCACATTTCAAGGGATCCACGTGGAGTTTGTGGCTATCTACCATCTCGGATGGTATAGCTCTACGGCATTCGTGGGTAAGCTTTAGGGAGATTGTGAACCTTTTGGTTGCAAATGTCTCTTTCTGAGCACATTGTGTATTTTTTATGAGGGGTATGTAGCTTTATCCGATTTTCAGAAGCATTAGTGACCTCCCCAAAGGATTGACAGAAAAATGTCAGATTTCTCAGAGATGAATTCCGTGCTATTCAAACTTGCCATGGCTGTGCTGGAAGGGGTACCCTTCCCATAGACTTCCCAAACTCCTGCTGGCTCTGATTCCAGATAGCTTATCCCAATATAGGTGGGTCAGAAAGTGTGTTGCCAGATGGAGGAAAGGACAGCCCAGGGCTGACGGAAGGCAAGGAAAACCATCATAGGAGAGAGGGACAGTCTTTGCTATTTGCTGACTAGTATTATTTCTAGGATCTATGTTTCTGGATGAACTTCCAGATCACCAAGGAAATGGAAATACTGTTGGATTTTCCGAATTCCCAGACACGTGTAAAGAAAATAAAGTATCTGGTTGAGAATTATATGCAAATATGTTTTAAATGTCACCCTGCTCTCTCTCAGACTCCCTCCTTCCAAACTAAGATCCCAGCTTTTGTTGTTGTTTTTTAAAGATTTATTTATTTATTTACCTGAGAGAGAGTGCCCATGAGTGAGGGGGAGGGGCAGAGGGAGAGGGAGAAAAATCTCAAGCAGACTCCTTACTGAGTGTGGAGCCCAATGTGGGACGCGATCCCAGGATCCCGAGATCATGACCTGAGCCGAAATCAAGAGTCGGACGCTTGTCTGACTGAGCCATCCAGGTGCCCCTAAGAAGGAGACTTGACTATATACACAGGGGAAAGGCTATGTGAAGACAGCAGAGAGAAATTTGAGGATGCTGTCCTTTAAGTAATGGAGTGATGTGACCACCAGCTAAGCCATGCTGGCGGACATCAGAATCTGGGTTCTCTCACAGAGTTCCTGGGGAGAGTGGGGGCCTGCTGACACCTTGATTTTGGACTTCTGGTCTCCAAAACAGGGAGAAAAATTAATTTCTGTTGTTTTAAGCCACCAGGCTGAGATGATTTGTGACATCAGCCATAGGCAACTAATACAAGTGTTTTTAGCCAAAGAAGTTAGTAACATGGGAATTTTAGGGACCAGAAAGTTACAGTTTTCAAGGGTGGAACCAAGGAGGCTCAATATTCTCTAATTATGTTTGCATTCTTTTCTCTCTAAATAGTGCCCTCCCTCTGTGAAGCCGTTGACAAAGTCTGAGGAGGTACCTGAGATAAGACTGCAGGGGCTTAGGTGGTTAAAGCGGGTTTTCCTCTTGCCTCAAAGGGAAGAGAAAGACTAGATGACTTGTTGACAAAGGTGGGGAGAAGGGGCACAATAATTGAGGAAGCTGAGCTGCATGAATTCATTCATCTATCCAGCAGATGTGTATCGAGTGCCTCCTTTGTGCCAGGTACTGTCCCAGGCACTGAGGATGCAGGGGTGAGTAAGGGGGAGGTGGGAGCCGTCGGTTGTGTGGAGCTTACGTCCTGGTTGGAGGAGACATGCTCACACAAACAACATGAATGTCCACCTCTGCGTGATGCTCAGATGGGCGACCCGGACAGCGGCAATCCTCTTTATGACATCTACCGCTGACACCAAAAGCTTCATCCACTGACAAGGCATAAGCCCTTTTCCACCGATGGTCAGCAGTCTCTCCGGGTGGCTCTTTTCCAGAACACTGCCTGCCCACCAGCCCTCCTGCACATAAATACCATAGCCCTCTCTCCTCTTCTTTCTCCTTCTCTCTCTTGCTTCTCTGTTTCTTACCCTGCTCCATGTAGAATCACTATCTATAATCTTGTTTCTAGAACCTGTGGTGAAATTAGAGAACAGGGAGGCAAAAACAAACAAAAAACCCCAAAAAACCCTCCCCACAGCCTCACTTTTAAAAGTGAGGGACAGAAACAAGAAGACTTTCGGGATCAAAGAATTTCTTTCCCAACTGGCATTTCAGAGTCTGTGATATATTTGTTCCATTTGAAGCCACCAGGAAAGGCGTCCAGAAAAAGGGGCTCTGGTTTTTGTGTTTCAGACCAGTTTCTAGAAATTGCCCTGGAAAATGTGAAGGGCTGCTACAGCGGAGAAGATGCTCAATGTGAGAACTGAGATGGAGAAGGGACAAGAAGGCAGAGTCCATCCAGTCCACTGAGAAAGAACTTTCCGGTTGTCAGAGGAGTCCAGTAACGGAGTGGGCTTCTCAGATAGGAGGAAGGACACATGTTCCTTATCACTGGAAGAGTTCACACATGGCTGAATGGCCAGTTAGGGAAATGTTAGAGAGGACAGTCAGGTTTCTGAAGGGGGCATGAACTAAACGTATTTGAGATCTCCTCCAACCCCGAGAGTCTATGATTTTACTAAACATCCCAGAGAGCAGAATATCATTCTTAAACTGAATGCAGCATTCTCAAAACTTTATGTGCCAAACAAGATAGCATTAAAATATAGTAAAAAATTGACAAAAACAATACAGGCAGGAAACTTTCCCACATCTTTCTTTGTATGAAAGCAAATGAGAAAAAAACCATAACTGAGGACATCTCTATAAGCTCCTAAAGGCAAAACCAAGAACAGAGTGCACTTTATGTTCACCATGTAGTAAACTGAGAAATAAATAATACACTTAAAAAAATAGTCAGTGGACATCTTTTTGTGTATCCAGTTAAGTCACATAACTATGCATAACTATGTCTCCCTGCTTTGGGATTCCAGCAACCATGTAATACAATTTGATCCCACCTTCCTAGCCTTGATTGATTGATTTAGGATTAGACACTTGAGCCAGATGGGGCAGAAATCCTTCCCTGGGAATTTGGAATCAAGACACAGAAAGGAGTATCTTCTCTCCGATGGCTGGACTTGCAGTATGTAAACTTGGGAATTATCAGTGATCACCACCTGCCATGTGAACTGAGAACAGAAGAAAAAGTTTGGGGGTAAAGAGAGAGGGGGAGAGAGAGAGAAAGATAGAATGAAATAGACACATAGGAGGGAGGCTCCTGATGACTTTCCAGTCACTGATACATGTCTACCTAAGAGTCTCATCTTCACTTTTTTTTTCTTCTATTATTACCATTATTATTTTTTTACATTAAAAAAATTCTTCATTTAAATTAGTTAACATATGGTGTATTATTAGTTTCAGAGGTAGAGTTCAGCGATTCGTCAGTTGCATATAACACCCAGTGCTCATTACATCAAGTGCCCTCCTTAATGCCCATTAGCCGGTTACCCCTTCCCCCCACCCACAATATTCTAGTGTGTGTGTGTGTGTGTGTGTGTGTGTGTGTGTACACACATGTATAAATCTCACATGTTCTTTATCCATTCATCTGTTGAAGGGCATCTGGGCTCTTGCCATAGTTTGGCTATTGTGGACATCCTGCTATAAACACTGGGGCGCAGGTGCCCCTTCGAATCATTATTTATCTTTTTTTACCTTCCCTCTTGCCCTTGAAGTACACAAAACTCTTATGTCCTTATAACCAACTCTCCTCTTTTACTTAAGTCAGCTGGAGTTATTTTCCTTGTAATCAGAGAGTTCTAATTCATAAAAGCAAACAAGTGAATGAACGAAAAGAACAAACCTCAAGCCACTTGAAAATTTCAACACTCTCTTCTAACACAGTGAAGTAAAAATGGAAGCTATAGAATATTTAGACAGTTCTTACAGTGAAAAGTGTACGAACGGCAAACTCAGGGCTATAGCTGAAGCTATGCTAGGAGGAAAATTCATAGCTTCGATAACTTAGAGTACAAGGCTATATAGCCAAATGGCCTAGTTAAAATCCCCTTTCTACCATCCACTAGCCTCATACTCTTGTGCAAAGTTATCACTTTGTGCCTCAGTTTCCACATCTGAAAATAGATGTAATAACAATACTTATCTCATAGGGTCCTATGGTGAGAATTAATTTATACAAGGAATATATTTCAAATAGTGCCTAACGCATATTATTAATGCTAGCCATTGATTCAAATAATAATATAATAATAATAATAATATGTAATGTATAACAAAGCATGCGCACTGGAGCCATCTTTAGGGATGGGCAGCGCTGGACAGCCTTGAGGGCATTTTCCCCTCTAGAATAAAGGCAGTGCAACCTCGTACGTGGCTGGCTGCTCCTGTCTTCACAGACAGAGCCGTTCCTGGCTTGGGCCGAGGACAGGAAAGGGCCTGGGCTGCCACCCAAGCATCTCAGCAAGAGCGTAGGAAAGATAAACAAAGAGGCTCTCTTGGTGTGGTGACTGTCCTCCCTTGACTGAGGAGTTCCTGTGGTGGGAGAAGGGTTTCTGGGGCTCCCAGTGGCTTGTGATGCTGGAGGTCACAGAAAGGGGACCCTTGGGCCTGGAAATATGCCCCCCACCCCCTCACCACTGATATCCCAAATTCCCTGATTAGAAGGCAGATCGTTTATGGCTGACTCCTGGGTTAACCAGGCTTCTTATCTTAATGGCTACCTCCTTATCTTTGCAGATGGAAGCTGGAGTGACACTTGCATTCCTAAGGTGGTCTGATGGAGTGTGGGGCCCTAGCGAGGGCGTGGATCCCCAGGCCGGAGGCATCTGCTGGTGGAGAGAATCTGTTAGCTGGTAAGAACAGGGTGCTGGAGAGAGTGCCTTGGTCCTGCCTGGACTGCTCGAAGGTCCATCCAATTTCCTGCATTTTCATCCATCCACCTGGTGGAGGAGGAGACGGGGCCCCACTGTCCTGGGGAGGCGCCTCCTCCCCCAGGAGTCAGATGTGCTATGTTTCAAAGACTGTTTGAATCCAGGTACATGCTGGACAGCTTGCCATGGATCCAGGGTGTTTGGTCCTTCTGGATCTCCAGGCAGCCATCCAGAGAGCCTGCTGCCCTATGCTCGGTGCTAGAAGCGACCTCAGCCTAACAACTACCAATCACTAATGTATTCATAGGGAGCTGAACAATCAGGGAGCTAGGCAAAGACCTGCTAAGGGTGTTCGGTCTGAGGGGAAAACCAGTGTCAACGCTCTGGGTCAATGCACAATGGTGAGAAAAGAGAGCAAGGGGCAGGGACGTAGGAGATGGGGTCTGACCTGATGGAGGGGATCCAGCCGAACTTGTCTTTCTACAAGGCAGAGAATGGGATGTGCTTGCTTCACTTAATTACACGGTCCTTAAGTCAAGACTATAGACCCGTTTCACGATACAGTATTCTAGGATGAGCACTGGACCAAGAGTCAAAAGATCAGTCTGGCTCAGCTACTCATTTGCTGTGGGACCTTAGGTAAGGCAAGTCCCTTAACCTCTCTGTGCCTTCAATCTTCATCAATAATATTAGAAGAGTAGGGTCTCCTTTGGTTCCAAATCGTTGGAGTTTACAACCAGGCACTATATTTCAGATGCAAAAAGCTAGGTTATTATTTGAAACAGAAGTGAAGGAGGAAGAAGAGGGAGAGAAAAATGAAGAGGAGGCAGAGTCCCTACCAGACTCTAAGCTCCTTGCCTCTGCAGACACCCAGCATATGGGAGCACGTGAGGAGTGCTGTCAACGTCCTGAAGGGGAGATTGCATAGGAAAGCGAGGGCTTGGTCTGTTCCCAACCGTGGACGCACAGCAGCGTCCAGATGTCATTTGGAAGATGAATGCGGTCTGAAGCTCATGTCACAAGATCATCCAGGAGTAAGTAAAATACTAAGAGAGCCAACCAGGAGAAACTTGAACATGCTCATGGAGGGATATGTTGGAGTTTCAGGTCCTTCAGGGTTTGGGATATCTTTGCTAAATGATGAAAAGAGTGGAGAGAAGAGAATGTGAAGGTGGGGGAGCTCCTGTGAGAGACAAAGACACCAGGCAAGGGAACAGGCCCCCTGAAACAAGGATTGCCGAGGCCTTCCTTGGGAGGCACATGGGGCAGGCCCAGGCCGGGGTCCTCTGAGCAGGGGATCCTGAAGGTCCTCTTTGCTCTCCTCTTGGAAGACTGAGAATGCACTCTAGTGCGTGGCGAAGACGAAGCTTTCTGGTGAGGCATACAGCATAGGGTAAGAGCCATTCTTTGGAGTCAAAAACACCCAAGTCTGAATCCTAGCTCACCTGTGTGACCTTGGGCAGTCTGTTACTCTATGCTTTAAACAAACAAACAAACAAAAAGAATGTTAGCCACATCTCCATCATGGGATTGGTGCAGAGATTATGTTAATGTCGAATAGGGAGTCAAAAAATAGTACTGCCTTTCCCCAGCTGGGCCTGAACCAATTCTTGAATTAATGTGTCCTCGGTACGGAGGCCCCGATCATCTTTACTAGTGATAAAGGCCAGATCATAACGTGTAGCTTGTATTGACAGGATTTCCTGATCCTGAGCCCTAGGCCTGAGAGCTCACCA
>CM052797.1:103667472-103683359 GCA_028533885.1 Nasua narica | reverse complement strand
TTGAGGACTGTTCCTTAGCATTGCGAGAGAATAAGCATGGTTTGGGCCCTAGTCCTGACCTTTGTCATTGCCTAGCTCTGTGACCCTGTGAAGAAGGTCTCTTCGTCTCTCTCAGTGTAAGAATGTCTGCTTGGTCTCCCTCACAGACAAGGCCACGATGAGGCTAACTGCTCACGCATGAAACTATAGCTAGCTTTCCAGAGATGCACTACCATAATTATGGATGTTACGAAATTAATTTAACTGTTAGTTCAGTAATTACTTTTGTACAGAAGCCTTCCCTGAAACCTCACTACTCAGAGTGTGGTCCGCAGATGAGCAGAATTGGCAGCGCCTGAGAGTTTGTTAGAAATACAGAATGTAATTCATCGTAGATCATGGAACTATACTAGTGTGTATTTTAATAAGATCCTGCGGTGATTCGTGGGCCTCGTAAGGTTTGACACTGGCTAGAAAATGAATACTTTAATGAATTAAGAGAGCAGCAAGAAAGGCAACTTGTGGAGTTGGTTTGGGTGTTAATACTGAGTTAGTTCAACTCAGTGACCCCCAGAATAGAAGCGTGCCCTATAATGAGCCTGTGGCGCGCTAAGCGAATCGTTTGCAGTACTCAAAAAATGTCTCTGTATCTCAGTTATGCTTTAGGGAGCTCGACTTGAAGTTGAAATAAAATATTTCCTCTTTAAGCCAGTTAGGGTAGGCTGAGTTATGCTGCAGTAGGAAACAACCTGACTTTTCAATGGCTTTAAAACCCCCAAGGTACACGGCTCTGCTCCATCACTCAGGGACCCAGGCTGACCGGGCTGCTAAGACTGCGGGGAGAGAACTCCTCAGCTTCTTGCACTGGGAGTGACGTGCCACACTTTGACTCACAGATTATTTGGTCCAAACTAGTCACCTGACCCCACCTGACTATGGGGCACAGGGGTAGGAAGCGCAGTCTTATCCTGAGCTTGCAAGGTAAGGAGCTCTAAATACTCAGTGACCAGTGCTAATAATGACCACAAAGCTTATCCCTGAGCTGTTCGGAGCAGCGGCTCCCAGAATTGGCTGTGCAGGAGAACTAACTCGTTAAGGACAGCTTGTTGAATGTCCAGATTTCAGAGCCCCTCCCCCTGGGATCTAATCCAGAATCAGGAATCTGTTTTAATAAGTGCTGTAAGGGATCCTGAGGCACCTCCGCCACAGACCAGCATTTGGAGAGCACTGGCTTTGAGGCTTCCTGTCCCTTAACCCCATCTTGAATTTACAGGCCACTGTATTTATTTCCTGGGAACACCTCAACTAATCACCCTATACTGGGTGGCTCCAAACAGCAGAAATTTAATCTCTCACAGTTCTGGAAGCCAGAAGTCCGAAATCAACATTTATCCGAAGGGTTAGTTCTTTCTGGAGGCTCTGGGGGGTGCAGTCCGTTCCATGCCTCTCTTCTAGCTTCTGGTGGCTGCTGCCAATGCTTGACATTCTGGCTTATAGCCATATATATCTGGCTTATAACTGTTTGCTTCCAATTTCTTCTACCATCTCTGCATGGCCTTTTCTGTGTGTCTCTGTGTTCTAAGGACACTTGAGTAATCCACGATGATTTCTTTCTTTCTTTTTTCAAGGTAGGCTCCACGTCCAGGGTGGGGCACAATGTGGGGCACAATGCGAGGCCCAAATGTGGGACCCAAACTCACCACGCTGAGATCAAGACCTGAGCCAAGCTGAAGAGTCGGATGCTTAACTGACTGAGCCACCCAGGTGCTCTGATTTCATTCTTCCAAGTCCGTCATATTAATTCATCCGCAAAGACCCTTTATCCAAATAGGATCACATGGGGAGACCATATCTTTCTGGGGTCCGCTGTGCCATCCAGCGCAGGCCCACATTCACACGGAACCCAGTCTTCTGCCCATCCTCTCTGGACCTCCGCGAGTGGACTTTGCAAGCCACACACCACAAGGGGTCAGGCTAGCCTTATTTTTCTGCAGCTAGTTCTCTGCAGCACCCAGGAGTCCTTTCAGTGTCGGGGAAACACTCACACTCCTCGGCGAGGGTCAACCAGGGCAGATTATGGGGCAGGATCCCAGACCCGGCAGCTGGTTTCCCTCCTTTCTGCCTCACACAAAGCAGAACTGCACGCTGGGCGAGCATGTGATGGGCAGCCCGTCCAATGGTACAGCCGGCTCCGCCAAACCTCTGGGAAAGTTCCCTACCATTCCAACAGCCTCAGGCCCATCTAGGACCCGGATGTCGCCGGCTTTCCCCTCCTCAGCGGTGAGGGCTATGTTCTTGACAGCTCCCAAGGTTGGAGAATTCCAGGTGGATGGTCATAAGATATTATGAGGAAAATAGGTATGGGCATTCAGGTCATCAAAGGAACGCTTATTTTTATATTCTCTAAAAGATGGTAGTAATGACAGAACATTAAATAGAACACCTCAATGTCATTCGACACATCTTGAATTAGTAGTAATGGCTCCTCAACAATTATTTTCCATTTAAGCAATTCCTTTGCTCGCCAGAAACATTTTAATGCATTCAGTGGGATATTATACCTTAAGCTTGCTTGGTTTTCAAGATTATGCCCAGGAAGAGGCACCTTCCTTTCTGTATGTGGTTTTTTCATCCTTGAAGGATGGGTTTCAAACGTGACAACGTGGAGCCCCTACGTCACTCTCCCTAAGTCGTAACCTGGAGAGACCTGTGCTTTCTGGGTTGGGTGGTGGCAGTGAGGCACGTGGAAATACATCAGAAGGGGCTAGGATTTGTCTCAAGCCGATTCACAGTGAAAGGGTGGGATTCCTGGGCGCGCGGGGTGTGTGGGCCTGGCCTTCCCATCAGACTGACCCAGTGCTTCGTGCTGTCACCTGTGGTCCCCTCCTCAGAGCGCTGCCCCATAGTCAGCCTTGGCCTGTGCTCCTTCTTCATCACTTACTGTGGTTTCTATCTGTGGCCAGGTGGTTTTTTCACCATTTCACTGGGCGTGTGTTTGGCTATTTCCCTCTTAGAATGTAAGCTCCTGGAGGGAAGGGGTCTTGCTTGGTTTTCCCTCTGCTGTTGTCGTGGAGCCTGAAACTGAGTAGGACTTGATAAATTTTCTTTGAAACAATGAGTGTCCACCTGGTTGTGCCTAGAGGTGACCTCCTGGGGGGCTTGCTTCCAAGACCCATGGACAGGTTGTGTGCGGAAATGCTTTCCTTCATACAAAGAAAACCCTCTGTTTATTGTAAGCCATTTGTTTTTGATCTGTAGATTTTTCAGAGCTTTCCATATGCAGATGTGAACTGTAATCTCCAAGAGGAGAATTTACAGTGGAATATCCTCCAAAACATTGACCTTCTGTTTTGACTGCCTGGAGATTTTGTTCAGGAAGGGCTTGCGGCAGGCCTGAGTGCCATCCCCCCGTCTGGTTGTGCCGGCCAGCTTTGTGCCCTGCTGGCTGGAGGGGGCCCTTGTCACAGCCCTGTGGAAGAGAAGTGAATGCCTTCCGGGCAGAATCCTGACGTCTGTGTTCCCAGCCCGGGACCGTCGTCTCCAGGCTGGGCTTTTCCAGTGTGAGCAAGCCATGTCTGTTCTTTGGGCCTTGGATTCCTCTCTTCATTCATTCATCCATTCATTTGTTTGGCAAACGTTTATTGAATGCCTAGTGGGTGCCCGGCACACGGCCATGCCCTGGGGGTAGAATAGTGAGCACGGAAAGCAGTCTTGCCCTCCTGGAGCTTCCAGGATAGTCAAGCAGAAAGATGTTACCAAACAACAGAGAGGTGTTTGACTGTGACCATGACAGGTGCTGTGGGGGGACGTCCCTGATGGTGTAGACGATCCTAAATGATGGGTCTAACCTAGTGCCGGGTGGCATACCGTGCGGAGAAGACCACCCAGAGTTGGAAGCTGAAGGATGAGCAGGGGTGAAGAAGGGAGGGAGGATTGTTCCAAGCACAGAATCTTCATGGGCTCAGGGCCTGTGGCAAATGGGTAGAGCTGAAGGGAGACCAGTGGGGCTGGAGTGAGGAGAGCGGGGAGGGTGGGGAGCACAGAGGCCAGAAACAGGCCGCTCAGGGGACCACGTCAGGGGGCCTGGACTTTATCCTGAGAGCCATGGGAAACCATGGATGTGTCTGAGTCTGCGAGCGCAGGTACGAACCGCACAAAGCAGACATGAGATCGTTTTGCGTTAGAGAAGACGCTATGCTGGGGAGGGGACTGGTGATGGGACAGAGTGGGTGACCACGGGCCACACGGGGTTAGCGTGTTGGTTCAGAGAGGACATGCTGCTCCTGGAGGATCAGCCCGTGAAAATTTTCTGCACACCTACTATGTGCAGACTGGTGCTTTTCAGTGCTTTTCAGTGAACCAAACAGGCAAAGAACCCTGTCCTCACAGAGCTGACATTTGGCCAAGCAGGGAGACGAACAGTAAATATAATAAGTAAGGAAGCTTCAGGATGTTGGAAAGCATTATGTGCAAAGGAAAAAGAGAGAGAAATCGACCAGAGTAAGTGAGATCGGGAATGGGGGTAGCTGGTGGCAGAGATGCTTGGGAGGTAAAAATGAGAGCGTTCTATGATGGAGGTGGGGGGTGGGTGAGGGACAGAGAAGCATCAAGGTCAACTCCTAGATCTCTGGTCTGTGCAACTGAAGAAGGGTTGCTGAAGAGCGTACGAGACCAAGCGTGACTCAAGTCTCTCTGATTCCGGAGCCCTGTGTGCTCCATGGCAGTGCCAGCAGCTGCAGGGTGTCTGTAACCTGGTCTCTGGATCCCGGAGGTTATCCTGCGTGGGCAGCCCCCCTCCTGGATTCGCCACACAAGGGTGTGCCGTGTCGCTCGGGGTACGGGGCAGGCCCACACCGTGGGTAATGGGCTCCTGCCGCAGCTCCGTCAAACCCTGTCCCTGGGGTTGGCAGCATCGGTCCCGTGTGTGCTTCCCGACGGAGCTCGGCAAGCGCCCCGTGTTGCCGACTGCTGTCCTGGGCGGGCACACTGCCAGCGTCCTCTGCGGATCCCCACCCTTGGCCCTGGCCCAGGCCCGCCGAGTGTCCCCTGTCTCCGGAAACAACTCTGCCTTAACCCTCCGGGGAAGAGGGTGTTCATGGGGTGCATTTCTTGGGGCGGCCTGGGGGCTGGGTTCCTGGAGCTTTAGGAGCTGGGGAGTCTGCACACTCCTAGGGTTCCGGGTCACTGTGACAGGGCTTCCCCTGAAGGAGGATTTCCTGGGGGATTTCCACGACAAGAGGGATGGGGTCGGCTGCCCCTACGACCTGAGTCTAAACAGTCCCTGCTGTTTCCTCCCTAGAGAAAGCCTCGGCTTCCTGTCAGGCTCCCCTGGGGCAAATGCCCGGCGTGGACAAAGGAAGATGACGGCCGAAGGACCACAATGCGCAGGCGCCAGATGCTTCCCACGCGCCCAAGAGCTTTCTGTGGATTGTTCACTGAAGCCTCAGAGCAACTCTATGAGGTCAGTGCTATTAGTATCATCTTTCTCGATTTAGAGATGAGGTCATGAGGCTCGGTGAGCTTGTACAAGTTGTTCAAGGTCACAGGCCGAGCGAGATACGGAGCGGGATTCACACCCAGGTGAGTCCTGGCTCTGAACCCCTCTGCTCTGGCAGCCAATGGATGGGCACGAAGGTCACCCAAGCCGGGGGCCGGTGTTCAGACTCCAGTTCCGACTTGGCACTGTGTCCTGTGGCAATTTGGAACCAGTCCATCTGCCCGTTCACTGATTCCCTGAATACTGACCAAGTGCCTCCTCTTCGGAGGCTGGGGGCACCGTGAAGTGAGGTCTCACATGACGAGCTCACACGTGGTCGTTGGCGAC
Source organism: Nasua narica (assembly GCA_028533885.1). Lineage (NCBI taxonomy): Eukaryota > Metazoa > Chordata > Mammalia > Carnivora > Procyonidae > Nasua > Nasua narica. Next base: position 103,677,556 of record CM052797.1, on the reverse strand, counting down.
AGACGCATAGGCATGCCGTTGGGATTGCAGAGGGTCAGCTGCTTTAGGGAGCAGGGCCGAGGAGGGGGTGGCAGTGACTGCAGGGGGCAGGGGTGCAGGTCTGGGAAGCTGTGGCCCTTGTGTCGGGCCTTGATAGAAAAAGACAATTGCCAGGACTTCCCAGGCCGACACCACTGTGAGAGCAAAGGCACGAAGATGCCTGGAGGGTCTCCGGACCTTCTGGCTGTCTCTATAGGTGGAGTGGAATTTCACACGGCGCGGACTTGGACCTGTGATTAGAACCTACATGACAAGCATCTGGCGTGTGTGCAGCAAGTGTTTGTTAGAGTGCAGACCCCAGGCTCCAGGCCAGGCCCACTGAACCAGACTCTTTAGGAGGCGGGGCCCAGAACTCTGCATTTCGGCCAGCGCCTTGGGGGACTCTGGTCTGCACTGAAGCTTGACCCGGGTGAGGGGAACCAGGGCAGCAAGCACTTCTAGGTTTATAACAAGGGTCAGCCAACTTTTTCCGGAAAGGGCCACAGAGGAAACATTTCAGGCTTCGTGGGCTAAGAGGAAAATTGAGGATACTCTGTCGGCATGGATAACCATTTAAGAATAGAAAAACCGGAGGTGGGTGGACTTGGCCTCCCTCAGCCCGAGCGTGGTCTTTCGGCCCCTGGTTTAGGCAGTTACCCATCAGCCAGCGGGGAAGGACCGAGGGCGAGCAGAGGGAGGAGAGCAAAGCCGATGCATCGTCCCGGGAGCGAGGCGTGCGTCGAATTAGGGCTGTGGAGCTTGCAGAGGGGCCCAGAGTGTTAGAGGTGCTTTGCTGGAGTAGAGGACAGACTGGACAAGAGCTAGGACTGCAGGAGCAGCCCAGAGCAAGGAGTCGAGGGTCCCTGAACTGTCGGCTCATGCTCTTGGGTGGGGGGGAGCGTCACTAGCTGACGACCTGTGATAACGTGTACACGTGGTCCCACGCTGAGCAGAGGCCCCGTGGATTGCGGACTGAAAGCACGGACATGAAAGCACGGTTCAGAGGTCATTAACGACCTCTGTGGGACTAGTTTTAGGAAAGAAGTGGGAGTCAGATGTCGGTGGGTTCAAGAGGAATGGGAGAACACACCATGGAACAGGTCCACCCACCGTGTCCCCATGCTCGGGCCGGCAAGCCGGGTGAGTGTTCTCAGGGAGCACTTGGGGAATGGACGGTCTCTCCCAGCCCAGGACCCCAGCCCTGCGGGCTACTGCGTAGTCGTGGGACAGCTCATCTAGCGGCTTCTCGGTGGTGGAGGGTGGGGGGCTGATCTTCTCACCACATGGGTCCTCAGCACCTTCAAGATCTAGTGATTGCCGATGCATGTTGTGGAAGGGGGAGGACTGCCCTTTCCCAGGAAGTACGTCCTTTTGGTACCTCGGAGCCTGCAAATGACCATATCCCCCCTTGGAAGTAGATGCCCTCATAGGTAGCATCCTTTCTGCAGAGTTTCTGTGCCCTGGCTGGTACCAGTGGTGTGGTGGAAAAGGTACTGGTTGGGGAGACGGAGACTGGGGTTGGAATCCTGTCTCTGTGCCTGGCAGCCTCATGGTGCTGTGAGACAGTTTAACCTCTCGGAGACTGAATGTCCTTCTCTGCGACGTCAGGGGTTGGATGGGATGACCTCCCAAGTGCACTCCAGGTTCAAACTCCTCTATTTCTCTGGCATGCTGGGGCAGATACCTGGCATGGACACAAATATCCGCCACCTCCAATGTCTTGTCTGGGGGCGTCCCCAGGCTCTGTCCCTCGTGCCGGCCCAGGTGCCCCACAGTGGGCACACCTGCCCCTGCACCACCCTGAGGCTTTGCCCAGCTCCCCCGGGCTCATCTCCCTGTGGTCTGTCACGGGGATCCCTAACTCATCCTTAACCCCGTCTTAGGTCAACATTTTCTTTGATCATTGGGGAAATGAGGACATTAAGGACAATGCGATGATTTCTTTTAAAGCTAATTTTTTTTCAATACAAAGAATTGTTCTTTATTTGAGGCCATTTCCTCTCTCCCTTCATTTAATAGGTTTTTTTTGGGGGGGGGGGGATAGGTAGAGAGAGAGAATCCCAAGAAGGCTCCATGCCCAATCCAGAGCCCAATGTGGGGTTTGATCTCACAGCCCTGAGATCATGACCTGAGCCAAAACCAAGAGTCACATGCTTAACCAACTGAGCCACTCAGGTGCTCCCATTTAATTGCTAAGATGCCCATTCTTTTATGAAATAAGGGTGATGGTAGACAGTAAGCAGTTCTTCCCACTGACCTTACTTAAGAAAATGGATGTTTGCAACATCCATATGGGGGATCACCCGAGTTTTTGAGTATCTTATCGATCTATGAAATCCAAGTTTCTAGGCCTGGTTTTAACACCAAATGGGAATAATGACAGTATATACTTGCACAGGATTATTAGGTAGAATGGAGGTACTACAGGCGGGATATACTTGGCACTCATTAGCCCCTAAGCTGCCCCCCCTTCTCCCCAGACAGTTGGAGGACCCAGCCATATCTTCGGAGGCTTCTCTCCCCAGGATTGGCTGAGTATCTCACCCTTTCTGCCACTTGCTATCTGGAATCCCTCTCGGTTAGCTGTTGAAAAGAATAGGGAAATAAACACTGCCATTCATGCATCCTTTTATCCTTTCCTTTCTTTGTTAATCTCACGCCTCTTTCTGTCTCTCTAACATGTTCTAGAATTGAGTACATAGTTGTGGTGGGATACCAAGCTCCCATTTTGCTTGGAAGACAGACATGCTAAGCCAACAGAAAGTATGTGTTGTGGTCAATGCTCTAATAAAGTCAGATGGGAAGAAGTAGAATGAGATAGATTACAGAACCCTGGATGTTTCTGCAAATGGGCACTACCTCAGATCCTGAACTTACTGGGAACCATGGTAAAAAGGAAAAGATGTTCCTATTGTCCATGAGTATTTCTAAACCTTCATTGTTCTTAAGCAGCCATTTATTTTTTTGCCTTTCCTGTGGATCTACCCAAGTTGTTAATTACTTGCTTTTTTTAAAAAAAAATTAATACAGCTATTTCACTTACTTAAAAAGAAAGCTTGATATTTTTATAACTGGAAAACCACCATCGCTAGCTCCAGATAGAGGATAAACACATACGTAATAAATGCATAATCATTAAAATAAGGAATTGTCTGCTAATATAATTTAAAATAATCTGAAGTTATTCTGTCTGCCACTTAAAATAGTCCAGCTACACTGGGGTAATAAAATGACATATATAGGGTCAATTGCAGACCAACTTCTTTCTTGGCATAAAATTCAAGGAAATATTTATTGCAAAAGACGCAGAAGTTCCATTCAAATGGATGTTTCTTATGAACCCTATAAAAGTTAAGGGCATAACATTAAATCTCAACACACTGAATGCTTTTCTGCATGGAGGCGAGTCAGTAGCAAGACAAGCATGCTGTTTCTAAAGACCTAACTCAGGAGTTTGCAAACTTTTTCTGTGAAAGGGACAGGTCATAAAGACTTAGGCTCTATAGGCCGTATGGTCTCAGCTGTCACTCCTCTATTCCGACGGGGTCTCTTGAAGCAGCCACAGGTGTGTAAGCAAATGGGAGTGGGATATTTCAATAAACTTTATTCATGGACAATAGAATTTGAATTTCATATAATTTCCCCGTGTTACAAAATATTATTCCTTAAAATTTTTTTTCAACCATTTAAAAGTTAAAAACCTCTTTAGCTTGTAGTCTTACAAAAACAGTTATGGGCTGGATTTAGCCTGAGGGTTATAGTCTGTAGACTGCTGCTCTAACTGAATCCTCAACAGGGGCTTCGAGAACTTGATAGAGTGGAGAGCTCATATGTTCTGTCCACTGTGGACGGCGTCTCAGACCAGCAGCAAGGTCGTATAAGGGCTTGGCAGCAGAGTTAGAACTAGAACCCAGCTTTTTCCATTTTGAACTCCAGTTCTGTCCCCTTTCTAGATGCTGCCTCTCTGGATGGAGGAAGGATTTACTCTATGACGTTGGTCTCTGTAAATAGAACCTTACTTCATCTTCCCAGCATCCTTTGCTTGGTATCATGATCCCATTGTTGCAGTTAGAGAAACAGGTTTAGAGAGGTTAGGAATTAAAAAACTGCTAAATCATGGAGCCATAATTTATACCTAGATCTGTTTGGTTCCAGGCAAATGGGGAGGAATTTGCTAAGGAATTACCTTGACTTTGATAAACAATCTTTCGCCTGTCTTCTTTCTCCCCCACCCAAGTTTATCCCCCAAAAGACTGCTCTTTAATTATAAGTGAGTGGCTTGTAGGGACAGAAAACATGGCCCCTGTTTTTTTAGTAGCACGTAAGTTCTGTGACGGATGAGGGCAGCAACAGAGAGCACAGAGGGAAGAAAGGCTCTGTTTTGTTTTCTTTGCTAGATTCTTTTTTTAAGACAATTTTATTCAGGCATAATCAACATGCAAAAATGGTACGTATTTAAAGTATACAGTTGGATATTTTGACATATTTATACACCAATGAAACCGTCACCTCGATCAAGATAATTAACATATCAATTGTCTCCTCCACCAAAGTCACCTCATGCCCTTTTGTAATAACCCCCTTCTGTCCCTCTCCACCTCACCCTGTATCCAGCCAACCACTGATGCCCTTTTTGTCACTCTAGATTAGTTTGCATTTTCTAGAATTCTACATAAATGATAACATACATTACACATCCTTTTTTGTCTTACTCTTTCACTCAGCATGATTATTTTGTAATTCACTGTAGTATGCACGAAAAGTCCATTCCTTTTCATTGCCAAGTAGTATTCCATTATATGGGTATACCAATTTGTTTATTTTCTCACTTATTGATGACTTTCGGTTTGTTTCCAGTTTTGGGGTATTGTAAGTAAAGCTTCTAGGAACATTCATGTACAAGTCTTTGTATGAACATATGTTTTCATTTCTCTTGTGTAAATACCTAGGAGTAGAAAGCTGGATCATATATTAGGTATACGACTTTTTGTTCATTTGTTTGTTTTTATTTTGGAAACTGCCAAGCTGTTTTCCAAACCAGTGGAAAATTCCATTTGCTCCACATCTTTGCCAAGATTTGATACAGTCATTCCTTTAAATTTAGATATTCTAATAGGTGTGTGGTTTTTAACTTGCATTTTCCTAATGACTAATGAGAGCTTAAGCTTCATTAATTACCATTAATGAATAATGATAGTTTAGTTTCCAACTAAAAATAATTGAACAGCTTTTCATGTGCTTACTTGCCATCTGTACATCCTTTTTGCTAGTGTCTGCTCAAATCTCTTGCTCATTTTCTCATTATTTTGAAAGGTCTTTATTCTATATACATGTCCTTTATCAGATATATGGTTACAAATATTTCCTCCCAGTCTGTTGCTTCTTTTTTCTTTTTTTTAACAGCATCTTTCAAAGACTGGCACTTTTTATTTTCACAAAGTCTAACTTACCATTGTTTTAGTGGATCAGGCTTTTGGCATCTTATCTAAAAAGTCTTTGCAAACCGAAGATCCCAAAGTTTTTCACCTGTGTTTTCCTTTAGGAGTTTCACAGATTTAGGTTTTACTTTTAGGTCTCGGATCTATTTTGAGTTTTTTGTTTGTTTTTTTGTGTATGGTGTGAGGTATGGATTGAAGTTCATTTGTTTTCCATATTGACTCTTCAGTTGTTCCAGTGTCATTTGTTGAAAAAAACATTCTCCGAATGGTATTTACACCTTTTCCAAAAATCTGGTGTTCATGTGTGTGGGTCTGTTCATGAATTCTCTATTCTGTTTCCTCGATCTACTTGTCTATATCAATGCCAGTATCATATGTCTTGATTACTGTAGCTTCGTGGTGAGTCTGGAAATCAGGTATAGTCCTCCGCCTTTATTCTTCTGAAAGACTTTCCTTCCTTCATCAGGAAACAAAGCTGGAGTGGGGGGTGGAAAGTTCTGGTTCTCCTTGTTTGCCTGGTCAATGACTGGAGAGAATCTCTGAAAGCAATCTTCCTCCATCCTCAGCCGTCTCCGCTTAGCTCCAGTGGCTGTTCTAGAGACACCCGAAACCCTAAGTTCTTGCTGTACCACAATCCCAGTCTGTCTGAACGAAGTGGCCGTCTTGTGCCTCATGAGTAGGCATCGGTGCCCAAGAGAAGATGGTCAGTATACAGTGATCACAGGGAAGGCCTATGAGTGGCTTGGCACGCGACTGCCCAGTAGAGATGCTTTGCGTTGGGTTATGACAGACTGACCCAGTCAGAATCTCTCTTGGGCAGTAAGGGTGTGAAATGCAGACAGAGGTGGGGTTAGGGAGCAATGGATTGCCAACTCTGAGAAAAAACTGATAACTGGTAACCTCGTCCTTCACGCTCTTCTGTCCTGAGCATGCTGGGCTTCCCATTCATTCTTTTCCAAATGTGCTTTTTTCCCAAGAGGCCCCTGGTAAAGCCTTGGCCGTTCTCTTAGGCAAACAAGGCCAGAGTCATCATGGACATCACTGCTCCTCTACTCCCATCTACAATAAATCCTGACGGCTGCGATCACAGTTACCTTCCAGTTTTCTCCCCCACCCATCGCTGTCTCTCCGTCTCCCTGGCTACCTCCCGTCCACATGCCATCACCTCCGTGCTGAACTGCTGCAGCGACGCTAAGAGGGTCTCTCTGCCTCCTCTCTGGCCCTCCCTGCCATCAGTTTACCACACGTCTTTCAGAGAAAAATTTATGTAATTAAATTGATTTTGAGATAACTGGATTCATGGACCATTGTAGGAAATGAGTGTAGAGAGAGCGCATGTGCCCTTCACCCAGACGTTACCCAGGACGTTCTGTAACGTCTTACAGAACAACAGTACAATATCACAACCAGGGCATTGACCTTGATAGTGAGATATAGAAGAGTTCCAGCACCATGTGGATCCCTTGTGGCACGAGCTCCCAGCGACTGCTGGAACAAATTACAAACTCAGTGGCTTAAAACAACAGAGTTTACTCTCCTAGTTTTGGAGACCAGAAGTCTGAAATCAAAGCATCAGAAGGACCCTGGTCTCTGAACGCTCTAGGAAAGACTCTTCCAGCTTCTGGTGGCCCCTGGCACTCCTTGGCTTGTAGCGGCAATGTGTAGCAACGTGCGGCTACTGAGCCAGAGATTGGAGCCAACAGAGAGGGAAGCAGAGCTGAAAAATCAGCTCTTGGTAAGACTTTAGGAATCCTTGACAAAACTTGTGCTTGAAGAGAGAGTTTTCCATTTGGTGAGCACCCCTCCACCCCCCATCCTACCAAAAAAAAAGAAAAAAGCCTCTTTTTTTCCTACTTGCACCAAAGAATTCTGATTAAATACATAGAATGACCATTGCAAGTCACTTCCTCTCTAGCCCTCAGTTTCCCCTTCTGTAAAACGAGGAGGTTGAAATAACGAGTGCAGTTTAATTCTTCAAACATATATTGTGCCTTATGTTTGTGCTTAGCACAGAATGATGATTCAGATCTGGTCCTCCCCCTCCAAGAGTCTGTGAGCATAACCCTATCTGTAATACACCCCGAGAACGGCTTATTGCTGCTACAGACACAGTGCTCCGGGACCACAGAGGACGTGCTTGGTTTAGCCTTGGAGAAGGCTCCGCTGGGTAGGTGGAGCGGAGCCCGGGTCTTGAAAAATGCGCAGGGTTTTTCCTAGCAGAAAAAGCAGGAGAGGGCATTTTAGGTAAGGAATGTGAGCAGAACTCCAAGTTAAGAAAGCCCATGTTGTGTTTGGGAAATAGTAGTTCGTTATGCCTAGAGCTTAAAATATGAGAGGGAAAAGGATGGGCTCCAGAGGAGGAGAGGTCGGTGGGACCTGGTTGCCGTGTCCCTGAATGCTATGCTGGAGGTTTGGGGATTTTTCTTGCAGGAGACTTGGAAGGGGGGGAACATGATGATCAGACTTGCATTTGGTAAGATCACATCTGTGAGCAAGGAAGACAGATTGCTGCTGGGGACAGACCGGAGGCAGAGGGGACCAGTTGGGAAGTTATTGCAGTTGTGGAGGTGAAAAATGACGAGACCAAACCATGCATTCAGGGATAATTTGCAAAGTGTTATGTGTAGGATATTCTGAATTGGCATATGGTAGGTGCTCAGAAAATGTTTGTGGAGTAAACACTGCTGAGTGATGAGGCGCATGTTGTGGGAGAGGATGGATTGCGGAGCTGAGGGTGATGAATCAGGTGAGGGGTGGAAGAGGGGAAAGCAGGGAGTTGGTGGAGGTGCCAAAGCCTGAAGAGAAGCCAAATCAAGACTCCAGCGACTTACGTGAGACAATCTTCAGAGAGCGGTGGCACGGGAAACCAAATGGCAGCATTCCGAGCAGTGACGACAGCAAATGTGGTGGCTACTTAGAGCAGAGAAGAGGCAGAGGAAAGGAGAGTGAGTAGCAGCTGGGAGAGTGAAATAGTAGCCATGTTGGTTTTCTTCCAAGCTCTGTCCCCCCACTTCTTGCTTCGTAACAGAATCTCAGTTGGACTAAGGCTTCCATCCCACCGCAGTGCAACCCTTTTGACTTGGAGTCACACATGATTAATCTAAGTCAATCATGATAATCTCTGTCCTCTTTGCCATTGATTGACTCAAGAACATGAGCCTAAGTCCATCGGTGTAGGGCATTCCCCTGGCAACCGTTACTTATTTTCCAGGGATGGGCACTTGACCTTGTGGTCCTATCAGACTAATCAAGTGTGGCCATGGCGGCTACTGGCAACCAGGTAACCACCAGGAGAGAAGCCAGTCTGAGGTCAGAGACTGAACCCTGATCCAAATGGTGCCTAGAAACTGCCCTGCATCCAGGTTTCTCGTTAATGTGAAAGAATACATTTTATGGTTGTTTAAACCATGTTAGTTGAGTTTTCTGTTATATACAGCTGAAGGCATCACCGATGAATATCCATGGATTTTATTTTATCTAAAATGGAGGGTACTCAGGGTCAAAGGGGGGACTTCAGAGAAAAGAAAGAAATTAAAGACACAGACCAGAGAGAAGAGCCGACGGGAGAGAGAGTCAGATGCAGGGATCGTGTTCAGGACTACTGGTGGAGAGCTCACTTGGGCAGACACAGGCACCCTTCCTCACGGTGGAGAAGGGAAAGTGATATGAGATAATGAGTAAACTCGGAGGGGAAGGAACGTTGACAGAGGGATCTGTAAGGACCCTTAGAACTTTACTGCCTGCAAGCACTTCCCTTCTAGTGGCGGAAGTGAGTGTCTTCAGTAGACCAAACCCGTCACCCCAGGTGGTACATGCGAGAGAGAAGGACCCCCTCACCCAGGAGTCATGAGAGGCATCTCCGCAGGGAGGAGGTTCTGAGTCGGGCCTCCAAGGACCTATGGACTTGGCATGGATGGGGGCGGGGTAGAGGGTCCGCGCTGTGCTTCCGTTTCTCTCATCTCATTTAAATGCCACATCCTTAAGGAACTTATTGAAGCCACAGGGAGAGACCAGCTTGGCTGCGGCAGGGAATTCAAGGTGGAGAAAGTCACATTGGCATCAGATCCTGGAAGACCTGACCTGTCAGGCTGGGGTTATTTCCTTGGATGGGCTTTGGGTCAAGTTTGTTTCTCAAACTTAAGTGGGTAAACATTGTCTTGTTAACACCAGTTTTGACTTAAAATTATTATTAATATAAAAATACCTAAATATATACAGATATAAAACTTGGTGTACATGCCTTATGCTTCTACCTCTTATATGAATCATAAAATCAAACCTAATTTACAAGTTAAATACAAAATGGATGGAACTAATAAACTTCTACCTTGGTGGGCTAGATGAGGATGTTGGCTGAAATGAAATTGCCACTCACAGGGCGAATATGGCATTGACTGGTACTGAGAGCTGTGTCCTGATAAATTGGCTCTCCAGAAAAAAAGAAAGCCGGCTCCGTAGTGTTTGCTGATTTCCGTGGTGTAAAGTCTTACCATGGCTCGCATCGCAATCGCTATGTTTAACGACCGGCTCTCAAAATACCTGAACAGGTAACAGATCTTGTGAGCCAGAGCAAGATAGTTCCAGCACATTGTTGCTTTATAGGTTCCTTTTTTTTAAGATTTTTTTTT
>CM052797.1:103539975-103666972 GCA_028533885.1 Nasua narica | reverse complement strand
GACCTGAGGTGAAGGCAGAGGCTTTAACCCCCTGAGCCACCCAGGCACCCCTCCATGTTGTAATCATGAGGCAAAATTGCTGCTTTTTTGAGAGACCTCGGGCTTTGCTCTTAGGGCCTTCAACTGATTGGATGAGGCCCACCTTCATTATGTAGAGTAATCTGCTTTGTTCAGTCTACTGATTCAAATGTCAATCACATCTAAAAAGTACCTTCCCCAGGCGCCTGGGTGGCTCAGTCAGTTAAGCGTTTGCTTTCGGCTCGGGTTCATGATCCCAGGGTCCTGGGATTGAGTCCCACATGGGGCTCCCTGCTCACCAGGGAGCTTGCTTCTCCCTCTCCCTGCCACACCCCCTGCTTGTGCGCTCTCTCTCTCTCTCTGTCAAATAAATAAAATCTTTATAAATCAATCAATCAATAGTACCTTCCCAGCAATATCTACACTGGTGTTTCACCACAGAACTGGGTCTCACGGCCTGTCAAGCTGGCACATAAGATTAACTATCAGTAATCACCAGGTTCCTTCACCTGTGGAGGAGAGGCCTAAGGGGGAGCGTCAGAGCCATTACACGTGATGAAGGCGGGCCTGGCCTTACTGGCCTTAAAGAAGGAGGGGGCCTCGAGCGCTTCCCAGGAATGTGCCAGGGAATGTGGGCAGCCTCTGGAAACCAAAAAGTAAAGAAATTGGTTCTCCTCTCAACCCTCCAGACAGCAACGTGGCTTTGGGACACCTGGCAAGAACCATTTGGGACTTCTGGCCTCCGGAACTGTATGGCAATCATACGTGTCAGGCCGCTAAGCCCGTGGTCATAGGAATGAACACAGCCACTGTGTGGTCAGGTTTTTCCCAAGTACTTGCAGCCCAAAGCACCCTAATGTTCACTTGGGAATGCCAGCTTCTGCCCTGGACGTTCAGTTCATCTCCAGGAAAGGAGGGAGTGGGGCAGGTGTACCCGGTGGTTTAGATGGGTTCTGGTCCTGCCCAGCTTGGAGTCTAAGCCTCCCTCTCCTGCGGGCAATCCATCACTCCCTCGCCATGTTCCTCCTCAGCGGGACTGTGCAGCTGGCACTCCAGGATGTCAGCCCTGTCTGTTGGCTGCTCCCTTGGAGTGTCCCTGGCCCCATGCTAAGCCTTTCGGGACAAGGAGCAGTGTCTTCTCTTTTCATCATATCTCCCCACACCATCCAATGCATGAAGCAGCTTTTTCTAGAACTCTCCTCTCCCCAGCTCTGTGTGGCCTTGGACAAGTTACTTACCCTCTCTGAGCCTTGTGTTATATGTCTGTAATAAGCAGAAAATAAAGAACCTACCTCGTAGGCTTCGTATAAGGGATACACGAGAGAGTGGGCCATAAATACAGAGTGCGGTATCAGATGTACAGCACATGCGCGATACATATCCTTATTCTTGGTGGTGGTGTGGTATTATTACTCACCATAGGAAATGTATTGAGGGGTGTTCCTCTCACCATTTTGCTATCGAGGAACCTGATGTTTGAAGAGGTCAACAAACTTGCTTGAGATTACAGAGTTAGGGAGGGTGCAGTTAGACTTGGAACTCAGATCCCTCCGGTTAAGGAGAAGGGAACCACGCGGGTCAAGTACCTGAAACAGGGCCTGGCCCAGAACAGCTTCTGTTAAGTGGTAACTGTCACTATTTCTACTACCCGGATGTCTGGCCGATGATTCCGTTAACATTTATTGCGGGCTGGCTACTTGTCATATCAAATCCGGTGGCAAGCAGGAGAACACACTTTCTCTATCCCCTTCGACCATTGTTTCTGTAACTTAATGACTACAGTGCAGCCTATCCACAGGGGTAGGGGTGGGGATGGGGGGCAGCAGGTCACACGGCAGGGGTCCCACCCTCTGGCCTCCACTGTAACCTGTGGGCGCAGGTTTTCATTTCCGGAAATAGACTTTCCCTTTCTAACCCCGGGCCTTGCTGGCCGCCACTTCCTTACCCGCCCTCGGAGGCACTTCCTCTCCTTCCCGCTCCCATTTCTGCCTTTGGAAATCCCATCCATTGCTCAAAGCTCACATCAGCTACTCCTCATACCCCCCTGCCCCCCATGACCACTGAGGCTTCCTGGATAGCCTTCTGGATCTTTCTTTGAACAACTCAGGCTGCTGTATCCATGGGTAATTGTCTAAATATTTGAGAACAGCGTGTCACGGGCGTTGGTGGGTCACGACGCTCCCCAGCTATAAGTAATCCTGAGTTTCTGTGCCCCACCCCCAACCCAGCTGAAGAGCAACCCTCTGGGGCCACTCGGCGGGCGCTTGGCGCGGGGTGCCGTGGGTGGCAGGTACTTTAAATCTTTTCACCTCTTTGCTCTTTCTCTGTGACTAAATCGTAAGCTTGTTCGAATTTCTCACAGCACCCGGTTTAGAGCCTTTATCGTGTGTATTTGTTAGGGACACCCTTAGATGCAAATAAGAGAGAAAACAGTTGTCTGTGTTTTAGAGAAATAAAGGCTTATTTCCCCCCCAAAAAACAAGGAGTCAGGGAGGGCATGACTCTGGGGGTGGTTCAGTGGCTCCCCATTGCCAGCATCTCCATTCAGCCCTTGGCTTTCCCTTCATCTTCTACGAACAGCTGGCTGTGTCATCAGAAGTCTCTGTCTTTTCAGTCTTCCCCCCCCCCACAATCTTATTGGCCACATGGGGTCATGTGACCGCCCTCAGCTGCAAAGGAGGTTGGGAATCTCTGTATTTCTTTTTTCAGCCTCTGAGGTGGAGGCCACAAGGAACGAGGGACCGGGGCTGGGTGTCCCATCAGAGAGCCAGCCACCAGGGCCTGCTGCAGTCTCCGTGAGCGAACGAATGAACGATGCCTCTAAGACAGGCTGCCCACCTGGACGAGTGCCGGACAGAAAGGAAGTCAGGGATCGGGTTTTCAGATCTGGTGGTCACCAAGTTACACCTGATGAGAGTTCGCTCGCGACTTTCCCTCAGGCCCGTCTTCCCTTCGTCCTCGGCCAGGGCCCCTTGCACGCTCCCCTCAACTGTGGAACAGCCCTGCAGAGCGTCCAGAAAGGAAGAGGCAGGCAGGGGTCCGTCCCTTCTGCCGCTCCCTGCCCCCATCCTGTCCATACAAGATTGATAATGAAACCAATACCTTTCACCAGCGTAATTTTCATATTTAATGAGCGTGACTCAAAAACTATTACATTAATTAGTCAAATCCCACAAACCGTTAATGGTGCACGTGGTAATTAATATCGTATTCAATTAAAAAATGACCTGTTTGGGGGGCTTCTCCCAGGTTGGGGGCGAGGGGGCCTGGGGGTGTTTGCACACAGGCTGCCGCAAGCCCCGTGGTGGCGGCTGCTCTTTCTTCTCTTCTTTCTGCTCCCAGCGCTTGGTGGAGGGACAAGGCACCCGGAAAATGTGGTCCTCGCCGCGCGGCTGCCCGGCCCGTGGTTGCTTCCCCTCTGTTTGGCTGCTCTCCCCCTGGGTCCCTTCCCTGTCTGCCAAGCAGACGGCCTACTTGCTGTGATTTATGGGAGGACCTGGCACAGGGCTCACAGACTGGAAAATTTCCAGTTTACACAAGAATTCCCTGAAAAATGAGCTTGGTTAATTTATTTCTTTCATTAACGAGTTTGAACTGTGAGATAATCTTTCTGAGCGCCCCCCCCCCCCGCCCCCGTGCCCACCCTGCGTTGTTCATGCATCCTGACAAGCTGTGCCCTCTCCTCCCCTCCCACCGAGGCAAGGCCCCCGGAGGGCTGGGAGCCGGCCTCAGTGGGTCTCTGCCCATTGGAGTATCCGCTGGAACTGGAGGCCTGTGGCCGATCGAGGATCCTTTTGTCTCCCACCCTGTTAATTACTGGGATTGAAGCTGGAGCTCACTCAAAAGACCCCTTGGCTCCACGTTGGCTCAACCTGCCCCCAGGGGGCATAGCACCTTGTTGAGGCCCTGGGCGCCTGTGGCCAAGAGGACGTTAAGTCAAAGTGCTCCTAGAGCAGGAACTTAAGAGAGATAGGACTCATCTGCAGGATACAAGTGGAGGGCAAAGCCCAAGACCAGGCCCACCCTCACCTCACCTCAACCTCCTGCTCCAACCAGAGTGCTTTGGGAGCGGGGGTCCCCAACCTGCAGTTCTCCCACTCTTGTTCCCATGGCACACCTCGGCCTCCACCCCCATGCTTTGACTCTCCGGGCCACCCAGCTGCCTTCCAGCAGGCCAGGGTGGCCATGTTGGTGGCTCTACCCATCTCCCCAGGGTGGAACCAAGGAGAAGGCCCACATAGACACAGGAAGCCACTCAGGCCAAAGTGGACAGGGGATTCTGAGACTGCAGAATATGGTCTACAAAGGGGCATGGGCTTAGTTCCAGGATGCCTTGTCTCATGGGGAAGAGCGCGGCTAGAGCAAAGTGACAGTGGGGGTGGGGGGGATAGGGAGCCTGTTGCCTGGGTGTGAGGGCAGATCTTAAAGATTAGGATGGAAACCAGAAGGGGGACAGGTGAAGCCAAGGAGGCAGCATGATGTTTGGGTCGAGTGCCTGGGCTTTGAAACAGGACTGCTTGGTTGGAATCCTGACTCAACCACTTTCTGTCTGAGCAACTATGGGCAAGTTACTTAACTTCTCTGGTCTCAGTGGTTTGGTTTTATGATTGGGTTAGAAATTCTTTCCCTATAGGACTTTTAAGAGTTAGGTAACACATGTAAAGCACAGAGCCCACTCTCTGACACATAGTAGGGGTTCCATTAGTAGAAGTGATTATTATTATATCAATGGCAGCAGTATTAGGAGACCTGATGACAGTGTTTTGGAGACATCCGAGCTTGTGGTTGATATTGAAGACTCAGGAGACACCTGTTTCTACCTATTACTTGCTGGGGAATTGTGTTCCAACCACATAACCTTCCTGTGCCTTGGTTTCCTCATTTGCAAAAAAGAGATCATCTCATAAGGCATTATACAAATTAAGTGGGATAATTCATGTTAAGGTTAGCACGTTGTGAGCATGGAAACAAGTTAGTTATTATTCTCTGTTAAGCGTCTGGAACCCCATCTAAATATGTGTGATTCGTCAGCATCACCGCCCTGGCAAACACGATGGGATGAGTGTGGCAATGTATGCAAACCCCCCAGGGATCTTGCTAAAATGAGTTTCCCGTTCAGCAGTTCCGAGGAGTCTTGAGATTTCTGCATCCCTGTCCAGTTTCCAGGTGCTGCTGCTGCCGCTGCAGGTCCACAGACCACACTTTGAGTAGCAAGGCATTATTTTACCTCCGTAATTGATGTACAAATGGAATTTCAAGCAAGTCATGCTCCTTGCACCTCTTGACTGAGACTAAATGATAGACCTGGGATTCAAACAAAGGCATTTTGACTCCACGGGACCGTGAGGAAACCTGTTTGGGGTCTGAAAAGCGTCAATACATAAAAACTTGATTGTGCTCCAAGCCAGCCCTGATGCACTAACCACGTTTGCACGCCTGAATCCTGGGAACAGTAAGCTAATATGCGATTAGTGGTACGCGTTCGAAGTGCTTTGTCTCATGCGTCCTATCTGCTTTGTCTCTCTTTGCCTCAGTTGTCACCTCTGTAGAATGGGTTTATTAACAGTTATGTCCTGGGATTGTGTGAGGATGAAGTGAGTTCTTTCAAGCAAGGCACTTAGAACAGGGCTCCCTATGTGGAACAATGATGCACAGAGGTTAAGCACATGTCCTCTGGAAGTAGAAGGCCTGGCTGTGCCATTTATTAGCTCTGGCAGTTGAAGTTCGCTACCGGGTGCCTTCGTTTCCCCATCTGTAAAAAGGGAATGATAGTTGCTGTTGTAAGGATTGAATCTCTTAGAATAGTTCTTGTTTAAGTCTTATTGTTATTAGTCTCTTTAAGAGAACTCTGAGATAGTTACTATTGTCCTACCTGTGTTACTGATGTGTACACTGAGGCTCAGAGCTTAAGTTTGTTGCCCAAGGTCATGGAGTAACTAGCAGATCTGGGATGTGAAAGCAGGCACGCTGACACTCTTTGCACTCCGAGTCCACACTGTTGGGGGTGGGGTGGATGGAAGCTAAGAGGGGACTTCTCCTTCCTCCTCCGTTCAGCAGAGGGAGGGGACAGCACCTGCCACAGGTGGCGGCCGCTGGTGCAGGATGTGTTGGCTAAAGCAGTTGTGGAAGCTCGTGGTGCAAGAAGGGTGCTGGATGCTTTGGGGTGCCTGGGTATTGCCCGACACCAATGCCAGTTGCTGCAAATGCGGGTTCCTGCCCACGTGGCACCCTCCCAGCCACCGTGGGGGCAGTGGCGGTGAGGGCAAGTACTTTCTGGTCCCTGGGCTGCACCCAGCCAGGGAGGTGGGCAGGCATTGCCTGCTGACCAGAGGCCATGTGGATGAGACGCTAAGACATATCCGCTAGGAACTCCCAGAAGCCTCCAGGATGGGCTTTGGCCAGTCATGAGTGGAGAGGAGAGCCAGAGAAGCACTGCTCATTGCTGGTTATGCTACTGCATTTTTATGTCCACATTCTGGGGTGGGGCGGGGGCGGGCCTTTGCACACCCCAGTGAGGTCGTGAATTCCCGGAGGACAGGAACCATACTCCATTCATTTCTGTGTTCCCCATAAGAATTACCACACCGTCTTACAATTAACGTGGCTCCTTTGCTTATGGAATAAATTAATCTAAAGCAAGGTATGAAAGCGCTAACGGACTGAGAGTTTGTGCAGCCCTCCCCCCACCGATTCAAACACTGAAGCCTAATCCCCAGTGTGATGGGATTTGGAGGTGGGGCCTTTAAGAGGTAATTAGGTTATTAGGTTTAGATGAGGTCATGGGGGTGGGGCCCCCATGGTGGGATTAGTGTCCTTATAAGAAAAGGAAGACAGCAGAGCTCACACCCTCTGCTCGGTGTGAAGATGTCTCCTATGAGCCAGGAAGAGGGCCTTCATCAGAACTTGAACTCGGACTTCCAACCTCTAGAACTATGAGAAATTAGTGTCCGTCATTTAAACCACTCGATCTATGGTATGTGTTCTAGCAGCCTGAGCTGACTCAGTAGAAAGGGAGAGGCCAAAGGGCTAAAATACTTTTGGACAAATATGTCTAACACCGAGGCAGGGACCCAGCAGTGGGAGGTGAGAGCATGGGGATGCTTAGGGAGCTGGGGTGACATTCACTCTACCAGCTTTTCATCTCCAGCCCTCACCTCCATCAAATATCTTAGTGTTTCCTTTAGCACTCTAACATGAACTCCATAAATAATATAACCTACCTAAAATCCACATCTCATAAATAATATTACAGGTTCTGAGCATCATATAAGGAAGAAATAAGATGAAAGTCATATATGTAAAAAATCATATGACTTCATGTATAATTTAAAGAAAAAATAGGATATGAGTAATTTATAACAAAACCATTTATATCATGGTCAGGTTCAATGACACTAGCCGACATAAAGGAAGAGTCATTTGGAGAACTCTCGGTAAGGTCTGTAGTCTAGTTAATTGCATTGTGCCAATCAGTTTTCTGATTTTGAAAATGAACTATAGTTAGGTGAGGTGTTTCCATTGGGGAAGCTGGGTGATGGGTATATGGCACTTCTAGGTAATATTTTTGCCGCTTATCATGAGTCCATAATTATGTCAAAATAAGAACTGAAATTGTTAAAAAAAAAAGTTGGAGGCTTGCACCTATTTGTAGATTCCCTGTGAATTTGACAGCTTCAAATGCAGACAGATCTATCCTTCCAGACAAGAGAAATGCTGGGAGTGCTGTCCCCATTCTGTGATTTCATTTTCTGAGATAGTGAGCAATTCTTGGCAAGGTCCTGAACTAAACAAAGTCCAGTTTCACCTTGATTTACAAGAGATGAATTGCTGGAAAATTTGGCAATATTAAAACTTTGCAAAAACTTGCCTTGTGTTTCCATGTAAAAAAACTGTTAGGTCCAGACTCAGATCACTCAAATTTGGGTTTTCACGTACATGATGGTCCAGAGGAATATCCAAAGTTCACACGGGATAGGGGACCATCATTGTTGTGCAGGGTTATGCTGTGTTTTTGAATGCTGATCTCCCTGGACATATCCATAAAATGCCAACGTGGAAAGTCAATTATTGGAAGAGCCAACCCTTCCCCCTCATATGCAAAGAGCCATTATCATGAATGGGGTTCTTAACATGGGGTAGAGGAGGGAGGCTCATTTAATATCAATTGCCTTGAATTGTCTTGAATTTGGGCCTATAACCCCAGGCTTCCCTTGTCCCTGCCACTCCAGGAAATGGCTTGCAACGCCCTCCCTGCATATGTTTCTTCAACTCTGCTTTCCTTTAGTCTGGCCCATGTCAGTCAACATCGTCCTTCGGAAGCCAGGAACCAGGAGCTAAACTCCTGGAAACAGCTGCCATCCTCCTGAGATAGCAGTCATCCTCCCGGCTTGGTGCAGAGAGAGAGGAGGCCCCGCCACAATCCCAAAGACCTTCCCGGCCGTGCAGCCCAGCCCCGTGTCTGACACACACCCCTGCTCTCTAGTCTGGAATCTAGAAACTGGGTAGCCCTTCCTGCCGTCCTATTACATCCTGGGAGAATGAACCGCGGAGCTGGGATATGCTAACGTTGGCAAAACCAATCTCAAACAGAACCCAAGCTGCTTACGAGCTGGGCAACTCTGAGCAAGTCGCTTAACATCTCTGAGTCTTCTTTATGTGCTCAAATCATGTACGGATCACGTGAAGTAGTTGATATGAAAGAGCTCTGCAAACCGTAAAATTATATTAAAATGATAAATAGCTATCACTGTTGTTATTTGCACCAGTCTGATGATACATTTAAATAGGCCGATGAATTGGGGTGCCTGAGTGACTCTTGTCATTAAGCGTCCGACTCTTGGTTTTGGCTCAGGTCATAATCTCAGGGTCATGAGAGCCCCACATTGGGCTCCGTATGGAGTCTGCTTAAGATTCTTTCCCTCTCCCACTTCCCCATTCTCTCTCTCTCTCAAAAATAAATAAATCATTGAATGAAAAAAATATGCCAATGAGTAAAAGAGGAGTCATTGGGAATCCCCATGAGTTCCAGGAGCAGGACACGCTCCTTCAAATCCATCACCGAGACCAGGGATTGGCAAACCGTGGCCTGGGGTGAAAATCTGGCCCACAGCCTGCTTTTATAAATAAAGTTTTATTGGAACAAAGCCATGCTCATTCAGTTATATTGTGTCTTGGCTGTTTTTGCATAACAACAGTAGAATTCATTGATGGTGACAGAGAGCAGATGGCCTGCAAGGCCTAAAATATTTATTTTCTAGTCCTTTACCGGGAAGTTTGGCTGACCTCTGGTCGCTACGGTCACCAGAAAGATCTGTCTAAAGGGTACAACCACGTCCCTACCCCTGCCTTCAGCGGTTCCCTATGACGACAGAGGAAAACCTTTAGCATGGAAGGCAAAGCCCTGCACGGCCTGGCCGCGGCCACCAGACAGCCTCACTCTTCTCCAAACCGCGTGCTTTAGAAGACAAGCGTCTTTCTTGCAGGTCCCTTGCTCAGTGTTGTTTCTTACTCCGTGCATCTGCCAAGGGCACGTTCTGGTGGGCTGAAGTCAGAGCACCTTCCCCGGCTCACACTTGGACCTCTTGGCCCCATCCCTGGCGGCCACAGCTCTTCTGTCCTTGGAACACGGATTCAGTGCGTTCCTCTCAGCCTGGGAAGACCCTAAGGAGTGAGCATCACTCAGGAACTTGGCTCTGGGGTGAATAGAGCCCCAGCCCTCTGCCTGTCACCCAGGAAATAACGATGAATAGCCACGATTATATATCACCGCCTTTGGGCACTGCCAAAGCCCAGGTTGCTCCAACTTTCATGGGACCATGAGGATTCAGGGGGAGAAGACTTTCCCCCCACGACCTGCCTACTGCCTCACCCCCTCCCCTCTCTGGAGGTGGCAGGGATTTTTTTTAAGGCAGGCGACACTTTTTAGTTACATAGACACTTAATAGAATTTCCTGAGAAGGACGTTGCATCCACGAGTCATTCTGGACCCCCTACCGACCTGAGTGTAGCTGCTGCTAGCGGGCAAAGAGGTAATTAGTGTGTAACCTGCCTTCTGGTTTTAAAGCAAACAGTCATCTGTGCTGGGCTCTGGGGAGATCTAAAGGCCGTTACTGTTGTGCTCAGTTGTGCTCCAGGCTCTGCCCCGCTTGAAAAGACCTGGTGATCCAGTCGGTTCTAGGACCACTCCAAGGGAGTGGAGGTCCTATGGTAAGCAGAGTAGCGCCCCCCAAAGATGTTCACGTCCGACTCCCCTGAAACTTCGACGTTACAGAGCAAAACAGCATTGAAGCTATAGATGAAATGAAGGTTGCGGACCTTAAAATAAGGAAGATCCTCCTGGGTTGTCCAGAATGGCCCAATATAATCACAAGGCTCCTTCCCCGTGGAAGCGGGAGGCAACAGGGAAGGCCAGAGAGAGGTACTGGGACACGGCCTCAGCCCACCATGCTGGCTTTGAAGAGGGAGGGAGGAGACCACAGGTCAGGGAATGCAAGTGGCCTCGAGGAGGGGAAAAAGCAAGGCGGCAGCTTCTCCCCGGAGCCAGAAAAGAACACAGCCCGCGGCCTCCTGGGTTTTAGACGAGCGAGGCTCACGGTAGATCTCTGACCTCTGGAACTGTAAAATAACACGTCTGTGATGCTCGAAGCCATGGAGCTTGTGGGCATTTGGTCCGGCAGCCGTACGGAACTAATGCAGGGCCCTCGTTTATTCCGGCTCCTGACCTCTCTGCAGCAAACCTGATGACCTGAGGTCATCCGGCCTCTTCCAGGAACCAGGAGATCACTCCTTAGCACAAAGCCTGCCGGATACTGGTCAGCTATCCTTTCGGAAAAAGCTTCCTTTGTGGACTCAGAATCTCTCCCCTGTAGCTCTCAGTTGGTCTTGGGAAGTCCCTTCCCTTGCCCGACAGAGCGGCCCGTCCCTGCCCCTGTGCCTGGCCATAGGGGCTTGTTCCGGATGGCACATGACTCAGCCAGAAAAACTGGAACCAGTGGGACCCAATTCTTGGACCTTGGTGGGCGGACAACCATTAAGACAGACGCTCTTCTCACGGTAGACGCGGGAACCTGAATTTGGAACAAGTGCTTCAGCCTATCGCATTGCACGTCCACTGGTCCCCCTTCGAGAAACACGGCAAGGGTGCTGTGTGTTGGAACCTCAGCCTGAATCCCAGACATGGCCCAGTCCTGGGGGTGGCTTTAACTTAGGATCTCCTGAAGGCAAGAAAAGGGTTATTTGAGAAAACTCGAATCTCCAGGAGAATAAACTGTGGGTAGATTAGTTAAATGTAGAAATATGCAATAAATTAAGAATAATATGATGGAGTCACCCCAAGTTACTTGAGGTCTTGCCGGCCAGCTGAATAGTCAGCCAGGCTCCCTCTCTGTCTCTGTCTCTTTCCATAGCTGCCTCTCACCTTCTCATGTAGACACCCAGGTGATGGAGAACAAAGAGGGGCCCAGTCCAAGGAACGCTCTGTGCTGCCCCAGCCCTAGGACAACCAATGCCCTCCTCCCCAATACACCTCCATACAGAGAGAGAAAATGGACATATTTTGAAAACAGAAAAGCTCTCCACACATTGAAGGGTGTGTTTTTAATTGCTTCCCAGCATTGCTGAGGATCAAGACGTTTTTGCCTGTGAAAGAGGAGGTTTGGAAAGTGTTAAGCACGGATCACAGATATTATCATGAAATAATTATCCTGTTATTGTGAAAGCAGAACCGATTCTGATCACTGGCCTTTTCTGCCTATGCCCAGGCTTCTAATAATTTCTTAACCCTTGATGGTCCTCCCTCTGCCAGTGTCTGTCTCCCTTCTTCCCCTCGAATGCCTCGCAAACAGGAAGACGCAATCGTCCCTGACAGCCCAGTTAGGGACACGAGACGGATGGGTTAACCCGGCTCCAAGGCAGGCGGCACACAGTTACCACTCCCGCGGGGGGCTGGGAACCCCTGTCTCCCTCCGGGTGTGTGCATGTGCACTCATGTGTGCCCCCGGAGCATAGGGAGAGGATCCAGTGATATTTCACACAAATGAGAAATGTTATTCTGCAGATTAAAGCCTCGCCGAGCCTGGTTTTGTCTTTATTTATGCTTTTCCATTTCCCTCTGCGCTGACATGGGTGCCCAAGCCGGGGAGCACCGAAGGACGTAATTGGCGTGGTGAAGGATTGTCGCGCAGCCCCGACGCTCCCTCGCAGGGCTCCCCCCCTCCGCTCCCCCATCTGTCACCATCTAATGTGACAAAGTTTTTATCGGGCATTGAGGCACAGGAGATTAAAAGTAAATACTGCAATCAGGAGGCAGCTGGGGAGAAAATGCAGCGCATTTCACAGTAAGCTGCACAGCTCATCAGGGTAGCCTTGTGGCTCCAGGAGGCCAGGGTGGTGGTGGTGGTGGGTGGGAGATGGAGAACTCCAGGTGGGGGTGGCAGGGGGAGACATAGGTCCCGGCAGCTGCGCCTTCACACTTTGCCCGGTAATAATAAAATGAGAGCAGCCACCATCTATCAAGGGCCTCACGATCATGTAAAGTTCGAACAGGCCCCTTCTTTAAAAGAACCTGAAGGCCAGAGGGTTTAAGAAACACGCCTCGGGTCACACTGCTGGAGTGTGGCCAGGATCCCCTTCCCACCCCTTCCTGCCCTCTTCTTCAGTGAACAAATATTTTGGGAGTTTGGGTCGGCAAGATATATCGTCCCAGGAGAAATCTGGCTTTGTCGTGTCTTCGTTACCATGTTGTGCCAAACCGTAAGCGGCCTTGGTTGATTCAGTCCTATCGTGTTTCATTTAGAACGTAAGCTCTATGTTTTGTTTGTTTTTTTTCTATTCGGTATTTCTAGCACTTGGAACAGTCATTGCCTGGCATATAGTAGTTGCTCAATAAATATTCATTGAGGGAGGCCTGGGTGGCTCAGTCAGTTAAGTATCTGCCTTCAGCTCAGGTCATGATCCTGGGGTCCTGGGATCGAGTCCCTCATCGGGCTCCTTGCTCGGTGAGGAGCCTTCTTCTCCTTCGGTCTGATACTACCCCTATTGTGTGCTCTCTCTCTGACAAATAAATAAAATCTTTAAAAAATTAACTATCTGTTGAATGGTTGAGTGAATGAATGACTGTTGGTCCGGTCCAATATGGTAACCAAAGTATGGTTCCCGGACCAGTAGCGTTGGCATCACCCGGGAGTTTATTAGGAGTTCAGAATCCAAGTACCACCTCAGACCTCCTGAAGCAGAATGGGCACTTCAGCAGGATCCTCAGTGATCCATATGCACGCCGAAGTTTGAGAGACCCTGGCATATATACAAGACCCTTTGTCTGGATGACCCTAGCTTTCTTGCTTCATCATCGTGGGTGAAGGAGGTTGAATTTCACATTTACTTCTGCGATAGTGCTTTATGCCATGCGTCATTAAATCCCATTGTTAAATCACCACCATTATATGATTGTTCGGGGTGGGGGGGTGTCCGAATCAGCCATGGATGGGCGCCTGCAAATCCTTTCTTTCTTTGTCTCCCTGCCCCTTTACTTTTTCACCCTCTGCCCTCCCTACAGGTCCCAGCTTTGTAGTCCTGGCCAGTAGTAGATCCTTGAAATCTTCAGATAGGGCACTCTGCTTGGCCATGATAGTCTCTTGAAGAGTTTGATAGTCTCTTGAAGAGTGGATTCCCTTCTCGTGGGGAAAAACAAAGAGGGTGGAAAGAACAAAGAACAAAAGAAAAAAGAGAACCCTATCCTGCCAAACTTTGAGCCAAATAAACCTTTACGTATTGTGGTTCATTGAAAAATAGAGTCATAGAGCTTGGCAAACTGGGGCCCGGGAGGGAGGAAAGGCCCCGTGTCAACTGATGACACCAAACATGGAGCGGCATCAGGCCCTTGATGGGGAGATGCTATGCTGGGCCAGAAGATGCCTGCATGCTCCCCAAATTTCCCTTGTTGAACCTGGGTGTCATCTCTCCTTTTCTGCTCAGGCTTGTGGGCCCCACTGCCTTGGGGGCAAACGTGCGTGGCTGTGACGCTAGTCTCATGCTCCAGCCTCTAATGTTGCCGGCCTCTGGCTGCCACCCTTTCCATGATGTAGGATTTAGAGCCAAGAAACATTACGTCAGCTACTCAACGTTATCCATTATCACATTACCACCACCAACTTTATCAAGTCCTGTACATTTAAATGTTTTTCTCATTTTAGTATTTCCAAAATTTGAGTGCAGCCTACAAGAGATAAGTACCTTTGATATATTGCTTTTATTTTTAAAAACTTGAATTGATGGTGCATGTTACAGTTGATGGCATCTTAAGAGTTGAGCGAATACGGCATTCAGGCTCTACTGAAATGGGACACACACAGCATAGGTATATTTTGATAGATGGTCAGGAGCTTAGGAAATGTGGAAATGAGGCTAAATTAACAAGAACTGAATAATTACAATTGATACTACTTACTGGGGTGCTTATTTTATGCCAATTATACATTTTCTCTAATTCTTAAAGAATCTCCACGAGAAGATAATGTAATTTTAATCATTTTTTAAAAGATTTTTTATTATTTATTTGACAGAGAGAAAGAGATCACAAGTAGGCAGAGAGGCAGGCAGAGGGAGAGGGGGAAGCAGGCTCCCTGCTGAGCAGAGAACCCGATGCGGGGCTCGATCCCAGGACCCTGAGATCATGACCTGAGCCGAAGGCAGAGCCTTAACCCACTGAGCCACCCAGGCGCTCCGATTTTAATCATTTTTAAACATATGTAGATTATAGTCTCCAAACCATAGTCTTTTTCTTTCATAACAACTTTATTGAGATTTAATTCACATGCCATAAAATTCACCCTTTTAAAGAGTACAATTCAGTGGATTTTAGTATATTCACAGAGTTGTACCTATAGTCTCTCTTCCTGAATTTCTTGAGGATGTGATCTTCTCTTATATCTGCCATCATTCCTGCATGGCGGATTATTTCCTCATGCATTTTGTGATTTTGGATTGTGAGCTTATCTTTTGTGAGGCTTTATGCATAAAAATCCTCTACCAATTGGATAGCAGATGTGTCCCTTCGGAGGGGGAACCCAAACCACAGGGTCCACCAGTGAGGGAATTGGTGGTTCCCCTGCCTGGGCCCCAGCATCCACCCCATGGAATCACTACACGTGGTGACAGGAATGCCAAAGACCACCAGGCCGTGTGCATACGTTGGCCTTGTCAGCAATACCGACGCCACATCCACACTAGGGTATAAGCTGCCCGCAAGTGGAGGTCTGGCTTACTTTGTTCACCACTGCTCCCTCTGTGTCCTTATCAGTGCTGGTCTTGGTGGGTGTCCAGTAAATAGCTTTTAGAGGAATTAGTCCTCTTCCTGGGGATTAAAACAGGACATCTTTGGGGTACCGTTATTCAGCCTGTCTCAGAAGGGATCCTATAAATAATCTTTTCAGTTTTCTTCCCATTATAGAAAAAGAGAAAGAGGTCCAAGGAGGTCTCCTGGCATGGAGCCTCATCCTCTTTCCATCCTACCTACCACCATGGAAAGGAGGGGCAAGGCTTGGTAGGGACAGCATCCTAGCAGGAGGAGCAGTGGGAAATGCCAGTTCATTGAGGAGTTTCCAAAAAGTCCTCCATGTGGATACCCGAGCCAAGGATGGAAGAAGTGAAAGTTCTGTTCAGTTTACAAGTATTTATTGAGCGCCTCTTGTGTACTGAGTTGTGCTGAGCTCAGCCACGAGAGGAGTAAGAAGCAACACCTACCTAGGGGAAAAACTCCTGGATGGGGCATACTCTATGTTAGTATGTTGGGGAAAAGGCACAAGCTTTGGAACAGGGCAGTCGTTGAGTTTGAATCCAGTTTTTCTACTTGATAGCTATATGGCCCTGGGAAAATTAATCTCGATGATAATGTCTTCATTCATAAAATATTAATTATCTTTAATTCTTTATATTGCATGGCAAGCATCAAAAAAATCTGCTTTCCGTTTTCCCTAATCCTGGAGCCCGCATTTAATTGTGGACTATGTAACTGCCAGGCCTCCTGGGTCTCAGTTTACCTATCTTTGTGATAGGGATGTCACTCCCAGCAGGAGGGAATTTAGAGACTGAAGGCATGTTTGCTAAACACTTTTATGCTCAGCCCTGGCCACTCTGGCAAGAGCCCAGGAGGAATCTGCAAACAGCCAGAGGTTAAGTGAGCCCAGGGGCCCTCTCAGACCTCCCCGCCTCAAGGGGGAAGTGGAGGTTTCACTGTCTGTAACCCATTCGTGCCCCTGGCACCTGGGCTAGAAAGTTCCACCTTGGAAAGTCGTCAGGAGGGACTAAAAGACATGATCCATGGCCATGTTTCTTAACGGCTGCACTACAAAAATTTCAAGCTAGAAAATTCTTTGTTGTGGATATCGGTCTAGACTTTGTAGAATGGTTAGCAGTGTCTCTGTCTTACCCATGAGATGCCAGTAGCAACTCCCAGTTGTGACAATCAGAAAGTGTTTTCAGACATCGCCAAATATCCTCTGGGGGACAAAATCGGTGCTGCTTGAGTTAGATGGAAAAGCACTCTGTAAGTCTAAATGTGCACGATGTCCGTCTTGTAAGGGCCCCTCATTACTATACTGCCAAATGCGACAATAGGCTACGTTTGAGGGATTGTGTGTCCGTTTTAACCAGAGCCCTATGGAGATAGTCTGAGATCAAGTTTAAACAGGGAATTTTGGGAAAACCTTAGCCGACAGGTGAGGAAAATGCTTTTCAAGAGCCGGACAGACGCCGTGGCGTAGGCAGAGTCGGCACGGCCTGCTCCTGCGTCTCGGCACTGCAGACGGGGCTGCAAGAGGCCAGAGACCCCATTCCGGTCTCAGCTGCTTCGCCACCTGCCGGGTTGCCCCAGGAAAGTCCCTCTCCTCTAGGGCCTGTGTTCCCTCTCTGGATGGGCTCCTGAGATCCCACAGTATGTCCACCGGCTCTGACCCTCAAAACGGCCATGGATGGGGCGGGTCCCCACAGGCCCCCGGAGGAGGAGCCAATCTCAAGAGTCTTTGTAGAAGTGCAAGGCCATCTTCGTGATGCCCCCATCAGATATTTTTGGAGTGCCCATCTTAGGTTCGGCTGGGGAGGGGCTCAGATCAGGGCGGTGGCGGTGGAGATGCCACAGAAGGCAGTGGCAGGTAAAAGCGACAGAACTTGGGCTAGATTGGCCATCAGGGTTTTGGGAAGGGAGATGTGCTGGTGGGCCCTAGGCTTCCGGCTTGAGAATGGAATGGCGGCGTCGGCCCGAGATGGGGCACATTACCGACGACCAGGTGTCTGAGGACGAGGGGCTCGGTCCGTTTGGTTTTGACCGTGTTTAGTGTCTCATGCCTTCCCAGCTTCCGAGTGGGGGCATCGGACAGGGAGCCAGACGGCCAGCGCTGCGGCACGGAGGAGAGGCTGGGCCCGAGTTCCCTGAGTAGTCAGTCTCTGGCCTGCGGAGGCGGCCGAAGCTCGGGTGCCGGGGAGTGGCTGGAGGTGCTCTAGGATGAGACTTAGAGGCCTTGGGCCGGGCCTTGCAGGAGCACCAGCAGGACCGAGGGACTCCCAGCCAGAGACGTCCTCCACCCGGCTCCACTGGATCCCAGGGCTGGCTCTGAACCACTGTGTCCCGACTCCTGACCTTGACTCCCTGGTCTTACTCATCTGAAAAACGATTCTGTCTTGTGCCCCCTGAGGGAAAAGGATGCCAGTGTGGCCTCCCCTCTGTGTCCTCACCCCTCCCCTCTGCACCCCCTTTGTGCCCACCCTGCAGGTACTCGCTGGGGACCTGATTGGCCAAGGAGGCATGCTCGGTCTGCGTGCAGTTAGGCTGGAAGTAGCAGGGAGCTGACTCCCCCCAGGGAGAACCCTTGCTTCTCCCTGATGACCTTCAAAGGAAGCCAGCTGAGGACCCAGGTCCCCGCGGCCCACGGAGCCCCTTCGCGCCGGGCCCCGCAGCGGAGGCTGGGGCAGGCGAGCTGGGCTCTCATGTTCTTGGCAGTGGCCTGTGGGCGCAGCCCTAGGATTTCACGTCTGCACCCTCTTCCAGGGGCTCCCAGAATACAGGCAGCCCCGGCGGCGGCACGACCGGGTTGTTTCTGGGCTAACAAGCTGGGGCCGAGCGGGGGAACGCTGTGTCTGTGTGCCTGGTCGTGAGCGCACGTGTACGTGTTTCCCGTCCGTGTGTGCGTGCATGTACATGTACCTATGTTTTTGGCCTCTGTGGGTATTTGTGTGTGCGCCGTGGCTGCAGCCATTACGTTGCTAATGGAAATACTGCCACGGATCGCAGCTCTCGATTAGCTCCCGCGGCGATCGCTGTGACAGCCGGTTACCGAACAGCGAGGCCTGAAGGAATGAATTAATTTGTAGTACACGGCAGTTAGCGTCGCGGAGTTAGCGGCGGACTCCACAGCCAGAGACCCCGATTGGAGGAGCCGGGACCGGTGGGCACCCCAGCCTCCTCTCTCCAGCTTCAGACCTTTCGCATCACCCCAGAAGAGCACCTCATTCTATCTCTCTACACCTCTGGCCTTCAAAGGGAAGAGTCCAGCGCCTCACATTCAAGAATCTTCCTTAGGGCTTTTCCTCCTCATTGGGAATAATGACCATCTCTTACTATGTAGGATAATTGCTAAAATCACGTGCAGTAGGCTGGGCACATCGCTAAATATTTTTGGACGCATGATCTCATTTTCGACAACCCTGTGAAATGGGTTCTCTCGTTGTCATTCCCATTTCATAGTTGGAGATACTGAGGCTGTAGATGTTACCCATGCATGGTGCCCACAGTCACATGGCTAATAAGTGGCAGAGCTGAACTTGAGCCGAGGACTCCGAAAACAGTGCTCTCTACCTCTGCGTTGTGTCGCTTCCTGCATCACGACGGCCTCTCACTTGCAGCTCGGTAGTTCCAGGGACGTGCAGACAGAGCTGGGCAGGCCCCACACTCAGTACATTGTCATTATCACCACAGTCAGGTAGTGGGATTTTTAAGGGAACATGGAATTCTAGACTAATGGAAGACGTCTTTGACCGACAGAGTCCTGGGTGAGGAGACGAGGAAACAATTTGTTTCTTGTCACTGCCTAGGTATGACGTGCATTTGTCACTGTTGTTCTGCTTCTGGCTGAGATTCCTGTGGTTTTCTTCTCTCTTCACTGTCTCCTTGTAGGGACATCGTCTCCTTGTCCATCAGCCAGAGCTCTGGTGAGTTCAAGCGTCCATGTTGGTGACTGAGCACAAGGAGACACTGGCCATGCCCATGGCTTCACCCTGCCCTTCCCTCAGACAGAATGCAGTCGTTGTGGGGGACAGACAGCAGGATGGCGGTGTGTAGCCGGGGGTCCCCCTGACCCAGGGCAGCGTGCCTGTCCTCTGAGAATCTTACAGGGCAGCAAGGAAGGGGTCTGCTCTAGCCCCCAAATATCCCTTGGCCCCATTTCCCTCAAGTCTTACTTCCTCGCCTTCCTCTTTCCTCATGCCACCAAATCTCTTCAACTTCTTCAGTAGCCTTCGCCCACTACCTTGACTTCCTCCCTCCAGCCTGGCTTCCCCTCTCCTGCTCCACGGAACGGGATGCTACAGCTTCCGTAAGAACACAGCCATTGCGTCCGAAAGCCGGACTCAGCTTCCCAGCAGCACCCACGCCAGCTGGCCCCTGCCTGCTCATCCTTTGTGACACTTGTCCCCACAGGTCTCTGTGACCTTGCCCCCTCCTGCCCCCTTCTTTCTCCTTCTGCCCCCGAAATTCAGGTACTTCCCTAAGTTCTCCATTGTTTCCTGACCATTCCCACTTCTTCTCCTTGATGAGTTTTTTCTCAGCGTGCTGGGGCTGCTATAACAAAGTACCATGGACTTCAACAACGAACACTTATTTCTCACAGTCTTGGAGGCTGCAAGTTCAGGATCAAGGCGCCTACCAATTCAGCGCTGGGTGAGGGTTCTCTTCCTGGCTTGCAGACGGCTGCCTTCTTGCCGTGTCCTCACCTGTGCAGAGAGAGGGGGCTCATCCTCCTCGTATAAGGACACTAATCCCATCCTGGGGGCTGTACTGTCATGGCTCATCTAACCCGAGTTACCCCCCAGAGGCTCTACCTGCTCATACCATTGCTTTGGGCTTCTACAGTTGAATTTTGGGGGGCACAAACACTCGGTCCATAGAATAAGTCCACTTGTTCCCATAGCCTCAAAGAGCAACTCAAGGCAGATGACTCTATGTCCATCTCTTCCTATTTCCCTGGTTCCAGATTTACAAAATATGTGTGTTGTCACCGTATTTTTGCAAAACTCTCCAAACCTAGGTTCCACACCTTTGAATCCAACCTGAACATTGCCTCAAAGTTCAGCTCTCTGTCTCTTTCCCGCTTAGTTGCTCTCAATGGCTTCCCTTTGCCCTTGAGCAAAATGAATACTCCTTACCATAGCATTTAAGGTCCCTTGTAATCTGACCGTAACTACCTTTTAAGTCTTATTTTCCACGACTTATTTGCTACAACCTTGACATGTTTTAAACCTCGAACCACTTGCCTGTCTCACCTCTGTAAGTTTGCTCATCCCCCCCCCCCAACTGGATACCCTCCCAAGCTTAAAAAAAGTTATTTTTTTCTGATTATAAAATATATGGAAATTATAGTAAATGGTCAATAAAGTCTGTAGGGTCATAGCTCAAGGCATGCTATTACCCAGAAAATGCCCCCACAGCCCCGGATAACCTCACTTTAGAATTCAGCCCTATGGAGAGCTCGAATTTAAAGCCCAACTTTGGCTTATGAAGTATTTCTTATTTCCAGAACAATTTTTTTCCCTTTAATCCTAAATACTATCGTTTCCCCCCCCCCCAAGAACAGAGACATTCTCTTACATCACCTTAGTATAATTATTAAAATGAAATAACATCGTAACCCTCAATTCACTTAACGTTGATCTGACACCGGTCTCCAGTTCGCAGTTCATATTCACATTTCGTCAGTGGTCCTTTCAGTACCTTTCTAGCTTCCCTCCCTCCTCTGCCCAGGACCCAGGACTCCAGGATTACACGGCGCATTCAGCTGTCATGTTTCTTTCCCTCTCCTTTGATCTGTAACTAAAAGGCTGATCTTCTTCAGCCTTTCCTTGCCTTTCTTGACCTTAACGCTACTTTCTGAGAGAGCAGGCCAGTTATTTTGTAGTGCTTCATACTGGGTTTGTGTGATGTTTTTTCAGGATTAGTGGATGCATTTGGACAGGAATCTCACAGAAGTGGTACCATCTTCCTCTCGGTGCCTCCTATCAAGAGGCACATGATGTTGCGTTGCCTGAATATTAGCGATATTGACTGTGATCATTTGGTAAGGGGATGTCCACCAGGTTATGCCATTGCACGGTCACTACAGCTCTCTCTGGAATGAATCAGTCATGGACGGGAGGGCACTTTGCCGTTAGGAAAATATCCTGTTCCCGCTCAGACTTTCACCAAGGGGTTTTAGCTCTCATTGATGGTTTCAGCTCTGTCATCCCTTCTGGGTTTATTACTTGGCTTGCCACGTAATAAGGGAAAACCTAAAAGTAAAAAAGGAAAACACTTTTTCCTTTTTTTTCCTTCGTAAAAAGGGAAACACTTTTCCTTCTTTCTCATTTGCTTGTTTATCTATTTAAATCCAAATGGTTTGGTGGATTCTTATTTTATTCATTGAGCTATGATTCCTGGCTATTGCTATCAAGTTTGATGATCAAATCATCCCAGATTGGGCCAGCCCTTCAAGATGGTTTCCGTGTCTCCTTTCTTCTTCCAGCAGACCTTATGGTCTGCACCGCCAGATGTTTGGGGCCCCTCTTGTACTTTCCTTGTTCCACAGCTGGAATCAGCTTTTACTCCAGGGAGGCTTCCAGGCCCAATTTGAGTTCACTTATCTGAAGAGCAGTGGTGGGTCTCGAAAGAACAATTGCCGAGCATCTGTCATTGTCGCGGTCGTCCAGCTAGCATGTGTTGCATGAAGCGCTCTCACCGTGTTTGTGGTTTAATAATATATAGTAATAACAATCATCTTATTTGTTATCCACATTATTTTCTCTTTTGAATTCTATGTGTTTACCTTTTTCTTTTAAGTTTTTATTTATTTATTTGACAGAGAGAGAGAGACAGCGAGAGAGGAAACACAAGCAGGGAGAGTGGGAGAGGGAGAAGCAGGCTTCCTGCTGAGCAGGGAGCCTGACACGGGGCTCGATCCCGGGGTCCTGGGATGGTGACCTGAGCCGAAGGCAGACGCTTAATGACCGAGCCACCCAGGCGCCCCTACCTTTTTCATTAAAGATTCAAACACACACACACACACACACTGATAGGAAATGTGAACTACAGACCATCGTATTATAAGTAGAGACACTGAACGATTAGCAAAATCCTCCTCCAAAAAACCAGTTGAAGAAGCAGTCTAGACTAGGGGGGCAGCAAACTACAACCTTCTCCTGTTTTTGTAAATAAAGTTGTATTGCAACACGGCCATACTTGTCAGGTTACCTATGATCCACAGCCGCTTTCACCCTGCTCCACGGAGTAGTCACAACAGGTGGTGTGGCCCACAAAGCCTCAACTATTTACTATCTGGATTTCCACCAAAATGTTTGCCAACCCCTCCTCTAGATGAACAGATGTTGAGAATCCAAACCAATAAGAAGAGCTAAACGTTGCTAGAATAAACAAGGACCTCCATGCCAACGAATTCGGGCTCCCACGTGCGACTGCTTAGAAGAGCCTTGCTTCTTCCACAGGGGGACATCTTGTGAAGCCAACACGTAAAGTGCGAATCACACGCAGTCAGACTCACCCAGCGTGGCCATGTTGGAGACTGATTGCTCTTGCTCGCGAAGTCCAGCCCAGACAGCCTCGCCAACATCTACAAATCCGCGTGGAGCGTCTCGACAACGAGCACACACGAGGCGCACGGAGCTGCTCTAGGCAGCCTCGCCAGCCCTGCGGCCAGCAGGCTCCAATCTGCAGCGCAATCCACGGCAATTCTGAAACCGAATCACATATGGGCTGGCAGTGTTTACAGGGAGTAAATGATTAAAAACCCTAGAATAGCATTCCCCCAGAAGCTCTCTCATTTGGAAAATTGCTAAAGGAAATTGAAGAGAAGAGGAAAATGTTTTGCCAACATTTTAGCTAGGAAAAAAGCCCTCTTGAACATATGTTGAAAGAGACTTTATATTTTATATCTGGGTCTTCGCAAATTACTTCAATTATTAGTGAGCGCAATAAACACCATCTAATTATGAGTGATTAGAAAACGGATTTGAAAGACCATTCCAAATATGTTTGAAGTTCCACGCCCCGATTGATACATTAGTGACGAGGCACTATTTCATGCCCATCGGACTGGCAAAATATAAGTTGGATTACGAGTGACGACCAGGATATGGGGAGTCGAGAGTGCTTACCCATTGCTGGTTGGGATTGAAGTTAATAAACGCTCTCAGGAGCGATTTGGGAGTGAGTAGTAAAGGTAAAAGGTGCCCACCCAACCGGTTACCCAGCAATTTGTCTTGTGGTTAGACACCCCAGAGCAGCAGTTCTCAAAGTGGGATCCCTGACTCCTGGGGACCCTTGAGGTGCTTCCAGGGGAGCTGCAAGGTCAAAGTGATACTACGATGCTCTTCGTCTGCTCTGCTGTGTTGACATTGACTCTGGTGGTATAAAAGCAGCGGGGAATAAAACCCCTGGTACCTGAGCACGGAGCAAGGCGGGGGCCCCAACCTGTGCCAGCGTCCTCGTATCCCACGCTGCCACGCACTCTGTGGGGAGAAGAACAGTTCTCCTGGAGAGTACACTCGATGGACAGGAGAAATTTTAATTTCTAAAAATCTCGACCCAGAGTTCCTGTCTTTATAACAGACCATCTGATAAAATGGGATCGCGCATAAAGCCCTCCTGCCGAATGCTGTGGCACGGGGGTCCCCAGGGAACGCACGTGTGTCACCGCCTCCGCTGAAAGACGAACTGGCCGCTTTGTCCACAGGACACGATTCTTCCCTTGAAGGAACAACCAACAAACGATGGTTATTTGGGTTTTGGGATCTCCGGCAGCTATTTTCCCCAAACTGAAGGGAGCCTGTCACGTCCAGGAGAAACAACTGATACTATTTGTTGCCAATAATAACATCTGAGCTCTCAAATGTTAGGACACCTAGGTCTGCCCCTGGGAGTGGGACAGCCTCCCACTACTCAGGCTTTTCCAAGATCAGAGGTGATACCAGGGAGCGATAGCTTTGATATTGTCTAATGAGGTGTCCTAACATCTGGAAGATCTGTAGGACTCGGTGAGCCAATATTTTCCCAAATGATTAGTATGTGATGTCACAGAAGTTATGAGTTAAAGATGCATTCAAAGTAATGAGTTTGGATTCAAAGATCCATGGATTCAAATGTCCATTCATTGAATTTGAATTTGAATTTGTCCATTCAAATGTCCAATGGATTCAAAGAGCCATTCAAAGTACAAGATAGATCAGTGCCTCTTAACGTAAGCATACAGAAATTTCACTGATAAGGTTTGAGATTTCCCATTGCAGCTGATCTTTAAGAAATAATCATTTGTTGAGTTTTGGTGTCTTACCAGAGAATATCCACAATTACCTGCACATCACAACCCCCTTTTCCAATTGTGTGTTTTGTAAAAGGACAAGTTTTCCTCATAGATTTCTGCCAAAACAATGTAGTGCAGCAGACGCTAAAGAGATTTATGAAAATGAAGAACATTATTCATCTTACCATATTTATCTTGGAAAACAGTTATTTTTCATAAAAATATTTATATTAACATGAAAGGGGTTTGTTATTGTTTTAAATTAATTTATAAATACTTTTCAAATTCAGTTTTCATTTATAAAATGATAACAATGATACCTATTGATAGATATAATCCCCTTAAAGAAAAGGTCTTTGAGGTCCTCAGCAATTGTTAAGAATATAAAGGCATTCTAAGATCAAAGAGTTGGAGAAGTGCTACCCTAGAAATCAGTCTCTTCTCCGAGTACAAGAAAAGTATAGAAGGAAGTTCATGTGGCATTGCTTGAAATACTGGAAAACCTGGAAAGAACCATCTTCCAGTAGGAGAATGAACAAACTGTGGTACAGTGATATAAAGCATACGAATTAGCAGCGGAAATGAATGAATTAAGTCTGTACATAGGGGCGCCTAGGTGGCTCAGTGTTAACCCACTGAGCTTCTGCCTTCGGCCCAGGTCATGATCTCAGGGTCCTGGGATCGAGCCCCGCATCGGGCTCTCTGCTCGGCAGGGGGCCTGCTTCCTCCTCTCCCTCTGCCTGCCTCTCTGCCTACTTGTGATCTCTCTCTGTCAAATAAATAAATAAAATCTTAAAAAAAATCTGTATATATAAACATGGATAAGTTCAAAAAAATCACAAGATTTAAAAAGCAAGTTGCAATAGACTATCAAAACCTTTTGATACTATTTATGTAATTTTAAATTGCAAGACAAAATTACTGATGGAGACATATGTAGATGACATATGTAATAAATGTATTAAAAATACCTAGGGAGTGGAGCTCCTGGGTGGCTCAGTTGATTAAGCAACTGACTCTTGATTTTGGCTCAGGTCATGATCTCAGGGTGGTGAGATCCACGCTGGGTGTGGGATCTGATTGGGTTCTCTCTGTCCCTCTCCCTCTCCCTCAGCCCCTCCCCCAACTCATGCAGGTGCACTCTCTCTGTCTCTCTCTGTCTCTCAAAAAAAAAAAAAATGGATGGGTGGCACACCTGACCGACTCAGGTGGTATACCATGTGACTCTTGATCTCAGGGTCATGAGTTTGAGCCCCACACTGGGCATGGAGCCTACTTCAAAACAAATGCATGGGGCTGATTTACATCACGTTCAACACAGAGATTTCTCTGAGTATAATAGAGAAAAAGCTAAGAGAGTAAGGCTTATACTCTATAATGTTATAAAATTTCTAGAAAACTAAAAGTTCTAAAGCAAATGAGTTAAGTGAGTTAAAGTGCATAAGAATTTGTTTATATTGGGGCGCCTGGGTGGTTCAGTAGTTAAGCGTCTGCCTTCAGCTCAGGTCATGATTTCAGGGTCCTGGGATCGAACCCCGCATTGGGCTCCCTGCTCAGCAGGAAGCTGCTTCTCCCTCTCCCACTCCTACTGCTTGTATTCCCTCTCTCTCTCTGTCTCTCTCTCTCTCTGTCAAATAAATAAACAAAATCTTAAAAAAAATGTGTTTATATTTTCTATAATTTTCTGTATGTTTCAGATATTTTGCGATACAAAACAAAAACTCTTTCTTCTTTTCAATACATGATTTATTTCAGAATAGAGGTGGATAATTTTGTTCTGTTAAGTGTCAGTCGCTCCCCGATCGCAATAAATCAGGGTTAAACGTGTACTTAAAGACTGTCGGCATAACCTGTGTTAGTTCTTTCTCTGACTGGGGAGCCCTTCCAGCTTTGCCTGCCCATGCAATTGGGGAGTAGAATGTAGAGGGGAAACTTTCACTTTCTCTGTATTTTTTTTTTAAGATTTTATTTATTTATTTGAGAGAGAGAGTATGTGTATGAGTGGGTGGAGGGAGAGGGACAAGCAGGCTCCCCGGTGAGTGTGGAGCCCCATCCCAGGACTCTGAGATCATGACCTGAGCCTAACAAAGTCAGACGCTTAACCTAACCGACGACCGAGCCACCCATGTGCTCCGTGTGTGTGTGTGTGTGTGTGTGTGTTTTAAATTAAACTCTACACCCAAAATGGAGCTCCAACTCATGACCCTGAAGTCAAGTCACATTTTCTACTGACTGAGCCAGCCAGGCACCACTGTCTGCACCATTTTAACTTTTTATTATAGTAATGTTTTATCAGGAGAAAATTAAATTTAAAAATTAAAAAAATTAAATTAACTTAAAAATTAAATTAAAAATTAAATTAATTTTCCACTGGAAAGTAGCAAAAAGTGATGTCTATTTTCACTTTTAAAATAGTATTGAGACCATGCTCTTCATTTCACTGTGTAGACTGTTAGTTTTCGTTAGACCCCGAATGATTTTTTCCTGTGTCATTAATTTTCAATAGCACTATTTTCCTGGCTGCCTAATATTCCACCGTATAAAGTGCTATAAGTTTTAAAGGTTTAATTTTTTTTTATTTTTAATTTTGTTTATTTGAGAGAGAGCGAGAGATAGCATGAGGCGGGGAGAGGGAGAAGCAGACTCCCCACGGAGCTGGGAGCCTGATCTTGGACTTGATCCCAGGACTCTGGGATCATAACCTGGGCTAAAGGCAGTCACTTAACCAACTGAGCTACCCAGGCACCCTAAAGTGCTATAAGTTTTGAAAAATAGTTCCTGTGTTTTTATTCACTTTGGCTGCTTCCGGTGTTTTGCTCTGATAAACAGTATTGTGATACATCTCAGGTGTATGTAAGTCATCTTGACATTGGATTATGAAGCAGTTCGGAATGTATCACTCCAAAATACGCCATTTTGGCACATCAACTATTTTGAATTAAAGGCACTTGAAAAACAGCAAATACAAGGAAAATATTCCAACTTTTCCTCTTTTTCTTAAAAGCAGATGTATTCCCATAGGAAAGATATCTTTCCTATAGCAGTGGGAAGGAAACATTCTTAACAAGAGCAAGAAGTTGAGACGGAGAGAATTCTATCCAAACAGACTTTGTGAAAATAACTCTCAGCTTTCATTCGCCTGCCCACGAATGTAGTTAAGTCATTTTTCCACAATTGACTCTCTCCTTTCAACCTGATATAAAAGCAAGTAGGTTTCGCCATTTCTTTGGGCCTTTACTCCTTATGAAGACTCCCATGTGACATAAAATCGGGATTAAATAACTCTGTATGATTTTGTCCTCTTGATCTGTCTTATGTCAACTTAATTCCCAGGGCCAGCCAAAAAGAACCCAAAGTAAAGGTAAAATTTGCCTGCCCTACAATTATTTCCTGAAATCTAAGCTGTGGAACTTCCTTGGGCAAAGAATTTAGCCTTTCTGAGCCCCAGGCAAGGTTGGAATCCATTCTAACCAGGGGCAATTTTGTCCCTCAGGGACTTTGGCAATGTCTGGTGACATTTTTGGTTGTCACAACTGGAGGAGGGAGAGGCTGCCGCAGGCACCCAGTGGGTGGAAACCAGGGATGCTGCAAAGCATCCTCTCATACACAGGTCTCTGTCCCCACAACAGAGACCCACCGGATCCAAAATGTCAGCAGTGCTGGGATTGGAAACCCTGGAATACAATGATCACTAATGTGCCTTTGAGCCCTGAACATTCCCGGGGACTTCTAGAGCGACTCACTGTTTGAATATTGGAGGAGGGGTCCTCACCCGACTTGGAGCCCTTGAGGAGGGTAGGCACAGAGGGTGTTTGCAAAATGTTCAGACCCTCCAATCGCTAAGGGATACTTGTTAACCACAGACATTTCTCCCCTCCACCCTCTGTCCTGCACGGTGGGTTCAGGGCGGGGGCCCAGGAATATGTACCTGTAACAAGGGCCCAACGGGAGTCTGATGAAAACTCAGGTTGGGGGGGTGGGTCCTACCAGCTCACTATCAGAATCTCCCAGGGGCTTTCTAAACAAGGTTAGGGGTGGGGTTCTGGAATCTGGGCAGTTTCGTTGTTTGTTTGAGTTCCCAAAAGTGATTCTGATGAAACCAGCTTCAAAGTTTACATCAGCTTTGGGAGCTATCTGTGGGAATTGCCTGGGCATTCATTCATTCATTCCTTCATTCGTTCATTTATTCAAAGTGCTAGCATTAAAGAGATGAGTTAGACAGAGTCCACGTGCAGGGACTCAAGATCTAGTAAGGAAGGTGGACCACTAGCAACTCATTAGCAATTCAACTGCCTGAGGTCTGAGCAAAATTCTTTGAGAGCACAGTGGGGAGGAGGGACCCACTGTGCCTGGGGGCTTCAAGGAGGAGGCTGACCTTAGAGTTTTAAAGGATAAGGAAAAGCCTGCATTTTTTTTTAGAGATTATTTATTTATTTGACAGAGGGAGAGAGATCACAAGTAGGCAGGGGGTGGGGCGGGGGGGGGGGGGGAACAGGCTCCCTGCTGAGCAGAGAGCCCGATGTGGGGCTTGATCCCAGGACCCTGAGATCATGACCTGAGCCGAAGGCAGAGGCTTTAACCCACTGAGCCACCCAGGTGCCCCAAGATAAGGAAAAGCCTGCATTCTTGACCCCACAAAGAGTAGAAGGAGGTCTCTTGGCAGACAGAAGAGGCAGCAGGTCCAGAAAGAGGATGGGAGGAAACTTGCCCTCTCCTGACTCAACATTTTTCGACCAGCTGCAAAACGCAGCTGCATTTTCTTTGAAACTGCGTAATGCAAGCAATATGCATGAAGTCTCGTTTGCCCAAAATTTGAAATAATGCAGATCCTACTTTGTGTTAATTTCTATAGGAAAATTAGTCTTGAATTCTGTGAGTTTGAAATTAGGAGAGGTTTTCAGGAATGCATCCCTCACAGAAAACCTGGCCTGCCTGGAGACCAGCACCTGCTGCACACCGGCCACCCCCCACCCTGGGTTCCAGAGAAGCATAAGGCCCCGCCCCATCCTGGAGGAGCTCAGGGTCCAGTGCAGGTCCCCGCCTCCTCCCCACCCCATGAAACCTTTTCTATAAGTCAGAAGGTGGGGGTGGGGGGAGGGCAGGTGGAGGACGCTGGGAGGAGCCTGGCAAAGAGAGGTAGCCTGGGGCCTGGGGCCTGTTGGGGACAGCATGGATGGCTGGGGGAGCTACACGGGCATCGGGCATCGAGAGGCCTCCAGAGCAGAGAACAATGGGCAGGAGAGTTGGAGCAGCCCTGCCTCCCGAAGCCACAGTTGCCCCTTCCAGTCCCTCGGTTCATGTCCGTGGAGCACGAGTGCGACTCTTGGCTGCTTAAGTCAATCAATAAGTATCTATCGAGAGTCTCCCATGTGTTTAGCATTGTTCTATGTGCCGGGACCACATCAGGGAACAAAATAGACCCCAATTCCTGTCCTCATGATGCCTACGTTCTTGTAGGAGACAGATCATAAGCAGAATCAGTAGGCAGAGTACGTAATATAGCAGAAAGTGGTAAGTCCGCTGGAGGAGAGCGGAGTCTTGCGGGCGACAATGAACGTGGATAAGTGCATGTGCAGAGGGTGTGCTTAGCTGCAGGAATTTTAAACGGTTGTCGGGGAAGGCTTCCCTTTGATATCTCACATGCCTGTCCCCGGTCATGTTTACACGTGTGTGTTTGTATGAGTTTTTGCCATGCTCTATGAGTGAGGTTTTTGGCACCGTAAACTCCTCTAGGGGCAGCGACTCTCTTCTCTCGGACACCGTCCACAGGACCCAGCACGGGGTTGGGCCCTTCGTGAGTATTCAAATGTACTTTCGGGATGAACTAACGAAATCGAAATGACTACGTGAACAAAAATGGAGTGAACGAAAGAAAGAAACAGAAAAAGGGTCCTGCTGTCCCGCCGTCTCGAATTTGGGCATCTAGGCCGATGGTGCAGAGTCTTTGCCCCCGTTGCCTGGCGGGGACTGTCCCTCTTCTGATGGGAAGAAAAGGAGCTGCCTCGGGTAGGGGCGCGCCCAGGGTGAGGCGGGGCTACAGGGTGCGGTGGGGTGAGGCAGGGCGGGTGGAGAGGAGACAGAAGAGCAGGAAGAGCAGGAGGGGAGAAAACAAAAGATCAATAAGGACCATCAGGAGGTGACAGCAGCCAGCCGGGGAGCACTCCTCCCTTGATTAGAATTCATGAACTCCCTTCTCACATTAAGTCTTTATATGACACCTGGCCTTTAATGCAAAGCTGGCTGCGAACATTAAAAATTAAAAGCCGAAGGTAGGCTACATCCATCTCAGAGAGCGCAGCTCCCCTCCTATCTGAGGTCTGCACGAAGCTATTACACATTGATAAATTATTTTGGGTAATAGCCGAGATATTACATTGTTTCTGAGTGAAGGTAAAATCTCTCCCTGACATGGGCATTTATCAGGAGTGCCTTTCATCTTATTTATTATGGGCCAGGTGAATGCGGGACTGCAGGCAGCAGGGGTGCGCCCAGGGGTGCAGGCTGGACCCCCTCCCTTCCCCCACCTCTCCTCCCTCTCCCTCGGGCTCTCCCTCCAGAGGGGGATTGGTGGGCCTGTGACAAGTTAATTATTAACTAGAGATACACTCTTGCCCTTAAAAGGGGCAGGGGATCGTGAAGAAGAGGGAAGCTTGGTTATTGCACAGTCATGGGGTGGAGGGGTGCTGGCAGCCGCACCTTGGTCCTGCTTGGTAAACCAGACTCTAGGCCCATCCCCATCCTGCCCACGTCACCCGGGGGGAAATCGAACAGCCCGCGCCAGGCTCCCCTGGGCCCTCCCCACCCATTCCGACAGGGGCAACCTTCCGAGTTGCGGCGGTGGCTCTGGGAAGGGGCGAAGGCCTGGAGGTCTTCGCCTGCAGCCCCCCCCCCAAAACTCACACCCCGAAGGTTTCCCGGGAGAAGCCACTGCGTCTTGCTGGCGGAGTTCCCAAAGCCATCTCCGCTCCTGCCCTTCCTCCCCCTTTCCGGCCTCCACACCCTCGCCCCGGACTCCTTCGTAGAGTCCTCCGTGCTAGCAGTTCCAGGAGAAGCCAGCCTTCGGAATCCGGGTTGACTGTAGGCAAGTCATTTAAACGTTCCTAGTCTCCGTGGCCTCTGCCACAGTAGGAAGGTGACAGGACTGCCGACCTCCCAGGGTCACCCTTATAAAGGGTCCCCTCACGACCGGCTGGGAGTCCGTGTGCAGATTTGTGGGTTGACATACGTGCCACGCAGAGTATCCGCTGCTGACGGGCCATTTGGTTTGGGGTACTCGGGGGTCATCCACCCACGTTCCCTTTTGGAAAAACCTTCCTTCTAGAAATGTTTGCCAAGTGCCTTCGTTTTCCAGACACTGCGCTCAGTGCTGACTAGACAGGGATGAACGTAACAGACCGAGCTCCTGCTCTCCAGCTGTTCACATCTGACGGGCTTGGGCTGCTGTTCTCCAGACGGGAGAAGCAAGTGCTCGGGTTGATTTTGTCCCCAAGGGTAAGCTGGCTCGCTGGCTTCTGGTCTGTCGGCTTCATGTGCATGGCATGCAATCAGAGCTCACTGTCTTTGGAATGGAGGAATGGATGGCCGCAGTGGCCAGCGTCAACCCCCGGGGGCACAGGCGGAGGCTTACTGGGTCTCACTGGCCCCGAGGTACAGTCAGCTCTGCTTTCTAGCAAACAAAGGCTGCCAGCTGGGCTCAGGGGAACGCGCCAGCCCAAGAGCCCCAGGCAGGCAAGATGACCCCCAGCGCGAAGGAAATTGCCATTGTTGCTGGGTATAAGCTAGGTACTGAAGTTCTGTGAGTCAGAGTGATTGTCTTCTTTCTGGAATTTCTGCCTGGTGACCAGGACTCACGGCACCTACCAACCAGCAGAAGGGGGAGGGGAAATCCCCCCAGGACACACACTCCCTCTGGGCCCAGCTTCCCACTCAACCTGGGAGGTGGCCCATTGCAGAGGCCAGGTGGGTGCTGGAGGAGGCCTGGGGCGAGGTGGGTCTCGCAGTCATGCTCTACTAGCCTGGCTGGCGCCTCTCCAGTCTCTCTGGGTCCTGAGCCTGCCCACTTGAACTTGGGTGGGACCATCTGACTCCTTCTCAGTTTCGGCTTCAGCCTTGCTGGCTGTCCTTCCAGGCTCCCAATTCCATCTCCTGCCAACCAGGGCCAGCCGCACGCCCGCACCCAGCCGCGCTTCCCTACGGCCAGGAAGGATGCCTGGCCCCTGACACGGGATGAACTTGGCCATCTCCAGGAGCGCCGGCGCCTGTCTGGCTTCTTCGAGGATATAGCTGTCAGGCTGAACCAGCTCCTTCTCGATGGGGTTTTCTTCTAGGGGAAACACGAGCCTGAACCAGGCACTGCCAGCCACTGTCGCGAGCTGTTTCCTCTTCTTCCCCTTGTGACATACCCGCCTGGCCACACTGGGACTCAGTGCCGCACGCTGCTGGGTATGGGTCTTACTCCGCGAGTGTGACGAGGCAGAAGAAAGGCTGAGATGCTGCTCTGAAAAGATCGAGTAGGGGCGCCTGGGTGGCTCAGTTGCTTAAGCGACGGCCTTCGGCTCAGGTCATGATCCTGGAGTCCCAGGATCGAGTCCCGCATCGGGCTCCCAGCTCCATGGGGAGTCTGCTTCTCCCTCTGATCTTCTCGCCTCTCATGTTCTCTCTCACTCTCTCTCAAATAAATAAATAAAATCTTAAAAAAAAAAAAAAGATCGAGTAAAGTGAAGGGAAAAGAAACGCCTTCTAAGATTAGCTCAAGGATAGAGTGATAATAAATCATCGTCGTCACGATTAGAAGAGCAGCTGACATCGAGGGTACACCCTGTGCCGGGCCCTGTGATAGGCATTTTGTGTTCAGTCTGTCCTTTAAATCTTCATAAAAGCCCAGGAAGTGGGTTCCAGAGGCTCCGAGGGATCGACGGTGAGAGGCAGGAATGGGGTCTGATCCTGAGTCTCATTCTAGACCACATGCTCGTTAAGCGTTACTCTGCAGAACATCTCTGTGACCCGCCGCTCCGTCTCTCCCACGAGGAAACCTTATTTCCTTACTCCTGGCGAGGGAGACCCATCGCCTGGAACCTGGCCGTGCAGGGACCGGATTCTGAGAACCCTAATCCCAAATCCAAAGCTTTTGTCTACCACCGCCCCTGTTCACTAGGAACAGCCCTCCCTTCCTCTCCCCTGTCCCTCCAAGGCAGTGGGGGATCGTGAAGGCAGAGAGAGAATCCATTCAGGAGAGTTGGGGTGGGGATATGAGCGAAACATTGCCAAACAAGCTCACAGGCGTTGCCCAGAGCCCCTGGGAGCTCCAGGAAGCTGGTTTGCACCACGGAAGCCAGAGTCAGAAGCCAAAATGGCAGCGGGAGGGAGGGAGGGAGTGTGGTGTGCAAGGGAGCGGAGCGCCCAGCCACGTAGGTCAGGGTTCAAGAAATCCGTGGGGGCGGCGGCCATGAGGCCCATGGGCTGAGGACACTTTGGAACAGAAGCTGGCAGGGCTCGGGGTTCGCTGAAGCAGGAAAGATCCCAATGGGGCTTGAGTTAGAACCACCGAAGGAAGAAGGTGCCGGCAACAGACAAAGGCAGAGGTTTGGGGGCGGCAAGACCTGGTCGTGAAAGGAGGCGTGTGTCCTAGTTACTACAGGAGAGAACACAGGCAGCCACGGGCATGGCGGGGGGCGGGGGGGCACTTCATTGCATGGTCAGCTCAGGTCTGCCCGGCAACCCGCGAGCCTCGCGTGCTAGGGGAGCTCGGGGGCTTCTTGGTTTCCGGGTGAGAGTTGGGAAGCAAGAAGATGTCCCGAGCATCTCAGAGGTCTTTTCTGGACGTCAGATACATATTTTCCCCTCTGCTATTTTCACAAATAACTGTTATAAATATTTAACTTGTATTGATCACGTTTTTGTCAGACTGTTTTTTTTTTTTTTTTTAATGGAAATTTGTGTTGAGATCCAGACCACACGGGAGTTTGAATTTTTAAGGGCTGTATTTGAAATCCGGGAAACAAAAAAAAAAATCAGAGATCATAAAAGGATGTGATAGGGCCAGAGCTCCCACGGCTCCCTCTCTGCATAGTGTAAATGTAAAAGTGATTTTTAAAAAGTATTGGTAAAGAGAGAGGCATGGTACAGGGTATCATTGAATTTACCTTGGCTCAGGGTTTGCCGGGGTCCTCAGGAGGCTCTCCATCTCCAAAAGGAGGGCTATACCCCAGTAGGAAGCGTGATCCCTACTTCCCACCTTTGAGAATGCAGAGGCAGGCGTGGAGAGGGAGTTCCCGCATCAGATTGGCAAAGGCATCACAACCATTCTGGATGCATAAGCCCCGGGCTTGCATCCGCAG
This sequence comes from Nasua narica, assembly GCA_028533885.1. NCBI lineage: Eukaryota > Metazoa > Chordata > Mammalia > Carnivora > Procyonidae > Nasua > Nasua narica. Next base: position 103,632,066 of record CM052797.1, on the reverse strand, counting down.
CCTTCACTAATTCTGCACGTTCCTAATCTTCGCAATATTTCAAGCCGCTGCCGGGCTTTAGGCTTGGCTCTTTAGAGTTAATGTTGCTCCGGGGGGTGGGGCGGGGGTGCGCAAGGAGGGGCGATGAGTTCTTGCAGTCCCAGTGCCTCTGCACCCGGAACCTGGTACGGGGGCAGTGGTCAGAGGGAAACAGAGGGAGAGAAAGATATCAAGTGTAGTAATCAGGATGAAAAATGGAGCCGCGGTTACTTTAAACACGAGCTAATTCATCACAAGCACGAGTGGATAAGTAGCTGAGTTTCAGGCGTTCAGTAAGTTCCCCGTTCTGCTCCAAAAATTATTCCACCCCTGTCTGCATGCTCCCATAAATCATCCCTTCTTCACATCAGCTCCGATTACCAATTACTCCTGCCTGAAACACACATTCCTTGCCCAACACCATCTGATGGGGCCCTGCCTTTTAATTTTACAAATGCCTTTCTTCCCCCCACTTTTTCTCTTTTCTTTCTCCTCCAGTCCCTCCCCTCCCCCAGCCTACCGTTCTCTCCCTCACTCCTTCTCTCCCTGTCCTCTGTCATCTCTTACTCGAATAAGGCGCCTCCTCTTCCCTGGGGCCCCTGCCCACCTGGCCACCTGCAGGGGTCCCTTGAGGAGGGAAGGAAAGCAACCTTGGGTGGCAGTGGCCCCCAAAAGGCCTGGGGAAGGTGTGGGAGGGGGCCACGTCGCATCCATCCCTGGCCTGCTTCTTGGTCTACAGACCCGGATGGAGCTTGAGTCTACAGTTCTGACATCCTGTTGGAAAGGGCTATCAATTGCCCCTATGGGGACAGCTTTCTGCTCCCCCGCCCCTGCACCCCAGCACCTGCCAGTGAGGACAGTGGTCACTGTGAATATTTACCGTGACCTGTGTTGGCTGCCGGCTATGTGGGAGCACAGAGGTAGGGTCTCTGCGGGGCTCTGAAACCTCTCCGAGGAAGCTCTGCCTTCTGGCTCAGCTTCCGCTCCCTGCACAGAAGGACCCGGCACTGTGATCCCCAGGCTTCAGTAGACGGGGCACTTCCTCGTTCTTTGCCACATAGACCGTGTGTTCTTAAAATCAACTGTCCATTGACTTTGAAACTTAACTTTGACCTAAGCAAAGATTCATGAACTCGTGTGTTTGAAGTGATAGGTCTATTTCCCCTGGTACCTATGAAAATAAATGCTTAGCTACTAACCAATGAATGTGGCCCTATCCAGCAGCACCTGCCCGGATTCTATGCGTTAGAGCTTCACCCTCTCCGTGATGGCCGGCAGGGAACTGAGACACAGAAGTCGGAGCCCCTTGGGCCTCCAGGAATGTCCATTGCTCACTGCCCATTCCAGGGCCTCTGGGGACAGAATCAGGAGGCATTGGCACAGGTCCATAAGTCTGGAATTGGAAAGGTCCCCCTGGGGCCCTCTGCCCCTGCTTTTAGAAATACGAGTCTAGCTGTACTTCAAGCCTAATTTGCTTTGTGACCTTAGGATAATCACTTCTTTCTGCATATCCCGATTGCTTCAGCCGAGAGAATCCTAGCTGTCTTTCCTACCTTACGGGGGACAGAGAAGACCCCAACCAAACAAACCAAGCGCAGGATGGGTTTTGAGAGGTGCCTCGCTCTGGTCAGGTCGGATAGGGAGGCACGGCTCGCTGCCTACAGCAGTCGCACGGGGACTGGGCCCAGCCCCGCCCTCCACGGGCTTCTGCGTGCTGGCCTCCAGTCCCCACCTGGCCAGTCATTTTGGTTGGCTTTGAAAACTACAGATTCCTACAGGCTTGAGAGCCCCCAAAGTGGATTCCAAGCCAGTTTCATGATGGTCATTGAAATCCCGGTGTGTGTGGGGTATGGAGATATCAAAAGTCACCCGGAAGCCCCGGGTGGTCGCCAGAGTGGGGCCACGCAAGGGTCTAGTGAGCGATATTTAAAGAGGCACCCACTCAGGGTCAGGCCCTGCTCTTGCACAAACCCGAGGTGAAGGCTTCCTTAAATTCTGTGCCTGGTGTCTGCCTGGCTCTGCAGAAGCCCCGGTACTGCTGGATGCAAGTCCTTGCAAGGCAGCGTGAAGTCGAGAGAAAGAACCCAGAGCTAACTGAACGGCGAAGGGAAAAGGCTCTCTGCCAGGTGCATGTCAGAGCCTTTGGTCTCCGGGGGCATCATCAATTCCTGGTACACCCGAGCACCTCTGGGCTTAGCGAGGCGGAAGAACCTGCCCAATAAAAGGAGAGGAAGGAAGGAACTGATAGATCTGGAATTCGGGCTCAGAACTGCCTGTGTTCTTTCGGCTTTCCCTTTCTCACCCAGCTTTAGTTAAAATGGAATTGATTCCATCTCACAGAGGAGGCGGACAAGACCAGGACCCCTCATGTTTTCTCTACGCTGAATAATTAACCACTTTTAAATCACTCTCTGCACAGTAGGGTGTTTTTTTTTAATTTTTTTTTTTATTAACATATAATGTATTATTTGCCCCAGGGTACATGTCTGTGAATCATCAGGCTTACACATTTCACAGCATTTGCCATAGCACATACCCTCCCCGATATCCATAACCCTACCCACCCCCCCACCTCCCAGCAACCCTTAGTTTGTTTCGTGAGTTTAGGAGTCTCTTATGGTTTGTCTCCTTCCCCATCCCATCTTGTTTCATTTCTCTTCCCCACCCCCCCATAACCCCCTGCCCTGCCTCTCAAATTCTTCATATCAGAGCAATCATGTGATAATTGTCTTTCTCTGACTGACTTACTTCGCTTTGGAGCTTAGTTTTGAACCGCTCTACTAAACCTCCTTCAGCCGTCCCTTTGTTTCTGCCAGGTGGCATACTTGGAATGGGGTGTGACAGACACTAATAGTTCTCCACCTGGGATCTAGTCTCCATTTCATCCCTGCTACTAGAACCCTGATTTTATTTAGGTCTGCAACTTATCCCATTAAAAAAGAAATACTCATTTTCCTAGATTTCTTTGCTGCCAGGTGGCATGCTTAGAATGGGGGGTGGAGACCAGGTTCTAAGTGGTTAGGTGACCAGGTTCTAAGTAATGAGAAATAAGCTACAGGATAGGGCTTGAGGGAGACTCTTCTATCCAGAAAGATGCCCAGCAAGACTAAATGGGAACAGAGTCAGCTGGTACAAGCCTCTCTGCCTTTGCTCTTCTCTTGTGCTTTCTCCCTGGAACATGGTAGAGAAATCTGGAGGTGCAGCAGCCATTTTAGAACCATGAGAATGGAAGTCACACATCAAGAGAATTAGAGGCTGGGTTTTGGTGATGTCCTTGGTAGCTGCACTAGCCCTGGACCACCTTCCCCTGGACTTCTTGTTACAAGAGGAAGATACAAGCCTTAATTGGCTAAGCAGCTGCATTTTGGTTTCTGTTATATTCAGGCAAATGCCATAGCTAATAAACAGAGGATCACGCATCCTTATAGGTTCACCTTAATGGGCAGTCATAATAGTTCACTGTTACCAACAGCAGTGTCCTTAAATGGGAGCTTGCAGCAGAATTACCCAGAAGCTTATAAGAACTTGGTTGCTGGGCCCTACCACCAGAGATTCTGATTCCCTAGGACTGTCATGGGGCCAGGAATTTGCATTGCTTTGCTAACAAGCCCCCAGGTGATGCCGGGGCTACTGGAGTGGGGACCCCACTTCAAGAACTACTGCTGTACAGAATGGGGCTTAAACTACTACTTTAGGGCCCTTACCCATCTACTCCAACTGCTCCTCCAACATTGTCTCTGACTCCCCACTTCCCAGTCCCCAAAGTGCCCTATTCTCCAGCCACACCAGGCTGGAAAACTCCCCCAGGCCCCCATACTTGCTTACCCCTCCCAGCCTTTGCCCCAGCCAGTCCCTCACCTTGCAATGCCCCTTCTTCCCATTCTTCTGCAACCAAACCCTGCTTGTCCTTGAAAGCTCAGCCTTCTTCTCTATGATCTGCTCTGCGACTTCTCCTGAGAAAGAAATATTCTTTCCACCAGCACCTTGCTTTTATCTCTTCTACCATTCCTTTCGCTCTGCCTGGAATTATAGGCAGTTGTTCGCTTGCTGTCTCTCACCCAGACGAGAGTTCCGTGGGGCAGGGACCAGATAATAGTACTCAGCCCTGTGACCATCCTCTTTGACCTGGCTCAATGCTATGAACATGGAAGTTTCTCAGAAAATAATTACATGAGAGCATTTGGATGGAAAAGAGCCTTTCTCCGCGCATAGTTAGTGCTTACTGCGCATGGGAAGTGTCCCCTGAGCACTTGCTACGTGCCAGGACCTCATCTGCTTCACACTGTCTCACTGAGTCCCGCCATCGGTGTGAGCGTAGGTTCTATCTTCCTCCTTCTAGAGGAGGAAACTAAGGCACGAGCAATTTAAGTAACATCACGCAACCAGGATGAGGCAGAGGCAGGATCTGAACCAAAGCCTGTGCGCTTAACCAGGCATTCACCTGCCTCTCGAGTGCAAATGCTGGACCCGTCAGGTCAGGGACAAAGAAGTATTAGCGAGAAAGGTGATCCATTCCTGAATGACTAGGAGGTGACCGACATTAATCAGGGTCCTTAAGTGGCCGAGAAATGAACTACCTATTAAAACCTGTCTTTAATAAGAAAAATAAAGTTAGGAAATGGGTGCAATTAGTAAGTCATAATAAAAAACAGGTAAAGGGTCACTTAGAAAAATTAAATGCTAGGGAGATACATAAATCAGGGGGTCCTATGGCTTGCTAACCGAAAGGTCTGGCCAGAATTAGCTAATGAACTTGAGGGACCCTTGACGTCTACTTTCAGAAGTGAGAGTGAACCACGGAGGGCAGCACCGAGAAGGAAAACGCAGGACTGGACTTGAAAAACAGGAAGAAAACCGATTCCAGCAATTTCCCCCCAGGGAAGCCATAAGTTCCGTTTGTAGGCAAGCCATAGAACAAATTTTATGATTAAAAATTTACGATAAATCTTACGAGTAGAAAATCCAGTAAGCGGCTGGAGGGCAACAGAGGCCTGAGCCATAAACTGGACTGGCAGGTTTACGCAGCAGTCATGCCGGGAAACTATAACGCTGTTTTATTCTAACTAATTTGTAATATTAGTGGGAAGAGGGTCCGCCGAAGATTTAGTGCTTTTTGATTTTTAGAAAAGCCTTTGATTCAGTGTCTCATGAAATCTGACTGGCAAAATTAATTTAAATTGGCATGGACAGGGACCGTCTCAGGGATGGGGTTCGGCTGAAAGGCTATAAACAAAGGTGTGATGAATGGGAGTCAAAAACTGGAGGGGCGAAGGGGCGGGCCCGGCCGCCACGGGCAGTGTGGGTGAAGCAGAGCGGGTACCCCATCACACTGGTGGGCTCCCTGAAGATGAGGTTAACGACTGATCAATTAAATCTGCATGTATAATTTAACCAGGGTGACACAAATGGGGCTGGCGGGGCGGAGGAAGGGAGCACTGAGAGACACGAAAAGGACAGAATTATTCCCAGGAAATGGTGGGTGCTACATAGCAGGTGCCTGAGACCTGAAGACCCAAGGTCCACCTGGCAGGAGAAATTGAGCCCAGGTAAATTTCTAGTAAGATCTTCAAGGGATGAGGACACACACAAGCAGTCAAAGTTGGAAGGGGGTGCAAGTCACAGAAAATCTGCCTTGAACAGTGAAGAAGTTTATCTCACATGTAGAAATTAGACACATGGGGTTAGCTTCAGGCACAGAACGGTCGGGGCTCTGAGTTCGTTCCCTTTCCGTTTGCTGACTCTGCCCTCTCCTACACGTTCGTGTTGTCCTCAGGCTGGGTTTGCTCAGGATTGCAAGGGGTGAGTGGTGGTTTCCAAAAAGATATGTCCCTGTCCTGGGACCTGGGAATATGATCTTATTTGGGAAAAGGGTCTTTGCAGATGTAATGAAGGTAAGAATCTCGAGATGAGATCATCCTGGTTTGGCCATATGGGCCCTAAATCCAGTGACAACTGTCCTTAAGACGGACGGACGAGGAGAAGACAGAGGCGGACACCACGTGAGGACAGAGGCACAGACTGAAGTCACGTAGCTGAGGAACGTCCAGAGCCTCCAGAAGCTGGAAGAGCCAAGAAGGGCTCCCCTCCCAGAGCCTTTGGAAATAGCATCATCCCTCCAACACCTTGATGTCAGACTTCTGGCCTCTGAACCGTAAGAGATTAAGGGTCCATTCTTTTAACCCACCTGCCTGTGGTAATTTGCTACAGAAGTTTCGGGAAATGGATACAATGGCTGCTAGGGAGCCGTGTGCTTCCTCAAGCTCAGGCTGACTAGCGTTGTGTGGCTCTCTTGTGAGAGCAAAGGGCTTACTTTCCCATGAACCCCAAGCAAGCCTCTTGTCACATCTCACTGACCAACCTGAGCGCAGCTTTGCCCCGAACCCCTCATGGGCAAGAGGGTGGAGACCCCATCACGTGGCTTCCGCTCACCTCCTGGGTGGAATGGGGCAGCGGCCTGTGGCTACCTTGCAGGTAGCAGAGCCTCACAGCCTTCGTCCCCTGTGAGGGTGAGGTGGGGCTGACCTACAGCCTCCACGGCAAACAGGCCACGTGAGTGAGAAAGGACCCCTTCCTCTGTACCAGGTACCACTGAGATCTGGGGGCTGGTTGTTACTCAGGCCTCCCTGACCGATACAGAGATCACTGTGTGATCTGGAAGGACCGGCAGTATTGTAACAGGGTGATATGAGCGACGATCCAGGCAGGCAGAACTTCGTGAGCGGGAGACACGGGGGCATCCTGTTCGGGGAAAGGCGTGGCTGTGAATGAGGAAAAAATCACTGGAAAGAAGAGCGGGGCCTGCCAGCGAGGGACAGTGGCTCTCCAGTCCCATTGGCGTGTGAAGCGGAGGTAATACAGGTGCCCGGATAAATTTAGAAGGCTGTTGCCCAAGTCCAAGGAAGACTGAACAGGACCTGACCCAAAGAGGGCCATGAAAATAATCATAGTAGTAGTGATAGTAATAACTAGCATTTATTAGGGCCTCATGATACGCCAGGGACTGAGGGTGCTCCTGTGGCCAGAGAGAGTCTTCTGGAAGTCGCCAGTATGCTTGGAGACTGAGTGCTGAGGGAATACAGGCAGGCCATTGGCACTCTCCTGCTGTAGACAGTCCCCAAGGGAAAATAAGAGGCGGTTACCAAAAGTAGACAGCGGGGACGCAGGGCAGGAGTAAAGAGCCAACGACTATGGCCGCCAAGCTCCTGAAAGAATGCACCCTGGACCAGACAGGGAACTGATGGGCACCTCCCCCCATCAGTTTCTGGACAGAACATCTAGAGGCTTCAGTGGACACTCAAACAAGATTGGATCTTAATTCCGGAAATATGAAGAACCATTTCGCCAAGGAATGACCAGACCAAGTGGAAGGATTTGTATTAATAAGCAATGACGGTAGAGCCCAACACTGGTCACTGTCACTGACGGTAGCTCTCAGGTCCCACAAGTGTTGTTCACAGGGTGGAGATTCTTGGGAAGAGGGACCTTACTGGCCTTGCTACCCCACAGAGAGTCATCCGCTGTGACTAATGACGTAGAAGATGGTGGGACCACAGCTAATAAGAAACACTGCCAACTTTAGATCTTTTCATAAATAACCTGTAAGGCAGGATGAGAAAGTGTCATCCCACTTTGAGGTTCAAAGCAGTCATACGGCAGAGCAAGCCTCCAGCTTATCTGACTGCAGCGAGATTCCCCTGTTGTCATCCTGCCTGTGACAAAAGACTTTGGCAGGAAAGTACTAGGTGGTGGGACTTTACCCCTCCAACCCGGAGCACATTCCTTTAAGACTTTCCCTGTGGCCCCAAGCCTTCCCTGAAATCCAGGTCCCACCCGGGGGCCGCTGTCAGAATGGCGAGGGGCAGAGTGGGAGGAAAGCATGGGGCCCCAGAAGCCAAGTTCAGAAGAACACTACTAGTGATAATGGCCACCCAGCCACTAGGGAGACAGGACCACAGAGGTCTCAGAGTCTCTAAAAGCATCTCGTTGAGTTGGCTGTCACTTGACAGAGCACGGCTGCCCCCCTGTGCCCTCTTATAAATGCACAAGGTAAGGGTCCCACGTGTCCCCGAAAACAGGATCTTCCTGGGTCACCACACCTCTGGGCACGCATGCCACCGAACCATGCCTCACCCTTAGTCATACCGGTCAGCTCATATCAGTTCGCCGGTGTTGGCGTCCAGAGGACAGCCGTACTGGGGGGGGGGGGGGGGGAGATCTTAGAACACCCGTCCGCGCCCGCGGGGGGCTGCGACCTTCTGGCCCGCCGCAGTGTGAGGCAGCGGTGGCCGGTGAAGCCTGACTCGGAGGTCAGGCTGTCTGCGTGGGAGGCCTGGCTCCGGGACTCCCAGCTGTTGGGGTCTCGGGCAAGACTCTGAACCGCCCTTGTGCCTTCGCTTCCTCTCATCTGTAGAAAGCGGATAATAACAGTACCTATCTCTTGGACGGTTTTGAGAATTAAATGAATATATAGGAAGTCCTTAAAGCTGGCGCCTAGGAAGAATTCCACAGATGTTAGCTATGTGGACGAGTAAGGAGAGATTGTGCGACAGGTGCCCGGCTCTTGGGGAGAGGCCCCTGTGAGACTTGTTGGCTGATTTTACTCCATCGACTTTGGTGGGATGACTGCGGTGTGGCATCGTTTCCTTGCAGTTTCCTGCCCAGCTGTGACTCAGAGATGCCAGGCTATGGAGCAAGTGTCTGGTGTAGAGAAGTTTTGGATTTACTTAAATTTTATTCCCCAAAGGAAAGGTGGTGGGCGGCCTCCTTTGGTTCGGCTGGACTCATCCAGCAGCAGAGAGCAACCTCTGCTTCTCTGCCTCCACGAACTTGCGGAGAGGAGGGTGCTTGGAGCTGAGGGCAGGCCTGAGGTCAGCTGTTGGCAGCCCTGCTTTGACGTGCCCTTCCCTGAGTCTTGAGTCTGAGCCTGGAGGCCGCCTATCTCCACTGGGGCCAGCTGGTTTATTTTGGGGGGTCATCGCCCTTTCTACCTCTACCCATCCTCCAGAATCTTGCTTGGTCTATTTTCTTTCAGGGCAGAAGAATCTCTCTATTTTATTTCGTCTTTACAATAGCCTGCCTGAGGTGGCTACGACTTTGTCTCTATTCTAGAGTAAGAGAAACAGAAGCACAGAGAAGTTAAGTAACTTGCCCAAGGTCACACAGCTATTCAGGAGAAAAGTCAGGCTACAAAACCCAGGTCTGTGCTTCCAGTTCCGGAACCCGTGTTCTAAACTCCTGCTCATCAGTAGCCAAAAAGAAGAATGTCTGTAATGCCCTTGGTGGCCTTCAGTGATCTGCAATCAGGACATGAGCTTCCTCATTTACATCCCAAACTCTTGGCTACTCTGATTCTGCCCTTTTGTGATGCCTATGATGTAGGAAGCCCCAGGAGAGCAGGAGCTCCAAGGTTCCTGAGTTTTGTTAATGGGAGAAGAGATCAAGGGAGTTCCCAAAAAAAGGTTCCCAGTTGGGTGGCCCAGCGATGGTGGTGATGCTATGGAGGGGAGAAGCAAATGCCGAAAAAGGAAGCCGGATGCAAAAAAAGCAAACTTGCAGTAAATTCTGTTTGCTAAAGACTGGTTCTGCGGGCACCTACTTTCCCAGGCAGCCCCTCCCTAGCCTCCCCAGCCTCCCAGCCCCCAGCCCCTGACCAGGAGGCAGCATCACAGTGGGCTGTTTTTAATCCTTGCCAGATCTCTTTTATTTTTTTTCCCCCTTTGCTGGGCTTCCTGGGCTGTAATTTTTCCCTCTGTGTCATCCATCACAGACACAACGTCGCTTGTGCAAATTAAAATGCACCTCAGAATAATAAAAAAAGGGGCCTTCTTCCCCCTCCTTTTCCTTCCCAGCAGCAACTTCTCAACACAAAACATTTGTCTCTGGGCAGGAGCGGGAGCATTAACCCTGCGTCTGCCGCCCCCACGGTCGGAGCAGCTGGAGAAAGGCAGAGGCGGGACCTCACCGTGAGCTGATTGTGTGCCAGGCCCCGTTCCTGCATTGCCTCTTCTGTCCTCTCTACGCCCGGATGGGGCAGGAGCTATTAACGTCTTCATCTTACAAATGTAGAACCAAGGGTGGTTAAGTGACTTTCCCAAGTCATTTGTGCCTGCGCTGGGATCCGAGCACTGTCTGACTCCGAAGTCCACACACACACGCACACGCACACACACGCGTGCACACACCCCACTCTTGCTACTCAATGTGTGGTCCCTGGACCAGTAACATCATGGGCATCCCCAGGGAACTCGCTGGAAATACAGAATCTTGGGCTCCAGCTCATCCAGACTTACTGAATCACATCTGCACTTCTAACGAGAGACCCGGGTGATTGCTGAACACAGTCAAGTTTAAGAAGTGCTGCTCTAAACCAGCACGCTCTGTTCTCTTCCGCTCCCCCATTCCTACCATCCTGCTGACCTCACCTTGACACGCTAGGACCTTTTCTGGGGATGGATTGGGAGCTCCAGTGGGCTCGTCTCCTTCTCCATGAAGCTGGGCTCCAGGAGCATCTGACCGGGCGTCCGAAGTGTAGCAGGCAAAATAAATACAGTTGCACTTATTGACCTACATGCCTGCTTTATCTCTCCAGGCTGAGCTTCCCAAAGCTGGCTTTGTGCCTTATTTTGTTTTGTCTCTGCAGTTCCCATACAGTGCCTGACACCTAACCAAAAGGCTCGACGCCCATGATGTGCCTGTATCTTTATCCTCACACACACACACGTGCACACACGCACACTCATACTTTTTTCCTAATTATACAAGTTATAGTAGGACGTTTGCTTCTGGGAAGATGGGCCAGACATATATTTCCTGAGTATCGCCAGCAATAAGTAGAAATTTTGCACAGTGTATATAAAACATAAAAAGATTCTGAAATGTAGAGGAAGAAGGCAGACCAAGTAGGGATGTTAAGACCCAAAGAATGACACAGTGGTAAGTTCAGTGTGTTTTCTTTTTGCCTGATACCCCTCAGACTTGAAGCTGAAGCAGCTGGCAACTGGGAACACCAATGGGCATGGATTTTAAAAAGCCCAAACAAAAGCCTGTTCTTTCCAGCCAAAGGATCGGAAAAGGGGAGTCTAGCAAGACAGAATGCTTTTAGACTATAACTACCCTATTCTAGCCAAATGCTATAGAAATGACTGAGGCCACACCCCACCCACAGCAATAAAGACCAAGTGGGGAGCCTCGATTTCTGTCCTTGCCAGGTTGTGACAAGGCACCCTAACCCCTCCACCAGGGCAGTGTCAGAGAAGGCCACATAGGGAGATAGGTTTTTCATCCATAGTTGTAATGAGACCCCTCATGCCATAGAGTCAAGGGGGAGAATAGTAGTGAGGTACTCCTACCCCTCCCGGCCAGGGAGGTATCAGTGGAGGACTATGGGGACACCAAGCTCTCATCCCCACTCAGAAGTGATAAAGAGACCATCTTCTACCCACATCTGGCAGTATAAGGCAGCAGCCCCTCTTGCCCTTCTAGCAGGGTGTGAGAAAAAAGTACTTGAAAGAAGTCACAAACAAGATCCAGAGTCTTAGAATACCATATGTCCAGGTTTCAGTAAAAGATTATCCAATGTGGGAGCTTACATGGCTCAGTTGTTTGAGCTCTTGATTTTGGCTTAGGTCATGATCTCAGAGTCCTGAGATCAAGCCCCACATTGGGCTCCACATTCAGTGCGGTGTCTGCTTGTCCCTCTCCCTCTATTCCTCTCCTCCCTCCCACCGCTCACTCTCTTGCTCTCTTTCTATCTAAAATACTTTTTTTAAAAAAAGATTTTTACTTATTTATTTGAGAGAGAGCAGGGGCTGGGGGCAGGGGGAGGTGGGAAGTGGCAGAGGGAGAGAGAGAAGCAGGCTTGCCGCTGAGCAGGGAGCCCAACATAGGGCTCATTCCCAGGACTCTGGGATCATGACCTGAGCTGAAGGCAGATGTTTAATGACTGAGCCACCCAGGTGCCCCTAAAATAACTTTTTAAAAAGATCTTTTAAAAAATAACATATAATGTATTTTTTGATTCAGGGGTACAGGTCTAGTGATTCATCAGTTTTACACAATTCACAGCACTCACTATAGCACATACCCTCTCCAAATGGCCATCACCCAGCCATCCCATCCCTCCCCCCTTTTTAAGCTTTTTTAAATTTATCATACCAACATCCAAGAGGATCTCAAACTGAATAGAAAAAGACAGTCAATAGATGCCAGCACCAAAATGACAGAGATGTTAGAATTAGCTGACAAAGATTTTAAAGGAGCCATCAGAAAAAGAAGGACTCAAAAAGCAACAAACTTGCTTGAAACAAATGAAAAAAAAAAAAAAACAACAAATGAAGAAAGTCTCAGCTAAGAAATAGAAAGTCTCAATAAAATAATAGTAAAAACCAGGGGAAAAAATTGAAATGTTAGAACCAAATTGTACAACAACAGCAGCAACAACAAACCACTCAACAGATGGGAGGGGATGTAGAAGAATGGAGGGGACAAACAGTGAAAATCGCCCAATCTGAACAATAGGTCAAAAAAAAAAAAGTGAACAGAGTCTCAAGGACTTTGGGGACCATAAGAAAGAGCTAACATTTGTGTCATCGGAGTTCTAGAAGGAGAGAAGAAGGGGGATAGACCTGAAAAAGTACTCAAAGAAATAATTATAGAGAGCTCCCCAAATTTGGGAAAAGGCATAAACCTACTGATTCAAAAGTTGACTGAACCACACATGGGATGAACCTAAAGATTCATATCAATACAACACAGTCAACTTCTGAAACCTAAAGACAAAGAAAAAACCTTGCAAGCAACAATAGAAAAATGGTACCTTATAGGGGAAAACCAGCTTAAATGACAGATTTCTCATCAGAAACCATGGGACCAGGGGAGGTGACACAATAGATTTCAAAGTGCTGAAAGAACCACTGACGTAGAATTCTGTTTCAACAAAAATAAAAGGGGAAGTCAAGGCATTTGAAGGTGAAGGAAAACTGAGATATCTTGTTGCCATTAGACCTAACCTAAAAGAAAGGCTAAGAAAGTTTCTCTAAAGGAAAGATTAAAAGAGGGAATTTTGGAACACCAGGAAGAAAAAAACACAGTATGCAGAATTATGGGTAGATACCATAGACTTTGTTTCTTCTCTTGGGTTTTCTAAATTACGTTTGATAGTTGAAACAAAAATTACAACATGGTGTGATGTGGCTCTAAATATTCAAGACAAGAAAAAATATTCAAGACAATTATATAATAAATAGAGGAAGGTAAAGGAACAGAAAGGGAAGTGGTTTTTATACTTCATGTGAACTGATAAAATGATGACACCAGTAAACTGTGATAAGTTATATATATATAATATAATAACTAGACCAACCACTAGCAATGCTCTACCAAGAGATACACCCAAAAAAACTACAGATGAATAAAAGTGAAATTCTAAACTATGTCAATGACCCAGAGAAGGGCAGGAAAAAGAGAACAGAGAAACAAAACAGAGAACAAACAAAACAATAACTTAAGCCTTCACATGTCAATAATACCATTAAATGTAAATGGCCCATAGCACTATTTAAAAGACAGAGAGTAGATTTTTAAAAATGACCCACCTATCTTAGCTCAGGCTACTATAGCAAAATGACATAAACCAGGCAGCTTAAACAGTAGAAATTTATTTCTCATAGTTCTAGAGGTTGGAAAGCCCAGATTAGATGCCAGCACAGTCTGGTTCTGGTAAAGACCATCTTATGAGTAGCAGACAGATGACTTTTTATATTTTCACATGATGGAGACAGAGCTAGCTGGCTCTCTGTCTTCTTCTCCTAAGGATAGTAGTCTAATTCACAAGGGCTCCTCCCTCATGACCTAATCACCTTCAAAGGCCCACCTCCAAGTACCAACACTTTGGGAGCATGTGGGTGATTCAGTTGGTTAAGTGCAAAGATCTTGATCTCAGCTCGGGTCTTGATCTCATGGTTGTGAGTTCAAGCCCCATGTTGGGCTCCATACTGTGCAGGGAGCCTACTTAAAAAAAAAAAAAACCCAAACCAAACAAACAAAAAACAAATATCATCACATTGGGATTAGTATATCAATGTATGAATTTGGGATGGGACACAAATATTCAGCCCATAACACCAACTGTGTGCTAGCTACAAGAAATTCACTTTATATATAACAATATACGAAGGTTGAAAGTAAAAGGGTGAAAAAGATGTGACTTGCAAATATTAACCTGAAGAAAACAGAAGTATGTATATTAATATCAGATAAATAGATTTCAGAGCAAAGAAAATCACCAAACAAAAAGAGGTACATTACACAATGACAAATATCAACCCACCAAGAAGACATGGCAGTCCTCGGTGTGTACAGTCCAACAACAGAGCTGCAAAATGCATTAGGCCAAATATGACAAAAATGAGCAAAGCAATAAGGAAATTCATAATATGCTTAGAGACTTCAATACCCCTCTCTCAACAATTGATAGAACAACTAAACAAAAATCTAAACCATCAGACTCTGGTCAACATTTATAGAACACGCCACAAAGCAGAAAACACATTCTTCTCCAAGTCCCCATGGAACATATACCAAGACAGACCATCCTGGACCGTAAAATAAGTCTCACCAAATTGACAAGAGTTGGGGTCATTCAAAAGGTATCCAACAAAAATGGAATCAAGCTAGGAATCAAAACAAAAACATAACAGGAAAGTCTCCAACAATCTGGAAACTAAACAGTACACTTCCACATAACCTATGGGTCAAAGAGGAAATTTCCACAGGAGATTTTAGAAAATATACTGAACTGAATTAAAATGAAAATATAGCGTATTAAAATTTGTCATTTTGTGGCTAAAGCCATGCCAACAGGGAAATGTGTAGCATTAACGCTTATATTAGAAAAGAGGAAAAGTCTTAAATTAATCAGCTAAGCTCCCACCTCAAGATCTTAGAAAAATAACATCAAAATAAACTCAAAGTAAGCATAAAGAAGGAAATCATAAAGGTAGGAACAGAAATTAGTGAAATTGAAAACAGAAAAAAAATTTTAATCAATGGAAAAAGAGCTAATTCTTTGAAAAATATCAATGAAATTGACAAACATCAAGCAAGGCTGACAAAAAAAAGACAGAAAATGCATATTACTAATAGAGGAATGAAACAAAGTATACCACTTTGGGTGCTACAACAGAATAATAAGAGAATACGACAAGCAATTCTATGCATATAAATTTGACAACTTAGATGAAATGAACCTGTTCCTTAAAAAGCACAAACCACCACAAATCACCCAATATAAAATAATTTGAATGGCCATGTACCTTTTTTCTCTCTTTTTTTTTTATAGAAATATAATTAACATACAGTGTTACATTAGTTTCAGGTGTACAATATAATGGTTCAACAATTCTATACATTTCCTCAGTGTGCTCTTAATCCCCTTTATCTATCCCCTACTGTCTCCCTTCTGGCGACCACCAGTTCGTGGCAATAGGCACCAGTTAAGTGTCTGTTGTTTTGTCTTTTTTCCTTTGTTTGTTTTGTTCCTTCAATTCCACATACAAGTGAGATCATATGGTATTTGTCTTTTTCTGTCTGACTTATTTCATTTAGCATAATACCCTCTAGGTCCATTCATGTTATTGCAAATGACAAAATTAAAAATAGAATTATCATATGATCCTGTAATTCAACTACTGGGTTTTTACCCAAAGAAAACAAAAATGCTAATTCATAAAGATCAATGTATCCTTATGTTTATTGCAGCATTGTTTAAAATACCCAAGATCTGAATAGCCCTATAGCTTTTGAGAAAATTGACGTGGTAATTTAAAAACTCCCAAAATAGAACTCTCTAAGCCTAGATAATTTCACTGGACAATTCTACCAAATGTTTAAAGAAGAATTAGTACCCATTCTATCATAATCAAAACTGTGGAAATGGCAGAAAGACCAACATATAGATCAAGAGAAAAGAAGAGAAAAACCCAGAAATAGAACACCAAACAAACACATCCAACCTTAATTCCCCTTTTTTATGATTTCTAACACATTCTAGGCTCCAAGGATTA
This sequence comes from Nasua narica, assembly GCA_028533885.1. Classification (NCBI taxonomy): domain Eukaryota; kingdom Metazoa; phylum Chordata; class Mammalia; order Carnivora; family Procyonidae; genus Nasua; species Nasua narica. The sequence goes on along the minus strand of CM052797.1, from coordinate 103,615,987 downwards.
GGACAGAGACATTTTTGGGAGGCCATTATTCTGCCTGCCCAAATATATCTAAAGAAATCAAAGTTTTAAAATAAGACCAAGGAGGATGTAAGGCCTATCTGGCTGCAACATCTGTCACCCCATTGATCTCCAGGGTTGATTGGGCCCATCTACTTGGGTAGTCAGGTATCCCCTTCCTCCCTCGTTGCTCCATGTGCGTCCCTTCTGAAGCATACTTGGTTCAAAAGGATGGATGACTTTCCCTGATGGAGGAGGACTGTCTTAGGTCAAGGGTATATGAGTGGCTGTGCTCCCTGCTAGAACCTGCTCTCAAAGTCCATTTGTAGGAGAATGTAGGGTAGTCAAGCTTCCAAGACTCTAGACACATCCAAATGAGGCATTGCATGTGGCAGTCTGCCTTTCTTTAAAAATAAAAATAATAATAAAAAAATAAGACCAAGGAATATGAAGAGAAGACAAATGGAAGTTGTAAACATGGAAAACATAATAATTAAAGTCTCAGTGGAAAGATTAAATAGAAGATTAGTTACAATTGAGGAGAAAAATCCTAGTAATCTGAAACCCAGATTCAAACATTTCCTAGAATTTAGCTCAAAAAGACAGAAATGGAAAATATGAAAGAGATGTTACAGAGGCACGGAGGGCAGAGTGAGAGGGTCTAAGATAAGCTTGACTTGGAGTCAATAAAAGAGAGAAGGGGAAGGGGGAAGAAACAATGTTTGAAGACATTGTGCCTGAGGACTTGCCAGAGTTGTTGAAAGACATCAGTCCTACATCCTGGAGGTCCAACAAACTCTAAGTACATACGTTAAAAGAAACTCATATCAAATGCAGCACAATAAAATTGCAAAAACATCAGAGAGGAAGAGATTTTCCAAAAAGTCAGCAAGAAGACAAATCACATACAGAAGGACAGCAATTGGGTCATGGTTCACTTACCAGTAACAATAATGGAAGCTAGAAGCCATGATACTATCTTTAATATGTCAACCTAAAATCTATACCCAGTGAAACTATCTTTTCAGATCTAAAGTCAAGTAATACATTTTCTCATGAGTAAAGACTAAGTTTATGTGCAGTAAATAGTTTATTAAGTGCCTACTATAGGCTAAGCATGCTGTATGAACCAGCACAGTCTTATGAGGTAGGCATCGTAATTCCCATCTTATGCATGGGAAAACTGAGGCTCAGAGAAACTAAGTGACTCCCCCAGATCCCTCTGATTCCAGAGTCCATGCCCTTTACCCTACATCAAGGAGACGTATCTTAGACTGACAGCGGTCTTTCCAGGATCCTATTTCAAGGCTGGTTTCAGGATGGACATTTTAAAGACAAGGCTCCATATTTGAGGAGAGAAGCTTCAAACTCCCAGATCTCAAGAGTTTACGACTTCCATCCAGCAAATCTGGATGAGACCGTTCAGACGAGGGATCAGGATTTGGGGAGGAGGAGCCTTCTACATGTGGTGATGGCCTGCACGATGCAATGGGAGCAGGGTTCTGGGAAGAGCAGCCCAATCCCTTCTCCTTCCACCTTTTCTTTCCTCTGCCCTCTTAACACCCACCTTGACCTTGAAGACTCTATACTCTCTAGTGTGGACAGCCCTTCTGTGATACTTGTCATCATTTACCCCACATTGTTGTCATGAAGCATTAAGTAAGCAAACATCCAGGGGAGCACCTCCTAGTGTATACACCCCGTCATGGCCATTCTCCTCCTGTTTGATGCCCATCTCCACTGGCAACATTTGATGCCATGCTCCGTAACTGGTGCTAAGGATCCAGTGACAAAAATGCCAGAATGGGATGACATCATGGGTTTACCTAGCCAACACTCTCCCAGTTCCCAGTGGAAGAAATAGTCAAGGAAAACCTCATAAAGAAGCAAACATGTAGCTTTTCTGTGGGAAAAGAGAAAAAGGAGGTAGGGGGGAGAGATGGGAAGAGGAATGGAAATCGTTGTTATTCTTAATCATTACATGGCGCATTAGAATAATATGATTATTCAGTGGCATTCTAATTAGGCTTAATGAAGAGAAATGGGTGTGAGAGAAAGCCTAGAACATATATAATTTTACGTGGTATATCTATCACTCCCCACAAGTCCAGTAGGGAAGCAGGGACCCCACATCAGGACCCCAGGACTCAGAGGCTAGAGCAGGATACAACCTGGGCCAGCAGGTGTCCAGCCATAACTTCTAATGGGTGTGGATGACAGGATTGGTACCCAGGGAACCCCGTTCACGAGGTCTGTCAAAGAATAGACAGCCCTTGGCCAGTGAGGGGTGGGGACTAGCAGAAGGACACACTGTGAACTGCGAGTAGTATGGACCCTTGCTGTAGAAGGCAGAGGGACAGTGACACAGGTGTGATACTGGGTGAGTTGTGACCCCTCCCCTCATATCCCCACCTATAAAGGGCATCACCGGATATGTATGAGTTAGGAATGGGGCAAGGGTCAGATTTACTGGGTGAATGCCCTAGGAGGTTTCAGGATCCCCCAAATAACTGGCTACAGAGAAGACGGGAAAACTACCCAGCCCTCCCTTTGCTGTCTGAGGTAGGGCTCGTCTGCCTTCCTGTTGATGAACTCACCATGGACTTTGTGGTTTTTGAGGCCACGCCTCCCAAGAGCTGTTCAGCTAGATTCCTGGTTACTAGTATGATGGCCTCCCTCCCTCCCTTCTTGTTTTGGGTGGAAAGGGGACTATTCAGACTGAGGGCGACATCGCCATGATCCAGACCAGCATGAGGACAGAAGGACAGAATACAGTTAGATTAGGTCCTTTGAGCTCTGCGGGCTACACGGGTATATAGGTTTAGACAGCTTAAGTTATGTCGGTTAAAAAAAGTCAGGAGCTTCCTGTAGCAACGTCTTATTCTCATTTAACTTACGTGTTATTCACAGGCCAGCTGGGGGCTCTACTCAGTGTCATCACTCCAGGACCCCAGCTGATAGAGAAGCTGCCGTCTGGATTCTTGCAGGCTGTCAAAGCAGAGGGAAAGAGAACTCTAGCAATTAAATGCTTCAGCCTAGAAGTGACACATGGTAATTCTGCTCATAACTCATTGACCAGAGTGACTGCATGGTCCCTACCCAAGCACAAGGAGGCCAGGGAGTGTAGACCTACTGTGTGCCGAGCAGGTAGCGAGTTAGAAATACACGGTGAACAGCACGAGTGAATACAAGAGGCCCATGGTCCCAAACCCATTGCCCAGGCAGTTTCCCAGACCTGTGGCCGTCGGCTACTCAGTCATCAAATACTGGCTGAGAGCCTATTCTCAATCCATCACTGCACTAGATTCTGGGAATACAAAGGTGAATAAGAATGGCCTCTGCCTTCTAAGACCGTAAGGACTTATGCGGCAGGTAGACAGACAGACAATCGGGACCCCTTATTGTAAGCGCCGTATGTAAATACCGGTGCTGTGGGAACATGAGATCTACACTGAGAAGTCTGGGCTGGCTTCTTAGGGGAGATGATGCTTGAGCGGATCCTGAGCATTAAGGAGGAGTGAGGCGGAAGAAGAAAGGGAAGGGCATTTCAAGCAGTGGGAATGGTATATGCGAAGGCCTAGAGGCAAGAGGCTTTCAGGAAAGACTGAAATAGGGCTGACACGTGGGGCATGGAATACAGTTGGTAAGAGACGATGCTGGAGGAGTAGGCAGCGGCCAGGTCATTGATTCCTGGAGGAGGAATTCACTTGGCGTGAAATGCCAGGAATCACTGACATACATGGAATGTTCTCAGGGGGCCTCGAGGTTCGCTGCTCCAAGGGCTCCCCAGTTGCTGGACACGTGCCTTTTTCTGTCAGGAGGCAGGCAGTGAAGCTCAGCCAGGTGACTCCCAGTTTCTCTATGAAAAGCCTCCTTAGTCAGGAGGCAGCTCCACTGACTAATTAGCGTGTGTCTTTTGCAGTCATGTTCTGACCCTGGATTCAGGATTCTAACAGTATATCATTAAGGTCACTGCTTGCGAGCACCAGGCATTGACCCTGGAGAAAAGGGGGATTTTATTAGAGCAACACTGGAGAGTTTGCAGAACTAGGGAGGAGATGGGAAATAGGACTTCAGGTAGGGCAGGAACCTGAGCAGGTAGGTAGTTGGAAACCATAGCAGGATCCTTAGGGGGCTGCCATCATGTGACCCCGTCTCAGACTCTGATTGGCTGAGCTCAGATCCTGGCCCCACCAGGATGGGGGGAGGACAGTACGGTTGACAGGACTCTGAAAGAGGAATGGAGAAGTGGGGTGCTGTTACCATAAAAGGAAGATAGGAATGCTAAGTTTGAGAAAAGCCAGAGGTCTGCTTTTGAGTTCACAAGGAATAACAAAATGAGAAAACTGGAAGGTAATGTAGGGCTCCTTAACTCAACCCAACAAGTTGGAGATTAGGAAATCAAGACCCAGAGACATGAAATAATTGTCCGGGCTCTCTGGCTCTTCCATGACAAGGCTGGGCCCGAATCCCAGCAGGTTCCCTGACTCTCAGTGCAGGGTTTCCTTCCTCTCCTTCACATTCTCTGTCTGTGGACAAAGAAAGACAACGTGTGGCAGTTAAGTTTCTGGGTTCTTCGCCTCACTCCCAGCAGCTGTACTTCCATTTGCTTATTCTTAGAGCGTCTTTACCTTACTATTTCGGTGCTCCATGAAGGAGGGCGGGACAAAAGCCCACTACATAAATGGAAGCCAACACCATCTAGTTGACCAGGCATGAAAAGGTCCAGGAGGGTCACTTGAGATCACCCCTGCGCCAGCAAGGGGCCATTGAGGAGGACAGATGGCTCAGGTTGACTTCCCTCCTTCTCACTAACCCCAGGACACCGTCTTTCCCCCCGCCAGAGGTTCCAGAAGACACCCCAAGGAAGATGAATTGGGCTGTTGACTCTGAGCAGGAGACTGAGAGCCCGTGCCTCTTCCAAAAGCAAGGCACTGCCTGGTGCCCGCGTCGTGGAATGTGCTGCTGGCTTCATCGCTCTGACAGCATGAAGGATGTTTGGTTTTGTTCCCAGTGCTGTTATCATTTATCATCCTTTTGTAAAAGCTGGCACCCTCCACCTGTCCCCTCTTCCTTCTCGCTGTCTCCCAATCCCCACCTCCAACCTAACCTCCCCATCCTGCCTGTGTCCCCTGCCAATGAGGGGAGCCCTCTCGTATTTCACCCTCGGGAGAAGGCTCCCACATTGGTTTCCAGAAACCCAAGAGACACCCCAGTTGAATTCAACACAAACATTTGCTGAGCAGTTCCTGTGGGCAAACTACTGAGCTTTGGGTGGCAAAGGACCCTGACTTCAGGCACCTTGCATTCCATGGAGCCCCTCGCAAGCAAAACACTGGCATGCATGGGGAGTGACGGAGGGGAGCCACACATCCCCAGAGTCTGGGAAAGGCAGCGCCGAGAGCCTTTTAAAGAGTAGAAGCAGCTGGGTGGAAGACGGTGGAAGACGGAGGCGTGGAGAAAGACCGAGTGGGGAGATCCTCAGGAAAAGATGGCTGAGAATACCAAGAAAGAGATGAAGTCACAGCCGGAAGATGAACGAGGGGCCGGTGGAATGGGCGAGGTTGCGGGAACAAGAGAGGACATCATCGATGGCGCAAAGGCCCAGAGGGGCTGGTGAGGCAGGGAAAAAGTCAGGCTGGCTATGGAGGGAAACACCTTACTTCAAGAAATAAGAAAACATCTTATTTCAAGGGCAGAGGAAAGGAAGACGTAGGTGTGTGATCATGGGAGGGGAAACTGGGTGATAGAAGGGAGCTCAACTGGCTCCATCTTTGAGGTGAATCAGGAAGTGATGTCATCTGCTAAAGGACGGGATTGGCTTGAGATCTTAAGAATGCTGGAAACCGGAATATCCATGGAGGAGAAAATAAAAATATACAGGAAAATATAAAATAAAAAGTCTGAGACATAAAACAAGCTGTTTAACATTAAGGCCGCTGCAGAGAGTCATTCTCACCCCTGGGCCTTTGCACATGCTGCTTCCTCTACTGGGAGCATGCTGCCACCCACTCTTTACATGGTTAGCATTGTCTCCTCCTTCAGGTCTTGGTTTTACTGTTGCCTCTTCAGGGCAGCCCTCCCCATCCCATTATTCTCCATCTCAGTTCCTTTATTCTTTTCTAGCATTCACATGTAATTACTTCATTAACTGCTGCTTCTTTTTCTTAAATTTGTCTCACCCAGCTCGCATGGAAGCTCAGGGGAGCAGAGACCCCCTGTCTGGTTTACTGCTGTGTCCTCCGTGTCTAGCCACGGGTCAGACACGTAGCAGGAACTCAGCGAATCCCTGCTTGAGTCCAGGAATGCGTATCGAAGAACGCGTGTTGCTAGGGGAGCAGCAACCAGGCTGAGCAGAGCTCCCCGGGGTTGAGGGCGGCAGGCAGAAGCTAAGGAGTTGGGAGTGAGAAATTTATGGGTGGTGGGAGGTAGGGGTCATCTGTAACAGATGAAGAGGCAAAATCATAACATGTGGCCCATAACACAGAACCGGATGGAATGGGGGGGACGGGAGTGGGGTGGTGGGGGGGAGGCGAGGAGCTGGGCAGAAACAAAAGCAAAGCAGAGATAGGCTCAACCCACGAGTTAGTGATCAGATGTTTGCAGAAAATGGAATGGATTGTCCAGGAAGTAGGCTTGCCAGATTTAGCGAGGGAAAATACGGGGCACCCAGTTACATTTAAATTTCAGGCAAACAACAAATATGCAATATTTGGGACATGCTTAGACTATAATAAGATCATTCCTTGTTTCTCTGATCATGGAGTTTCTCCGGGAATCCCACCAGGACGGTGAGTTTCTGTCCCTGGAGGTGTCCAAGCTGAGTCTGGAGAACGCACAGGAAGCTCTGGTATAGTGATTGCTGAGGATACCAGATGGGGCCTTGAGTTAGAGAGCCCGACCCCCCCACCAGGATTCAATTTCTGCAGCTTCTCTCCCTGGGGCAGAGTGTTCAGGCAAGGGGGCACCCTCGGGGATCCCCCCGAGGATTTAATTCACTGTCCCTGAGCCTGGCAGTTCCTCGTTTAGAGCTCTGTCCTTCAGCGGCTTGCTTCCCGCACCCCACATCCTGCATCCATGAGCAGCTGGCCTGCGGAGTGGGTGGTGGTGCAGGGGCCGAGCTCATTCCTACCGCTGGGCTGGGCACAGATGTGCCCCCACCGACCCACCCCCCAGGGCTGGGCTCTGCCCCTTGTCAAGCGCCTCTCCTGGGTGGCGCACTGTCACCCGCCCCCCGCACTGTTCCCTTGGCCCCGCCGTCAGCACACGCACTCGATTAGGGGGATCGAGTGACTTACAGGGGCTCCTCTTCCCCAGGGTCGGCATTTGCATAGGGTGATGGATGCAGAGATGTCATCTAAACACATCTGCACTTTGCATTTTAAACAAAGCAATTTCCAGAGGAAGCCGGGGGAGCTTTGTCTCCTTCCAGGAACATTTCCTCTGAACCAAATTCTCTTTCCTTTTGGCCAGCATTCTCCACCCCATCTGTCCCCAGTCCCGCTCTTCTGCTGGCCTCCTGCCCACTCCCCACATCCCACCGCATCCCCGCAGTAGTGACCCCGGTGTGGAGCAGGGGCGGGTTGGGTGTGCCCTCGGATGAGGAAGGACATAGTCCCGGCCCCTCCTGGGTGCCGACGTGGGCGCCCTCCCAGGCCCGCCCTGCGGGAGACCCTGAGAGTAACCTCTGCCGGGCCAACCACCTGGGCAACACGGCGTGAAAGACACAAGATACTCACTCCGAACGTCCGTGTCCACCTCCCAAGACTCAAGCCAGTGGTCCCCCCGATGTCCTCAGTGTTCTGTCTGGGGGACACTGGATTCCTTCTGGAGGCTCTGACCTCTGATATCACACAGCTGAGACTTTGCCTCTTCACGAGGCTAAGCCTTCCCCCCAGGGACGTTTAATGTTGATGATAAAAATGTCACCATAATATTGGTCCATTATGTTAGGCTGAATGTTTTGCTTTTTTTTTTTTTTTCTCCAAAGACAGGCAGGAAAGAATCAAGTAGGAAGTCCCTGGATTTTGTCCCCAGTAATGTGGTCGGTCCCGCTCAATTGCTTACAAGGGGCATGACCTGGGGGAAAGTCTAGCACCGCCGCAGGGCACAGAGGCTTGTTCGGGCCCCTCCTCCCCTCCCTGTCGGGCTGCAGCCGGGAGGGAGCTGAGTTGGGTGGGCAGCGGGCTGCAGGGGTGGGGGCTGACGTCTGCGGCTGGGCGTGGCTTCCGTGAGGCTGGTGCTCCCCTGCCATGGGAGGATTGGGCAAAAGGAATCGACACACATTGAGTGCCTACTGTATGTCCGACCCCTTCGGTGGCTAGTCTGAGACACAGCATGGCAGCTGAGAGAAGGGACTTGAACCGAACCTGCACAGATCTGGATTCAAATCTGTGCTCTAAGACTGTAAGCAAGTTGGTTAAGCTTTCTGAAGCTGTAAGCTCCCGTAGAAGGAAGACGGCGGGCTGTGGGTCCAACGTGTGTGGGGAATGAAGGGGACAGTCTGTGTGAAGTGTCTGGGATACAGCGAGCATCCCATTCATGTAAACTGTTAGCTCATGTAAACTCGTGACGCTCTGTTCCGCTTCACCGTGCAGCGGGGCAGGGAGCTGGCCGGCCCGGGCCCACACCGCCAGGAGGGGCAGCGCAGGGGCTCCTGAGCTGGGGCCAGTTCGAATCCAAAGTTCCTGCATGGCCCGGAAGCCAATCCGTTGAGGACAGGAAGCTGGAACCACCGTATCTCAGTGGGAGAGAGATCTGATTATGTTCCGCCCTTGGTTAAAACTCTGCCAGGTTCCCCCTTTGTTCTGAGATAGACAACGATGTCCTGAACAAGGCTGACCGAGCCCCGTGCCGTCCGGCCCCCTTCCTTGCCTCTCCTCTGCCCCCCACCCACCAACCAGATGGTCTTTTCTTCCGGTCTCTGGAGCAAGCCTGGAGCAGTCGGCCCCTCTTTCTCTCTGTCTCGGCCTGGATGGCTCCCTCTCTCCCTGAAACACCCCCATGGCCTCCCCCAGCTCCCTCCACTTCTTCAGATCTCAGTCTCCATCTGCTTCTGCAATGCGGCTTCTTTGGCCAGCCCTCCCCCATCCAAAACCTGCACTGGTCCCCTTGTTACCCAATCCTGCTCCCACAGGTCGCCGGAAGTTGCCTGTGTAAGAGAGCCTTGCAAACCACTAGTTCGAAGTTCACCTTCTCTGCCAAAGGAGGAGCCCCCACCGTGCTCCCCAGATCTCGCCCCCTGCCAGGTGATGAATGAATGAGCAAAGAGAGCAGGCCGAAGTGACCAGAATCCTCAGGAAAAACGAGGGCCACATACCGGGGATCGGAAAGGGTCTTCCTTTCTGGGGGTTTGCTGAGAGAAGATAGAACTGCCTGCCTGTGAACCCGGAGGTGGGTCCGGGGAGGGCCCGTCCCGGTCTGTGCAACACCCACGGGCGTGGCCAAGCCCGCGGGCAGGGGAAGGACGGTTCTCTGGGATTCCGGGGGTTTCTGGTCTTTGGGAGCGAAGTAAATTTGCAACAGAGGCAGAATAAAGTATCTGAGGTGGTGGGGTTTTCACGCTTCCTCCACCTGCCCCGCCCCATACCCCTGCGAGCGAGGTTTTGCTCCCGGGATCAGCTGCTGGCCCTCCTTCAGCTCCTGCGGGAGAGTGGAAGGAAGTCGAGAGGCCTGGCCTCGGCAGTGAAGAGCCGGGGAGCTCTGAGGAGGAGCGGTCAGGAGGCTGAGCCCGGGAAGCCGGGCGGTCAGGAGGGGCCCAGGAGAGATTTGCGGGAGCGGCTCTGCGCCGGCAGGGAGACCCAAGAGTCTCTGATGAAGCCTTGTGGTGCTTTTATAATGTGACGTCCTGCAGATGGTGTGGACCAGGCTGAGGGGAGTAGAGATTTGGGCCACTTTGGGCTATTTCGTGGCTTGCTGGATTGTTTCTTCGGCAGTGACTGGCAGGGCGTTGGGACTTTGTCTAGGACTTTCATTTAATGAGGGGCCCTGAGAATGGGCCCCGGGGGGGGGGAGTGCAGTCCATTCTCTAGTCTTCCTGGGTCCGCCGAGGAGCCTGGCTGGCCCCCTCCTTAACATCCTATTTTGGCCTCACTCCAAGCTTGATCGTAGGGGCTTGTCACGTCCGCCTGTGGGAAGAGGGCACGGGAGGGTCTGGTTGTCCCTCATCTCCACAGGGGAAGTGGGGAGAGACGCCTCAGGACCCGAGTGAGAGCCCCAGTGCCTTTGCTTTGCCTTGTGACAGCTGCCAAAGGGATGTTGGCACAGATGGGCTGGGCGTTTGGCTTTTGAGACGAGAGAGAGAGAGAGAGAGCAACAGAGGGTGCTGGCCGGGTGTGAGAGGGAATTCATGGCCGACAAAGATCCCGTCTGAACACCTGTTATCAGTGAAGTTCATTCACTGCTCCCGATTACCTGCCCCTGTGGCCTGCTGCCTTCCTGGCATCTCCGCCCAGACATTCAGCAGCATCTCCAACTTAACGTGGGTGATTCTCCCACCTGGCCCCCAGACTCGCCTTCTCTGCTTCTTTCCACCTCAGTGGATGACAACTCTGGTGGCTTCAGATTAGATCCAGGACCCAAGTGCTTCTTCATACCTGCTCTCCTCTGACCCTGGTCCAAGCCAGTCACCTCGTCAGTGGTCTTCTAGTTGGTCTTGTTATCAGTCCAGCACCAAAGGCTCCTGTTGAGATGTGCAATCGTGGCAATCATGCAATCATGGTTCCTCCATTCAAAATCTTCCACTTAGAGTGAAAGCCTCACTTACTGTGGCCTCATGTTCTCTATCTGACTTGCCCCCACTCCTCTTGCCTCACCCATTCCACTTCAGTCTCACTTGCTTCCTTGATATTCACTGAACACACGTGGCATACTGCTACCTCAGGGCCTTTGCACATGCTGGTCCTGCTTGGAGAGCTTTTTCTCTGGATACCCACGTGGCCCTCACTTTCTTCACCTTACTGTTACACGTAACATTCTCACTGAGGCTGCTCTGACCATTCCTTTTAAAATTGTATCCTGCCTCTCCATTCCTGATCCCCCATACCCTGATTTTTCCCTCATGGAACTTATCTAGCAAACTATGTAATTTGGCTATTTTTTGTGCTCGTTGTCTCTCTCTTCTTCCCACTAGAGTGTGTGCTCCATGAAAATAGAGATTGTGCTTGTTCTCTTTACTGATGTAGTCTCCATGCCCAGAGCAGTGCCTGGCACAGGGCAGACCCTTGGTAGGTATTTTTTGAAGGAACGAATGACCCTAAATTGTATTTTCCCCCTTTACTTCTGTGGTAACAAAAAGGGGAGAATATTTGGAGAATGAATGGAGATAAAGATATGAATGAGGTTTAATGAGCTATTAGCTAGTCTGATCACAATTATCCATACGGATGGGAGGAATTGGGACAGAAAATCCTGAAATACAGATAGTCCAAGAAGTATTTCTGTTTTGATTATGTTATGTGATGTTATGGTTGACTCTCCTGATTATTTTTTCTTAAGGTGGCAGAATGGATATCACATCTTTGTGTGTGTGTGTGTGTGTGTGTGTGTGTGTCTAAGTGTGTATGCATACACACCTGTGCAGTAGTGAGGGGAAATTACATTGGGAAATTATCTAAAAATAATCCACAAGCTGGGTACCTTCATTCCTTCAAAACATTTCATGCATGAGACTTGCTAAGTATCGAGTTCAAAGACTGCTATGTGAACATGATCTTCTAAGAGCTTCAGGAAACTTATAAACAGCTCACTGAAAGTTGACAAGAGCGTGAACTGTCCATGTGTGAGTTCTGTGGGCATCATGGCTGGCTGGCTGTCTTCTAGACTTCCAGCTCAGCCCTTTTTGTATAATTGCTGGACAGCTAAGTGGGACTAGTCCCCCCTGAAGCTTGTCCCAATGACACCTGAAGAGATAAGCACAAGAGCCATTGGGATTCAGGGTGATGCTCAGATATTTTCCATGGTTGTAGTAAGAGATGTTCTTTCTCTCCTTACAATGTGAAGTAAAAAGCTGGCAGCCTTCTTGCTACCATGAAAGAGGCTAGCTTGAGGACAAAGCAGACAAAAGAGGGTGGAACCGAGAGAACCAGAGAAGCAGAGCCATAGCCCTATTGATTTTGTGAACCTCTGGATCAAACCCTACCTGATGCTTGCCCCACTTCTGGACTTCACATAAATCTAAGACAATAAATCCACGAAGCTGATATAAACCAGGGTGTCTTTTACTTGCAAAGAAAGGCATCCTGATACAGTGCTCTTTACTTTCTTTCAGGCCATCCCCTCTGCTTCTCACTGGTCCCGAGTATGGATGACACCTGGGTGCTTTGTGCAGTCAGCATTATGGGCATGCATACACAGATGCTTTTCAGAATGCTAAGGCCGTGAACTGTTTTTGGTTCACATACATTTTTCTGGCATAAATGAAGATAATAGAGCACCTCACCTTAATGTCAAAAGTCTAAAAGGTAGCAGGGGGCTTCTCGGACCTACCTATAGCATGTTTTTCCAGTTGCATTCCTGAAGCTTTGCTGATGAACATGCTTTTAAAGTGCCTACTTGAACGCCCAGAGAACTCTGAGGCTGAGCTGGTTCTCCTGATGGCCAGGCCCAGCATCGGCCTGAGGCCTGAGGGCAGTGCTGTCCAGGGGACAGTGAGCCCGGAAAGGTCACGTGTGAAGAAACTCTCCAACAGGCCGTTCCTTATTTATTAGATGCCAGATACACGGGACCGGGACAGAAGAATCCTAGGGCGTGTGGTTTACATGGGGTTGCGGGGGAGGGGGGCGGTTCCAGGGGAGAACACGGACAGAGGCAGAAATACGTACAAGGGGGAAGCAATGAGGGACTGCTGTTTTTAAAAATATATACATCTTAAGAAGCCATTCCAGCCATTTAATCATTATCAGAAAATAAAACAATCTTTCCACATCGTGCTTTTCTTTGGTGCTCTTCCATGGGCCCAGGCCCTTCTGTCTTCTTGTCCCATTTGTCACCCTCCCCTGCGCCCCCGCCCGGACTTCTCCCATCTGCGCAGCAGGAGGGGAAGGCCCGGAGGGGGGAAAGGGGGCCCCTGCCATGGAGCTGGGTGCTGATTCTGGCTCCTCTGAAGCCCTGCTTCATTCGTGGCCTCCCCACGAATGCCCTGCTCTGGTCTTGAGATCTTCCTACTCGGTCTTCAGTCGTGGCCTGGGAAATGATCGGTTTCCTGGATGCAGGAACTGGGGGCCACTACCCTGGTTCGCATGCGACAAAATCAGTCTGGAAGCTCTAGAAAGGGCGGGGACACGGGAACCAAACAAAACCCAGCCAATACCACCTTCTCCACGGTTGGATTTTTACATTTTATTTCTTGGTTCATTTCAATGACCTGTATCATGAGTGTACAAGTGAGAAGGGCAATTTCCTCTTTACAGATTTTCCAGGAACAGCGGATTTGGGGAGGAGGGAGGCAAGCAAGTTCCGCCCGGGTGGGGGGCGGGGCGGGCATCCTGAACTCTCCTTGCTTCACCGTCTCCCACTAAGTCAGGGCCCCCTCTCGCAGGGAGGCCCCAGAGCTGGCAAGAACTCCAACTAAGAAGTCAGCCTACATCTTTTCCTTGACTGTCCGACGGCTCCATCAGTACGCACCGGGGCCTTTCCCACCGGCCAGAGCTCCCTTCATGCCGGATCCCTCTCCTGCGGCCACTGGGGTTTCAGAGTAAAAGCAGCAGCTGGCTGGGTGGCGCAGAGCCTTGGGGCTCGTCCCCCCCGCCCCCCACTGCCAGAGGGAGGCTGTGATGGCAGGACACTCGCAGAAGCCCCAGACCCATCACACACTTGCACAGAACTCCCACCCGCCCCAAACCAGTTGTACCAATAGCGGAGATGCTTCTGCAAAGGGCGGGCTGCAGGTACCAGCTGGCACAGGTCCCGGCCGGGCCTCGTGCTGGCGCCGGAAGTGCAGCCCTCAGCCCCCCGCCCCACCCCCGCTGAAGCACACAGCACAGCGGAAGGCTGGGGGGAAGCTCCCAAGGAGCATACCCCAGCTTCTCTCTCCATGAGGGACCTCGAGGCATGGCTCCTAACAGCTGTCGGACTGGGGGCTTTGCTTGGGTCCCTCGTGATGCCTGTGAGCCCACCTCGGGGCCGCCCACAGAGCTAGGGATGAAGCATCCCGGACAGTAATTCCGATGCAGACCGTCAGGTGGCTTTGGCCTTGGACTCCCATAGGCAAATGGGACAGCACACTTCACTGGGCTGCGAGGCCTCGTGGAACATCTTCTGTTTTGTACATGAGGCCATCGGAGAGCCACTCTGCAGCTGCTGGGTGTTAGTCAACCGTCAGGCCTGGGGTGACCTCCCGGCACAGCTCAGAGCGCGGGTGTCTGGGGGCAGGGAGGCAGCAAGGTGACACCAGCACGAGCTGCTTCCCACGGAGCTACAGGGCCGCGGGAGGTGGCACCTGGCCTCCTGGTGTCCTAGCAGTGGGCGGGCCGATCCACCTGCCTCTCCAGGTACCAGGAGGTCTGGGTCGACGGGTGTGGAGCCCCCAGAAAGGTCCCAGGTAGGGCTGCTCTGATCCGTGCTTCAGAAGGTGCCTTTCCCATCACGCCTGACCCCCTCTTCATCCTCGGGGGGCCCGTGCGCAGCAGATGGGCTGCTCGAGTGGGTTACAACCGACTCTCGAGGCCACTCACAGAAATCTGGTGACTGTCCCCGTTTGCCTGGGACTGAGGGCTTTCCCGGGACACAGCTTTTCAGCGCTAAAACCAGGAACATCCTGGGCAAATCAGGTGATTAGTCACCTGACGAGGCAGCCAGGAAGATGGGGGGGGGGGGTCCTGCCACAGAGCTGGCCCTTTGCAGTGCACTCAGGGAGCTTCGTCATGCCTTAGTCCCCGGATGGGAGTGGCAGCCCCTCCTGTGACACTGATTGGCCCAACCCTTCAGAATGCAGGGCATGGGTGACCTGGTGTCTACTGCCCACAGAAGCCAGCCCCTCGGGCAGGCCAGCAACTTCCTGAGCACCCCATCTTCAAGGTTCCCCTGCCTGTTTATCTTGCTTCTGGAACTGTCTGTGCTCAGCAGATTGGTTCAAGCCTCTCATTTTGCCCCAATCCTCCCAGGACCGCCAGGCTGGAAATCAGTGCCCTCAGAGGGGGCCAGGCCCCTGGACTCCCCAACTTCCCACAGGCCCACCTGCTCCCGACCGGCCCTGAAGGCTGACAGGGGGCAGGGGAGAAGCAAGCAGGAGGAGGAGCCCCGGGGAACTATCGCCTGGACCCCGCTCTTTTCGGAGCCGACACTGCTCCCAGCTATGGACCCGAAGTGACCTGGCTGAACCCACTGAGTGAGCTGAGGTAGGGGCAGGAAGTAGCAGGGATCTCCTGGGAGAGGAGAGGAGAGGAGGCCATGGGGGCCTTGGTGCAAGGGTGACAAGCAGGTGAGAGGGCACCGAAGGGTGGGTACCCAGGAAGATGCCCAAGCTCCGGCAGCTGCTCTCTGGATGGGGGGGTCCCTAAGGGGAGGGGAGTGTGCACCAGGTGGAAAGGCTGCAGGGCGGGAGCCCCGGGGACTGGGGAAGGTGTGGGGCCTCTAGAGGGGCCCCAAAAAACCGCAGAGTAAGCGGGGCCTCTGGAAGAAAACCTGCCCTCTGGAAGGGACAACTTCCGGTGCCATCCAGCCTGAATTGGGTGGGGAGCACTGGGCGCTGAGCACTGCCCACCCTGTGCATGAAATGGGGGTGGGGTTAGGATATGCACGGCCGTCTCCTGGGGGTTTGGGAGAGGGCGCTTCCTTGATGGTCTCCGGTCTCAAGGGAGTCAGTCCTGACCCAGACCTCAGCACTGCCCATGGAGAAGGAAAAACATACCCAAGAAAAAGCCAGTTACAGATGTGCCCTGCCCTCCCCTCCCTGTTCCCCGCCCCGCTGCACTCAGGACTCCGCACAAAGCCGGAAGGCGAGAGAGCCCTTCCTCTGGGACTGCCCGTGGCCATGATACAGGGCTTGAAGGTCGAGGCTGGTGGCTGTGGAGGTCTCCGCGGCGGTCCGTCCGCCGGTCTGTCCGCAGGCGGGAGTCGGTCCAGGTGCCGGGCCATCAGACCTTCGCCTCCAGCATCTCCAGGAAGAGTTTGTGCATGGGCACCTTGCCCTGCAGTTTGACGCTGTAGAAGTGCTGCACGGCCTTGGCGGCCGTCTGTCGCAGCAGGGGCAGCGTCAGCAGCAGCTTGCCCGTCCTCCGGGGCTCCTCGTGGCGCTGGCTCAGCTCGTAGTCCTGCAGCGCCTCGTGCAGCAGGTCCTGCAGCTTCTGCACCGCCTCCAGATCCTCGATGTACATGGAATCTGTGGGCCCAGGGAGAGGGTCAGAGGGCGTGGCCGGACGCGGGGGGCGTGGCCGGACGCGAGGTGGGGGGAGGAGGGGAGCTCTGCGGTTTTGTGCCCGGCGCCCCCCAGACCCTCACTTTACAGAGGAGACAGAGGATCACAGAGGCTAAACTGCCAGCCTGAGGTCACAGAGGCCCGTGACAGCCGAGGCTTGGAGCCAGGGAGCCATCTGTACCTCGGAAGGTCATCTCTTGAGAAAACACCAAGAGGTGGCAGCGGAGACCCTGAAGGACTTGGCGGTGAGCAGAGGGGTCACTGCCCTGGTGGTGCCAGGTGGACTGTGGAGCCAGCCAGGTGGAGCTGGAGTCCTGCGTCCCTCACTTGCTAGCTGTGTGACTTTAGGCAAGTGATTTAACTTCTCTGAGCCGTGTTTTTCTGAGAGAAGAGCCACACCTACCTCAAGAGGTTAAGTGAGTTAATACAGGTCGAGGACTGAAAACAGTACTTGTCCCAAAGTGAGTGGCCTACTGGTGGCACCATGACCAGCGTCATCACTGGGACTATCGCTGCTGCTACCACCAGTCTCCGGGGCCATCGCTGACCTGGCAGAATGCTGGTTACAGCGTGCCAACACGGAGAAAGGGGCCGAGCTCTGTGCCCAGGTGTCCCGTGGCGGGGGCCTGGGACAGCATGGCCGGATGCGTGGGCCACAGTGACAGCGGATGCTCTTGGGAGTCCTCTAAAAATCCCAAGGAGGGCTTTGGACTCTGGCATGAGTTAGAGGTTCAAATGGAAGTTACGTAAATGCCAGCAGGGCAGGCGGGCACCTGCTGAGAGCTGGCTTACAGTGGGATCTGAACGGAAGCCAAGGCCATTTCCTGGCACCCAATCCCCGGACTCAGGGGAATGAGCCCGCCTTCTTCGGACGTTCCCTAAAGAGCTCGAGCCGGCACCCTGCACTCCAGTGCCCAACCTGCCAAAGGCGTGAAGGCCCGGGGGCCATAGGGGATCAAGTGAACTGGAAGCTCCAGGCAGGCGGCCAAGGAAGGCGGGGCAAGGCTCCTGAGGTCCTCGAGAGAGCGGGCAATGCCCTTGGTGCTGGGTTAGTTTAGGTCCCAATAACCCCTGTGACTCCTTCTGACCTTCTGCAGCCACGCTCAGCCCATGCCTCCAGGGTCCTGCCTCTTCCTCCTGGGAGAAGTGCTGAATGAGGAAGATAAAGACCCTGGAGTCTTCGATGCTGTGTTATTTTGGCCAAGTTTCTCAGGCTCTCTGAGATTGTATCCTCATCTGTAAAACTGAGCAAATGCCTCCAGGCCTCCTAGCGTAGTGGGGAGGATGAAAGGAAGCAGCACATTACCAGGCACTTAGTAAGCCTGATAAATGTACTATTATCGTTACCACGAGGACTCAGCCTGAGGTAAGTGCCTTCAGTGTGCTGGGGTTCCTGGCCCCACACCCAAGATGCCTCTACTGTTCTGCCCCGTGTTACCAAAGCAGGGAGGACTCCTTTGCCGCTTGGAGATGGAGCCTGACTCCACTCCTACACTCAGCTGGTTCCAGAATGTGCACCCACAATGCGCGGGTCCCTCCAAGGCTGGGATGTGGCCGTCCAGACCCCCTGTGCTCCCCCCAGCTTCCTCACCCCTCCTCCAGCCCTCCCCGAGGACGCCAAAATTGGCAGCTGCCTTCGACCAAAAATGAAATAAAATAACATTGCAAGATTAATTTCTTCGCAATCCATCAGCGAGTCTGTATCGATGGCATTGATAAACTGTTAATTACAAAATCAATGGCTATGAATTTTTTCTGCTGTCAGGGAGCCTCGGAGATGGCCAGGACTTGGGGTGAAAGCCACGGGCTCCCGAGGGGCTGGGATTTGGGGCCCCAGCCTGTCTCCGATGTGCCTCACGCCTCTGCCTTGGGTCACCCCCGCAGCCACGTGAGTGGTCGCGCCCGCGCTCTCCCCCTCCGCACACAAACCCCGCCTACTTCCTGAAGTACCTGTACCTGCACAGCAGAGGCACCATGGCCTGGGAGACGCCGTGCGGGCAAGAAGGGCAGATTCCTGGCACCTTATCTCGTGTGACAAAGCGTGTACTTAGGCCACGCGTGATGCTAGCAAGGCTGCTGCTGGGCTCGTGTAGTTACTAAACCACGGCTGGGCGTCAGGTGCTGTGTTCGCATGTGTGTGTGCACGTGTGTATGTATCTGCATGTGTGTATGTGTGCAAGTGCAAGTGTGTCTGCATGTATGTGCCTATACTTGTGAGCATACGTCTATCTGCATGCGTGTCTATGTGTGCATGTACCTGTGCGCACGAGTGTGTATGTGTGCACGCATGTCTGTATGTGTGAGCGCATGCACACACGTCTGTGTGCTTGTCTTCCTGTGTATACGTGTGCGTGTGCGCACACGCGTGTGCCTGTGAGATCAGAGCAAGAGCAGCCGGCGAAGCTCAAAAACCATGTGAAAGGCGGCGGGGCCTGACAGAGGGCGGGGGAGGAGGAGACAACTGACCGCCTCCCACCTCTTCGCTCCCCTCCCCCCGCACGGGCCAGCCGAGCCCTAGGTCAATGGTGAAGAGGTCGGGAGAGTCTAAAATCAAGGACATGCCCTCCAAGGTCTGGCAGCCTTGTTGGTGGCGCCGTTCCCACTCCGTGTCCTCTGCTGCCCGTGGTCCCTCTGCCCACACGAGCTCCAGCCCCTCCGCCAGGGCTGGTCCCGGGGCTTCCCTCTGAGTGGGTGAGCACGGGCTCACGAGGGGGGAGGCGGTTCTGTAGGGTAGCAATGGGGGAGCTGTGGCACTACATGTGTCAAATCCACAGAACCGCACCACACAAGGAGTAAACCCTGATGGCACCGAGGGGCTTCGGTTAATAATAATGTATCAACATTGGCTCATTCATTGTAACAAATTACCACACCGATACAAGATGTGAACAATGGGGAGACTGTAAGGAGGGGTGGGTGCGAGCGGTGGATGGGGTGCGGTGGGGGCACACACCTGGAGTCCCAGCTGCTCGGTTCTTCTGTAAATTTAAAACCACTTCACTACTAAAGAATACACTACCATTTTGGAATCTTAAAATGTAAACGGTCTGTATAAAAGCCTGTAAAATTTTCATTATCATTTTGCATTTAATAATAAAAGGGAGTTAAAGTCAAAAAAAAAAAAGCTTGCCTCTCTGGATTAGATCTGGTTCCCCAAAGCAGAGCCCCAAACCGGGGTTCGGGTGCATGGGATGTCTGGAGGGTGTGCTTCCAGAGAAAGGAAGGGAGGGAGGTGGGTGAACGGGAGACGGGGAGCAAGCAAGGACATGGCCTTGGCTTTGGCCTGATCCATGCAGAGCTCTGATCCCGCCCTGCAGGAGCCCAGCCTTCTGTCCCCCCGTGTGGGTCACCATTGGCTGAAGGTGCCAATGTACACAGCTTTCCAGGCAAGGCAGGTGCACCAGGTGTTGGGGAGGGGGCAGCTGGGAGCTATCAGCAGCAGACCTCAGCCGCCGGGGCATCGGGGCGCTAACCCAGTAAAGGGGGGCTGAGCAGGGCATCCGTGGCATCCCCCGCCTTCTCTGTGAAGCTCTGCCAGGGGAACCAACCATCTGGGTTTGCCAGGGACGGAGGGCTCCCAGGACGTAGGACTTTTCCTAAAAGCACCACAGGATCAAGCAAACCGGTTGGTTATCCCATTTGTTCTGACTCTGCCTGGGAATAGCTCTCCCTCTTCCCTGTGCTGATAACACTTTGTTTCCTCTAATATTAATAGTAATGATAATAATTAATATTCATTGAACATTTCCTCGAGGCCAGGCACTGGGCTAAGTGCTTTATCTTCAGCCGGTCATTTAACAGCAACGCGCTTGGAGGAGGTCCTGGGATCCCCCCATTTTACACACAAGGGCCGGGCTAAGGAAGGTTGCCATCTCGCCCAGGGTCACACTGCTACTAAGGGTCAGAGCTGTAATTTGAGGGACGCCTGGGTGGCTCAGTCGGTTGGGCCACTGCCTTCGGCTCAGGTTATGATCCCAGGGTCTTGGGATCGAGTCTCGGATCGGGCTCCTTGCTCGGCGGGGAGCCTGCTTCTCCCGCCGCCTGCTCTGCCTGCAGCTCCCCCTGCTTGTGCTCTCGCTCGCTCTGACAAATAAATAAATAAAATCTTAAAAAAAAAAAAAAAAAGAGCTGTAATTTGAACCTGGGCCTCTCTGACCCAGACTTGAGCAAGGAACCCTGGCACACGCCACCCTGTCGCAAACTTGCCTGACTTTCTCCTGCATTCTCCACCCCCGCACTCGACTCAGTGGGGGCCGCTCCCTAACTGTGGACACAGATTACACTCCTGTTTGCTCACCTCTCCCCAGGGATTCGAGCCAGAAGTTGGAAGGGGCTGAAGGAATGGAGGGAAACCTCCTTTTCATTTTTTTAATTAGAAAAAAATTTTTTAAAGATTTATTTATTTATTTATTTTAGAGCGAGAATGCTGGCGAGCAGGGGCAGGAGCAGAGGGAGAAGGTGAGAGAACCCTCGAGCAGACCCCCCACTGAGGACAGAGCCAGACGCGGGGCTTGATCCCAGGACCCGGAGATCATGACCTGAGCTGAAATTAAGAGTTGGACGCTTGACTGACTGAGCTAAGCCACCCAGGCGCCCCATGAAGCCTCCTTATCAATGACAGTCCAGACAACTCGGTTGGGCAGGTTTCTCTCTTGTGTCTGAGTAATTTGATTGGGCGACTCAAGAAGCAGTTTTATAAGCTGGGACTTGATTTTGCAATCAGAGGACTTTGGGTCGAGTTCTAGCTCTGATGCTCCTTAACAGTGTCACCCTGGGCCATTTTCTTCACCTCCCCAGGCCTCAATGTCCACATCTGTAAAATGGGGATAAAATCATGAGAACCTTGCTCATTGGGTGGTGTGTAAAAATTAAGTAAGTTCCTAGCTAATTTATTGAGTAGGCTGAAAGATGCACCGGGCATGTTGTGAGTATAATAAAATCATGTATAAACAAACCCCTTCCCCAGTCTGGTGGGGTAGGGACTCTTTAGTGTTCCCATTTTATTGATAAGGAAAATGAGGCACAGAGGGAAGCTAATTGCCCAAGTGGTGGCAGCAAGATTTGACTCTTAGCAGCTTGGCTACAGAATCTGCGTCCTTAACCAGTGTGCCAGGCTAAGCATCAGGGGCCCAGTCTCGTGCCCTGCAAATCCAGGGCTCGGGGAGCACTTGCCGATTGCTGGCCTTCATCTCTAGCCCCTCAGCACCAGGCCAACCCCTGCACAGTCTTCGGTGACCAGAAGCCCTGGCATCTTCCTGCCATCACTGCGCCCCATGGTGGCCCTGCTCACAGGCCCCACCCCCGCCCTTACCTGAGTTGGCCAGAGCCAGGGCCTTGAGCGTCACAAACTCCTCCTTCTCCACCTTGAGCTTCTTGTACCTGCGCACCAGCTGCAGGATGGCCCGGTAGAGCTCCAACAGCCCAGCGAGGCGGGAGTGCTCTTCGTCCATAATGTAGTCCTCGGCGTACACCAGCTTGTCATCGTAGGGCAGCGAGCGATACACGATGCCCAGGATGAGGATCTCCATCCAGGCACTCTGCAGCAGACTCATCTGGTCCCCGAGAGAGAGGTTCGAGAAGCCTTCGGCGAGAGAAGGGGCGGCAGGACGGCAACAATCAGGTGGGCTGGCTGGAGGAGGTGGTCCCAGGCACCTCCGGGTCCCGCCCCTCCCTCAGTCCCGGCTGGACTCCTTGTCCTTCCCTCGGTCAATGAGTCAGATGGGGAATTCATGGGAAAGACTTACACAAGAGCTCAGTCAATGTTGACAGTTGTTATCACTATTATTGTTAGTTCTATGCCATTTTTCGAAATGTCTGTAGAGGCTTTTTGATTAATTAAATGCATCTGTAATTTAAGGAGTTATTAAATTCATAGCAGAATCGAGAGGCAGCAGCACAGGGTTCCCTTCCCCCAGGGTATTTTCCAGATTTCTCTCTCTGCTCAACCAAGGGAGGCTTTGGTGTTTTAAAGTGACACCTGATCCTCGGTGCAGAGACTCAGCTGTGTGTGTTGACCCAAGGGCCCAACCAGGAAAGAGGACTCAGCTGTTTCTGGCCAGTGACCACCCCCTGCTCCCCAGTGACCACAGCCTGGGGCCGCTAAGAGCTCAAGAGCCTCCAGGGTCAGGGGGCATTTTCTCACAGGCAGCCTGTCCTACAGGGGTCAGACCCCTGCTGCGCTGGCCATGGCTCTCCACCTAACAATGGCCTGAGCCGTCCTGCATTCTGTGAGCTCGGAATCATGGGAGCCTCTCCCTCCCGGCTAGCAAGGACGCCGACTCCAGAGCGAAAGGAGCTCAGCGATGGGGGCGGCTCCAGAATTATGTCACCATCTGGTCCAGTGTGCTCGGGAGACTGCCCAGGCCTGAACCCCGACTTCCCCTTTCCAACTGTAGGCTGAGCCCGTGAAAGCTATGTAACTGCCCCAAAGCTCAGTGTCCCCGTCTATGAAATGGGCGGAACTTGCTTCGGACTCGCATGATGTCTAAATGAGACGATGGTTGTGGAACCGGTGTCGTGGTCACGGAGCTCGTACAATTGTTCCTGATGAGACGAAAGCCCCACAGCGTCGTGGCCCAGCGAGACTGACCAGGGTGATGCCTGAGGTGGTCGCTATTATTACTGGTTTTGTTGTTATTAGCATGCTGTCAGCATGCCTCTCGTCTCCCTTCCAGACACGGCTGGAGGCCTGGGGGGGTTCCGGGCTTTGCGATAGGCCCACAGCTCTGGGTTTCCGTGGAGTCTGTCCTACTCTCCCCTGCTGTCCCCCGAGTCTGACCTCCACTGTCCCCTCGCAAACAGCACAGTGTTCAACTTTAGGGGGCACTCCGGAGTGGAAGCCCCTTCACCGGGTGGGTCCCCCTATGCTGGGAAGCGTCCTCTCAGGCCACTCAGCATGGTTCTGAGTGCGATCTACACCTCCCCACCCCGCCCGGGCTCTTCACTGGCTGCCGGCACCCGCGGGGGACTGACCAACAGCTGGGCAATGACACCGATGGACAGGGGCGGGCCTGGACCGACGCACCTCCTCGGGGACAGGTTGTGGCACCGGGGTGGGGGGGCAGGTGCGTGCGTGCTGTCTGGTCCCGGTGTGCGAGGGGGTGTGCGGCAGCCTGTGGCGGCAGGGACAGCCGGGAGGTAATAAAAGGCAGATAGAATGGACATCCAATTTCCCTTATCGGGTCTCTGAGCGGGAGAGGCCTTGGGTGACATTAATTAACAGATCCCAATCAGCCGGCTCATGAGGGTGTGTGCACGCGGGGACATGGGGGGCTGTGCGGGGAAGCGGACAGATCCGCCCTGGAGACGGAGGTGGTGGGTGGGGCGAAATTAACAGGCAATTGAATCGGAAGGAAGCAAAAGAGGAGGTGAGGGGAGAGCGGGGGCTTCTGGAAAGGAAGGAGAGAAGACGCCCGTGAGGCCCATCACGCAGGTACGATCCCTACAGGTAACAGCATGCTTCTGTCTCTCGTAGGCGCTGTGGACAGAACGGCGAGTTCAAACCGGAACGGACTCCCGTGTGCAAGAACTCGCAGTCCAGAGGGAAAGGGACACCCCGAGACCCGGGCGCTGCTGGGATCTCACGATTAGGACAGTTCTAAGGGCCAGAGAGATGGAGGGGCTCTGAGAACACACCTCGGGTGAATGTGGCCCAAATGGCAAAGTGCAGGAGGCCGAGCCCTGAAGAGTGAGAGGAGCTCTGCAGGGGGTGGCAAGGGCACTGCCGGTGAGTGCACCCGGGGTGCCGGGACGGGCTTCCTGTGCTGCCCATCTTCCCGCCCCCACTGCCCAGCGCCCAGCCTGGGATAAAGAAGACACCCCATGCATATTCCTAGCAGAGTTGAATAAACAAATGCCACTGGGCCCTGACTCCCAGGTGATGAGAAAATGGACCCACAAAGAACTCAGTGAGACCCTCTTCATCCTTTAGACACAAGATTGGATTTCGCTGCCTCTGCCCCTTGTGTACAAGCCAGAGACAGGCCTTCTGGGGGACGGGCGGAGCCGGTGGTGGGAGGAAGGGAGATGGCACCTCTGAGAGTTTGCGCCTCCATCCAAGGCTAGACCTCCTTGAAGAAAGAAACACTAGAAGGGAAAATGAAAAAAACAGCTCTAGGAGAAAGGAGGGGAGGCAATAGAGATGGAGGGGACGGTTTTGTGGGCACATTTTTATCTAGTTTTGGCTTTTGAACCTGTCCATGCTTAAGATGCTCCAAAAATAAAACTAAATCAAGCATAAAACAAAAGACTTGCTGCCTTCAACCTAGCAAGTCCGCTAGCAGGAATTTCTCCCACAAACACAGAGATAAATGGGAAAGGGTGTTTGTTAGATCAGTCTGTAATGACCCCAAGCAGGAAACAACCTAAATGTGACGAATGTGTTACACGTCATTACTATATAAACCTAATTATTAGCTAAATGAATGGCACATTAGAAGCCACCAGAAAGGATGAGGCAGAACTTTCTGTGGGTGTGGAAAGATACCCAAGAGTGTAAGGAAGACATAACTATTAAGGGCACAGACACCAGAGCCAGACTGTCTGTTGGGATCCTAGCTCTGCTGGCCACTGGCTGTGACCCTGGGCATGTCCACTTCTCTGTGCCTCAGTTTCCTCCTCTGGAAAATGGGAATAATAGTAATAATACTTCCCCCATGGAACTGTTGGGATGAAATGAGCCAACATGCAGAACACTTGGTACAGTGGCTAGCACCACGTAAGTGCTACTAGGTTATGTAATTAAATGAAAGAAGCAGGATGTAAAACCCTGTTAAGGAATGGTCCCATGGTACAGGGAGAACATGCACGCGCGTGTGCACACAGCCACGCACATGGTGGCTCTACATGCACAGGAAATTCGCAGAAGGATGTTTTAAGAAAGATGAGGGATTTGGAACTCATAATATCCATCCCTCTGTCACATCTGACATCTTTACTAGAAGCACATAGTCTTTCTCTTATTTAAACCCAAAACAAAGGGCTGAAGCACCCCTCCCTGCCGTTCAGCCGAGCACCCTCCACTTCTGCCCTTCGGTGCTGGGCTGGGTCTCCTCCATCAAGCAAGCAGCAATTCTGGGACTGGGTCGGGACTTGCTGCCCGGAGAGGCTGGTGTGGCCCGCGCCCCTGGGCGTCACACACTGCCCCCTGGAGGTTCTGTCCTGCCCAAGCTGCCGCCCCCGCCTGTCTCCCCAGGCCCCCCACCACCAAAGTTGCTTTATCCGCACCAACTGATCTGATAACATTCAGGCTCTTCCCAAGCCCCCATCCCCCAGCGATGTGACAGCATGATCTCCTAGAATTTAAGGGGAAAAAAAAAAAAAAAGAGCACATAATTTGTGGCAAGTGGAGTTCATAATCTGTTAATTTATTATCGTTTCTGTCGACCTGGAGGGCCATTAGCAGAGGTAATAAAGGGAGATGTAATTATAGGATCTGAGGCCACTCCAGACACAGCTGCTGTCACTCGGCAGCCCATATTTCATTGGCCGCTGGCATTCCCTCCCCAGCGGGAGCCCGACGGTGGCTATGTGGGAGCGGGGCCCCTGCGAACCCTCCGTCGGAGGCCTCTGGGGGGTCGCGCGGGACAGGGCTTTCCTGGGTGGGGCGGCCTCCGGGCTGCCTGCGGTGGCAGGATCACTGGCTAATCTCGTCCCGAGGCTGCCATTTGTCAAGGGACACCCACTGTCCCTTAAAGGCTGCTGCTCCTGGTGCGCGTGTGTCGCTCACAGGGAATAAGACGTGGGCACTCTAAAGACTGGGGCTCGTCCCCTGAGCAATGCAGGGCTCAGCAAATTCAACTCAAGGGAAAAGCCTGCGTGCGGCGTAGGGCAGCCGCAGAGGGACCCGAGCGAGCGGCCACGATGCTGCGTGAGTCGCCATCAGCCCTGGTTCCCCAAGGAGCTCACCCCTGCCACAGTGTCCTGCGTGCTCAAAAACGGGAGTGAAAGGAGTGGGGCTGCTGGGAAATGAGTTTGTGCTCAAATGAGCCTTCCAACTGGCCATGCCGGTGGCTCAGCGCCCGTGTGCACAGGTCAGCTCTGGGCTCGGCCTGAAAAGTCGTGTTCATGGCGCCCCGATGGCCACGGCCCGCCACCCCGGAGGCCGAGCTCAGGTTCCTCGCTCTGCCCATGCAGCCCCCGGCGTCCCTCCTGCCTGGGGACTCTGGCCGTGCTGCTGCTTACTGCTTTCTAAGTGTGCGGGACGGGAGATGGCAAACAGGGCAGAGGGGAGGCGAGATGGGCCGTGGGTGACCGCGCTGAAGCAGCATTCAAGGACGCTCCCGATACTGTTCGGTCTCTTTTCATATGTTTAGAATTTTCCATGAAAAAGTATTTTGTTTTGTTTTTTAAAATCATCCATCTGATTCCCAAATGAGGTCCTCGGGGCAGAAATTAATCAAATTCTTTTTATCAGCCCCAACTCCTAGCAAGAGACCTTCTGTATAGTTAATGCTCAATAAATGCATGCAAAGGCAAGTAGGAAGCGCCCTCCGTGTGCCAGGCTCCAAACAGATCCTGAGAGGCTCGCCCATACTGGGGCATGAGATAGGGTTTCCTGTGCTTAGGTTAAGTGGGCTGGGCGCTAACCTGAGCCATCTTAAGGAGCGAGTCCTTCTGGGTCGAGGACAGGATGGGCAAGGGCTGACAGCAGTCCCTGTGGGGAGCGGGGGGCTGCCTTGCACCTGCCCTCCTAAATCTGCTCTCTTTCTGGCTCTCTGTCCCTCTCTCCCTGAAGGGCTACTGAGCAGGTCTGCAGGTGAGTTTTCTGTCTAATCTGAGATGGAAATGAGTTGATTAGTTTAAATGTATCAGGCACCTGATATGTCATCGTCCCTAATATGAGGTTTACATGCAGTGGCAGGAGACTGTTAATTAATTTTACCTTAAACACTAGAAGGTCAGGCCCAAATAATTCAGCATGGAAATTTATGCAAAATAGGCAAATTAGTGTTTCAGACAGACAAATGAGCCCCTATGTTTATTTTATTTTTTAATCGAAAAGAACACAGGTTTGGACAAGGAAAAATGAAGATGGGAAAGGAGGCTTTTCATATTATTAGCAAAGACAACGACCGGGTCACAGTCCCGCCACTTGTGCTGTACCCTCTGTTATGATTCCTGATTCACAGGCAGGGACGCTAAAGCTCAGAAAAATGGGATCCCCTGCAAGGCCCTTAAGGACAGAGCTGGGATCAGAGCTCAGGTCAGCCTGAATCCGAAGTCTGTGCCCCTAACAACCACTCCGCTCTGCCCACTGCCCTCTTGAAGGGCACGGACGGGAGAATGGAGCTGGGGGGGCAGGAAGACGCGGGAGAAGTGGGGGTGCGAGGGAGACAGCGCCTCCTGGTTCTACGCCTCCCCTCAGAGGTGTTGAGGGCACGAGTGGCAGGAGAAGGAAGCAGTGGCCTGGGGGGCCGCCAGGAGCCACTCCTGAGCCACTGCTGGGACGCAGGGGAGGATGGAGCCTGTGAAGCCAGGGATGGCAGGGGGAGGGGCAGAGGGAGCTGGACCCGGATTTGGCCCTGGGTTAGTGGAGCAATCCAGGCTGAGGTGTCTTAAGCAGTGGCTTGACCCCACACCTGTGCTGAATCAGCACAGGCCAGCTTCAAAACCACTGAGTGTGTCACCCCAAGAGGCTGAGCTCCTTAGTAAGGGCGCTCCAGCTCAGATCCCCCG
The DNA here is from genome assembly GCA_028533885.1 of Nasua narica. Taxonomy (NCBI): domain Eukaryota; kingdom Metazoa; phylum Chordata; class Mammalia; order Carnivora; family Procyonidae; genus Nasua; species Nasua narica. The sequence goes on along the minus strand of CM052797.1, from coordinate 103,587,960 downwards.
GGAGCCCACCCTGAGTCCGAATGCCAGTGGCCACCGGGGAGGCCCCGTGGGAGGAATCCCGCGCTTCCTGCCAGCTAAGTGGCACAGCCCGACCTCCTGAGGCCCGGTCTGCACAGGAGGACTCCTTCCTGGAGGCTGAGCACGCCCGGCAAGGACGTTCCCACTCCCCGCCATCCACTGTGCGCCTCGGCACCCAAAGCCTAGGACACCTTTGCTACACCACCGTGCGTGCTGTAGTCATTTTTCAGAGCCGGTGACAAACCGAAAAGGATCTATAGACAGGAAGATAAACTGCCCCGTGTCACAGAGCTAGTAAGAATCCCAGTCCGTGGTGGAGCATTGCCAGAGGAAAACGGGATGTCCCAGCACACCACGAGACAAGCTGTTAGAACCGAACTGGGAATATTCACCACGCAGCCTTTGGAAAACTCCCCAACGTGTGTGTGATGCAACGTATGTGGGTATTGGTGTCTACGAAAATAAAACTAGAGATCAGTTTCCACCGTCTACCCCGAAGGAGGAAGCTGAAGGACAGGTTCGGGCCACATGCGGTGAATGAAGTCCGTAGCCCCCGAAGCCTATTTATTACCCACACTCCCCGCGCTGCCTGTCAGGAGAGAGGCCTCCCTCGGCGTCAGGCATGTGGCGAGGGAGTCTGCAACAAACACCAGCACGTCCCGTACAACACACTCATGCTCACAGTCCGTCCTCGTCAGAGCCCACCGAGGGAGCACTGGTGGGCTTCCCTATTCCCGGGGGGCGCAGGGGACCCGCTCAGGGTGACCTAGATCCTAGAACCTAGATCCCAGTCCCATTCCCCAGCCCGTGTTCTTAACCACTCCAGCCCACCGGCCTCTAAAGGAAGCAAGACTCAATTCTCGCCGGCATTGTTTCCTAGCGCATTTCCAGTAAGGTCTACAAGAAAGCCCTTCTTTGGCCTTTAGGGAGTCCAAAAAACTTGCTCTTTGGATCTTAACCTATAGTAGATACCTCATCACCCCTCTAGGATGGTAACTGGTTCTGAAGAGTATGAAGAATGTTCAAGAACATGACTGGACTGCCCCACACCTGCTCACCTCCAATCCCACAAGGAGAGAAAAGGAGCCCAGAAGAAAACATGGCTCCCAGGCATCAGGACCACGGCCGTGGGGGCAGCGGCTGAGCATCCCTGGCCGTGCGGGACTCACCTGGGATGTGCTTGGCCCAGCCAATGATGACCACGAGCTCCCTGTCAGCCAGGTCACAGAGAGTGGTCAGGGCCTTGATGTCGCCCTCGGGCATGCCAGGGGGAGGCATGGCATACAGCTTGTCCGGCTCGGCCACCAGCAGGTAGGAGACAATCTTGGTCACTGTCAACCACCAGAGGGGAAATGTAAATGTTGGGGGAAAGAGAAAGGGGCTCAGGAAGAAAATTCGGGATCTGGGGTGTCCCAGCGGGCCGTCTCCCTTCCCCCTCTGACTCCACAAACTTGTTGGCAGTGTGATTTGGGCTTCTAACAAATATCCCTTCAAGAGAAGCCGTTGGTGAATCCTCTCGAGGGGACCCCGCTTCGAGTGGGAGGTGAGGGGGGTATGTTCCGGACGCCGGGGCCCAGGGCGTCGTAGGATCGTGCTTCACTTGGAGCCATACTCTGTAAATCCCACATGGAAACACCTTCCGAATGAAGCCGGAAGCACCTAACACCAAGCAGGCATGGAGGCCCCCTCCCCAAGATGCACGCTGTCCCAGACCCTGCAGTGGGTTAGGGTTAGTGGCACTGCCCCCAAGGGAAGCCAGACGGATGCGGGCAGAAGGGGCATGGGCGACGCTGGCACTCACATGGCTTTTTAGCGGGCGGAGAAATCTGTAAGCTCAGGTACGGGCTGCTCTCGGAGTCCAGCCGTCGTTTGTATTTCTGGCGGCCTCCCCGCACTCGGTCAAGGCGCACGCCTGGGGGCAGAAAGGGAAAAGGTATCAGGCTGTCCAACATCAGGGGGGTTAGCACTAGCTCCGAATTTCAACACTGGCTTCCCCCCACCCCCACCCCGCTGCCTTTCCAGCTGCCCTGGGGCCCGGCATCCTCCTGAAACCTATCCTGAGCAGCCTTCAGCTCTGGAGCCTTTCTGTCTCCAGAGGGAAAACACCACAGAAGCTCTCCTCTAGGTGTCGGGGAAGGGAGACTCCTTATTGCAGATCTGCTGGGAACCCAAGGAGTGTTGAGTTAGCTTGCAAGAGAGGAAAGGAATCTCGGCCTCTAGCAGGCACCTCAAAAACGAAGACGAGAATTTTCAAACTTTTCACATAAGCAGCATCCGAATGGGGGGTTCACGACAAATAGCAATTTCTGGATCCCACCTTCCGAGACTGTAGGATGGCATTCTACAGCCTCTTCTAGAACAGAGGGAGGGTGAGGACCGGTCAGGGCAGCAGGAGTATCCTCAGAAGCAGCAGTGGGGGCAGCCCTGGGCCAGAGGCTCCGGGACGGGGACGCAGGTGAGGCCGCCTTGGCCGCAGCTGGTGAACGAGTGCCTCCAAGTCTCCCAGCAGCAGGTGCAAAGAGCAGCAGGTGCAAAGAGCAGGTGCCGCCCTAACATCCCTCCCCAGGAGGTAGGCCCTCTCCTAGAGAGATCTGCTATTTCCCTGGGTCTCTAGGGCCTTCCAGAAACCCACCCCGCCCCTCCGCTCCTGTTTTCTAGAGACATGCTGGTGCCCTCTGATGCCCCTACCAGCCCGCAGGGCGGACGGGACCCCAGATGGGCTCCTCATCCACAGGAACGCAGGTTCGGCCCGGCCACCGACCTACGCTGCCTGGCCTAGAAAACGGACAGGACGCAACAAATTAGCTCCAAAGAACGAAGCAGAGCGGCGGGCTCCCTTTTCCTCTGAAACAGGCCTTGACTGAAACACGTAGTAAGTGAGACCCAGAGCGGAGTCCCGAGAGGAGGACAGCGGGGGGGGTCACCTCAGCCCCCCGGCTGACAGGCCGGCTCAGCTTCCTCTTCCTCTCCCCAGAGACCAACAGCGTCACCCTCAGAGCCCCAGCGGTTCGTGTTCGTTTGGGCCCCGTCTGGCACTTTCCCCCGGCCCCTCCTCCTGCCTGTCCTCCCGGGGCGGCGGGGGCGGCCGCCGGTCCTGTGGGCTCGGCCCTTCTCAGGGACGGGCAGGAGGAAGCCGGAATGATGGGAACTGATGGATCCCATCCATGCCAGGGGTGATTTTCTGGCTGTTTCTTAGAGGGTACAGCTAGTCCGTTTCAGTCCCTGGAACCAGAGAGAAGTCCCCTAGAGCAACGAGAGCTGGGGGAAGTAAAATCATTTCGTTTTCTGAATGGGAGGGACCAGCCCTTCAACTGCTAATTGCCCTAAAGGAACTTGGGGGGTGAGGAGTGCCTCGGGTTGAGGGCTCAGACCACCTCCTCCCCCAGGGCCACCAAGCCAGACCGCCCAAGGGGACGGTGTCTTCGGCCAGTCACTGCTCCGCATTTCCACCAGCAGTGTCCCTTTTACCCTACAGACAGACTCTCCTATATTTGATGCTGGACACGGCTGCTGTGAACTTTTTCAGAGGGACAGGGTCACCCGGCATCCCGCCTGCTCCCTGTGTGAAGGTCATTCCCCTACTGTGTGTCATCTCGGAGGAGGCCGGTGCCCACCCCCGACTCTGGATATCCAAGTGGGGCAGGTCCTCCTGCTTGCCCCCATCTGGAGGTCGAAGCATGGCCCTGGGACACAGGCCCCGTCCACGGCGGGAGGCTCTGATCGAGTGGCACGTGGTCAGGGCAGCGGTGGGGTGCCGATGGCCCCGGGCCACACACTCCCGGCCACCGCATCTCCTGCGCCTGCGCTTCCCTGGGCTTCCTTCCCCTGGCCCTTGTCTGGCTTCTCAGTGTGCTCCTGGATCCTCCGGAGAAGCTTCCAGGGAACTCCTCTTCTGCTCCGAGGGACAGAGTGGATGGCAACTGACCACACTCCACCAGGGTTCTCCAAGACAAGGCAAGGTTCTCCGTGCCTTGTCTCCAGGCAAGGAGAGTTTATCTGGGAGGTGAACTCGGAAAGAAAGCCAGTAACCAGTGGGTTCCCGAGTAGGAGACTCTGGGTGTCTGCCACCGAGGCTTGGCCTCGCTGAGGACCCTGGGAGACAGGGTAGGACACGCCCCAGTGACCCCTGCAGCAGGTGAGGGCCTCGGAGCATTCAGCCACCTCTCTTGGCAGGGCCGGCCGCACAGGTGCCCAGGGAAAGCCCCGGGCCGAGCAGCGCGCACAAGGCAGCACTTGGGTCAGCACGCAGGTGACAGAGGGCTGAGTGCATGCAGGTGGGACACCGGCTGGCTGCCACCCTCCTTCTCGAAGGGTGGTCCCCGGCCAGGCAGCATCTGGGAGCGCGTCTGAAGTGCAAACATCTCAGCTGCGCCCTAGGAACCCGAGTCAGCGTGTTGACAAGGGGACTCTGGGAATGGAGGCTGGTGATTTGGGAAGCATCCGAGCAACCAGCCGCGCCTTGGACTTTGGCGGGGACAGCGGAGGCCCATCCCAAGCAGGACCTAACCCCACGTGCTGGGAGGACTCTGGCTCCCACCCTCCATCCCTCCTGGCCGTTAGGGGCAGAAGGAGCTAGCACATGAAGGTGGAATGGACAGCTCCTCCCTTGAAGGTTTTGGGGGCAAACGTTCCCGTCTTCCTTTTTTTTTTAAGATTTTATTTATTTATTTGTCAGAGAGAGCACAAGCAGGGGGAGTGGCAGGCACAGGGAGAAGCAGGCTCTCCGCCGAGCAGGGAGCCAACGTGGGGCTCGATCCCAGGACCCCGGGACCATGACCCGAGCCGAAGGCAGACACCCAACAAAGTGAGCCACCCAGGTGTCCTGGTTCCTGTCTTCCTGACCAGCCCCCCCATGACCCAGCTCACCCCTGGGTAGCTCACCCCTGCCTACAACACTGGGGGTGAGCCAGACCCTCTACCAGGCTCTGCTTTTTCTTGAAGAGCTGGTAAGACTAAAAGCAAAAATGCTGAGCTTCATTCACACAGGGCGACGAGGACGCCTGTTTTCTTGTTTTCTGCACACCTACTATGTACCAGGGTCTGCCTGGAGTCCAGGATGAGCCCCTTCCCCACTTCTCGGACTTTCTCTCCTGGTTTTCCCCTCCATCCCGCAGCTGTCAGCAGGAGTGGGGACTGCTCGACAAAACGAAGAGGCAGGTGTCCCTTAGCAAGACAAGGTTGGGCTCTTGCCACTTTAGTCACTACCTCCATCTGGAATGTTCTCTGTCCTGATGCAGGACCCAGCCTTTAGTGGGTGTTCAAGAAAGTCTTGGTGCCTACAGGATGGGCCTCCTTCCCCCCACTCCCAGGAGGGCTGGGCGCTCCTTCCAGGGCTCCAGCAGCACCCTGGCCTCCCCTCCCGACCAGGCGCCCCTCCCTCCCATTCCAGGGTCTGTCATGGCGCCCAATGCCCAGCAGATGTTTAGAAAGGCAGAGTGGTTACTGATATCATCACCGTTATTATTAGTACTCTTCCCTGACTGTGTGTACATGTCTCTGGTAAGTCACAGTAAGAACAATCATGAGGAGGCACCTGGGTGGCTCAATCAGTTAAGCGTCTGCCTTTGGCTCAGGTCATGATCCCAGGGTCCTGGGATCGAGTCCTGCATCGGGAGTCCCTGCTCAGCAGAGAACCTGCTTCTCCCTCTCCCTCTGCTCATGCATACTCTCTCGGATAAATAAATCTTAAAAAAAAAAAAAAATCATGAGAACAGCCTAATTTATGGGAGACTTTCTCTATGTGTTACCCTTTTTCATCTACAGCATGTAAAGCTGGCACAATTATCCCCATTTTATAAATAAGAACCGCTGAGGCTCAGGGGGCGGTTGAGTAATCTGCCCAATAAAGGAACCAGTACTTGCACTCTTGGCTACTTCAGGGTACCGAGCCCCAGGACCCGCAGGTGTAATCTTTCCTCTCGATTTTCTTCTTCAGGTCCTCACAGCAGGATGGTCAATGGCTCCAATCAATACAGACGCCAATTATTAGCTTAATCTGTTTTCTTAAGAAAAGTAGCCCATTGGGTTTGATTATGCCCAAACTGATGCCTGATGTAAGCCACTTGCCTCCTAGCTTCCTGCCTGCTTTCCCAGGTCTCACCCCAGCCACAAACCCGTAAGGGCTCCAGCCCACGGGGTCCAGCGGGCAAGATCCCAGGCCCATCTTGGCTCCCTACGGCTCATGCAGCCTCGGTCCAGTTGGCCCCCATAGCCTCAGTCTCATCATCAGGTATGGGGGAGGAGGCAATGGTGACACCAACTCTGCTCACTGAACAGGGCGTCTCTGATCACCGTAGTGGGAAAATGCTCGGTCAGTTGGTAGTGGTCCCAGTAGGCCAGGGGAGGCCGTCACTCCCGCCGCCACGCTTGGCAGCGTTCGCGGGGACTTTATACACCACCCTGTGCTTGTTCCCCTCTGATCCCATCCACTCTTCCGTGGGGTCTTAAGGGAAAGGGCCCACAGCTCTGTTTTCTGAGCTCTCCTCCCCCCATACTGTCCCAGGGGTAAAGAGGTCGTCATGTTTAGTTAGGGTAGAGGAGTCCTGAGGTGTACGCCTGGGCTTCCCAACCCAGGGACCCCCTTCCCACAGGCTGGGCCCCCATCTAAGTGATGCAGCTGTATCCTTCTTGCCCACGCTGCTCCCAAAGGCCAATTAAGATCTGGATTCACCCTTGAAGGCCCAGTTCAATTATCAGGTCTACTGAGAAGCCCTTCCAGACTCCCCCTAGCGGAGTGGCCGTGCCCTCCTAGGGTTCCCTTTGCTTATTCTCTATTATGGCAAATACAGTCAAAACAACAAGTCTTTACAGTGCATGGTGTGCTCACCGCCCTGGTGGACTGTGGGAACCTCCTGGGCAAGGACTTTCATCTTTGTTGCCCCAACTCAGCACCCAGCCCGTGGGAGGCAGCCAAGCGTTGGGAGTAAAATGATGCACCAAACCAGCCTTCACACTTAGGGAAAAAAGAATCTCAGGGTCTGGTCCTTTTCCCAGTATCCAGAAATTTAGTCCCTTAGCAAAGCCTGTTCCTCATGAAGGTTGCCCTTTGTATTGAGCTAAAGCCTGTCTCCAGATCACTTTCTACCATCCATCCCATCCAACAAGACCACCCCCTTTCACAAGACAACCCTTTATGGACTTGAACATCCTTGGGTACCGTCCTTCTATAGCCAAGCACTCTATATTTTCCCTCTCTGTATAGTATTTTCAGGCCAAACACCTCCCTGCCTTCTACACATTTGTCTTTATTGATGTGGTCTGCTCTGAACTGAGCATGGTCAGCATCTCAAGGGGCAGGGACAGTGGACGGAGGTCTGAATTCCTCTGCACGCTACCTAAACAGACACTGGTCGACTATGTTTATACTTATTACCTGCCAGTGTGTTTTTATATTTTCTAGAGTATACTGCTCACAATTTTAGTAAACAAGATAATGGCATGGACTGTTCTCATCCTGAGTGCTACAGCAAGATGCTAGGTCACGAATCCTGTAAAAATAAGTCACCAAACTCTAATGGTGGGGTCTGGCAGACATTATTAGTTGTCTAGCCGAGTGTCTTTCCATTCTGTGTCTTTCATGCTAAGGGAACCTGGATTTTGTTTGTAGAGGCAATGTGTCCTAGCCAGTCCTACCAATCCTGGTCCCTCTCTCCCTTCCCAGTTGCTGTGATAGCAAGTGCTGGTTCTGGCCAATGGGCAATAATGGGAAGTTCATGTTGGGGGGCTTCTGGGAATGGTTTTGCTTTTCTGATATGAGGGACAGACATGTTTGGTGCATGTCTGCATTTCTTCTTGGCCTGACCTGGAAGGCGATGGTCAGAGCTATGGCAACCACCTTGTAACCATGAGGCAGCCAAGTGAGGACCCCAAAGAACACCAAAGAAAGACAAAAAGAGCCAGAGTCTTGAGGCTATGGCTGAGAAACCTGTAAAATGCCAGCAAACTCCCATCTCCAGAGTCCTTGGTAGGCAGGGGAATCAATCTCATTTATTGATGCCTAAGCCACTAGCAGTCAAATTCTCTGTAACTTGCAGCAAAAAGCAATTTTTCACTGATAAAATGGGCAATTACTTTCTAAATTAGGATGCTTAAGTCTTACAAACACCCAATGGTGATGGGAAAGAAAAGAGAAGGCAACTTGAACTTGAAATGAGAGTTGCCTTATTGTTCGTGTTCTTACAGTTTTAGCGAAATATCTAAAAAGCAGGCTCAGAGCATATGAAAATACTACCTAACTTATAATTACTGTCTGGGATTATTAGATTGTATCATCTCCTTGATACTTTCTGGATTTAAAAAAGCATTAATAAGGGGTGCCTGGGTGGCTCAGTCATTAAGCGTCTGCCTTCAGCTCAAGTCATGATCTCAGGGTCCTGGGACTGAATTCTGCATTGGGCTCCCTGCTCAGCTGGGAGCCTGCTTCTCCCTCTGCCTGTTGCTCCCCCTACTTGTGCTTTCTCTCTCTCTCTTTCTGTGCCAAATAAATAAATAAATAATCTTTAAAAACAAAACAAAAAAAACCCCAACCATTAATAATACTTACACACAAAGTGTTCCAGATCTCTAAGTACTGTAATAAATACATAGTCTTTGTTTTAACCACTGTTCAACACTGTTAATCCCTGAACATGTACAGGTCAAAATTTAAGTATTCATCAATTTGCTAAGAACAGAAAAAGACTATGATAATCACTGGAATCTACGCTCCTATGCAGACTGAGTCCCGTAGTTGAGCCCAGGACCGGATAGGGAGCTGTCCCCTCCTGGGCCAGCATGGCAACCCCCGTAAATCTTGTAGACCCAAGTACAAGCAGAAGTTCACGTCTACTAAGCAGCTGTCCCTCGGTGCTGGCCTCTGCTCTAAGAACTGTATGTATGTTATTTCACTTAGGGATTGCAACACTCGGTGAGGGAGATTCTCTTAGCCCATTTCACAGATGGAGAAATTGAGGCTAAGAGAGGGTGAGGAGCTTGCCAAGACCCCACAGGTAGGAGGGCAGCCTGACTTTCACCCCCCAGAACAGCTACCGTTCTCACCTGCTTTCTGCTGAACTCCCCACACTGTTAAAGCCTCCTCGTTGTTGCCGGTCCTGGGGTGCATCGCCTCTTCTGACTGGTTTGCTCCATCCCACCCAGCCCTCTGTAAACAGTTCCTTCCTTAAATCCTCTTTGGTGGCCCTGGGAGGGGACCTCTGTTCCTTCCCAGCCCTGACCGAGACAGTGGGGAGGTGAGATGTGCTTGGTCACCCTCGCGAGGAATGGGGGAAGGGCAGTGTGCACAGGAAGGGTAGCCGAGTCCAGGCCGAGATGGCCTGGAAAGCAAAGACCCAGGGCCCTCCTGGCTGTGGCTTGCTAGGCTTGCCTGGTGACTGTGTTTGAGGGTAGCAACTGTGCGGACCCCTCAGAGAGGTCTGTGCTGCCAAAGTGGAAGAGAGAAGCATTAGCCTCAGGGTCAGACCTGGATATAATCCCTGACTCTACCTCGTAGTACCTGAGTGACCTTGAGCAAGTTTCCTCCCCTTTCCGTGCCTCGATTGCTGCACCTGTATGAAAGGAACAGTATGTACCTTGCAGGATCGTCGTGAGGACTGAATGAGAATGCGTAAAGCACTTGAAACACTGTGAATGGCACCTAGTAAGTGATCAGTAAGTCTCAGTTAATCCTACTACTACTATTATTATTATTATTAAAAATCCTGTTCTCTATTTTGACGGTATCACTACCAGCATCCTGGCTATGGTATTGCCCTGCGGTCCTATAAGATGCTAGCACTCGGAGGAACTGGGTAAAGGGCACATGGGGTCCCTGTGTAGTATTTCTTACAACTACATGTCAATCTCCACTGATCTCAAAAATAAAAAGATTAATGAATGAGACTATTAGCTGCTGTCAGAAACATAAAATGGCACAGCTTTTACAGAAAGCAGCCTGGCAATGCCTCAAAAAGTGAAACAGGACTGTCATCCATATTGGATCTATCAAATGGCATGGCACTTTCCCAGGTACATCCCCAAAGGAACTGAAATCGGGAACTCTAGCAGATATTTGTATCCCAATGTTCATGGCAGTAATACTCACAAGAGTCAAAAGGTGGAAGCAACCCAACCGTCTGTTGGCAGATGACTGGATAAATAAAATGTGGTATGTCCATTCAATGGACTATGACCCAGCCAGAAAGAGGGATGCTGTTTGGACCTGCAACAGCGTGGACGAACCTTGAAGACATTAGGCTCAGTGGAAGAAGCCAGACACAAGAGGAGAGACGTTGTATGAGTCCACTTATAAGAAATACCCAGAGTCCACAGAGGGTAGATTGGCGGTTACCAGAAGTAGTGGGGCAGGGAGAATGGGGGTCACTGTTTCCTGAGTACAGGGTTTCAGATTGGGATGATGAAATGTCTGGGAACTAGAATCATCATCAGCGTGCTTAGCGCCTCTCAATCATACACTTAAAGATGGACTTCAAAATGGCAGGCTTTGTTACCATATTTTGTCACAATTAAAAATACTTCATCTTTCTCAGCTTCGTGGGATTAAATAGCATAAAATGTGTGAAAGTAGCCAAGTGCTTGGTACACAGTGGGTGCTTAAATAATCACTGCTTTCCTGTCACCTGCCTATGGAAGGTGGCAGGGTCTGGAAGGAACTGACAGCCTCCTTCTTGGGAAGAGAGAGAAACACACCCCCTTAGTTATAACTACATGAGTCAGATACATTTAAAAAAAAAACCACCTTAAGGAAGTAAGTTTCAGAGAAGTTGAGCATTGTGCCCAGGAGCACTCAGCTCCGACCCGGCTTCTCTCTGGGATACACCCACAGGGGGGAGTGCTGCCTCCGTCCGACCCAGGACAGAGACTCTGCCTGCAGCTGTAGGCCCGCAGCCCCCGCCAGGCTCCTCCCCGGCCTGGTGCTCCCCTACCCACAGTGGCCCATCCCACGTCCCAGCTCAGGGCACAGCAAACATTCGAGTAGCTGCAAGGCCACTCGGGGCAGAAAATCCTTGGAGGGAGGGGGTGTCAGGTCCCCCCAACCTCTTGATCCCATCCGCGCCCATCTGCTGACCTCTCCAGCCCGCTGCAGCCCCTCCGTGTCCAGGGGCGGTGGCTGCCTCATCCTGGATCAGATGTCCCCCTGCTGACTTGGTAAGATCAGCCTTCTGACTCTTTTCTTAATGGAAGTAAAATAATTCCTGCTTCCCTCCACCTCCCTCCTTTCTTCTCATTTTCCCTCCCTAAGCTGGACAAGATCCCAGGCTTTCGGAAGTAAAAATAGCCGAGCGTGCAGGGGCACAGCGGCTGGGGGGCAGGTCAAGCTTCTTTCTTTTCTGCCCGGGCACTAAAAATAACGGGCGGGAGCTCTGAGGGGCGGGGCCCTGCACCTGGCCCCGAGCCCGGCCCCGGCGCTGCTCCTGCCACAGTTCTCTTCCCACAGGAAATGTTCGGACCAGGCTGGAAAGGAAAGGTCTCTGTGCCCGTGTCCTCCCTCGGGTCTCCTCTGTCGGCGTCTTGGATGCTGTCCGTGTCCAAGAGCAGGATCTCTCCCGACATTGCAAAATAGTCATGGTCAGGGACCTTCTCTTCACCTGACCCACAAATGCCCCCCTCCCACCCTGCCCCCAACTCCGTTCAGTGTCCTTGGTTTATGAATGATGTAAGCAGGTTCACGCTGCTACAATGCTTCACAGTCTACAAAGCTATTTCCACATCTCATTAAGTCTACGTAACAATAACTGAGGGAGGCAGAGTCCACCATCATTATTATTTCCATGTGAAAGCTGAAGCTCAGAAAGGTCAGGTAACCTGCTCAGGGACACACAGCCAGGAAATATCAGAGGGAGGATCTGAACCTTGACCTCCAAGTCCTATCTTCTTGGCTTTAAACTTGAGACCACCAGACAGTGGGATCATTGGGAGGCCACGCAAAGCCTCTGAATGATACAGATTTAGAGTACTTAACCCCTTTGAGATCCTAAGTCAGTAGGTCTGGGATGATGTTCAGGAACAAGTAATTTCTCAATGTTCATCCAGCGATTCTGATAACTTGCCAGGTCTGAGGAGCACTGTACTAAAACTGTTTTATTCAGTACTTTATCTGACCAGTGCTCTTCCTTGGGGACTTAGGGACTGACACTGCCTGGAAGTTCTACCAAATTATAGCTGATTCATCTCTAGAAAGAAGAAACCACCGAGCAGGTGATATGGGTAGCCAGAGGCTGAGGGTCATGGGGGCATGCTGACGGCTGTCCCAGCACAGCAGAATGCCCTCATCTACACCCCTGCACATTCCCGGCTTCCTTTAGCTATCTGTCCTGAAGAGGGTTCTCAGTGACAGGTGAGCTCACCTTGCTGCCTAGGATACGGTGACTATTTGGGGCTGTCTCTTACCCTGGTGCAGTCAGGCACGAGACTCTCTCTTCACCATTTTCCTCATGGTGAAGAGAGAGTCTCATGCCTGACGCACTAGAGTCAAGGGAGCCTTGTAGGTGGATAAACCCACATGGTACCCAATATCCCGGGGCTTGGCTCCCGGATGGATACATTGGTCCTGCACGATGAGCCCCTGGCCCCTTGTCTTTTAAATTACCCATCAGCCGCTCCCTTCTCTGGACCCTTCTCACGTGGGCCATCATCTGCCCAAGGACAGCGCTCCAGCCACGGGGACAGCCCTAAACTCCCAGGGTGGGAAAGAGTCTGTCTTGTCTGAGGATCTAAAGTGAACCAGTGAGGCTGGAGCAGAGCGAGGAGTGAGGGGCCGAGAGAGAAATGGGCCCAGATGACACCGAAAAGGCAGCAGGGGCTAGCTCACACGGAGTGCAAAAGACCAGAGTGAGCGAATAAAGTAGAAAAACAGAGAAAAGGCTCAGACAAGCATCTCAGAGAGAAGGAATCCCAAGTGGCTAGAACACGTATGAAATAAGCTTATCCGATGGCGGGGAGAGTACATATTAAAGCCGTAATAAGGCGCCACTTTACACACACTAGCAAAAATTAAAGTGTTAGGATAGGGAGCAACCAGAAGGTCTAAACACACGTACTAAGTCAGTGCAAAGGAATCAAAAACAACTTCATAGCATCTGAGAAAGCTGAGGCTGCAGCTTCTACCCCCGGGCCTGAAATCCCTGTTGTGCGACCACCAGGACCCAGAGCGCGTGAAGCGCTGCTCCCTCAGCAGCAGAAAGGAAAAAACAGCTCCCCTAAACCACCCAGTGATACTACAGTGCAAACTAAGGTCTCTGGGCTAAACCCTGAGCTTCGCCCGTTCGTCAGAACACAGCTCTCTTCACTCATCTCCACAGTGTCTGCGGCCCGGGATCAATGGCGGAGTTCCGTAGCTGCCGCAGAGGCCTTCCCGCTCGCAAAGCCTAAAATATTTATCCTCTGGCCGCCTCCTGCTCTACAGCAATGAAAATGAATGAATTACAGCACCGTGCAACAACAGCATTCATCTCAGAAACATCATCTAGAACATTCCAGATGCACAATACGTATACAATAAAACTATTTTAAAAAGCAAAGGAAAAAGAATGTGACACCAGGGTTTAAGTTACCTCTGAGGGTAATGAAAGTGGGGAAGGGCACAAAGGGAACCTGAAAAGTCAGGGCAAATTTTTTTTCTTCCCTTGGATGGAAGGTATCAGTATTCTTCATACTTTACATTTATTTTTGGCATGTAATAGTGTTGCCCACCCAAATACATTATTCCCCTTTTCCATACCAATGGAGTTTTAGTTGGACACGTGGCATCCACCCCAGCTAAAGACTACAATTCCCAGGCTTCCCTGCAGAGGTGTGGCCATATGACCAGGTCCCACCAAAGGGCTAGGAGTGGAAGGAACATGTGCCACTTCTGGGTCCCATCCTTCCAATGAGCTGGCTAGGCTATGCTTCCTTTGGCTGCCTGAAAGATGGCGGTAACCGGGTCCACCTGCTAAGGCTGGCCAAACTGCCAACCTGACTTCTGGATTGTTACATGAGAGATGAGAGGACAACATGACTATCCTGCTTAAGCTTTTGGTGTTTGTTCATTTGTTTTGAGAGGGGAAGGAAGTCTCTTTTTTTTAGAAGCTTAGCCTTAGCCTAGCTAATATGCCATAAATATTTTTCTGAATCTACTCTATGTTTACTTTTTAAGGAATTTTTTTTTTTAAGTGGATGGGGTAAGAAAATGGATATAGTAAATGCTATCAGCTCTTTGGGGGAAGTTTTGCTGGAAAGGGGAGCATGGTGAGATAGCAGTAGCTGGATGAAGGTGAAGGGCCAAAATACAGTGGTGGGGGGTTTTAAATTTAAATTTTGTTTTTATAAGGGGAGAATAAAAGTATGTTTGTGTGCTGATGAAAATGTGAGGAAGAGCAGTGAGGAAGAGTTTGATGATGCTGGAAGCAGAAATAATACCACAGGACTGAAGTCCTTGAAAAAGAGAGTCGGGGAGACTGGCTTCTGACAGGAGCAGAGATCTCTCTAAACAGGGGTGAAGACAGGAAACAGCAGGTAGGTTTGTGGATTCTAAAGCCGGTGGGTAAGAAACTCCCCCACTTGACTGTTGCCATTTTTTCAAGAAAATGTGAAGCGAGGTCATTGGCCAAGGATGGGGGAGAGAGCCTATGGGAGATTCAAAACTGCCTTCTGGATCACAGAAGAAAATCAGTCACATAATATGATGAAGACCATCCATCTCCAATCACTGACTACCATCCTACTTTGTGGTATAACTCTAGGGCTTTCCCTGAAGAGGGAGCGAGATGAAAATGACTACGACTGGGATTCCCAGTTTACAGAGGAGGAAAAGAAGGCTTGCGGAGGTTTAAGTAAAGCACCCGAGGAGCTGAGTAGTGGTCTCGCTGGGTCGGAGCTGAGTAGTGGTCTCGCTGGGTGTGTACGACCACCGAACCCATTGTTTCATGCTTCGGCACACCAACGTCCTGTGCAGACGGTAATAAGGATTCGGCACAGACGAGATCAGCCCTTATGGCTTCATTAGGTTAATATCCTCCCAACCAAAGGTCATCAGGTCATCGTGCCTGAGCGGCCCAGAGGCTGCAGGCCACGTGGGAAGAGCTCGTGAGCCTTCAGACTTGAGTGTGTATGCGCATATGTGCATGTGTGTGCGTCAGTGTGCACGCGTGTGAGATGGAAAGTGGTTCAGTGGGGGGCGGGGGGTGTGGACACAAATATACATCAACGTTCTTTAGCTTTAGTTCCAAACTATTCTCTGAAGTGCCGGAGAGCTGGTTTGTTTCAGAATGCTAATGCATTTCGGAAAAGAAAAAAGAATTTTTAAAGGCAAGTCATCTCTCATCCTTTCTTCATTCACAGGGCCAGAAAAAGTGTGGTATTTCTGGCAGGGGCCAGAGGCAGAAATACTCTATAAATACAAAGCCATTAAATCCCATGCAGCGGGAACCTGATCGGAGCCTCCTTTTAATTTCCTGACATGAGCTGGCCACTAACCCAATTACCCAGAATCCCCGCAGGAGCCCTCCGCCCGCCCAACAAGCACAAAGACAGTGAGAGCATATTGCATGGATGTCAGCCCAGCTTTCACTGAAATCAAATATCTTTCAGAAAACACTTGGGGAAAAGGCAGGCAGGGGCCGAGGGGAGGAGGAAAAGGAGCGGGACAGGGAGGCTGCCGGCCTGAGGCAGGTGAAGTGAGGGGAGGAGAAGGTGAAGCGCGCAGGACGAGCCTCCGAGGGCAAGCTGCTGGAAGCCCAGAGCTGTACTAGAGTCTGAGGGCTCCCTGAGAAAGGCAGCGAGCGGTTTTCCAGGCTCGTCCGCTGAGAGGCTGGCAGGCCACACCGAAGCCAGGCCGGCTAGCCCGTCTCTCAGGGGAGAGTTTCTCCAGGGTTGTCCCAGGGGAGACGCTCATCCTGACTTTCGACCCCAGACCGGGGGGCGGGGGGGCAACCCAAGATGGAAACCACCTCTGAGATTCCCACCAAGGAAACCAGGAGAACATCAAGGCGGCCAAGGTGCCCCACCTAACACAACGGGCAGGCTGCTAATAAAGCTTGGTGCGAACCAGACTGCCTTTGAAGCAAATACTAGAATAACGCGCCCCGAGAGGTGACATCTTACAGCAGTCCCACAGTGGATTTCCCCAAGGAGCTGCTCCAGCAGGGCTGCAGCTTGACCTGCCGAGGGAGAGCAGGCTTCAGCACCGCTGCTCCTCAGGGCAAGACGCCAAGGCCCAGGAGCGTGCGAGGCAACGCGCACAGAGAGACCGCCTCAGAGCCAGGAAGAGCGCGCAGGCCCCAACTCCCAGCCTAGTGTGGATTCTGTATTCAGCATTTTATGAAGAGAAAAATCACTTTTTTTTGGTCTCTGAAAATACAGACTTTCACACACTGGATTTGCTTGAAGTGAGACAGACCTATGGGCATTGCTTACATTGCTCATTCGATGATTCTAGAGCCTACGGCAGCCTCGAGGCAGAGGCTGAGCCCGAGGAAGCCACGTGATCAGATACCTCCGCACCCCCCGCGGTGGCTGGGCACCCCCCAAATCATAAAGCAGTCTCTCAGGTTGTTTTACCTGAGAAGAGAAAAACTGTAGGAGACCTCTGAAGCTGCTGGGCAGAAGGTGGGAAACAGCCTTCAGAGGTGTAGGTGGGATGGGGAGGAAAGGGAACTGGCATTCGCATCCTTTCCCCAGCCTCCCGCCTCCCCCACACCCCTGTGCTGGACCCAGGACCCGGGTCCCCAGTCCCCAGTTCCTCCACGCGAGGCCCACTGTGGAAGCTTAAGGAGGAGGAACAGCTCCCGGGAAGAGTCGAGTCTGCCTTTCAGAGTCAGGTCAGCACGAGGGAAGGCAGAGGGAAGCAGGGAGCCCGCGCCTGTCCCAGGGGCCTGGGCTCCTGCTCGCGAAGTGGTGGGGGGACAACCAAACAAAAGCAGGAGCCAGGGAAGCTGCCAAGAGCCCCTGCCTGGCAGCGACCCAGGCTCCTCAATGAGGCAAGCTCCTCCTAAGGGGGCTGGTCCCCGTGGAGCTTCTGATAGCAGGATCCCGCCAAGGCTCAGCACTGAGGGGGAAAGAAACTAAATGGAGGCGCTGGGCTTTGTCCACACTCAGGGGCCTTTGTGTCACCCTGCCCCCTCTGGATTTGGAACTGCCAGCTCTGGGGGAGGGTGGGGGCGGGGAGGGTTCAGGTTCAGGTCCTCCAGAAAGGGCCTCTCCAGGCTGGGGCCCAGGCAGTCTACCTCAGCCCACCTGCCCTGCTCCTGCCAGCAGTCTCAGACGCCCCTTGCTGCCACCGAAGAGAAAGGTCATCCTGCACCCTTTCCTGCATCCAAGTCCTAGGCCAACCACAGGGCTACTTGGAGCAGAGGGAGGCCAAGGTTGGGGCCCACCGTGCACGTCTTCCCGAGGCAGAGCTTCTCTCAGGCCCACGTGCCCCGAGCACCCCACACCGTGGTCCGGGGACACACAGCATCTACTTCGCTTCTCTGAAGTGGCCCACCGGCTAACCGAGCTGCCTTGGCCACCAGTGTGCACTCGGCCACACACTTCTCTGCCATCAGTGGGTCCCCTCTGTCATTCTCCCGTTCTGGGGGGCCACTAGGAGGCACTCCCACTCTCTTCCCAGTACTGGGGAGTCCCCGAGGAGAGTCTTCCTCAGATGCTGTCTTTAGAAAACATCAGGGATTTCAAGTGGTGGTCCTCCTGTTTCATCTCTCCTTCTCCCTCCCCTGCGCTCCAGCTCACAGTCCTGGGCTGAGGGTGGGATGGCCTGGGGTTGGCGCAGACACCGCACAGAGCATGGGGAAGCTCCAGGCTCTGGGCCCAGCTCCCCACAAACTGGCAGGTGGCTGAGGATGGGAGAGACCTTAAGCCCCGACCTCTCTGTAGGACTCAATTCTGTCATCCTTACAATTCATGAGCATATTGGTAGCACGGCAGCTCCCCTCTGCCCTAAGTTCCTCAGATGCTGTGAAGGAAGCAGAGAGAGGCCACAAACTACAACCGGACAGCTGGCCCCTGGCCTGATCCGGCACCCTCACACTGAGCTTCCCAGAATGAGGTGGCAGCCCCTGTCCTTAGGAGCGAGGAGCCTAAGACCTAGACATTGTCAGGGTGGTTTCCAGAAGCACATGGAGAAGGAAGTCAAGAGGCCAGCACTAAAGCAGATGCCGAGGGCCTTTATGCCTCAGTTTCCTCCCCTGTGAACCCCAGGAGGCTCTGGAGGAGCAGAATGAGCCTAGTGTTGGAGTCGGGGGCCCAGTTCAGCCACCAGCGTGGGTCACACCCTATAGCAGGGTAAGACCAAAATCATGTAGAATCAAAATGAACGAACTCACAGTCTTTCAGCAGGTCTACCATAGCCCATTTGCAATCTAGAAAGAGGACTGTTCTTCGTTGACCCCCCCATGAAGCAGCTGGCATGTTTCCAATAGCTGAGTGGCTTCCCCATCTCAAAGGCGGTAAATGAAGCTGCTAACGAGAAATGCAGTTGAAAGGCCAACATGCTATGTGGATACGGGGGTAGTTGAGGAACTGCTTCGGTAGTTAGTTTTAGAGGTACGCACATGGGGCTGGGCTGAAGGGGGCTGCTGGGGACAGAAATTGGGGGAGGGTGTCTCTGATTGCCACAACAAGGTCCAGGTGGTCCTACCAACAAAGCATCCTAAAATTTGTGCCTTCTTCCAGGGATGGGGTGGGGGCATGTAAGGAGAGGACAATGGGAGGAGTGCCCTGGGGCCCTCAAAGGCTGGGCTGGACTTCCAGAAGCACCTTCTCAGTGAGGGACTACATTCCAGACTTGCCTGCCCCTTCCCTTTCTCTTCCAGCCTCTCCCCATCATGCGATCATCAGCACACACCTCTTTTCCTGCCTCCTTCCACTTCTGGAAGGATCCTAGGGCCCAGAATCATAAAAGCTGACATGTAAGAACGTCCGCCGGCTCCCTCTAAAGCTGGGGCGGGGAAACACACACACACACACACACACGCACACACACACTACTACTCATCCCCCAAAATGGTCCTGAACAAGGGTCATCCATCTGAGCACATCAATGGGGAAGGCGACGAAGAGGAGCCCCAGAGCAGTGCTGTCCAATTAAGGACAGCCATGCGTCATTTTAAATTTGCAAGTAACCCCTTTAAAGAAGGTAAAAAGAAGCAGGTGATAGTAACATCCTATACTATGTTTTGTTTCACCTGATATATCCAGAATATTATACCACAACATGCAATCGGTTTTTAAAAATAATTACTACACTATTTCATTACTCTACTTTTTATCATCCTGGTTAAGTATTTGGAGCCCACGGCCTGCGCTTCCAGGTTGGCACAGCTGCAGAGGAGGAGGAGACGGGGAAGTAAGAGGATGCGGTGGCAGGGAATGTGGTGGGAGGGGGAGGTCGGGCCCTCCATAAGGTGATGGCGGTGTCTTGCCCATGCGCAGGAGAGCACAGCTACCGTGCTCAGGTGAAGAGGACATGCTGTGTCATTCTGGGCTTTAATGTCTCTGCTCTTTGTATGCCTACACGTGGGACCCACTGCCCGGGAGAGCAGCATCTCAAGCCGACCCCTTCCAGGGTGAACTGGGGGCTCGCCCCGAGGGGACAGCCTTCCCCAGAGGGCCAAGTCAGTTTTCCAGGGCCCAGGTGGGGTCGGGGTTTCCCAAAGGATCCTGAATGGGGAACTTCCCACGCCTGCCTTCCTGACGCCCCGTGTCTCCCTTCGGTATGGAGCTCTGAGGCCGCTGTAAACCTCTGTGTGAGGGAGGAGAGGTGGGCGCACCCCGGGGGGCAGGGTCCTCACCTGGGATAAGAGACAGGCAGGGCAGAGACTCCCAGGGTCTGTGACCCCCGGCGAGCAGAGAGCCTGGGCCTCGGCGAGAGCAAGTGTGGCCCTGTGGGCCTCTTACCTTCCTTCAGCATCCCCACTTTGAGGCATTTCATGAAGCGGCAGGCCTGGCAGGACTTGCGCCTCCGTTTCGTGATCTCACACTCGTTGGTGGCCGGGCAGCTGTACTCGATGTTCCCTGTAACCAGACACACACGGGGTTGCGGGCGGCGAGCACAGGCCGGCCGGGATCGACCGACCAGACCTACAACTGCCCCTTGTCCCAAGGTTCCCACACGACAGTGGCTCCCAAAGCGGGTGCTCTCAGGTACTTGTCAAAATCTCCCCGCCTTCCTTCAATAGAGATCCCAGTCCCGGAGGTCTGGGGGGCCCGGAGCCACAGCCTGGAAGAATGGTCACCCCAGCTCTGAAGGCACTGCTGAGCTAGCATTTCATCCGAGGCAGAGAACACCTCCTCGTGCCGACCAGGATGGAGGTGCAGACCACCAGGCCCTATGTCCTCCAGCCCCGGGCCCCCAGCCACGGGAAAAGCCTCCTGGAAGTTCTAGCCCCATAGGGCCCAGGCCTCTTAGCCTGCTAACTGCAAGGAAATCACTTTCCTCTCACCGGATCTCAGTTTCCTCCTCTGCAGAGCTGTGTGCTAGCTCCAAAATGAAAGATGAGCAAGATCATGGTTATAAGATTGCTTTAACAATTGTAAAACACTGGGGCGCCTGGCTGGCTCGGCTGGTGGAACATGGGACCCTTGATCTCTGGGTGGTGAGCTCAAGCCCCACACTGGACATAGAGCTTACTTTAAAAAAAAAAAAAGTTGTAAAGCACTATTCAGCATTGAACCTGTGATTATATAACCACAGTTCATTACTACAGAGGTGCGCTTGTGATCATTTTCTGTCTTGCCACTTTAATGAATTCTAGAAAGGGCTACCAGGAAGTTGACCTATGTTCCCACTGTTTACCACCAATCTCTAGCCACACTGACATCAGCCCCTGCCACGCAGAAGCCGTGCAAGAAAAGCCGGTTGAATGCGTCACCTACTGAATCCTCACAGGGATCCCACCGAGTAGGTACTGACCCCGTCCCCACTCTACAGGAGAGGCTGCGGCTGCCTTTCTAACATAGGACAGAGCCTCTGTCCTTTGTACTCTTTCCTGCCTATGATTACTTAACAAGTATGCACTGTGCCACGATAAATGCAAAGAAAAAAGCAACAGGAAGGAAAAGGGGCACAGAGGAGTAGGGGAGAAAGGCAACTTGAAGGTAAAATGCAAGCAAGTGACCCCAGTGTTTTGTTTTTATAGGATCTTCCTGGCCCCTGTCCAACCCTGTCCCAACCTCCAAAGCCTGTGGTTTTCAGAGAACACACACTGAACTAGCGCGAACCTCCTGTCCCCACCCCATCCAGATGCCCAGAAGGCTGCCCGCCCGACCCCCAGTCCTGAGGCCCAGGGCCACTCCTTTGAAGCAAGGGTGCCGTTCGGCCCATCTCACGCAGCAAGGTCACTGTCCTGCACAGAGCAGCGTCACAGAGCTCACTCCCAGCCTGAGACAGGGCTCGAAGGGCAGTTCCAGGCCTGCCTGGCCTCTGAATCCCGCCCCCTCTGGCCCCATATCCCCATCCACATTAGCAGTTGCAACAGTTACTTCTATCACGCACCTGCTCAAGGGCGGGCCCACCAATGCCTCCTTTCACAGACCCAGAATCTGAGACTAAGGGAGCCGAAGTGAGTTATTCAAGGCCACAGAGTCCCTATGCCACCCTCACACCCCACGGGAAGCTTGGGGAGACCAGACAGGCCTCTCCCTGCTGCCAATCCAGTAGCCGAGGTGTTCTGGAGGAAGTCGGGGAGGGGCCGCCCTCCAGGGTCCCTGTGCCTCAGCTTCCCCATGTGGCATATGGAGAACGCTGACTGTTGGATATTCTGAGAGCCAGCAGGAACCAACCTGCACCCCCAACAAAGTGCTCTGAAGTAGTAAAATTGTTGAACCCCAGCTGCAAGGTCGGTGCTCGCAAGACCTTAGTGTCCTTAGCCCCCTTTTGTATTGGTGAGGAAGCGGCCCGTTTGCCCGGGGAACCTTAGATCTCCATCTCTGTCTCTCCCCATCTCTCTCTTAATTCTAGGCCTCACTTTGTCACCTTCCTCCCTCCCACTTCCTGGGGGGGGAGGGAAGTCTAGAAGTCACCCTCCGCGCTGGAGGGTGGGAGAGGGCCGAGAGGGGAAGGGATAAAGGTTCTGTGTGCCCCTCCCCTCTCTTATCCACTGCTATCCCTGTCTTAGCTCACTCTGGCTTGTGTGACTTCTTGGCTAATAAGTTCAATACTCCCGTAAGCGCGGTAAATTGAAAGGATAAACAGGAGAAAAAGACAGATATAAGCGAATTTGTGCAAGTCTACCTTGGCTTGGAAGGAAGGCTCTGCGGAATTTGGTTCTGGCCACCTTCCCACCCCACTCCTCCCTCTTCAGCTTCAACATCCCCATTGCTCTCCGTAAGGATCAGTTCTGGAACTCAGTGATCACCGAGGCTTCCAGGCCTTAGTTAGTTCCAGCTGTCCGGAACAATCCAGTGAGCTCCCTCCACCACCTCACCTGGCTGGCCTACGCCTCCAGGACCCACAGAAGCAGGGGCCGCTTCTCCCTCTCGCCTGTGTGACGCCAGGTGCCCTCCACGCACGGGGGCAAGGGCTCCTTGTGGAGCAGCCACGGCTCTGCTTTTCCTGCCCGGCCTCTTTCCTTTTCCCGACGACTCTGGAGGCGAACACCTCCATCTCAGAACTGAGAGAGGTGAGCAGAGTCCAGGAAGAGGCAGAGCAAGGACTTGAACCCCGATGGTCTGGCTCGAGGCTCGCTCCGCACCACTGTGCCGTGAGCTCGCGGGGCCCGTGCGGCCCTGCATTCGCCTGGCCAGGTAACCCCCGCGGCCCTGGGAGGCCGCCTGCGCGCTGCCAGCCCCTCACCCCCACTGGTCCCGGCGGCACAGCCAGCCTGTCAGCCCTTGGAGGAGGGTGGGCCCCGGGTGTGGCCCGGCTGTGGCTCGAGCAAGGGGTCGATAAATGTCGATTTGGCACTGGTGCTCTCCCAGGACAAGAGGACTGAGCGTTCCCAACAAGAACCTGAACAATGTTCTTGACCCCGTGTGTGTGTGTGTGTGTGTGTGTGTGTGTGTGTGAGAGAGAGAGAGAGAGAGAGACAGAGAATTCTAATTTTATTTCTTTATTTTTCTTCCTTTCAATTTGTTTTATGGCCCCAGCGGCTAGCTGCCAGCAAAGCAGCCAAGCCAGGCTGGTGGCCTTGCCTTGTAATTTCTGTAAGTGCCTCCTCGATAAAGTGATGAGATGAATTCATCAGAATTCCTGTGGTCTCTGGAGGGCAGTCTGGGAGAGCTGGGGAGCAGGGAGGGGCCTCTGTGGTCCTTACACACACGCGTGTGCGAGCGCGCACACACACACACGTGCGCGCCCCACCAGCAGCAGCAGGTGAAGTGTGGCAAATTTGGAGGTGGCCTCTCATGGGACAAGGACACAGCCAACGGCTGGCGTGACCTCGGAGGTCTAAGGCAGGCGTGCACCCAGTCCAGACACAGACACACTACACCAGGCAAGTCCTTGACCTTCTCTGAGTCCCTTTCCTCACCTGTAGAGTGGGCACAGCACCCAGTTCTAGAGCTGTGTGCTACACGCACAGAAAGCACACAAAGGGCTTAGTGAGGCAGACGTGTGGGCAAACAAGGAACCAAGGCCACTGTGCTGACTTTCAATCCAGGCAGGGCTGCCTGAGTAAATTCAGCAGAGGACTCTGGGATAAGTCTTTTCGAGGTGCCAGACGTGAGGCTAGCCCCCCGTTCTGACATTCAAGAGCCTCACGACCGGGGGTGACCTCAGAGTTGGTGCGCCTGCACCTGTAGTGTGGAGGGGAGGCAGGACTTCCATGTGACCTCTGACCTCAGGGCAGTGGGGAAATCCCCACTGTCAGCTCTTTGATCCTGTGCCCCAGAAGGAAATCCTCAGGGCATCCCCACCAGCTGTTCCTGAGCAGCTGCAGGCGGGGCGCAGTCCTCTCCCGGGACTCAGGGGTGGCGCCGCCGCAGAACTCCCCAGAGGGATCCTGGGGGACGCGAGTCTCAGAGGCTGCTGGCTGACATCAGAGCCTGAATGGCCACCATTTTAGGTCACTGCTGTGGAAGGGCTGGGATGTAGTCACCCGGTTCCACTCCCCCATTTATCTCACTTCTGGGGGACACAGACTCTTCTTCTTCTCTGTGGGGCCCGCTGTCCTCAACTCTGCACCCTTCCCTGCTCCTTGCCCGCTAGCTGGATGATCTCATTCCCGCCGCTGGCTCCCGCTATCACGCACTTGGTAAGGATCTGCAGCAAGAGACCCTGCCAGTGTATCCATTTCCCCGTTCGGTATTTCCACTCAGAAGACCCTCAGGTTCCTCACCCTTGCTCAACTGACCTCGTCCTCATCCAGTTGGGCTCCTCTCACTGTGGCCCTTATTGCAGCCAAAATATCACTAAGCTGCCCCACCGCCTAGGTCAGACGCTGAGGTGGTGTCCTGGATTCTTCCCTCTCCTTCAGTCCTTCTCATCCTTCTCAGTCCTTCTCATCCTACTAGGTTCATTTTTCGTCCCTCCTTCCTTTCTGGCCACAGAGTCCCCATACTCGTTACCTCTCGCCTCACGTCTATGCACTAGCCTCTGTCTCCAGGTCCCATCCCAGTTTACCCCCCACTCCGCCCCTGGAGCAACGTTAATAACTTTCCTGTGCAAAACTCCTCCACCATGGCAGCACGGGAGTGAGAACTGCCGCAGAAGAATGGACGAAGTGAAAACCAAAGTAGCTAGGGGCGCCCGGTTGAGTTGGTTGTGTCCAACTCTTGATTTTGGCTTGGGTTGTGATCTTGGGGTCATGGGGTTTAGCCCCGAGTCAAGCTCTGTGCTGAGCCTGCTTGAGATTCTCTGTCTCTCCCTCTCCCCCTGCTCCCCCATGCACTCTCTCTTTCGAAAAACAAAACAAAAAAACCAAACAAACAAACAAAAAAACCAAAGCAGCCAAAGAAGGGGCTCTAGATGACAAGGCATTTGTACGGCAGAACCTCAGAAAGCCTCAGGCATTGAGGACTCAAGATACAGCAGAAGATGTAATGGAGTGTAAGGCCCCAAACGGGCGAATTTGCTGCTAATCTGTATTTAGGGAGTACTTAGCTACCACTTCATGTGGCCACCGAGGAGTCGTCCACAACCCACCCAAAAGAAACCAGCTTAATCTCTGGGGAACATGAGCAAATCAAGTTCTAGACTCAGATTCTACCATGGGCAAAAGGGGAGCTAAAGCTGAAAACAGGATGACTGAAGAGTGAGACCACCCAGCCCACCCCCAGGCCCACTCCCAGAATTCTAGTAGTCTACACACTCCACCCCTCACCGAAAGATAGGATTTTATAGGGTTCTTCTCTGGGAGATTGCACAGCATCAGAGAGAAGACCAGCAGATAAAGATAAACCAAGAGAATGTTCCTTCTTTACTTTTTATCCTGATTTGCATTTAAGACAGCCAAGGATTACCAATACATTCATAAAAAAGCCTTCGATCTGAAAGTCTAACCAAAATATAAACAAGGGTAAAATAATGTGGGAAGAAACCAGGACAAAGGAGGAAGGAGAAATAGGTTCACAAAGCAATAATCAGCGTATTATCAACTTGAGAAGAAAAAAACCACTGCATTCACGAAACAAGAACAGCATGCAATAAAAAGTTTAAAAAAAAAGTATAAAGTGGAGTACATCACAGAAATTAAAAATATGAAAGCTCCCCGAAATTGAGAAGAGCTGAGGAGCTACTCAAGAACAGAACAAAGACCCAAGCAATCGAGAACAGCCTAGAAAAGATGTTAGAAGTAGACAGCTGATCCTAGAAGCTCAAAATCCAATCATCAGGACTTTTTTAAGAGAGAAAAGCCTGAAGAGGAAGTTATCACAAAGGCAGAAAGAAATCAAAGGAGAGAGGGAGGGGAGGGTGGTGGAAATTTCCAAGACCTGAAGAGTATGAGTTTCCAGAAAAAGAAGTAAAAGCCCAGAAGAATGAATGAAAAAAGATCTGGATAAAACTGTAGAGGTGGAGAACAAATTAGTAGCTGCCCAGGGTCAGGGAGGGGAGAGAGGGAGGTGGTTATAGCTCTTCCCTATCTGAGTTTCTCTATCTGATGGTGATGATAGTCATAGGAGTCCATGGAGATAAAATTGCATAGAATTGCAAAGAACTAAACACACACACAGAGTGTGTACAACCGGTAAAATCTGAATAAGATGTTATCTTCAGGGGAAACTGGGTGAAAGGTATACTGGAGCTCTCTGGACTACTTAAAGCTGCATGTGATTCTTTAATTATCACAAAACAAAAATATGAAAATAAATAAATAAATAATAAAAAGACCTGCAACACACTACAGTCCTAAGACTTTCATCATAAAATTTCAATCTGAGAGAACACAGAAAGAAAAGATTCTAAAATTTTTCAGGAAGAGTAAAAAACAAGTCAAAAGCAAAAGATCGAGAAGATGGGTCACTGTATCTGAAACCACAAGGGAAAAAAGCCCAAAAGAAGGGCACACACCCTCCTTGTACGCACTGCCACTTTTTTTTTCCTCTTTAGCACTGATCACCTGACTTCACATTTATTTATCTTGTTTCTTATCTGCTTTGTTTACTGAAGTTTCCCTAGCACCCAGAACCATATGTGCAAGAGTGAGGTCTCAATATCCAGTCTCTAAAGGACGACTCAGACTTCTTGAGGGCAGCACCAAAAACTAAGAAAAGCAGCAATGGTGTCATTTGGGGGGATTACTTCCGGCCAGAATTTTATTCCAAGCCAAGATACACATCTCATGTGTGGGTTGAAGGAACGAGTAGAGACATTTCCGCACTTCCAAGACATCAACAATTTTACCCCCCCTCTGCCTTTCCAGCGTGCGCTCCGCACAGAATGGAGGAAGCAAAAAGAGGCAAGAGGCAAGATCCAGAAAACGGGGAATCCAGCCCAGGAGAAGAGTCAAGGACAAGTGGAGAAGGAACTAGCAGTCAGCAATTTAACCAAGAACTGTGATACAACCATAATCAGACAATGGAAAGAATGGAAACGTGTGTGCGCGGTTGGGATGGGTGGTATAATTGAAACTAATTCTTATTGCCCTTAACAGGAAGTCAAGAAATAATGCCAAATTGCCAACTCAGTAAACGTAGCTGTAAAATCCTGTTAGTAACTACAACGATAAATGCTAGAAGAAAGTTTTTCTTGAAGGGCTAACTCTGGATCCTGAGGGGAGGAAAGAGAATGTGAAGGGCCAGGGACTATTACTTTTCATTAGGAGACCTACACTTCTACTATACATTTTAAAAGTATACACACACATTATTTTGATAAAAGCTACAAATTAACTTAAGAATTGAGCTCAAGAAATTGCCCAACCGCTCCTTATTATGTAAAGAATGAAATCTAACCTCCAAGGCAAAGCCTAGCCGACTCTTTATGATCTAGCCACCTCTGACCTGTCCATCCTAATCTCCCTAACCTGGGCCCTCAGTCTGTAGGCTCTGCAAAAGCCCCATGGAACCTCCAAGCCCTCTCTTTCCTCAGTCTGCTAAGCATCCGCCCTTGGCTAAGGTCATAATCCCGGGGTCCTGGGATCAAGTCTTCCCATTGTATGTAGGTGGTGGTGGGGTTTCCTGCTCAGCAGGGAGTCTGCTTCTCCCTCTGACCCTCCCCCTGCTCAAGCTCTGTCTCTCTCAATTAAAAAAAAGAAGAAGAAAACCTTAAGGGGAAAAAAAAAAGCAAACGAATTGAAAGCCAAGAACCTCCACCTAGAAAACCTTAGAATTCAGCAGTCATCCATCATTGTCAAATGCAATCACCTGCTCCAGGTACCCCCCCCCCCACCCTTCCCAGAGCAGAGGACACCTAGTTCTTAAAACCCCTCTGTTAGATTTCATCTCCCCTCCCCCTGCAGGGACTCGCGCAAGGTCTCCAATCACCCCTCTTCTCATCACGCTGACGCTACGGTGCTTCTGATGGTTAAGACGGCACCATTATTTTATGTAGCATCAAGAAAAAAAGGGAAATCTGCCCATCAGACTGACTATGCTCCCTTGCCACTAGCATTTTCATTTTTTTCTTATGAGAAGATCTCTTTGAGCTTTACTGAGATTGAGATTTGATCATACAGTATTCCGGTGCATACGTGGAAGAGAAAATAAAAGAAAAACAAATTGAAGGTATCACTCAACTTCTCTGAGTGGGACTCTCCTGAATTATTTTTGATCAAAGTCATCGTTTTGGTGTTTTTCCACAGAATCATCCTCTCGGGTAATAAGGGAGCCAAAGAATGTCCACTGTCGTGGGGCGGGGGTTCGTCCCCGGTCACTGGCCCCTTTCCCCAAGTTCTGATGTGCATGGGGGGCGGGAGCAACTGGCGTGACCAGCACACAGCCCGATTCAGAGAAGTTACAGCGGGAAAGTGTGTGTTACAACCGAGTGAGATGGGGCTTCCCAGTCTCCTGCCAAGGCTCACTCTTCCCTTCCTTTCACCAGCTCCTTGGTGCTGCCCCGCACCTTCGGCCCCCTCCTTCAGAAGAGCTTTCTCTAGAATAAGCTCTCCTGGAGGGCATATTACATCAGACGGCCGGGCCCTGCCCCCCAGTCTCAGATTAGAGGCCTGGGTGGGGCTAGAGATTTGCATTTCCAACAAGCTCCCAGGTACTTCTGGTCCACGGACCAAACTTTGAGAACCACTGCCTAGAAGATCTCGTTAGCCCCCAAACCCTACTCAGATTCCACTCGAGAGCTCTAGGCCCCGATTTCCACCTCTCGAGGGTAAGACCTGTGGTCAACTCAACAAGTCCCAAACTTTGTCCATGACCCTGACCTCCCAGCTGGCCCTTCTTCCACCAGGAAAATTCTTCTTTCTAGGTTTCCTTGCCCCCAGTAACCTCACCACCCCCTTAGCAACCTGAAATTGAAACCTAAGGGTCAGTCCCAATCCAGCCACTGTTCTTTTTATATTGAATCCACTTCCCAAAGTTTCTCTGGCCTAACCTCTCCTTTTGGCCCTCCTGCCCCTGCTGGCTGGGATACGTCCAGGGGCGGTTACCCAGACCTCTTAACTGGACTACAACAGCCTCCTCACCAGACGGCCTGCCCTTCCACTCTCCCACTCCCAGACCATCTTCCCTGAATTATCTTGCCAAAATTACCTGCTAAAAGGAGATTGGATTAACTCCCTGCTCAGAAATCCCTTCAATGGCTTCCTGTAGCTGAGCATGAACAGCAAAAACAAAATGCGTTTAAGGATTATCACACACCAGGAACCAAGCAGAAAACTTGGCACGCAGGTCTCGTTTGATTTCTGCAATCCGCAAGAACATTCCAGCGGCAGAAACCTTTTCTCAGCCCCCTTAGTCCCATTTTCTTGACGGGGAAGTTAAGGCCCAGAGAAACTGGCCTTGTAACTTGACCAAGTTAGCCAAGGAAGGAGTCGTCCAGCTGGGATTGTGAGCCAGGTGAGGCCACCCTTGAACACTCTACACTCTCCCTTCCCAAAGCCCAGGAAGCCCCGTGACATCCAGCCTCGTGCTGCCTCCCCCGTGTGTCCTCTGCCACTGAGCCCTCCTCCCAGAGCCCTCCCCGGGCCCCACTCCTGCTGTCTTTCTGCCAGGCATGCTCGCCTTTCACCCCTGCTTGCACGGCCTTCCAGGTGCCGTCCCTGCCCCGACTGCGCTGTCTCACCTGACTTGCACCCTGGCCGTGTCTCTGAAAAGAGGAAATGCGATCTGTGTTTCCTCTCTGCCCTGAACACCACACACCGTCTGCAGGTTTAATGGACTCTGTGTGTACAGAGGAGGAAACTGAGACCAGAGGACCCAATCCCTGCCCAGGTCAGCCGGCTGGTCAGGGGCAGGGCTGGGGCAGCAACCCGCTCCCGACTCCCACTCGCTGCTAGCTCTGTCTCTTGCAGCCCCCTTGGCTCGCGTCCTCTGGGATCCCCAGCCTCATTCTCCAGGACAAAGGGCCTGGAGGCGGCCCAAGGCAGGATAACCCATCAATCATCTCTCTGGGCCCCCGGTGAACAGAAGCGGTGCCTGCCAGAGCTTCTTTCTTGCTCTCGTCTCAAGTCACAGACCCAGGAGCTGCAAC
Organism: Nasua narica; assembly: GCA_028533885.1. Taxonomy (NCBI): domain Eukaryota; kingdom Metazoa; phylum Chordata; class Mammalia; order Carnivora; family Procyonidae; genus Nasua; species Nasua narica. Next base: position 103,557,950 of record CM052797.1, on the reverse strand, counting down.
AAGGGCCTCGGGTGACCTGCTAAGTTCGCCACATGCCCTGGAGACGTAGGAAGGGGTACAGGAATGTGTTCCTGTATTCATCAACGGCTTCCGCCCCACCTAGAAGAAAGTCCAAGTGCAGCATGCCCCATGCCCCCCACCCTCGGGGGCCTTCCCTCGGCCTCCCTCCCTCCCACCGGTCACTCTGGCCCTCTTTCTGGTCCTGGGACACACCGCTGTTTCCTCTGCCTGCAGGGCCGGCCCCAGGATTCTCCCATGTGGTTTGCCTGGCCTTCAAAGTCATCTTCTCAGCTCGGCCCTTTCCGAACCCTCTAAATTAGACCCCTCTGCCCGCCCGCTCTGGTCGCATCACTGGTCCTGCTCGGGCCCAGCACTGAGGGCGTCATGATGAATCTTTATGTGCTATCGTCTTGACTGCCTTCCCCTCCCCCCCCCCCCGCCGGCAACCCCCCAGGCTCGGGGTCCGGCTCCACGCTTGGCTCCCGGCACAGCAGGCTGGGACTCACTCAACACAAAGCCGAGTAACTGCTTCTTAAGCTCAAATGTAAGGCAGCTGTGTGCCCCCCACAAACAGTGTCCTTTAGAAAAGAAATTGTTTCATATCCGAGCCTTTGTGACATCTAACAAAGGTGCTGGGACCATCGTTTACACTGACCCCCTCCCCCCACGGCGGCCCCAACGAGACCTCAACCAGTGCTAGACATCCAACTGAATCAGTAACAAGGGGGTAAAGAAATGTCACACAAATGTGCTTATTCCCAGGAGGACCTCACGATCGCAAATGCCGAGTGCCGAAAGCCGTCAGAGCACCCAATACGTCGTGGAAATCAGGATTGTGAATCGACGCAAATAAAAAAAGAGCTGTCCTAATGTCCGGGAACTGGGCTTACAGCTCAAAGGTGAAATTTTTAGGGACAGCTGCACATTATCTACTCATAAAATTTCAAGCAAGATAGAAGGAAAGACAGTGCGCTCTGAAAAGCTTGCATAGATGATAAGAAGTCCCGAGAAAAGGCAAAGGCACTTTAGTCAAAGGTCCGCGTGAGAAGTCTGATAAACCCTGCTTCACAAAACGTGAGAAGGAAAAGTTTTCAAAAAAAAATTACAGTGTTTTACAAAATGTGACTCGGAGTATACGAGTAGAACTAAAATTAACACATTGTTTTAAGTAGCATCAGGCTAGTTTATCTAGATCCCTGCAAGTTCGCGTATGCAAACTGGCCAGACTCCTTTGGTTCGTCCTCACTGGGAAAAGGGGGATCACTGTGGGGATTGCCTTCTATGCGGACACAAGGAGAACTTTCTAGGCACCAGGCACTGCTGGAGGATGTGAGGTTCAGCAAAAATCAAAGTAAATGCAACCCTATTCCATAGGAGCTTACAATCTTCCTAGGGAACTGGTTAAGTCCTAGCAAAACCACGCTGTGTGCTAAGTGTTGGAGATGGGGGGCAGAAGGGCAACCGGAGGGCCCGGGAGGGGTGCCCCCTACGCCAAATGAGAGGAGGAAGAGGGAGAAGACTTCCTGGAGGAAATGCCAGCTAAGTGGAGACCTAAGGGACAAAAGTAGGGGCTAGAGGTTGGGGGAGGCAGAATAAAGGGACGAACGCGTGCGAAATCTAGAAACTGATGGCGTGCAGCCAGTTCTGGGAACTGGAAAATAGAGCAGTCAGGCTGGCCCACAGCCTGCAAGGGAGAGTGGCAGGGGCTGAGGCCACCAGGTCAGCGTGGGGCAATCCCAGGGGACGTCCTCGATCACGTCCTGGAGCTGCCATTTACCCACAAGCAAGACAGGAGAATGCCACGCTCAGATGTGCGTTCACAACTGTCTCCCCAGCAGCACTAAAGGAAAGCAGGCTGGGAAAGGCTGAGCCTGGCAGCCAGAGACCAAACTAGAAGCTACTGTGGTCAGTGGTCCGTGGCCGCCTGGAATGGACCAGGGCAAACAGAGAGAAGCGTCAGGGCGTGGGGGGCAGGAAGCAGAGTTAAGGGTAAGACCCGCTTGTGGCCCGCACGCCGGGGGAGGGACAACTGGAGCACAAGGAGAACGCTCACACAGCTTCTGTTTAGGACTTGTTGCCTTTGGGGGGGCTTCCGGGACACCCAGGTGGAGATTTCTCTAGGTGCCAAAGGCACTGGAGCACGGCAGGGAGGTTGATGCTCGAGCTATGGGAAGAAGTAGGACTCATCTGGACTGGAGCAGGGGGCAGGAGATGCGGGGCACGGGCACACATGGTGGGTGGGTCAAGAACTGAGATGAGGAAGGTTAAGGGGGGCGGGAAGCCGGAAGGGTAAGGGGATGGGGATGCTCTTTTGTTTTCCACGTTTTAGAGGGGAGATACTAGAGGTATTTAAATGCAGATGACAGGAAGGAGACTTGAAAGTGAGCGGATAAAAGAGAGGAGATAGGGGGCAGGAGGGTCTCTAGGAAGTGGGGAGGAGGCCGGACTCAAAGGCTGGGAGAGTGGAGCCCGGGGTGGGGGACCTCTCCCAGCCTTCGGTGGGCAGCAAGTCACCGGTGACTGAAGGCGCCACAGATGCGGGGGAGAGTGGGCGGGTCTGGTGGCATCTTCCAATTTCTCAGTGGAAAAAGGTGGCAAGGTGACAGTCAAGGTTTGGGGATCCAGCTGGAAAAGTCCCCCAGGAGCCTCCCCCAAAGGCCACCTCACTACTCTGGTGCTCATCACAGAGGTTTTCATTACTGGGAGATCAGTATCATCACGCAGAAAGGGGCTCCCTCTCTCAGGGGCAGACTCCCATTGCCCAAACTCCAAAACCTGATGTGTAAGCCCAGAGGTGCACATTCAAGTACATAGAGGAACTGGCGTGCCCCACCAGCAAGTTCACTCTACGCCCAAGACCTACAGGGGAACTAGATCATAATCAAAAAGATGTTAATCACTTCAATGCAACATTTAATGACATCAGTCCATCCCCAGGCTGACCCGTAGGAGTGGAGCGGTGCCTTGGCCAAAATCTGCCTCCTTTTTTTCTATGCCTCTGGGGTTGATCAATCCTCTTTGATGAGCACATTTTTTTTCTTTAAATATGCTAGTAAATTCAATCAGGTTGAGGATTATCTCCTTTGCCGAGGAGCCTCAGTTTCCCTTCTGGAAGGTGCCTTTTCCATAGCTAAGTTCATCTGTTCAGAGTGTCATCATCACCTCTGGCCCTAACAACAAACTCCTTTCGAAGAGACTGGGGCAGAGGATGGGGCAGGCCACGCACTACTCTGGGTTGACGCGCCCCCCTGGTTCAGTACTGTCGTGCTGGGGAGTGCAAAGTGTTTTCATGAAGGGCCAGACAGAACATGTTCTAGGTTTTGGAGTCAGAAGGTCTCCATGGAAACTGCTCAATCCTGGGGTTGCCCCACCTCAGCAGCTAGACTCTATGTAAATGAACAGGTGGGGCAGCGTCCTAATCCAACCTGATTGACAGAAGCCGGCTTCAGCCTGGAGGCTGTGCTTAGCCCACCTCTCCAGGCCCCTTCTCCGCCCCCACCCTGGCCTGAGTGCTAGCACCTAGCTCAGCCAAGCACAGCAGAGTGCTCAGTATTTATAGGAACGCCGGGCTGGTTCATCCAGTGGAGCATGCGACTAGTGACCTCGGGGCTGTGGGTTCGAACCCCACTTTGGGTGTAAAGATTACCTAAAAATAAAATCTTAAAAAAAAAAAGAATGAATGGAAGGAAGGAAAAAAAGAAATGGGCATCTGAGAGTTTTCCCCTTAAGTCTACTATGATACCCTTATCTTTTTTTTTTTTTTTTGATACCCTTATTTCTATGAACTTCTTCCCATACTGGGATAAGCACTGAAGTGAGAGACTGGAGTGCTCCAAGGAGGGAGGCGGAAGACGAGCTAGCGTGAGTCCGAGAGCTTCCCAGTACCACATAAATTCACGAATGGATCATTCTGTGATGGAAGGCCCTCAGTCCAAGTGATCAGACTTTTTTTTTTTTTTAATGGCTTGAATATCCTTCTTAAATCGGGTAGGTGCTTAGGGAACCATAAACTGGCTTGGAGCCTGAGGCCAGGCCTACGACTCACATGCTCCGTCTTAGACCCCAGCGTCTCGAGGCCAAGTGCCCTGTCTCTCTCCCCCCTTCCAGCCCGTACCTCGCTCAGGGTGCACACATGGCTCCCGCTTGTCCCTGAGGTCATTCAATAGGTCGTGTTCTCCTTTATACACTGTGTTTCCAAATTTTCTACAGCCATCACGTCCCGAAACAACAAAGTCAAAATCAATGTTAGATCAGAACCAAAGACAATAAAAATCACCAGTCCAGGCCATCAGCTCTAGAGTGTACTCCTTCCCTTCTAGATAAAAACCTCTCGGGATGCCTGGGTGGCTCAGTGGGTTAAAGCCTCTGCCTTCGGCTCAGGTCATGATCTCAGGGTGCTGGGATCGAGCCCCACATCGGGCTCTCTGCTCAGCAGGGACCCTGCTTCCCCCTCTCTCTGCCTGCCTCTCTGCCTGCTTGTGATCTCTCTCCTCTCTGTCAAATAATTAAATAAAATATTAAGAAAGAAAGAAAGAAACCTCTTCCCATTTCTGAACAAGACCCAGGACTTGGGACAAAGAAAAGAGGCAAGAGTAGCTCAGTCTTGATGGCACTAAATCCTGCGGTTTGCCCTCGGACTTCTAGGAAAAGATCATTATCCTCTTCGTGGAACAAATAACTAAGACTATTTACAAATCCTGCGTCATGTGGGCTCTTGACGTCCTCAGCACCCAGGCCTCTGCTGAGTCTACACGAGCCTCTGCGTTCAGAAAATGGGATCCAGAACCCCTCCAGCTCATGTAAGAACAATACAGAGTGAAGAAAATGGGACTGTCTCCTAAAAAAAGCAATTTTTCAACAAGTGACCTCAAAGAATCTAAAACAATGGCCATCTTACCGAGACCAGCTCCTGATGGGGAAAGAGAACAGAAACATCTCCTGTTTGTCAAATATCAATATGTAAAATTGTCAGTATCAAGGATACTGATTGGCTATCAGACCAGAGGGTTTCAACCCTGGTGGAGGCAGGAGGCCTAGAATGACCACATGGTGCTTTTCCAATACAGAGACTCCAGGGCCTCCTCCCAGGCTCGGGGGTCTGAAGCTGGTGGGGCCCTGGATGGGTTCACTCACCGCGCTGGAGGCGAGCGCAGCGCCTGCGTGAACACAATAAATATTTGCTGAAAGCACTGTGTTTCATGGCTCCTTCTGGGGAAGGTTCGAGGAACCAGAGTCTTGGGTTTTAGGCAAATAGACTTTTTACTGCTTTACTCTTTTGCACTCATTGAATTTTACCATGTTTTTTTGAGGGTTCATTTAAAAACTATTATCTATACCTAAAGTAGCTAAAATAATTTAAATCCTAAGTCAAAATAAGTACACCGTTTTACTTAAATAGATGTGATTACAAAAGCCAGCTCGGTAAGATAAATTATGTGTCTGTTGTCTCAGGAATATGTCGTAAGTGATACCGTGAAAATGAAAATAATACTCAGAGGCATTTATTTCGCACTTACAAGGTGCCGGGCAATATTCAAAGTGCTTTATACATATTAATTCACTTGCTCCTCGTTTAACATCTCTACGGGAGGAAGGAAAAACCTTAGTGAGGAGGACAGGAGCCCAGGGAGAAACTGAGGCAGCAGGCCCAGGGACCCAGGTGGATAGTCACGACACCCCAAGATCTCCACTAATAGGTAGAGCTGGAAACATGGCCAATCCCAAAGGCCCTCAACTGATTCAATAAATATATCGTCACGAGAAATTTAAACAAATATTTGTTGAACGAATAAACTACCCGGTCACCCCATGAAAGCTCAACATGACTCTTTCAAGAGTGAAATGGGTCAGTGGGGGAGGGAGGACACCTTCCCCAGACAGCCAGGTGGGACCAGGGACAGGATAGGTGCCCCCGGGTTTTGTCCAGTCTGGTTACAAATTCTGTCCCAGTGAAATGGCAGCAGCTCATCTCAGTTACGAGGTGAACGAGGAGGGCTTTTGTCTATCCTATCCCGCAGCACCTGGACAAGGGCTAGCGCTTCGGAGGTTCTCAATGGAAATGTAACCGAGTGAACAGTGAGAGCGCTCTACCGGTGATCGGCTGCTTAAGAGTCTCGCCTACCGAGCGCGGGGCTGTTCCTCGGGGCTGGCCCCTGCGCCGTGAACTTGGTTAACGGCTCTGTGAGGCTGGACCCATCACCATCCCCCATTTCCCTTGGGGTGACTTTACAGAGAGCACCCAGCAGGGCTCCTGGGCACCTTCATAGGAACAAATCGCTCATGGACCCTTCGAGAGGGGCGGCCAACCTCCTGGCCAGTGGAACCCGGGTCAGCTGATACACAGATGCACGTAAAAAGCCCTGGAAGACAGGCCACGCTGGGATCAGACAGGGTGAGTGCTTTTCCCTTGCTCTGGTGGCCCGACTCTTTCCCAATAAGAAAATCGTGTTTCACTTGTGCAATTAAAAAAGATCAGGGGCACCTGGGTTGCTCAGTGGTTAAAGCCTCTGCCTTCGGCTCAGGTCATGATCTCAGGGTCCTGGGATCGAGCCCCACGTCAGACTCTCTGCTCAGCAGGGAGCCTGCTTCCCCCTCTCCCTCTGCCTGCCTCTCTGCTGACTTGTGAGCTCTTTCTGTCAAATAAATAAAATCTTTTAAAAAGTTAAAAATAAATAAGTAAAAAAGATCAAAACAGGTGCCTGGGCGGCTCAGTCGTTTAAGCGATGGGCTCTTGATTTCTGCTCAGGTCGTGATCCCAGGTTTCTGAGATCGAGCCCCGCGTCGGGCTCTGCACTCGGCAGGGAGTCTGCTTGAGATTTTCCCTCTCCCTCTGCACAACCCCACCCCTGCTTTCTCTCTTTCGCTAACAAAGAAAAGGATGGAAACAAAATGAGGAACGCTTTCTATTGCGAGGGGTCTGGAACTGCAGGGCCAAGAACACGATCTTCTCCCCCTCCAACCAGCTTTTTAGGGACACACTCTTGACAGCTGCTTCCCCTACCAGTGAGAGGAGCACGCATGGTGAGGCACTTATGTGGATTTTCTTTGGGTTTTCTGGGGCGCCATGGGGGCAGGTCTGCCTTTTGCACGACAGTCCTGGCATTAGTAGGGTTGCGCCCGGAATCTCGAAGGAGAAACGCTGAGAGGCGGGGGGTGGGGGGAGGGACCCTACGAAACACATGCTGTCACAGCGCCCGGCCCGACCTGGCAGCTGGCGGGCATCCCCCCAACAAGGTTTCCCACCGCACCCGGTGGCTGGGCGCCCCTGGCCGCGCCCACCCGGGCCCTGCCCCACTGCCACGCACCTTGGATGGTCCTCTTGAAGAAGGCCTTGCAGGCCTCGCAGGAGGCCACGCCGTAGTGGTAGCCGGAGGCGATGTCCCCGCACACGAGGCACAGGCGCTTGGGGATGGCGTTGAGCATGTACTCGCACTTGATGGCCGAGTCCTCCATGAGGCCGCCGGCACAGTCCTCGTAGCTCTTGCGGCACGGGGTGCCGCCCAGCCCGGCGCCCGCGAACATGGGCGGCGAGTCCAGACCGTTGGCGTGGGCGCCCAGGGCCAGGCCGAAGCCACCGCTGGCGTCGGACGAGCCGCTGGGGCTGTGGTGGCTGAGGGCGTCGATGCCCGAGGACGGGCTGGACGGCTCGGTCTTGATGAAGGAGCCGCAGCTGGAGCCCAGGTGCCGCTCGTCCGCGGACATTCTGTTCAGCAGCCTGTGGACACACAGAGCGCGGGCGAGTCAGCTCGGCCGAGGGTGCGGTGGGTGTGACACCCGCCCCAGGAATTAGCTTGGGGCTCGGGCACCGAGTGGGCGGGGTGGCTGGGAGGGGCTCCGGGCTCCGCCGCTGGGGAGATAAAAATGCCGGCCCCGGAAGGTCAACCGGCCAGGACGCTGCGCGGCCCAGAGCAGGGCTCCGGTGTTACCCCCTAGAACCTTCTGAGTCCTCAGAGAAAAATGTTGCATCAGTCAACTTCAGATTAGGAGGCCCAGTTCCCTGTACACTGCTGGCCTGAGGGGGACGGAAAGCAGCAACAATTCAGGCAAAATAGCTGGCCGACCTCCCTGCACCACAAGACCCCATGGTGGCTACAGGTGAAGGTCTGGGTGTGCCGGGCCCGGGCCGGACCCCCTCAGTGCAGTGACCTGGTAACCCACCTCGGCCAGCCTCCCTGGGGCTTCTGGTAAGCCCAAGCTTGCGGCTTTCCCCACGGGCCGCCATCACCGAGATTGGGACTAGAAATGCCTAGCAAGGCGCCGGGCCAGGGCGAGAGGCAGGGCTGGTGACAAAGGCTGCCCCCTGGGGTTTGTGGCTCCAGCCCCCTCCCTCCCTAGTCCTTCAACAGGCTGCCTTCCCAGCCCACCCGGCCCCAGAGACAGCATCTCCGAGAGGCAGCACAAGGGGGCCTTCCAGACCCAGCTCTGTGCATCCCCAGCGGCTTCTTACCCCTACAGTTCAAGCTCTCGGCGTCCCCGCCTCAACCCCAGAGTCAAGGGAGCATTACCACCACGACAGGATCACTGCGGAGGGTCAAGTATTTCCCAAAATGAAAGCCCCTCCTCCCTTGCCGGGTGGGTGAGAAGGCGGGCAAGATGTGACTCTTCAACAGGGTCCCGGGACGAGGGGAGGAGCCTTTCTCCAAAAGGCCCAGGAAAGCTCACAGCAAGGTGATGAAGGCGGACTGCGGCCCACACTCAGACCTCTGGGGCCAGCCAGGATCAGGAGTCAGGAGGCTGGCTCGGGGTCCATGGGTCCCCGACCTGACCTGGCCACGTGGAGTTAAGGAGGGGCCCAAGGCTTATGCCCACAGAGCAAGTGAAAGGAAAGAGAAAGTTCCTAGAGAACGAAAAGGGCTGACCGTTCAGCGGTACAGCCCCGTTAGCAGAAAGTGGGCTCCAGCTGGGAGGGAGGGTCTCAGTGCTATGGGGTCCCCTGGGTAGCAGCCACGGTCCTACCTCCAGTAATGCTCAGAGGGAGCCCCTGTTTCCTGAGCCGTCCCTGGAGGAAAGGACTGGTCAGCACCCAGGGAAGGGGCTGCTCCGCCACCCCCCCAACAAAGCCCACCCCACCCCCACCCAGTGCAATCTCATGATGGGGAGGGGCCCTCGCCAGCCCTCGCACCACTAATGATTTCCCGGTTAGCCCAGGTTAGCCCACGTCCCGAGGGGTTGTCCCATCCATCTACATTTGAACGTGCCGGAGACAGGGAACTTACTGCCCCACAGGCGGTTCTAATCAGGACAGGGAGCTGCAGATGCTAAGATAAAAGATACGTATAAGGCTCCCACTCTCAAGTTTATCTACTGGAATGTAGTGTTTGAAGATACAGGCTCTCAGGCGTCTTCTGTTCCGAACCAAATGTTCCCAAGTCCTGTGAGATGCCTCTCCTGCAAGCCTCATGTTTCCCTTACGTCAGCGGAGGGCGCCCCCGTCAGGGGTCTCCTCTAGGACCTTTTACAGCTCTGGCTGGTGCCCTGTCATCCTCCTGGGTTCCACATTGGCCACCTGCCTCCCCTCCATCCACCCGCAGGTCCCTGCTGTGTCCACGGGAAACTCTATCAGCCTGGCAGGGCGTAATCCAGACAGAAAATCTGCCCGAGCAGGCACAAGTGCACTTCTGGGTGACCTCCCCACAGCACCCCTACACAGGGCAGGTAGGGAGAGCCAACCGGGGGCCCTTTTATCTGTAAGCCCCTGGTGCTTATTGGTTTAGGCTCTGTAGGTCACAGGAGCACCCCAGGCTCCCTCTGACAAGCCCTGCCGGGGAGACAGCTCCCAGACTCCAGCCCTCCATCCCCACCCCTCCCCCACACTGGAGAGAACTCGAGATTTTGGGAGATACGCCTGATGTAAGGACTGATTCTAGCAACTACAGTAGTCTCCCCTCCTCCCCGCCCAACACGACATCACGATGCCTACATCGTTCACCTCACTTGGCCTCCTTACATAGGCCTTTTATCATCTCATCTTCAGAGACTCCAGGGCCGAAGGAAGCAAACTTGACCCTGGCCTCCGAGCTGCATGGAAATCCGGCCACTAATTATTGCCTGGATCCCAGCCGTGTGTGTCGGGGGTGGGGGTTGCTGAGGATCTCAACCTGCAGCCTTCTCTTTCCCATGACCATTATTTTGCCACCACCCCCCCCACCCCGAAATGACTTTGGACTCTAGGGAGAGTCAGTGCCTATTTCAGGCACCTACTATGTGCCAAGTGCTGGCCAGAACGGTCATAACAAGCACAGCCCACGACCTCAGGAAGCTCGTTCTCTCTCAGGAAGGGCAGATGCTAAATGAACACAAGTATGCAGAGCACCAGAAAGTGTGTGCAGAGCACCAGAAAGGCCCAGAGGGTCTCCCAGGCTCATAGGGGCTCCCCTGCACTGCCCCACTGGTCTTGCTGCATTCATTCACTTGCTCATTCATTTGTATTCGCAGCCTGGATGAAGACCTTCCTCCAGGGGGCATAGCTGCTTTTCTGTGTTGAAAGTTCCTTCCAGACTCTTCTGCCCATTTTTTCAAGCTCAGGAGCTGCCTGTCTGGCCCCTGGCATGGGAGGCTGGGCTAGACTACTCAGCAGCCATCCACCAAGGGCACTCACACTTTGGAAGCCTTCTTTTGTACCACCTTGTTTCGTGCTCGCAACCTGTCTGCCAGACCTTGTTATTCCCACTTTACAGAAGAGAAAAGCTGGAGCCCGAAGCTTGTCCCAGGAGAGACAGGAGAAGCTGGGACCCAAACCAGAACCGTCTGAGTGCAGACCCAGGCCTCTTGTTCTGCAGCCTCTGCCTCCCGTGATACCAGGCCTCCGGAAGAGCTGCTTCCGGCAGAGGCCTCGAGCTTGCCGCCCTCAAAATCTGCAGAGAAGAGCTCCAACGCCTTGGACCTTTCTCACTGTCATTTCTTCACCTGTAGTGTGAGAGTTCAGAACTCCCTGGGGGCACGGAGACCCTCTGGGCTGCCTCGTCCTTGATGCACCAGGCAAGGGACGAAAAGTTGCTAGAGAGGCCAGACCCTCCAGGGAAACCCTGTCTCCATCTGTCCTGACATCTGGCACATGATTCATTCATTCAAAAGCAAAACGTAAATGAAGGACGGGGTCAAGAAGTCCAGGAAGCGGACCGAGGAGAAATGGCCAGAGAAGCTGAAGGAAAAAAAGCGACGTTCCTGGGTGGCTCAGTCATTATGGTCTGCCTTCAGCTCAGGTCAGGATCCCAGGGTCCTGGGATCGAGTCTCGCATCGGGCTCCCTGTTCAGCGGGAGCTTGTTTCTCCCTCTCCCACTCCCCCTGCTTGTGTTCCCTCTCTCACTGTGTCTCGCTCTGTCAAATAAATAAATAATTAAAAAAAGAAAAAAAGCAAGCATGTGTCTTGGAAATGCAACAAGGAGGGAGTGGCAGCAGGTCACAGGGGGTCACAAGGTCAGGGGAAGTCAGACGGGGCAAGTGTCCACTGCAGTGAGCAGTCAGGGGCCTGGTGACTTCACCAGGGGAGTGTCGAGGCATGGTGGGGACGGAAGCCACATTGCTGTGGCTGGAGGAGGCAGTTCTTCGAGGAAGTTCAGCTGCAGAGGGTAGAGAAGGGTGTGAGGGTGGGGTTCCTCCTGGTACACCATCAGGCGGTACCATCCACTTGAACTTGGGGGATTCTGGAGGCAGAGAAGGAATGTTTTGTTGCTATGTTGGTAACTGTCGGTCTCTGATGAGGAGGGGGTGTATTAAGAATGGAGGGAATTTGGGAGCGCCTGGCTGGCTAAGTTGGTAGAGCATGCAACTCTGGATCTTGGGGTTGTAAGTTCGAGCCCCGTGCTAGGGGTAGAGGTCACTTAAAAATAAAATTCAAAAAAAAGAATGGAAGGAATTTAAGGCATTTAAAAATTATGGAACCCACACTTTGCAGTGTGCCCTGGGCAATCCGGATCCTACCTACTGACCCGTATAATTACCTATTGCCCCCCTTCTCTCCCCAAAGTAGACAGTGAATGATATGGTGACTCTACGTTCAGTGCTAATGGTAAAGACCAAATCAAGGTGGAGAGACTGAAGATACAAAAGGGAAAATATGTTAGCTTTTGCCAAATTCTAGTCCACCCCTGACCAGAGTTCGCTGAGGTGCTTGTTGAACAGGTGACTGCTGGGGCCTGACCCCACCTCCGTCATAACCTGAGCCCGCCCCCTGCAAGTGGGGCCCAGGAGTCTGCATCTTCCCGTGGGTTTTCTCCAGCAGCCGGGGTACGACTCTTCGGGGCATCAAGTTCATGTAGCATGGGAATGCCGCCACTGCGGGAGGGGCGACGGGAATCTGGAACGCAGCAAGGGAAAGGAGCTGAAGCAATAAGAGAGGGAGAGAGGTGTGTGGGTGGCTGAGGGGAGAGCTGAGACCCCTCCCCGCCCCCTCCACTCAGTGCACGGAGCCAGAGGCACAGGGACAGAAGGCTGCTGGGAGGAAGTCCAGGCGAAGGAAGGAAGCTTGCAACTGGAGCTGTGGAGGGAGGAGAGAGCATATGGGGGCACAAGGGCCTTACCGGGCCCCTTAGTTCACTCTGCAGGGGCAGCAACGCAGGGGAGCCCTGTCTCCTCCAGCAGCTTAGATCTGAGCTCCTCGACCTAGGCCCTCCTGACACCTGCGGCAGGATAGCTCTTCGCTGTGGGCCCTGTGCTCTGCGGACATTTCCGAGCATCCCTGGCCTCCACCCCCTAGAGGCCGGTAGCAGCCCCTTCCCTGCCCCGGAGAGGACAACCCAAACTTCCAGACATGGCTGAATGTTCCCTGGGGGAAAATCCCCCCACCCCAGATGGGAATCACTGACAGAGATGTATGAGGGAAGAGGGAGAACAGGGGGGCCGGGAGCAGAGGGTTGGGCCAATGAATGGTGCAGGTCTCGGACAGAGGAGGTTGGAGCAGAAGAGGTAGAAGTGGGAGGAAATGGTAGGGGGAAGGCCAGGAGCGCGTGGTTTCTGGGGGTGTGGACTGAGGAAGGAGCGAGAAAGCTGGGGGATTGGAGGTGGGGCCTGGCTGCGGAGGCCCAGGAGCATGGGGGCTTGGGGGGTGCCCAGATGTTGTGCGGGAGGGAGGGTGCAGCCTTGGCATGAGGGGAGGTGGCTGACGCTTCACTCTGGGGTGGAGGGAGTCACCTCGAGTCCATCATCTGTGGTTGGCTGGGACCCAGTTCCCAACTGGGTCGATGACTATTGACTTTATGGGAGGGGACAGAGGCCCCAGCGAAGAAGGCTTTGAAAGAGCAGTGGCCAGTGGTCGAAGGCCCTGGAGGCATCACTGGCCCTGTGACCCATGGGTAACAGGAACGCGGCCAGAGCCGCCCTGGCCTCGATTTCACCAGCATCTAGTTAGGCCTGGCCTCCCTCCTGCCCCAGTCCGCTCTCTGCGGCCGGCCCTCTTAGTGCTCGGTGTGGGGGCCTGTGCCCCAGAGTGGCCTGGCCTCCAGGGGTGCTTGAGCTCATGGCGGGCGGGATCTCTGCTGGACAACGAAGTGGGTTGAAGATTTTCCTCATACACAGACCAACAGAATTCTTAGAGCTTCTGAACCAAACCCAAACTGCTGAGCTATTTGCCCCACACGTGTGCAGGAGGAGAAATTCCAGCGTCCCAGCAAGAGACAGCTGTTATCTTTTAAGCTGGACTTCCACAGGGCTGTTGGCGGGCAGGCAGCAGGAGGGAAGCTTCTGGAGGAACAGAAGCTCTTGGAGGGAAGGCGTCCGGACGGGGCCGGTTAGCCTCGGGCCTGGCCTGCTGTCCTCTGTGAGGTAGAGCTCGCCACGCCCAACAAGCGGGTGGCACGCAGAGGGGCCGTCCTCCCAGCCCTCCCTCGGCTCTGGGCTGAGGCCCCGTGTGGAAAAGCAAGAGTGGCTCAGTCGCTGGTGGTTACAGGCCGGCACTCGGACAGCAGACGACCCGGTTCTGTCGCACACTAGCTGCTGACTTTGAGGTCACTCTCTCTCGGCCTCAGACTGCCCATCCGTAAAATGGGCTCCATCAGGGCACCTCCTTCGTAGGGTTGTTCTGCGTAAGCACAAACTATTGGAGGCAAAACGTGTAGCCCAAGCTGGTGCCAAGCAGGCAGTGGGCAGACGCTGCCTGCTGTTGGGATTCTCCCAGGAAGACCCTTCCAGAAAACTCAGCCTCTGGCCACCTGTAGTTAAACCCAGCAAAGCTCTTCCCTCAACCAAGTCCCCAGATAGAGATCGGAGGATGTTTCCATAAGGAACTTGCCATTTACCAGGAGGGAAAGTGGTTCGTTAGGCAAATGAAGAGGATAAATAAGTCTAAAACGGGGATCCACTATACAGAAGAAAAATGGTTTCTGAACACTTGAGAGACTCTTATGTACATTTCCATAATTAATTCGTTAACCGGGGGCCATCTGAGCTATTCATTATAGCAGACCCTCAGACCCTCCAGCCAGGCTTTATTTGTGATGAACCAGCCCTTCGAGGAACCTGAAAGTGGCATGGCTAAACTTCCGTTAAAAATTTTAAAGAATGCAAAGGAGCCTTTAACAGGGGATGGGATGGGGAGGACCGCGTGGCTGAATGTGAATGACCATCCCCGCTTCCTGTTGGAATATGGATTCGTGGGCACTTATTACATGGGAGAAAGGGAGGGAAGGGAGGGAGGGAGGGAAGGAAGGAAGGAAGGAAGGAAGGGGGGAGGGAAGAAAGATGGAGGGAAGGGTGAGGTGACCAATGGTGAGAAGTATTAGGAACCAAGGACTATAATTAATCCAACTCTGAACATACGAGGTCCGATATGTTTTTGGTTAAACTCACACATTTCTTTAATTCAAATTATTTTCCTTAATTTGTTTTTGTTTTTTCTTAAACTCACATCTTTCTTTAATCCAAATGGTTTCCCCCTGTGTAGTCTGAATCACCTCTTTGAATATATGGGATTTTTATCACTCCTCTGCGACTGAAATCTGACATCTGTGTCACTTTCAACAACAGACCCGTTTTCCCGGACAGACACCCTAGCGTAGCTGGAGTCAGGGGGCTGTGAGTCCCCAGAGACTCTGCTGCCCACCGTGGTGACCTCCAGATGAGGGACTGAAGCCCCGAGAACCGGGACTCGCTCGAAGTTCCTAACTAGAGAGCCCGGCTGGGGGGCTCTCGGGGTTGAGAGCCACAGTGAGTGGTGACTCAGGCAGCGACCCGCCCACCTGCCACCCTCCCTCTGCACGACACGACCACGGTGTCTCGACTTTATCTGGATTTGAACTCCTCAGGCTAACACCTCTCTTTCTCCCCATGAGTTCCCCTCTGGGACCCAGGACCGAAAAACGACCCAAGAGCAAGACCCAAGAGCTTCAGCTAGAGCTTGCCTCCCTCTGCGTGCGTGTTGAAGCTATGACAAAAATCTGTAATTAAGCATCTTGTCTTAGAAAGATTAGTCAAAATCGGGCTGGTCCCGGACAACTGATTGAAATCTCGTTCCTCACAAATTACGGCGTGGAAAATAATGATGGGTAATTAGTGCCTTTCAATCGGAGCCTTTTATCCACGATTTTCCAGGCTGCATCCATCATAATGAGAAGAGAGCCGCCCTGCCGAGGGAGGGGGGAGGCAAGGGGACGGGCAGCCGCTGTCCTGGGGCAGCTGGGAGGGTCCGTCGGCCGGCCGAGCTCCGGCCCACCGTGGACAGCCGCTGCGGGGCTCAGCGCCGCACAAAGAGACACACAGCCTCCCTGGACAGACCGATGCCAAAGGCCAGCCTTCACCGCGGTCCTCGTAGTGGAGGGCCCCCCGGCAGGACCCAGAGGTGGCCGTTCCTTGGGCCCTCTTGGCCAACTCCGGGCTCTGAACACCACAAAAGGGAGGGTCTGGAGGAAGGAGAGCCTCACGAATTCAGCGTAGGCTCCCAAACACGCCACAAGCATCCTTCCTTCCTCTCATGAGCTACTGGAGATCGGACATGTGTGGATTTATCTGAACTCTTCTTGAGTCTGGTTGTATTTTCATCCTCCATTCAAGCAACGACATGGTATAAGCCACCCACCTACTGTCACTGAATACATCTGGCAACTTCCAGATGCCACGTAATCCTCACAGCAGCCACGGTGCTGGGCCACGGAGCTCAGTGGCTGGAGCCGGACTGCCTGCTCAGCCCCTTCCGGGGTATCAAACCCTTCTGTGCTTCAGTTTCTTCATCTGTAAAACGGGGATGATGATTATCGTATTCTAGGGTGGTCTTGAGGATTAGTGAGTTAACACGGAAGAGAGCGTACAACGGTTCCTGGCACACAGTACGTGCTCAGTAAATAAATGCCAGCCGAAGTTCCAGCACCCCAATTTGGGTAATGAGATGGGCTTCCACTCCGAGTCCCTGAGACGTTCAATGCCACCACAAGCAAGACTGCTTGCTCTCTCCTCCCAGCACTCATCCACCTGGGAGCCTACTTACCCACCGCTGTTGGCATGCCTCCCTGCGTGCAGGCCCGTCCACCCAGAAAGTCCCTTTTCAGGCGGAGGGACTCCGCATTCAGGCACTACCAGAACCAACCATCTGAACTGACGAGCCTCTGTCCTGGGAGCTGACACCTCTCTCGCTCTGTCTCTTACTGGCATGAACACGAGCGAGCACCCATGCAGGGCTCCCACGTTCTTACAGACCTCTACCCCGCCGGCCCAGCGGACTGACCCAGGGGTGAGCCCCTGACCTGAGCGGGGCCAATGGGTCTCTCCCATGAGATGTGTGCCATCCGGGCCGCCTCTCCAGGGGCAGAAGGAGGGACAGGCGGACAGCTCGAGAGTGAGCAAGGTCACGCTTTGCACCAAAGTGCAGCGAGGGAGAAGAAAATTGAAGCTGGCAGCAGAGAAGGGCGCTGGCGAGGGGCGGAGTCCTGGGAGTCCTAGTCGCTGGGGGCAGCTGTTCAAAATCCCAGCAGCACCTCTGCCCAGGGGAGCGAGCACCGTCTGACCCCCTGACAGGACGCACACACCACGGGCGTTCTGACACGACCAAGAGAGCAATTCACATCCCTTCTCATCCATTCACCCGCTCCCTCCCTCGCTCAGTCATTCCATTGCTATTCCTCGGGGATCTACTGTGTGCCCGCCCACGATTCCAGCCCTGGGGATGCATTAGTGCACAAGGTGGGCAGGTCCCTGCCCTCAAGGAGTGAGGGCACCATGCTTCGCTGACCTTACGCTACACCATCTTTTCATATTTCAACATCTTAGCAAATCAGAACGTATCTTGAATCGATGGCATGCTCTAGTTTAATTTGATTAGTGGTTCCAAGAATAATGGTGCCTTTAACAATAGATGATGACGTGGAGTCAATGGAATATGATAAATAAGTGTAGCCGAGACTGCTGTGAGTTCACCAAAAGCAATTTCCTTTCTTCCTAGACAGCAGAGACACTACATTTCCCAGCCTCCTTTTCGGTGAGCTGCAGCCATCAACTAGGTCCTGGCGAATGGCATATGGGCAAAATAATATTGGTCGCTTGCCTACCCGGCCCATCAAAATCTCCCATGGTACTCCCTGCCCTGCACCCCCTGCTCTGTCTTCCCCCATCGGCGGGCCACACAGGATCCAGGCAGAGGGTCCAGGAGGGGGTCTCAGGGTCCCCAGGGTGGAGCCAACGACTGGAAGGAGCCGGGGCCTGGGAATAACCTCATGAAAGGCTACCTGTCAAACACCCTCCCCAAAATGTCATACGGGCAAGCTGGAAACGTCTGTTGTGTTAAGCCACCGAAACAGTGGGATGGTACTTAATAACAGCTAGGGTTAGCCCCCCTAACTAACACAATAGGTAAACAACCAAAACAGTATACATTCAGTTAGTGATCGGGGCAGGGGAGAGGGACAGAGGGTAGGACAGAGCAGTGACAGATAGGGCGGCCGAAGAAGGCTTCTCAGAGGAGGTGACATTTAAGCAGAGCCTGGAGAAGGAGAGGGAGGGAGGCATTCGGGGAAAGTGCTGTGCTGGAGGCAGAGCAGGGAGGCAGGGGGAGGCA
>CM052797.1:103502679-103531379 GCA_028533885.1 Nasua narica | reverse complement strand
GGCCCCCCCCCCCCCCCCCCCCCCCCCCCCCCCCGTGCACAAAGGCCACGCGGGTGGAGCGGCCCCCTTGGACCTGCAGGACAGCTGGTTTTACACCGCATTCAGGGTCCCCCCTCCGGCGGCAGGACAGCCGGCTGGGCCGGGCAGCCGCGTCACCCTGTCTCCACCAAGGAAACAGAGACTCCAAGAGCTCAAATGCCCATCACACAGCAGGCTTAGAAGTCAGACCGGCTGATTCCTAGTCCTGCCCCTCTTTTTCCCCTCATGCCCCCTTCTTTGCACTACAAATGCATTAGCGAAGCCAGCTATTTAAAGGAACCCCGCAGCTAATCCTTGCGTAAACAGAAAATCTTTAAGCAAAGCTAATAATCCACCTGTTACATAATTCTGGGTTTTACAGCACAGCACTGGGGCTAAGGTACTGGGGTCCCTACAAAACCTTCCTCGTGGGGGAGAGGTTGGGGTTGGGATAAGGAGCTGGTGAAAAGGCACAGCTTGGAGGGGGAGGGGCGGGGGGTGTGGGGAGCAGGTGGGACCGGCTACCCTCATGGGTAGGAGCCACTAAAAGGAGAAATGGGGATGGAAGGTCTCGGGCTGGCAGCCCTGCAAATGAGCCACAGCCCCGTGTCTGGCAGCTGGGGCAGGGGGTGCTTGGTGTTGGGGAGACGTGGGTGGGAAGTAGAGGAGGCGGCTTGAAGCCCCATCAGTCAGCTTGTCACGTTTTCCAAATACTAAGATACAAGAAAGGGAGGGAGCTCCACTTTCCAAAAGGGGAAATGGAGGTAGTGGGGAGTATAAGGTGGGTAAGTCTACTCCTTTATCCCATCAGCACTCCCCAAGCTCCCCAGACAGCTTACGGGCAATTGATTCCCGTGTTCTAGGTCAGTCTCCTTATCTGATTACCAGCCTCCTGCTGGCAGGGTCCATGGCCTATAGTCACTTCTGTGCCCCAGCAAAAGGGCCACGTACATAGCAGGTGCTCAATAAATATGTCGAGCGGGAAATAAAAGTGGCTCACTTCACAGAAATTCGATTCAGGAGAGGAATAAAAGAGAACCAAGATCTTGATTTCAAGCTGGTAAAAGGAAGGGAAAAAAAATGGGAAAATCACATTTATCAGGCATCTCCTCTATGCCTGGCACTACGCAAATTCTATTTAAAATGACATGATTTTAAATAATATTAGATATTAAATAATAGTATAATTAGAGCAATATACCATTCTTATATTCTGGCTAATGTAACTTGCACAGAAGGGATGAATACTGTATTAAAGGTTCTCTAGGCAGCAATACTAATAATTGCTAATATATTAGGATACCGAGTGCCATGGCACGGTATCATTCAGACCTCCCAAGAACCTGCTGAGGTCAGTACTATTATCATCTGTCCTGAAGCTGGACGCTGACCCTAGTATCTGATGCCACACTTTCTTTGCAGCGTGCACCACCACAGGCATAGGCACACACACACACACACACACACACACAGACGCACACACACACAGACGCACACACACAGACGTACACACACAGACGCACACACATGCGCAAGCGCCCGGCTACAAGAGCCCACTAACGCAGGCAAGGACTCACTCAGCTCCCACTCTCCTGAAGGGCTGTCCAACTGAAGGAGGCTCTCCCAAAGATGCCCTTGGAAGTTTCCCTCCTGTTTTGAGGATGCCTGGGTACAAGTGGACCAAACGGCAGCACATGAGTGGCCCCAAGAAGAGAGTGGGAGAAATCAAAATCCAAGTACCTTGTGTTTAGCTTTGAGCAGCCCCTCCTCTTTTCAAGAAGTGCCCATGATTCCACGGAAGGATCCCAGGATTTAAAGCCAGACCATTGACATTTTCGATCCTGGTCCTGCCACCCATCAAATGGCATTTAACCAATCTTAGCCTCAAGTTCTCCATCTGTGAAATGGGACACCGAGGCTTCCCTGGCAGGTCTCTTGGAGAGATTAAGAAAGCTATGCACGGGAATGGAAAATCTGAAAAGATACAAGGTTGATAGAAAACTTGGTAACAGTGGTTACTTTGGAGAGACTATAGGGAACCAAGGGTTGGGGGAGAAAGAGTAACATGTCAGTCATTACCTATAGTCCCATTGTTGGACTTTTTTATTACACATGTGAATATTTCTTTTGAAAAAGACTGAAAAATGAAAAAAAATACATACGTTAGGACTCAACAAATGGCAAGCAATACAATAACGAGTTCCCTTAAAAGTCTGCTCCATGGGGTGCCTAGGTGGCTCAGTGGGTTAAAGCCTTTGCCTTCGGCTCAGGTCATGATCTCGGGGTCCTGGGACTCTCTGCTCAGCAGGGAGCCTGCTTCCCCCTCTCTCTCTGCCTGCCTCTCTGCCTGCCTCTCGGCCTACTTGTGATCTTTCTCTCTGTCAAATAAATAAAATCTTTTAAAAGAAAAAAGTTTGCTTCGTTCTCCTGGACTGAGCAGAACCATCAGGAATGGATACCCTTGGTAATCACGGGTACAGTCTACACCCGGGACTTAGGTGGAGAGACCCCCTTCTTCATTCCCTCATCCTTCCCACCGGCTTCCCGCCCCATCCCCCAAAAACCCTCTTCCCAAAGGAGCCCCTCAGCTTGTTTGGCTAATGTATTCGCAAACGAAATTAGGGGCCCTGGCTCCCAGGGAGGTCCCCCAGCCAGTTGCTAGATGCTGGGAATTAGATACCATCTAGTGCTCAAATCCGATTAGGTCCCACCCCCACCGCCCACCCCACATGCAAAAGCCCACTTTCTAATCAATTTTACAAAGGGACCTCTGCAGATATACACTAATGGTATTGAGCTGAGATCTTTAAACCAAGTCTGCAAGAAGTCTGCAGAGATAAAACGTACAGACGGTACAAAGGCGGAAGCCTGTCACCAGGGTGTCCTTTCCCTCCAAGGGAGAGAAGGTTGCGGGCACAGGGGAAGGTCCTCTAGGCACAGATGCCATCCCTACTCCGGGAACAGCAGCCTCAACTTCTTCCTCCTTTCAGACTGAACCTCTCCACCCAACACTTTCCTGGAAGGTTCCTTGTCTTTCCACCTTTCCACACTAGAGGCCCGATGAGTGAGCCCGGGACTGGTGTGTTCTTTCTCCTCTAATCCTTGGTTCCCTAGGCAGCCTCCCCAAAGGCAACCACTGTCCCCTGGTTTTCCAGGAATCGTGTGACCTTTTCATAGATTTTCCATGGGCATTCATGCCTAATTTTCTTAATCCCTCCAAGAAATCTCCAAGAGAAGCCTGAGTATTTCATTTCACAGATGAAGAGACTGAGGCTCCCGTTGTTGGTTAAGGGCCAGTGGGCAAGTGGTTTAACACATAGTCCTCCCACTTACTACCTGCGTGGCCTGGGGCATTCTTAGTCTCTGGGCCTCAGGCTACGCAACTGTGAAATGGGAGAGGTAGCGACAGGACCCCTCTCAAAGGGTTAAGGAGATGACGTGCGGAAAAAGCTTACCATTGCCTCTTCTCTATGCTGCCACTCCCATCAAATTTCTGGTCACTCCCCAAATGCCTCATGGTTTTCACACCTTCTACCTGGAATGCCTTTTCCCTCTTCCTTCTTGAAGAATACTTCCCTGGCGTGTTTCCCATTCTCTCCATCACACTCTCCCAGCACCTCGCTCACTCGACAGAGACTGACCAAGTGCCACAGTCTATTGGGGGTGCTTATTGCTCTGTATACATCTCGTGCCTTGGGGCTTATTCTGCCCAGCAAGTTCCTTGAGGACAGGGGCTGTCTTACCCCTCTCTGTGTCCTCATAGAAAATGCCTAATGGATTTTTGTGCAATGAACAAAAGAATGAATCTGTGAGTAAGGCCAGATGACCAGAGGCCACCACGGGCCTGGATTTTTGTACTCTTTTGGGGCCACGGCCTGATGACGCTTTCAACCTGCCTGGTGACCCAGGGGTCTCCCCGGCCTTATACCCCGTCTTCATAGGTTGCCGGGGGCACAGGGGACCTGCATGCTGGCCGTCTCTCAGAGGTCTGGGTAGCCAGGACCCGCCGTCTGGTGTCAACGGTCGCCCACCCAAGGCTGCACCAGAGGGATTCACAGGCCACTTGGCACACGCAGATCGGGCTGGGAGAACCGCTCCTGCTTTGGGGAAGCAGCAAACGGCCGCCTTCACTCACACAGCTCACTAGCTTTGGACGCTCAGCTCCGACGCCAGCACCTCCGTGCCCTACGTCACGATCACCAGGCAGTTACCTCGTACCCGTGGCCTCCTGGAAACTCCCACATGCCCGCCCAGATCGTGTCTTTATCTGCAAAACGAGCCCAATTTACAGCTCATTCCCAATGAAGCCTTCTTCCAGAACAGTCCAGGGACCAGTTCCACCTCGAGGGTGTGTGATGTTCAGCCCCCCGGGGCTATGCCCCAGACCCAAGGAATCAGCAGCTCTGGGCATGAGGCTTCAATCCATCCCTTAACGTGCTTTCCAGGTGACTGTTAGACCAAGATGCGAGTCTGAAAGCCAGTGCTCTGTGAGCCGCACAGTGAGCACCCAGCCAGCCCTTTGCCAACAGAAAATGTGTTCTGACTCCTGGGGCCACGGGCACATGTCAACAGTGCATCTCCTCTTGCCCGATTCTCCCAACAGCCACCAGGGGCAGCGGGGTGAAGATTCATTCACTCGCTGGTTCCTGGAGCCCACGGTTTTCTACCGTGTGGGGTGGCCCACCAGACACCGTTCTAGGGGCTGGAGCCGCTGCTGGGAACAAAACACATTCCCTGCCCTCCGGAAGAGGGTCTAGATAGACCACATGCATGTAAGCAGACTGATACGTGACAGAGGACACTCCCTGCCCCATTGTCCTCCTTTATTTGTCTTTAATATTAATGGCTTCTCAACACCCATCACGTATTAGAGAAGGTTGCAGCGCCATTGTAACTAACATGCCATCTGGGCAGAGTTTTGAATAAAGAGAGGGAGGAAACTGAATGGGTGTATGGAAAGTTAGGGGACGAGCACCGAGCACCGCAGGCAACAGAACAAGGTTCAAAGCCCTTTTACAGATTAGGTGAACTAAATATCAGAGCTGAGTCCAAAACCCATTCCTGACTCCTAGCCAAGCCACTGCCGCCTCCCCACTGGGTTCTCGGGCACTCTTGACTTCTCCAGCCAGCACCTCCTTCTTCTCTGCCTCTCTCCCCTGCTCCTTCCCTCCCCTGTAACTCCCCAGGGATGGGACAGGGTTGGTGTGTCCACTCAGTTCTACATATAAAGAGCCTCTGGTCCAGTGAATTTTTAAAAATACGTTCACATGTATGAAATATGAAAAAAAAAGAGATTAATCCCCTAATATGCGAAATGCAAAATCAAAAAATCTTCAATATTTAATTAAATGCCCACGAAGCATAACACAACCTCAGCTTGTTTCATTAAGGGTAGATTCGTAAATACTTCGTCACATCTGACAATCACTGGTAGGTTAGATTTTCTTAGTAAGAAGTTGGCTTGATGATTCCCAAGAAATTGGAACCTATTTTAAATTCGATGAGTTATGTGCATCCAACAAATTCCAAATTAATTTTTAATCCCTCCAAATAATTTTTGCAATAAAAATTATATTAATAAGGCCTTTAAATATGTATGCGATGCTATGGATTTGTGAGGATCTTTGGAGAGCCTTGGCTGGGAATGGGCGTGGCTCTGTGCTAACCCTGAGACGGCCGCAGGGGCAATGGCTGCAACCCAGGCTCCGCGCCCAGGGCGCTGGGGTCAGCGCTCCTAAAGCTTCGGCAGGAAGTGGCAATGCAGCCCAAGGGCCAGCATCAAGGACAGAATGAGGGGCCTGGCCAGCAACGGGTAGATAGTGAGGCTGGGAGCAGCCATTCTGTGCCCAGGAGGAGCACGACCAGTGAGCTCCCGGGCAGCTGCTCTCCCAGGCAGGCAACAGGCACCGGGCGAGGGCAGAATAAGAAGCCCACCAAAGGGTAGGGCTGGGCTTGAGCACAGGAGAGGGTAAATCAGAGTGTGGGGGGACGGTGCCTGCCATGATCCCAGCGCGACACTGTGAAGCCAGAGAGAAGGCATGGCGCAGAAAGGAGCTCAGTCCTGAGGGTGGTTTATTACCCTGAGCACAGCAGGCACTGGAAGATTCCAGGCTTTGTCCATGGCCCTCCCTGATTGGTTTACAGAGGTTCCCTGACGTCCCACCCCAGGCTCACTGGGAGAGACTGCCAGGCATATTCTACCCTCTTGCAATCATGCCCAGAATTGCTGTCCAAGGTGAACCTCTCACAGTACCTCCCGAGGATACCTAGAAGGCAGTCCATTCCACCCTTTGGGTACTGGGCCTTCTTCAAAAAAATAATAATATTCAAAAAATACTAGTCTGATTACTACACTTCATTTATCATCTCTTAGTTACCAACAAGGCCAACAAACTAGCTCTTAGGCTTGGTTCCAAATGACTTCTGTCTCTTAGGAAAAAAAAAGTCAAAATCATCATTAAGGATATTCAAGAGCTGGGCTGGACCCAGAGATGATACTAAGCGAGCAGGGGAAGGAGGAAAAGGGGCAGGGTGGGGAGGAAGAGAGAGGGGAGGGATTGGAGAGAAGAAGAGGGAGCTGATGGGGAGAGGGAGGGAAAGGAGGAGGGAGAAGGGAGGAGAAAAGAGGTGAGAAGGAAGAGAGGGGAGGGGTAGAGGGAAAATTGGAGGAGGGTGGAGGGGAAGGGAAGGAGGGGAGGAAGAGCAGGGGAAGGGAGGGAGAAGGGGCAGGAGGGAGGAGGAAGGGATGGAGGCTGGGGGTAGCTAAGGGCAGTTTCCAGAGGGGCTCTACTAAAGGAGAGCAGTTTATATAAAGGTGTAAATTTCAGGGTACTTTCTAAAAGACCACACCTAGTAGTCTGTCCATTCATTTAGTCATTCCTAGTATTTATGGGGTATTGCAATGTCCTGGACACTGTCTGGCTTTAAAAATAAGGTCTCTGACCTCAGGCAGCTTTCATTTTAGTGGGAGGGACCGGTGATTAACAAGGGGATTATATTACCCTATATTATGTTATATTACATTATGTCGCATTACAATGTAATTACAGGAGAAATAGTTTCAAAGCACTGTGCGACGCAGGGATACATTCATGTGTGGTACGTGTGCATTTCCACACCTATGCAGACCCACTGCTCCTGGGCCCTTCTGTGGCAGGGGTAAGGGCCCCAAGGGACACTGGCTGCGGAAGACAGACCCCATCACACACATGCCCACGCATGTTCCGCTCTTCCTTTCTGTCATGGCCTCCGCCTGCCTGGCCCTCTCATGGATCTCCCTGGGGCTATTCATGCACTGAGTGAAACAGAGCTGAGCAGGGTCTCTCTCTCTCTGTCCCCAGCCAGGGGACAATGGCCCAGAAGCCAGTGTTCTGCCTTTCCCTCTGAAATGCGAACACATTTTACAAACACAAAGCCTCTGTTCCCTAGCTGGCAATATGCCACCCCCCATTTCCTGAACATCTCCAATTTTCCCTGCTGCCATCCAAAGGAAGCTTGTCAGTTCAGATACACTGCTCAGTTGTGGAATGGGCCTGGGGAGGACTCCGTTTCCTGCACTCCTCTGGGTCTCCCGGCCACACCGTGGGAATGATAGGGCAGTGGTAAAGGGCACGGTCCTGGAGCATACAGGCCTGGGTTCAAATCCTGACTTCCCACTTGCTAGAAAGTCACAGAAACACTCTGTGCCTATTTCTCTCTCTGTTAAATGAGATATCCATTCTAACTCAAAGGGTGGTTGGAAAGATTCAAGGAGATCATGCATATGAATCACTTAGCACCATGCCGACCAGCACCCAGGAAGCACCCACTGAAGCGGCCTCATTCAGAACTCTCAAAAAGACCTTTCCCTTCTGGATGTAGTTAGATGATGACAGTGCATGGCAGGCTCAAAATTCCCAAGAGCCCCAGTCACGGGCAGGCCACCTGGTTTGCAGCCAGTGTGGCCCAGCAGAGAAGAGAGAGGAGAGACACCCGAGAAGCCAAAACCAAGTGTCGGCAGGGATGGAGGTTACAACTGGGGAAGTTCTGAGGACTGGGATGTCTCCGGGACAATGTTACCCAGTGTATCACCCATGGAATCCAGCTCCATGGGATTTTAACAGGTATCTTGCCCCTCCACAACAGGTATCTTGCCCCTCCACAAAAAAATAAAAATTAAAAAAAAAAAGTGCCATTGTCAAATTGGTAAGGAAAGCACTTGGGGGAGCCAGTCTGATAGGTTTTTTTACTGCAGACCTTCTCAGAGTCTTCTAGCACACTAGCACGCATTGGAAGGTCTAAGGGCTATCGTGTACAGAATTCCCCAAATTTATTTGGTTTTGGTTAATCCTACGTGTCAGCTTGACTGGGCCACGAGGGATCCTGATATTCAGTCAAATACCGTTCTGGCTATTTCTGTGAGGGTGTTTCTGGATTGGCAGACTTGGAGAAAGCAGACTGCTCTCCCAAAAGTGGGTGGGCCTCATCTAATCTGTTGAAAGCCTGCATTGAACAATAAGGCCAACTCCGTCTCAAAGAACAGAGAATTTCTCCTGCCTGACACCTTCAGCTTGAGACATTGGCTTTTTTCTGCCTTCGGATTCAAACCGAAACCACATCTTCCAGGGTCTCAAGCCGGCTGGCCCCTGGACGGGCGCCACACCACTGGATGGCCTGAGTCTCGGGCCTTAGGACTCGCTGACTCACCCTGTAGATCCAGGACTTGTCAGCATCCATACTTGCAAGAGCCGATTCCTCAAAAATCTCCTTCTCCCTCTCTCCGTACATACATACATGCATACATACATGCACAGACACATACACAGACACACACGCACACACATTCTGTTCGCTGTGTCTCTGGAACCCTGACAAATTAACCACAGAAACCTCTCCCACCCCCTCCCCTCTGGAACACCTTGCAGTCCCTAAATGCCACAAGGGCCTCAAGGGACACTGCAGTTGAGGGTGAGAATCTATGAGGGTTGCCATCCTCGGCCCCCACCCACTGCCCAGAAAACGGGGCTACCCCCAGCCTTCACCCCAAGGTGCTCTCTGAAGTCATATATCACTGGGGTCCCGGTTCTTCATGGTCTCTTAATCTGAAACCGTCCAGGCCGAAACGACCAGAATGGGAATGAGGAAGGCATGCTCCTTCATGATCCCAGTCTGCCTGATATTTTTCTTTCTCCTTCCCTGCCGCTTTGACACAAGGAGGTTAGTGCTTTTCTCCTCTCCATCCTCCCCCATGAGTGTCTGGGATGGTGCGGGCCTCGAGAGCAGCCTGGACCTGAACGGCCCTTCCCACAAAGGGGACCAAGATGGTTTTCTTCTTGGGCCACTGGCCGCTCCCGGCGGGGGGTGGGGGGGGGAGGGCGGGGGTGGGGTGGGGAGGGCGGGCGGACCTGAATCCAGGGACGGTGAGGACCCCGCTCTCTGCGGTACTTGGCCAAAGTGCTGAAGAAATGAATGCCCTCTCCCTGCAACTTTGAACGAGCTGCCCGGTGGAGAGCCGAAGAGCAGAGCTTCGTGGAGGAGGGCGTCCCGGATGGAGTGAGCCCGTCTTGAGAGTGCCTCCCCCTCGTGGGACAGCAGGTGGGAATGCTGGTCTCCCGCCTCTGCACTTTCTGTCCCCAGGTCCCCTACAGAGCCTGTGGCCCAGCTTGGGGACACCGGGGTTCTGGGTTCTGGGCTCTAGGCCCGTGGTTTCCCATCTTCCAACTTCACAGAACAAACCTCATTCCACCCCACACCAGCGGATTTGGGAACCAGCACGAGTTTGACTCTTCTATCAAGTAAGAACATTAAAGAAAAAAAAGAGAGAGAGAGAGAGAGAATCTAGTATAACCATCATTTCACAGAAGAAAAGCCACGTTAACACCCCAAATGAGGAAGGCCATAATCTCAGAATGAAGGGCAGAGTCCTTCTGGAAGGCTCCCAGTGCTGCTCTCACTTTGTAGAGATTTTGTTCTCCTCTCTCACGGTCCTCAGACCGGCACCCAGGGCCTTCAGCCATTGTTGGGCGCTCGAGGCTCCCCCCGCCCCCGCCCCATGCTCCCTGTCTCTGCATACTGTGTTCTTCGCTTGCTGTTTTCTTATTCAAAACCTCCAAATATCTACTTTTCCTGGAGCAGTTTCTCCAAAAGTTCTGCCAGAAGCAGAATGCCAGGGGATGGCAGCACCAGAAAAGGAGCATTAGGTGCCCACATTTAGGGTTCCCATTGCCAGGCTCATTCTCAACAGCTAATAACGTACCAGGGGTCAGGAGCCGTGTGTGCCCCTCTTCCTCCTCCTCTTTTTTCCTAAGGAGATGGAAGTTTATTGAATACACAGCAAGGGAGCAGCAGGCAGGACAGCAAAGGAGAGACTGTCTGCAGCCGGGAGACTCTTGCCTCCAGCTAGACTCTGGAAAGCTCTGGCTCATTTGGCAGTTTCTGGCCAAAGCAGCAACATAGGTTGTGCTGGGTAATCTGGAGGTCTGGCTGGTAAGACAAGAACATTATAGGTATCTTGCTGGGGGGTCATTTATTCTGCACGGAGCAGGGACTGAGCCCGACCCGTGGTCACAACAATGTCTCAGGTTCCCCGGGATACCTGCACGAGCTCCCACCAAGTTTGCTCCACGAAGCGGTGGCCACTGGTCAGGAGCAGTGGAGTGTGACTGTGACATCGGGAGGCCAATTGTGACAACAGATATTTATATACCCCGGTGAGTGCTGTCCCCTTCAACATGGTCACCTTGGGCACCTCTCCCCCTTCCCGGGGATGCTGGCTTCGGTCAAAGCATTCTTGGAGCTCCTCTGGGGACCTGCCTTCCGAGCCAGATTATCTAAGAAATAGAGTCACATCCTCACTTTTCTTTGTAATCAAAAATCGCTTTGCTCAGCTTCGTCACCCAACTCATTCCCTACACTTGTCTCCAAATGACCTTGGCAGCATTAAAATTAAATCCACCCTGCAAGGAAGAAGACTGGCCACCAGCGAGCACATTCAGAGGTGATGCAGACTCCAATGGCCTACGGAGGGGAGCGAGGGATGGCGACCCTGTTAGGACAGGGTCACATCTCACCTTCGTGGGACTCTTGAGCTCACCTGATCCCCCCAGGTACCCAATGAGATGGGGTGCTATTATCCCCATTATGCAGATGAGAACACGGAGGCTCAGGTGCTCAGTGACGTGTCTAAGATTGCAGATCATTCCGAGGGGCTACATAAATAAAGATATGGGCACCGGTTTTAAAAAACAACCAGCCAGCCAGCCAATCCCCCAGGCCTCCCCCCCTCGCACACAGCTACGTCACCACGTCCTCCCTACTGATCAGCTTCTGCTGTTTGGGCCCCTCCGGGAAGAAGGCCGACTGAAGGGTTCCGGAGCGGAGACCTGCGTGGAGGGGCCCGGCGCTTGCTAGCTTCCGTCTCCAACTTCTGGCTGCAACAAGACACTCTGGGACCGTAGGCTTTCCGTTTGGAAAACGAGGATTCGCATAATCCCTAACCCGCCTAGGGCCCTGAGTCCCTCCTGTTTCCCATACATCCCCTCAAAACAGCGGAAGTTGGAGTGTCAGGAGGGCAGAGGGGAGGCTGCGTGAGCCCGACTAGATTCTGACTCCACGGTCCGCGAGCCAAGCAACCGCATGCCTCTCTGTGAAACATTTGTACCAACAGGTGCAGACAAGCCTCCCGGTCGGAGGGAGCTCACAAGGACTCCGCGAGGACTCATATCTGGCGCCTGGAAAGGCTGCCTCTGAGTGGGAAGCTGGCACTACCATTGCCTGCCCCGGGTGAATGCCCCCCACCACCTCCCTGAGAGCCCTCTCCGCGCAGCCACCCACGGGATCTGCCAAGGCAGGAAGCAAAGCAGAGACCACCCAGTGTCTTGACTGTCTTTGAGCTCCAATGGGCTTCAACAGCGGCAAAAAGGACCAGACAATTGCTAACAGGGAGAGAGGAAAGAATACAGGGGGACAGTTCGTCATCCAAGGTGTGTCCAGCAGAGCGGGCTCTGGAGGAGGATCTGGGTTCAAATTCCGACTTTGCGTTTTATTAGCTCTGTGACTTTGGGGATGCCCCGGACACCTCTGCACCCCTGTCTTTTCATCTTTAAAACGAGGAAAATTGTATCTGCCTATTTGGTAGTATGGTTGAGATTCGAAGACAAAACGATCGGTAAAAGTATGCGGTGCAGAGGCGGGCACACAGTAGGCATGCAGATTTGCGTTAGCTATATACAAAACATATAAAATAGAGTCGTTGAGCCAATTTTCGGACAAGCGCAAGCTAACTCAGAAGGCCCCACCCCGAGTTAGAACGATCAGGCGGGAAAGTGAGGCCATGCCCGATGCGGCCGGTGGGGGCCCACTCTCTGCTCCCCGCCGATAGGAAATGCAGGGGCTTATTCCAAAGGAGCAAAGTGTACAACAGAGAGTTCAATCTCCTTTCTGATGCTGTATCCTCTAAAACATTCCAAACAGGCCCCCTTTCCACTTACATACCTCTAGCGATGGACAACTCACTGCTCAGAATGTCGTCCACTTCTAAGTACCAAATATCCAGGTTATCAAAAGACCCTCACTTTTGTACAAAACGACAATAGATAACTCTATTTTGGAATTACTCTAAAGCCAGCAATCTCTGCCTTCTTAAAGAAAATATAGATCTGAGACTGAAGCCAAGGCTCCTAGGGCCAAGATCAAATACTACGCATTTGCTAATACCCCAGATTGGGGACCTGGGACTTTGGCTGTTTTGTGTGGGCACAGTCAGACTGCGGGGAAGGAGACGTAGGGCTTTGAGTGCTGGGAAGTTCTGCTGCCTGGCCTTGCCCGGGGGGGACTGGCCTGCCCTCTGGAGTGATTGGGGTCCTGCTCTCTGGGAGGTCCTGGGTCACCTTCTGCAAGCCCTCTCCCCCAGGATCTATCGGACTGGAAGGTGCCAGGCCCCACACGCAGCCTCTGCAGTCTTGAGTTTACCTGTGACCTTGAAACTAAAGGCCCTGCCAAAGGAATAACAATGAGAAACGTCAGCAGGCATCCACAGCTCTCTTTGACGCATCCCTGGCCTGGGGAATTGGTGTCAGAAGACACACAGAAAGGCCAAGTGGTATTCTCCAGGGTCATGGTCCACCACAGAGAGAAGCACCGGACCCCTTGCATGTCCTTTTCTGAGTCGGTCAGTGCTAGGGCGCCTGGGGTAGGAGGACGAGACGCCATGGAGCCCCAGATTAATGGCTCCCGAGGCAGGGAAGCAGCTGCCCACTCGCCCAGGCACGATTCCCCAGTGACTCCCTTGGCCTGGCTCTGTGAGGCGTGAAGTATAGAAAGAATGTGGTAGAGAGGCCGACCCTTGCCAAGGGTTGTGTTGTCTTTGTGGCTGCTTTTAGCAGAGGTAACCCCTGTCGTGGTGAGCAGCATCTGGGACTGGCTTCCAAGTTTGTAGAAGGACCCTCTTTTATCTCAAAGTTTTTCTTAGGAGGGTTCATTAGTCTGCTTGCATGCTTTGGCTTCCTTAACTTTTATTTATTTTCTTTGTCTTCTTCCTTAACTTTAAAATTAAAATTGTTTTCGTCGTAGAATACCTACCCACATACAATCAAGAGAGCAACGTTGAAAGTAAAAATTTCTCCCCGTTCCAGGATTCTCAAGCAGATTCCCCAGGGGTCACTCAAATGACAGCTTTTTCTGTCTCCTTCCAGAAGTTTCCAAAGCATATGCCCAGCATTTGGAATTTTGAAAAAACCATACGTGTGATTTTACTTCGCAGTTGGTCTTGAGCAACGCAGGTTGGAACTATGTGGGTCCACTTACATACAGATCTTTTCAATAAGTACAGTCCAATACTGTAAATGTATTTTTTCTTCCTTGGGATTTTCTTAATAACATTTTCTTTTCTCTGATTATTTTATTGTGAGAAAGCAGTCTATAATACATAAAACATATGAGATATGTATTGGCTGACAGTTTATATTGTCAGTAAGGCTTCCCATCAAGCTCAGGCTATTAGTAGTTAAGTTTAGGGAGGTCAGGACTTACACGGGAATCTTCTAGTGTGTGGGGGGGAGCTGGTACCCTGACCCCGAAGCTGTTCACTCCCCACCTTTCCCCACTTAACTCTCTGCTGCCTGCATTTCCCATCAGTTTTTCTGGGCCTAGGACGGCCTCTTTTTAATACCAAAACATTTGTTGATTTCCCCCGTATCATAATATTAATCCCTTTATTCCTCGTTAGTTGAAAATACATAATAAACTCACAACTCAGCAATACCTTTAAAGAAATTTGCATGCTTCCCTTCAATGACCATAGCAAAGTCTACAGAGGACACTTGGGGCGGATCCTGACAATACCCTTGGGTGAGCATTTTACAAGCATTATGTTATCCAATCTTCCACACCCCCCCCCATGGAGTTCCTTTCGGTTTCTTTATTTTTTTTTTTAAATTCACCATGGTTTGCATCCACCTGTCCAGCCCTCCTCCACTTCTGTCTGTCTCCTACCACCTCCTCGCCCGTCCTAGGACAGGGAGTCGGGGATCTGTACTACTTAACCCTGAGGCTCAGAGTTCAAGTCCTCACGACCACGGGGCCAGGGGGGCCCTTACAAAGCAGAGGGTCAGAGAGAAGTCCACCCAGAGAGCCAGGCAGTGCAGGCCCAAGGGCTGGGGGCGGGGTGCACCCAGGGGCTGGGGTATGCGCTCAGTTCTGCACACGAGCTGCAAGACCGTGGACAAGGCCTCCCACATGGGGGGCTTCCCTTCGCTGTAAAATGAGGGCTTGGGTGCCAGTGAGCCTCTCAGGTCTTCCCCAGCCCCTAGCGTTCGGCCTCCGCCCTCCGGGAAGCAGACAGTCTCACCTCTCAGCCGTGCGGGACACTCGGCAGTTCCCAGGGCGGAGTCTGTAGAATGCAGGCCCCAAAAGAGAGGACGGAAAGGTGTGAGAAGCCGCGGGAAGCAGTGTGCAGGGGCCTGGCGCCCAGCGGGCACCTAGTAGACGTCAGCCGTTACTACCAGTGTCATTGGCAGCAGGCAGAGGGATACACGGTGAAGGGGGCCAGGTTCACCAAGGCAGAAATATGGGGCGAGGAAGAAAGTATGACGGAGAAGAGAAAAGAGGTGTAGAATCCAGCGTCTCACAGGCATGATCTCTGGCCTCCCTGCGTGGCCAGGAGCGGAGATTACCGCATAAACCAGAATTTAAAGTGCCCCCTGAGGGACGCCTGGGTGGCTCAGTGGGTTAAAGCCTCGGCCTTCGGTTCAGGTCGTGATCTCAGGGTCCTGGGATCGAGCCCCGCATCGGGCTCTCTGCTCAGCTGGGAGCCTGCTTCCCCCTCTCTCTCCGCCTGCCTCTCTGCCTACTTGTGATCTCTCTCTCTGTCAAATAAATAAAATCTTTAAAAAAATAAAATTTAATTTAAAAATATATATGTAGAGACCAAAAAAAAAAAAAAGAGAGAGAGAGAGATCCATTACAAGACCACATGTACCTATTTTTATGACTGTTACCACAGGAAAGTAGCTGGCAAAGTGCGAGGCGGTTGTGGGGGGCGGGGGGCGAACCAGGCTGAAGGCCACAAGCACCAGGTGGGGGGTGGGGGGGGAATGTCTACTGGAGCCAAGCGGGAGGCACTTCCCAGGGTGATGGTGGCCTTTTTGCTGAGGGCTGCGTGACCCTAGGGAGGACAGCGCAGGTCTCCTACTGTTGCCCCAAGTCAAGCCTACATGGTGTCCTCTTAGGACGGCTCTGCCGGTCAGGTGTGGAACTGGGGGGCTCAGGTGATGCAAGGGAGATGAAACCCCCAACCCAGGCCGCCTAGATACTGGCCAGAGCACCACGCAGACCAAAGCAGGCCTCTCTCTGCACGGCGCTCGGAAGGCCACACGCAGGAAACCGGCCTCTGGTTCCCTGCCCCGCAGACCCACACAGCAGCCTCCCGGGGGCTCATGTAGGCCCCAGGTTCCAGCCCAAACACGGCGACCACTCTCAAGCAGCTCCTCTATACAAAGGCCCCTGCTGTCCAGGGCAGTGACCCAGGCAGCTGCGAAGGTGTGGGCCTGTACTCCTCTCTTCCTCTCTCCTCAGCCCGGCACAGACATGGCCACTGCCAAATGCCCTGCCCTTTGCACAGCGGTCCTGCAAGGAGGACCCGGTGGCGGCCGCATGGGCCCCGGGCTCTGCTCAGGGGCTGTACTCCCCTTTCCCGAGCCCTGAGTCGGCCGAGAGGATCAGCTGGGGACCACAATAATGAGCCAAGAAAAGTGTCCGCAGAGTTGGTCCCGAACCACAGGGATCTGTGGGAGAAATAGACGTTCTCCAGGCCTCTGGCATTCTGGCCTCTTTCAAGCAGACCTGGATTTGCATCCTGGCCTTGTAAATAGATCCACTGTGCCGCCCTGGGTAAGTCACTCAGCCCTCCTGGACCCCAGACGCTTCCTCCACAAAGGAATAGGACCCCTACTTATGTGCTACTATAGGAAAGTGATCATGTCCGGAGCTCCCAATCAAACGCTAACACAGCCGTTCCCTCCCCCGCCAGCGCCCCTCCAAGTGGCAAAGTTCCAGCACAGCTCAGAATCTACTCTTGGGAGTCCAGCGACCATGTGACACTTTCTTCCAACGAGGCCCTGCAGGCCAGGGTCCCTGGCTCGCTCACCTCCATACCCACACACATCTGGCAGCGTACATCTGGGAGTACAAAGTCCCAGCATGTCTCTGCTCCCTGGGGCATGCCGAATGAGGAGCAGCAGGAAGAGCAAGGCCTGGGTGCTCCTTCCTGCCTTACCCCGCTGAGAGCTGTGGGAGACCCATCGGGAAGCGCAGTTAAATAAGACAGAAGAGTTTCTGAAGAGTTACCAAGCTCTCAATTCAGCCTGTAGGGGTGATGCCGGGCAGACAGAAACACAGCGGCCTTTAGAGAATCAGCTGGGGAGCTGGGGGACGAGTGCTGCTCCTGGTGTGAGTCAGGGCCTGTGGCTCCTCATCCCCCTTGGGCCATGAACCCCTTGGATACTCACCCTCTTTCCTCCCTGCCATGTGTGCCTTGGCATGAATTAGAAAAACTGGTTTCAGACCTCACCTATCCTTCAACCAGACACTCTTGGTCAGTGAACAACCTGTACAACTGCACAGGTGGCCCACCAGCGGCTCAGCTGATGCACAAATTTTCTCAAGCTTTTTTATTTCAAATTTATTGAAAGCTCCTCCATGTGGGAACCTGTGCTGTAGATTCACCAATGAACCAGAGGCAGGACCTTGAGCGGCTCCAGATAAAGGGACAACGCTCACGGAGAGGTAGGAAGGAGGGTTTAATTCTCAAGGCTGCCTCCTCCTTGGCAAGGCCATTTCCAAGGGTGTTTCTCTACAGACCAGGGATTCAAAGAATGAAAAGAGCCCCCAGTGATGAGAAAAGCCTTCTGGTCTGTACAGCTGCGCAGACCTAGCCATCACCTTCTCCGTCCGCAGGCGTGCAGTTCGCTCAGCATGGAGGGTGGGCCAGGGTGGCCCAGGAGCTGCCTGTCACTGAGTCACAGAGCTGGGCTTCCTGATGCCAGAGGTCTGAGCCTGAGGCCATTTCCAGGTAACTGCCAGGGCAAAGACCTCCTCCAGGACCCAGAGTTGGCTGGGGCCTGATGAACCTGTAAGGAGGAGCCCAGGATGGCCCTACCACGCCCTCTCCCAGGGCCTCTGATTCTGGGAGCCGCAGACTAGATGTTCTGAACTTCCCCTTAGCTGTGGCACCCCCAGAAAACACGGCACCGTTGGGAGCCTCTCAGCTCAAGCTGTTTGCAACATGTGCACTGACTTGGGGAGGGTCTGGGATAGTCCTTCGGCTCCCAGAGCCAGGGGGGCCTTCGCCTTTGTGGGTATGGCCACAGTCCCCAGCATTTCCAGAGAGGTGAGCTGACTCTCCCATGGTCTCAGGGAGCTGCTGAGCCCACCTGCAGAGTCCCTTGCACCCTGAAGCCTGGCTCTTTCTGGCACTTGCTCCATCTGTCCCCTGACCTCCCCTGTGCCTGCCTCAACTATCGGCCGCGTTGGCAGCCACGAGGGCCCAGCTCGTCACTGGGTCCGGGCCCAAACCTCCCCTGGCTGGAGGCTTGAGCAGACCTCTCCATCAGGGGCTTTCCCCACAGAAAATCGGTGCTTTCCGCTTCCTGCTTTAGCTCCGACAGTCAAATCCCACGGGTGGGAGTTCAGCTGGGAAAAGCAATATCCTACCATGCCAGCCACCAAGCTCACGGTCTGCTGCGAAGATTCTCGGTTTCCACAGACTTCTGATAGGGCCGGGCCCGGAAGAGGGAGGAAGAAAGACCGCAAAGAGCCAAAACGTGTACCAGGCTCTGCTCCCAGCAGTTTATGTCGCTCGGTTTTTCATCCATACAGCAGCCCAACAAGGGGATGGCTGCCTAGGCACAGAGGCGAAGTCACTCCTCCAGGGCCTGGAGCTTAGAGGCCCACGGCTAGTCAGGGGTTTACCTACGGGCTGGGAGAAGGGACAGCTCTGTCGCATCTGCCCATTTCCATGGTGTAGATCCTCCCCTCGCCGCTGAGAGCGACCCATGTGGCCGGGCCAACACAGCGGGACTGTGAAGACACCAATCTCCGCCGTGGAGGTATGTTAGATGCAAATTTAATTCAAGAACATGAAGTGAAAAGTAGCAAAATATCAGAAAGTAGTGAGTTTTGAGTACTTCTTACCTTTGTCTTTTCTATAATGTACTTCATTGCAAGTTTGTATAATTTCGTTTTTAGTAATAGTTGTATTTAATAATCAGCTCACAAAATTCCTGTAAATGTAATAATGACCTTGCCCAAGCCACTAGCTCTCCAGGCCAGTTTGAGCTGCTTCCAGCACCCGCACTGGGGCCAGGATTTAGGCTCAGTCTGCAGCCAGAGTTTTCCCTCCTCACCACTATACACAGGGCCCCCAAGAAGGGCATGGATGGCCATCTAGCCAGCCAGATCTGCCCCAGTAATCAACAAGGCCACAGGCCTGCAGAACCAGGCCCCGCCTGGCCACTTTTCCCATGGCCTTCTACCTGTTCCTCATGCCCCAGAATTCTGCTTTACCCACCTCCAATCTCCCTAGGTTAGCCCTACTAACCTAGGGCTAACCTAGGGAGATTGATCCCCGACGGGCATCAAGTGCCTACTCTTTACCAGGTTTGGTTACAGGCGCTGGGGACGCAGAGATGAGCTCATGATCTAGTGGAGAAAGAGACGCATGCATTCAAATCCAACAGATTACAGCCCAGTCGAGGACAGGGGCTGGTTTGCAGCTGCAAGGAGAGAGAGGAACTCTCCCAGGACGGGTCAGGGCTGGCCCCATCAGAGGGGAATACCATGAGCAGGGTTGAAAGGATAAACAAAGTTTGCCAGGCAGACTGGGGGCTGGAGGATAAGCAACAGTATGAATAGGAAAGAACAGACTGAGGTGTATGTTTAGGTAAAATCTGTCCATCTGAGGCTGGTGTTGGACAATGAGGAGAGAGGGCAGAACTGAAGCTATACTCCTTATCCTGGCTGGGGGGGTCCCTGCATCGAGGGAGGGAGAGATAAGGAGAACGTGGGGAGAAGTAGGTTTGAGTGCGATGCTGGAACGCTCTTTTGCAGAGGCTGGTGTGCAGCACCCCAGGAGCCCAAGTCAGACCCAAGAGTCTGTCACCGAGATTCAGACCTAGGGGTCAGAGAGCGGTGGAGACAGAACAAGGGCAGGGCATGAGATGGGAGAAAACACACATAGAGAAGAGAGGATTTGGGAGCAAAATGCATTACATATGACACACTTAGAGGGAAGTATGGGGACTGGTGGGGGGGGGCGTTGAGACCATCAGGGGCCTCTGGGTGACGGCCATGGGCCCTTGGAGGATAACGTCAGGAGGACCACAAGCTCCTTTCCCCAGCCTTTCCTTGTGCCAGGCTAAGATGGAAGAGGGACTTAATCCCCTGAGGCAAGTCTTCCATTTGCCTTTTCAGAAATAAGACAAGGGGGCCAATTTCCCCTTCTACCTCCACCCTAAACTTTACCTATGCGTCCGGCCCACATGGCTAAGAAAGGGTCTTCTCGAAGCTGGAGTTAGAGAGCTGAAATTCTAGACACATACAACATAGTGGTGAGGAGTGCCGGCACACAGCCAGGTTGCCCTTGAGCAAACTGCAGCTTTGCCAGCTGTGTGACCTGGGCAAGTGACCTAACATCTTTGTTCCTCAGTTTCCCTACTGGTGAAATGTGCATGGCAATAGGATCTCCTCCACAGGGTTGTTGCGAGGAAGCAGTAAGTGCATACATCAAATGTTCTCAGGACAAGGACTGGCACATAGTAAGTGCTCAATAAATTGCAATGACTGCTACTATTACTATTATTACAATTGTCCACCTGTGATCCGACAGTTTAGTTTTGGCTCCCTCATCTGCCCCAAAACTTTTCTTTTAGCAAACCCTAAAATGATCCCCAGGGAGTTAGGTGTCTTGCAGAAAAGAATTTGAATGTATGTATCAGGCTTTGAAAAGAGTGCTGGCCCGGCTGAGTCGACATCGAGCAGCTGGAGGGCTGTCCTCAGACTGAGTGAGGCCTGAGCCTTTTCCAGCCCATCTCGGGGTCAGGCAAGCCACGAAGGGAGGGAGTGTGCCGTGCATGTGTGCGTGTATGTGTGCACGTGCTGGGAGAGGCGTACCGCACTAGGAGGCTGCCACAGTGCTAAAGAGCACAGAGCTTGGCTCTGAAAGGCAGTACCAAACCCAGAGCTGCGTCCTGAAGCCCGAGTCAGGGGCTCACTGCTCCAGGAGTTCCGGCAGGCTCACCAGCTGGGACTCTCCACACTCCTTTCCACCCTGGGAAGGCTCTGTAGTGGGACTCTCTCCCACGAGGTGCAGTGCCACCGAGGGCCTGTAGGGGGCTCTAGAACTCTTCCATTTCCCATACTCTGGGCTGCGAGGGTCCCGCTTAAAACAATGGTTGTATTTACTCAGGCTCTGTGACCGTGCTGCCCTGACAGGGAAAAGAAGCTGAGGTTTGTTGGACCCCCATTGGTGAGCCCCAGTTCATCCATGTTTCCATTTGGCTGTTTCCAGTGCAACCCCTTGTCCTCCCCACTCCAACACCTGACGCTGATTTGGGTGGTTCCTTTCCCCGCACAGCCTCCAAGGGGATGTCTCCAAACGGTCAGCCCCCTGCCCTTGTGTGGGAAGACGGGGAGAGACCACAGCTTTTGGCTTCCCAGGTGCAGTAAGGGTAGCTTCCAGTTGCCAGGATCTCAGGTTCTAGCAGCCCAGCCCCTCAACCTGTCAGGGAAAGACACAAAGGCAGGTTTCCAAAAAGGCTCTGCTTATCCTGTTCCTCCCTAAGGCAAAATTCAATAGCTCTGGGTGCTGTTAGGAGAGCTCATTCTGCCGATTTACTCATCTAATTGCAATGCTCTCAATATAGCCAGATGACTGAAATCACTTGTACCCACTAACTTCTAAGGATAAGGCCAACTTAAAAATTTAATATGGGCAAAAAGTTAGTTATTTAAAAAACAATTAAAAAAAAACCCCACATAATTGCTCTCTTGGGCTTTGTCAAAAGCAGAAAAAAACAAGACCGACTGAAGGAAAACATCCATGGACAGGGTTGCCGGATTTCGCAAATACTGCATGAGCCATACTTACGCTAAAAAATTATTTGTTGTTTATCTAAAATCCAAGTTTAACTGAGTATCCTGTATTTTATTGGGCAACTCTACCCACAGGTCAGAGGATACAGAGATTCATTCAGAGACTATTTCCTATTCATCATCTCAGTCCCATATCATAATTCCTTCTCTAATCCCCTTGTGTTACATATGGAAACCCAAGCCACACTGATCCCATTAAAGGAAGTAATCAGTTCAAGCACCCCAATCTCACTGCTGAGGAAGGCTATCACTGTGAGGTTATGTCAAAGGAATGAAAAGTAACTTCTGAAAGATGACATCAAAAAATTAACAGGAATGTGGAACATTTAATGTATGCCCCCCACACACATTCCCAATACTTGTGAATTACCTCTGTTTAATCTTCACAACAACCCTGAGAGGTAGATACTATTAATGGAAACTAAAAAGAGACCTCTAAGTCTAATTTCTGTAGTTCTTGCAAAGGCATGTAAATTTCTGGTCAATTACTTCCCAGGGACAGGAAGGGGAGGGAAACCAAGAAGGACTCTATTGCATTAACAAACCGGCTTATTCATAATGCAATGCCAGCTCTGTTGCTATTTGGTTATGTGCCACTTACACAGGAAACTGTCTTAATTTCAATGAATTATGATGGGTTTGGGGTTTGGGATTGTGGGAGAGAAGTGGGTGGGAAACCCGTAATAGTCTTCAGCAAGTTGGCCTTACAACTGAGAAAGATGTGCTACACTTTGGGATAATAAATAGCTCATTTGCTGTGAAGAAAGGCACACTCAAGCCACTCCGAACGCTCGGTGACAATGACACACAGATTCCAAATGTTCTCTGTAAGAAAAAACACCCTTTTTTCCTAATCCTTCTTAAACTCAACAAGACTGATTGGTTTTTATTATTCATGAATTAATTTTTTACTCAGGGTCCAACAAGGGAATTGAAGCTATAATGTTTCTCACCGACTGAGGGGAAAAGGCAGCTCTTGACCTGAGCGGCACAGCCAGACTCTTGCTGGGATTCCTTGGGGGTAGGATGTTTTGTTTGTTAAATCAGTTAATAATCAATTAATAACCCAAAGCCCAGAGCTTTGGGTTTGTTTGGTTTTGTTTTTGGAGAAAAAAAAATTGAGTAAGAACATGAGTAAGAATATTAAAGTAAAAAAAAAAAAATGGAGCTAGCCGTGGGGCCCTGGTTTATTAGGCGCTCCCTATTATATTAGGCTGCTTCCTATTTCCAAGACACACATACCAGTAAGAAAAAAAAGAAAAAAAGGAACGAGAGAGGATATAACAAAGGCAGCGCCTATTTCAAAAGTAACACGCAGATGAGCAGTGTGTGCAGATGAGCGGGTCCGGGTCTGGAAGTCAGCACGAGGAGTCACAGGAGGGGTCACAGGCATCCAGCAGGTCAGCTCCCTGATGCCCTCCCTCTAATCTCTGCCTCCAGAGGGCAGGTCCAGGTGCCTGGGAGCAGGGAATAGAACGACAGCCTCGGAGAAGCTGAATGGCCAGGAAGCCGATCAAGGGTGGCGACACTCTGCCTCTCTACACACAGTTCTTTCCCCACTTACTTGCATGCGCCAAGCCATAACCCCCCTTGTCCTCTGTGTGCCTTTGGTCTAAAACCTCTCCTGAGGTTGCTGCCAGAAGAACCGAGGAAGGTGGGGGGACCGACAGGCAGAGCACGGCGGGGACCGCGGGTGCTCCTGGCAGTGGGGTCAGACCTGACACGGGCTCCCTTGCAAGCAACGTTTCTCCTTCCTAGTTCAAAGGCAACTCGCCCAGCATTTCTCAGGGGGGCCCTCCGCCTAACACCGTATTCCCCTCTACCTGTCTGCTCATATTTCAGAGACCAGGCAGTCGTAGCTCCTGAATGAATGTAGACATGCGAACCTGAAGCCTTTGCATTATTTTTGTCTGTGGCAAAACATTTATGTTCGGGGGCAAGACATAACAACGCTCACCCGGTTACTATGAGAAAACCGGTTATGGGAATTGCTTCGCGCTTTTGGGGAAGAAAAAGCTGCAAGCCGTTAGTACCGTTGTCATAATTATGGCAACCATGGCATTATTGCTATTATTTCTGTAAAAGCAGTGTTCTTCCTGGCAAAGCTTGTTAGCTTGACTGCTTAGGTAGACAATGTCAACACACCCAAGAGACAGATGACAAAGAGTGAGGGGAAAAGGAAGGGATAAATGCCGCGCTCCGCATGTGTGCTGAGGGGCTGTTGCACCATCAAAAGGGAATGTTTTCTGCTGATCGATTACGGAGGCAAAAACAAAAGCATATGCCAGCTCATTCACTCTGCATCACCAAGATCCCAAACTCAGCTCAGCATGCTAGGCAGTGAGATGAGCTGAGCGATAGCAAAATTGGTTTTGAATAAAGTTTAGAGCTTCCTGGTACCCTCGCCCATAGCTCCAGTCGCTATCGCCTTGTTCCTCAGGCAACAGATACCACTAACCCAGCATCTGCCTGTAAACAGGAGGTCTTTTACCCTTCCTGCTGTCTCCCCCCACACATGGGAGCAGGCGACGGACGGTGGATGAAGGTACTGATGGCCGAATCAGAACGGGGTGGACACCGCTTTGGGAAACGGGGATTCCGCTTTGGGATTTCCCCGACTAATCACATTCAGCACCTCAAAATGGCCCGACCGTGCCCACACACTCCTGTGTGCACGTATGCACGTGTGCACCCGGTCACACAGGTAGATGGATGCCCAGATCCTACACGCGTTCCTTCGAGACGCATACAATCACAGAGGGAGAAAAGGGCAAGGGCAACCTAGAGCAAGCTGGGGTGAAAATAGAGAGAAAAAATAAGTCAAGACAAAGGAAAAGGTTACACTGTATAGCAGAGATCTCACCCATGCTTTTGCATTCTCCACCCTGCCCTACAGCCTTGAGCTGTATTTGTTCTTTGCCCTTCGGAAACCAAGAGCACATGAAGAGACCTGCGAGGCTCAAAACCCCTTTTCCAGGTACCTTTTAAAAACTACAGACCCAGTGAAAATACCCAAAACGTAAATCTAAGTAAATATAATAAGATGTTACAAATTAACAAGAAAACGAAAAATAATTTATGAACTCGAGGTAATTCAAGCAGTTTAAATAAAAGAGCCAAGTTAAAATAACACTCAGTGCAGAAGAGCTTGACTCTAATTGGGCACTTCACATTCGTGCGATTTTAAACGCAGAGGGTTTCAGTAAACACCGACAGCCAGGCGTGCGGCCGACTGCAGCCGTCATTGTCACTGGCACGAGAGGACCCTGCTATAGTTTTAAATGAAAATTGATCACATTCAAAACCAGAAGATAAAAACAAAACCTTGTCGGAGTTTGTTTAACTGCCTTTTGACCTCTGGATGCAATGACATTGAAAATAAAATAACATTATCCAGAAAACCATTCCCAGAAAGGGCTCAATCCTGGGGACGCTGAATGACAATACTGAATAGAATATTTTAAAGTGCTAAGGAACGGAGGAGAGAGATTTAGAGTGGGAGGGGGAAGGAACTTCTTTGGGACTAAAATGTGTACAGTTCAAAAGCAGAGCAAAAAAAAGGATAAAAAAAAAGTTATGGCTCTAACCCCCCAGGAAAACTTTTGTTTCGGGGTTCATTTTAACTCAGGCACATATAACTCTGAATTGAAGACTTAATGCCAGTAGATTTTTTTTCACCTTGTCCAATTCCATACTGGAAGTCCCACGGGCTGATTAACGGGTATGATTTTCCTCGATTTAGGAAAGCATTTGACTAAACTGTCCATGGCTACATGCAGGAAGAGAAGAAGTTGGGAACCTGCAACACAACGGCTCAAATCTTTCTTTGAGTGTGGCCGTCGGTTATTCCAGAGAAGGACAGTGCTGCCTCCTCCCCCTCTCCGGAGTCTGCCCAGCTCACCGGGGGCCGGAAAACCGAAGACAGGCTCTCTAGAAAGAGTGAACTCCTCCAGCGGCAGCCCTTGGGTCCTATGGTGTTCCTTTTCTTTCCATGGAAAAACCCCAAGGCTTGGCAGCCCCCACTGGAATGTGCCACAGCCTGACCTCAGCCCAGGCAAGGGGTACGGCAGGCAGCAGGGGCTGTGTTTCAAGGGCAGAGCCCCTCGCCCTGTTACTCCCACCTTCGAGGGAAATCCCATCGTAACACACTCTCTGACATGAACACACAGTGGGAGCTCCTCTAGGAATGGATGTAGCCTTTGATACTTTGGGGTTCAAAACGCCTTCTACAGGAGGGGAATTCACAGCAACAGGAAAAGGCCTGAGACTCCCGCAAGCCACTGCTTTTAAATAAAGGTGCTGTTAAGACCCTTTCTACTCTAATCTTGAGCAGTACAGAAAGGCGCCCTAGATGGGCAGGCACCAAGAGAAGAGAAGAGAAGAGAAGAGAAGAGAAGAGAAGAGAAGAGAAGAGAAGAGAAGAGAAGAGAAAAGACCATGTGGCTCCATGTTTCCCTTCTTGTCTGCTTTTCTGTGGTCTCTGCTCAGATGGGTGGTTGGGGGTCTCCGGGCCAAACTAAAACCCACGCCCTCCCCTGTGGCCTGCCTCCCTGCATGTCCCGAGTGGGCCCGACCATGGCTGCCCAGTCCTGTGGAACACCCAGTAGAAACGGAGAGCTGGCCGGCCTTCACATCCCCACTGCCTGCGGAGCTCCACGGCCACTCGCTCAGAGTAGTGATGGGTCCCCTCTGGAGCCTGCATTTCTCCCACAAAGTCCCCAGAGCCACCAACCAGCATGGACCCAAAGTCTTCTGAGCACATCCTTCCAGCATGGCCAAGAAAGTGAGGAAGAGAATGTTCCAGAGCAGCCTGCCACACAGGGTCACGCTTGTCACAAGAGGCAAGGATCACTTGCTCAGTGGCCTGGGAAGGAAATAACCCCCCGACTATGGACCTCTCCCGGTCACTACCCTGACATCACCTCCGAGGATGGGGTCCGGCTCTGCCACCAGTTACCCGAGATGCTCTGCCATTATCAGTGAAAGGTCAGCGGCCTCACCAGAAGCAGGGGACAGGCTGGCC
This sequence comes from Nasua narica, assembly GCA_028533885.1. Taxonomy (NCBI): domain Eukaryota; kingdom Metazoa; phylum Chordata; class Mammalia; order Carnivora; family Procyonidae; genus Nasua; species Nasua narica. The sequence continues at coordinate 103,504,714 of CM052797.1, read as the reverse complement.
GGGTGAGGGTTAATCTGCCCGGCTAGCCATCACAGGGGTCACCGTGATGTGCAAAGAAGTTGAGCATCCCAGTCCCCCAGAGCTGGTCTGCTAATTACATTTGCAATTATAAACACGACAGCCTCCCTGCACGGGGACCAGCCCACACCAGCCGTGGGGCCACCGGGATGTAACCGCCCCCCCCCAGGCCATCCCAGCCACGCCAGGGGACACCAGGACCAGCAGAAGCCTATGGGCCCCTCCTCTGAGGAATGGCCATGAATATGACAGCTCCCTGGAGGTACAGGGCCACAAGGACCACGGAAAGTCAAGGCCGAGTCAGGGGTCACCAGCACATGCCACGCTAAAAAGATCTTTGATTATCCCTAGAAATTAGCAAATGGCCTCAAGGGCAAACAGGCAGGACTAACGCTCAGATTTGTCTGAGCCCAGCCCATCCCCAAGTTGCAACCTTGAGGGCTTCCTGGCACAGCGCGTTGCCTCTCCGCCCAGAGCCCCTTCGCGGGCCGCACACCCTCTAGGAATGACTGTGGCTGCGGAGGACATCAGAGCTTGAGCCCCAGGGCTGTGCGGGGGTCTCCTCCAGGAACATTCGGTCAAGAGCCACCAGACCCCCAGACAGGCTCTCCATGGAGCTGTGAGTTGTTCCCGCAGATTCTGTGCCCACCCCCTGCTCAAGCTGGAAGAGCCCTCGAGGGTCTCTCGCTTGGGGAGGGACAGCCAGAGACCGACGACGGCGGCCAGTCACTGTTGGAAGACGTCAGCGTGGGTGTCCCAGGTTGGACATCACTTCGAAGGAGCAGATTAAAGTCTGAAGCATGCCATTCCTTTCCCTTAAATTCAAACCACAAATAACTTCAGTCCTATTGAGGAAGCCACTTCAGGCATCTGGGAAAGCAAGTTCTAGAGAAGGGCACTGCAGGACTGCGTCAAAAGCATCCTGAGTGTCTTGTGTAACTGCTTGACTGTCTTCTGAATTCTCTCTCCTGAGTCGGCCGGTTCACACGGCTGACTCCGCGGCCCAGCCCGGCACACACGCATCCTGTCTCTCCCTTGTGCGCTCGACCTGCTGGACTCCCGCAGATCTCGCCCATGCCAAGCGCTCCAAAGAAACAAGGCGTTTTGCGGGGGACCAAAGAAGGAGACAAACTTCTTCCATGAGTTTAGATTACCCTTAAAAAAAACATTTGGACAAATGTCCAGTGATCAGGAACATGAATCAAACATGCTGGACAAAGTTACGAGGGCCCCCTGAAGGCGAGCTGGAGGCACCGAGAAGGCAGGGTTGGGCCCACAAAATCTCTACCATGGCCACCTTCCTGGCAGCACTTTCCCCAAAAGTCCCCTCTGTCCCTCCTCTCTCAGACTAAATGAAATATTTATTGATTACTCCAAATCAATAGAATGAAAAGGTTCCTGTTTGGTGGACCAGGTGGTTTCCTCATTCATATATATATATATATATACACACACACACATATACATACATATATGTGTGTATATATATATTCTTTTAAGAAATATCTTTTCACAGTTCCTAATTATTGGTAAAATAGAGGACTGTTTCTAAAATGGAGTTGGGGACATAATAAGCTCCAAGAGGAAATTTCCAGTTGATGTCAGGATCTCACTGAGCTGGAAAGGGCCTTCCCTGGGACTGGGGCCCTCCACACTGACCTGCTTCCTCCGAGCTCACTGCCTCCGGACGCGAACGAGTCTAGCCTCCCATCACCCCATCCTCTACCACGGCAGCCCACACCTCCAGAAGGGTGGCAGGCACAAAAGGTTTATTTCCTAGAGCCCCTCCCTTGGAAAACCAAGACTAATGTCCTCATTCTGATTTATTTTTAAATGTACCATTAAAAATTAATTTCCCCTTTGTTTTTCTCTGGGTCACTGATTCTGAATTACCATGTGGCATTTCTTCCTACGTGTGAACCCACATATTTTAGCTTCAGGACACTTTGTTCTTTGTTTCTTTAACAACAGCAAAGTGGTCCTCGGGCGGTAGGTGAGGCAGGGGGGGGGGGGGGGG